>CAXIVR010000010.1:23967033-24692151 GCA_964035755.1 Teleogryllus oceanicus | reverse complement strand
TTTATTGCACTGACCACAGTTCACGGCGCTGGCCACGGTTCACGTCACTGAGCACAACCACTGCACTGCTCTTCACCGCGATGCACACATTTCACAGCTCAGATTCCACTTCATACTTCAGACCGACTCACGGTCGCCGACCGCCGCGTATTTATACTCGGCGGGCGCCGTCAAGAATTTTCTAGACTTTGCGATAAGCGCCGCGAACTCTCTGGGACCATCTAGTTCAAGGCCTGCCGGCAGATGTCACAATACGCGCATACAGGCAGTTCGTGGTGGTGCCGGCAGATGACGCAATATTCGTGACAATATTAACAGATTAAATTATATCTTTAAACTACATTATACATTTAATTAAACTCCAATCACGCGATTCCCTAATCATGCGATGAAAATATAGTATTTAGAGTTAGTGGGAAACATTTTTATACACTTCGGAGAACGCCATCCTTCTAATAAATGACTATGGTTAATAAATGTCCAGGTTTCTGAGATGGTAAGCATTTCTATTAAGGATATCGAATACAAGATTTTTTCATGTTTTATGAAGTAGTCATAGTATTCTCAAACTATTATTGTTCAGTTATTTGGATACGCGTAGTTACATGAGTAAAGTCTTAATGAACACATTAGTTTATTAACACGCTATACATATACTATCATAAACAACTTATTTTTTTATATTTTTCGATGAAATATCACTTACTAATAATCACTCAATTTTTTTTTAGGTCCTGGATAAAGAGCTAATTTCTCTGAAAGATATCGTATCACAAATATCGGCTGTCAGTGAAATCGCCCTCGTCATCTTCATCGTAATTGTCGTATAATTGTCACCTTCTCTTTATTACTGTCGAATTGAAATTATTTTTGAATATTTCGTAGGTTGCATTTTCTAATCATTATAACGGCATGGATTATTTCAAAGGCCGCCCCAAACATATTTTTGGTCCATTTTAAAATTGTTTAAACATTAGTTTTTGTTCAAGAACGAACTGTAAAATTCGTTATTAATTTTCTTTACTTAAGTTTGATAAAACGAGGAGAGAGAGAGAGAGAGAGAGAGAGAGAGAGAGAGAGAGAGAGAGAGAGAAGTAAAGAGATTAAAATTGAAATTCTCTGATTACGTTCATAAAATTTTTATTTAGATCTGAATAGGAAGCAACTTTAGAAAAGAAAATATGGAAATAGTAGTACTCATCTTACTAGTACTTACATTTTTCAATTTCAGCCCGACTAGATATAATTAAACCTCTCAATGCCAGAAACGGAAAACAAGCATCAGAAAACTACTCTAGTAATAGTGCTGAAGTTTCTACCATAGAAAAAAACATTATCATATTCGGCAGTTGTGAGAGGTGTATTGTTGAACATTTTTGTAACGAAAGCAGCGACATTTCCTATTTTTATGATGAGGACGTCATCATTTTATTAGAACGATATTATTCTATATGAAGTTTACATGCAAAATAATATTCCTTGATTGTCGGAAGAAAACACATTTTGAGTCCCTCTCAAGAGGTGAAATTGATATTTATACCGATACCTCGTACATGAGTTTTTATGTTGATCAGAACATCAGTCTACTACACCCTCACGAGAAAGACGACATTGTTTTCCTCGTTCCAACTCCACATGCAGTTGAGCAGAGCGTTCTGTTAACGATACTTTCGCCCATATGGCTGGAAACGGGTGCCTTCTTTGTGACGTTAATCCTAGCAGCAAGCTTTCTTTTATTTATTTATTTTATTTATTTATTTATTTATTTATTTATTTATTTATTTATTTATTTATTTATTTATTTATTTATTTATTTATTTATTTATTTATTTATTTATTTATTTATTTATTTATTTATTTATTTATTTATTTATTTATTTATTTATTTATTTATTTATTTATTTATTTATTTATTTATTTATTTATTTATTTATTTATTTATTTATTTATTTATTTATTTATCTTTACGGACTTAATTCTTTTCTTGCTTCCTTTCAAGCCTCGTCCACGCAACATAACGCCCATAACAGGCGCCTTCGACGATCGCATGGAGCGCTTCATGGTGTGGTTGAGCATTTTGAGTTTCTTTCTGTGGAATTTCATCGACGGTGATCTTACTGGGTCTATCTTTGCTCCTGGTAAAGCGAAAGAGATAAATACACTCGAAGAACTAGACTCGGACATGACGCAATTGATTGATTTTATGTATAGTATACAAGACCTCTCAATATATTCTAAAGAGGAAGGTGGTGTCTATTTATCCTTAACTAAAAAAAATTCTCCACAGAGTACATACAATGGCAATGTTATTCAAGCAATTTTAACTTCAGAATCGAGGGTCGGTTTGGCACAACTAGGAGTTAAAAGCGGAAGAATATTGTTTTTTTTTTCGTGTTTCTGGGCGCGTCAACTGCTTTGGTCATTAGTCCCGTTAGTGTAATGCATGTTTTTTTCTCGGGAGATAGCGGTGATCTTCCCTCGCTGGATGGCGAGATCCGGCGCCGACCTACCGTCGGCTAGTGGAGTTTCCCCCTAACCAGGACTCTCTCACCAGCGAGGCACCGCCCCAGTCGGGACAGGCTCTAAGCTCCCGACCAGTCACCCGGAGTATGTGTGGTGCATGTTGGTGTAAGTGTGTGTGTAAGAGGAGAGGATAGGATAAGGAAGAGGAAGGGAAGATCGCGCGCGGTCCGTGGCCCGTTTGTTTGGGTACTGCTCCGGCATTCGCCTGGTGTTGATCGGAGGAACCACGGAAAACGACCGATCAGAGCAGCCAGCCGCTAGAATTTTCCTCCAGGCAGCGACTGAATTCGACCTATCTGAAAAGTTAGTGTCGAAAATCCTGCCGCCGTCAGGACTCGAACCTAAGACCTCCCGATCAGAGGCGCTGCAGTGGCATCAGTTGATGCACTGAGCTGCCGCTTCCGGTACGCGGAAGAATATAACTTTAGTAACGCCTCACTTTCGCTTCCTTAGTCCTGCTTACAAGGCATATGCAACCAGAAAGAATTTCCATTACTCTCAATCCTTTGATTATTTTTTTCTCAGTGTGATAGCCCATGGGCATCACATCGTGGATCTATCATATCCACGTTTTGTACACCTAGAAAACGAAAATCTATTTGTGTGCGTCGAGAGTAGGGAAAAATATTCTCCAATGATAGAACCTGTTCGCTTGGAAAAACTGAAGGAAGCTTTCTTTATATTAGCATCTGGAAACTCCATTGCAGTACTTTCTTTCATTGTAGAAATTGGCCACATTGTGAGACGTGCGCTTTGTTAGTTGTTGTTATTATTATTATTATTATTATTATTATTATTATTATTAATAATAATAATAATAATAATATAAATATGAATTTAATTTTTGATGCTCAGTCTATTTTCTAGTTGTATGGAAATAGCAGAAAATATTTTGCTTGGTACTTGTGTATATAGTTTTAATTCTTTAACATTATTTGGTAATGAGTTCTAATTCAAAGTTCACGTATTATGTTTATTTATTGTAGTGAGCAGTTGATACTGACACCTAATAATGAGTGAGATTCCTGAGACGTGTGTTGTAATTATAAATACACTAAACTCTTGCTATTCCGGTCATGCCTTGCTCATATGGGTGCCGGACTAATGAGAGGGTTTGAATTGTGATTAAAGACATAGGGACTCTAGAGTGATTTATTAAATCCACTGATATTGTACATTCATTTAAGGAGATAATTTGTTGGTCGTCAAGGTTGTATTCACCGGCGATGGCTTTCTGCCAAGTACCTACTTCAGCTTATCTAAAATTTGGAATTTCTGCTTTACGTTTACCGTAACGTTTCCTTTCCGTACTACTGTACTGTACGAATGTCACGATTTAAAATATGTATTGCACTGTTTAACACTTTAAACCATCAACTTCATGTGGGCCGGACTGCTGAGGCACGGATTAGTGAAATTAAGTGTGTCTTCGTTGCTTGAAAATATTTTACCACCCTTACTTAAGTGATTTTTTTCCATAAACCGCAGATTTTAACAAAAAATAACAACGATAAACGCTCATATTTTATTCACCAGAGGTAAACGTTTACAGGTAATTATTTGGTACTGCAAAGACAATTAGAATTAAATATTAATGAAATTGTGTATGTGAATGGATTAATATTGAAATGTGTGTGAACTTATTTTTTGTTAGAACTAAGTGTATTTGTTCAATATGTTACTTCGTCAGAACACGTAGCAAAGATACCGTGAGAGTAAAATATGATAATCAATCTTTGTATTTTGTTCCTGAAAAGAAAACCTTATTTCCAAAAGTACTGTAATATATTAATTGTAAGGTCCGTATTTAGCAATCACGGCAAGATGTGTGTTTGAGCCCACACGCAAAAGCAGAAAGGGACGTATAAAATAAAACGCTTCCTACGCCCTAAGCGGCAACACCGGAAGCGCGGCATGGGAAGTTCCATGAGCCGACCGGCACCACCGCGCCGCGTGACCCAAACCTTCTAAAACCTTCTAGAACATATTCGAATTCTAGCAGTTGCCTATTGGACTGTTCAAATTCACCCCACCTCGCCATACTGCAACCGCTGGAAAAGCAGTCGCTAATTCGCCAGTTCAAATCAGTTCAAATCCCCTCTTCGCGTGCCCGATAGAACTCGCAAACCGAAGAAAAATCAGTCCCTGAGTAGCACCCTTGCGAGCAGCATGTCTCGGGCTCCGTGTTAAAAGATCACGTAAATTCTTATACAGAAAGTAATATTCTGCGCTTATGTTGTGACCAAGTGAAAAGCCACATTGTTTTAATTTGTTGTAGTTCAGCATTGTGTATATATCACTCGCTGAGAAGCAGCCAGTGCGAGAAGTATATCTCGGGCTCCGTGTTAAAAACATCACGTAAATTCTTATACAGAAAGTAATATTCTGTGCATATGTTGTGGCCAAGTGAAAGCCACATTATTTCAATTTGTTATAGTTCAGCATTGCGTATGTATTGAACTAATTAATGTATTGCGATTCAAGATGTAAGATTCCTGTATTCTCACACTGAAAACAATAACTTAGTGTAATTTTATTGTAAAGAACAATTGTGATAACTCAAAGGTAATTAAACATCATTCTGCAAGGTGAGAAGTGTGTTTCTATGATAATCCACATTATTACAAAATTCCTAACGAGCGTCGAAAGGGACTGAGTGGATTGCCTACCTACTTTCAACAACCAATAATACAGTCCACTACAAGCAAAGGTAACCCGCCACGTCCATGGTCCTTCGAGCTTCGGATATCGAACCAGCGACCTGTGGAAGGCAACTCGCCACGTCCATGGTCCTTCGAGCTTCCGATATCGAACCAGTGACCTGTGGAAAGCAACCCGCTCCGTCCAATGTGCTTTTAACATTTACAATATTAACAGCCCCGATTCTCCCAATACCCAATCATGTGAATCATTCTATGTAAAACAAACCCCTCTCTCGATTCACGTCACATACACCCTTGCTATACTTCTAGATGTAAAAAAAGTATTTGATAAAATCTGACATGATTGATTACTTTAAAATTGAGAAATATTTGTATCCCAAATTTCTTAGAAAATATAATAAAATCCTCATTAGTTAATCGAATATTGAAAGTCAAAATAAATAACGCTCTCTCAAGTGACCACAATACACAAGCTGAACTTCCCCAAGGATCACCTTTATCACCTGTGCTTTTAAATGCTTTTATTTCTGATATGCCTTATCTCTTACATTCAGACATTGCCTTATTAGTTGCTGACGATAACGACGCTGCAATATTTACCATTCATAGGGATCATCTTTTAGTTAAAGACAATCTCCAAGGTGACCTACATCTCGTAATTTCTTTGTTCAATTATAGGCAAATAAAAATTAAACATCAAAAATCTCAAGCTAAAATTTGTCGGCTCTTCTTTCTTATCTCTCAACGGGCTCTTCCTTCTTATCTCTCAATAATTAATAATCGTGCAGTTAAATGGCTTCCAAATGACACTTCTGTTAAATTTTTGGGACTTCAAATAGACATTAAATTAACCTTAAAAAACACAACTTTTTTTTTAATGAAAGATAATGAATCTTGATAACAGTGCAAGTCTATTACACTAAGTCTTAAAAAATTCCAAATATTTCGAAAATGTAATACAAATTTTCAGTTTTGAAATTTCAGTTATTTAACCCATAAGTAAATATCAAAAGTTATAACACATGTGGCATACTACATCATATTTTAAAAAAACGCACTAAAAAAAGTCAAAAATATTTAGCGTCCTTAAAAAGTTAAAAATTTGTCAAAAGCAAGTATGAATAATGGTCTGATGCGTCCTTAACTTATTTTATTTATTTGTTTAACATCAAAGGCAGTTAAAACTGTGTGACGTACTATGATTTTATACAGGTTTTCTGAAATTATGGGATCATGTACTAGCCCATATACTAGTTGACTTCTGAAAACAGATGAAATGAACATTTTTCGCAAGAATTGATCAGAAAAATTCTCTCCAGTGTAATAAAAACTATATGAAAAGAAAAATCAGTTATATATAATCATTGCGGTTCAGCTAGAAATCGTCTTCTATATTATGTCAGTAGTAGACATACCTTTTGCGGCTCTCACACGCAACCAATCTTCATAAATGAAGTCTCTAAAGAATGACTTCTTCTTCGCTGTCCGGGTGACGCCGCGTAGTGGGCTGAGAGGCCGACGTATTAACCCTGATGAAGCCTGCGACATGTCAGGCGAAACGTCGGCCTCTCAGCCCACTACGCGGCGTCACCCGGACAGCGAAGAAGAAGTCATCGACTCGAGCCGCGGAAGCCTACGCGTACATCTCTAAAGAATGATAATTTTACGGAGACGTGAGTAATTGCACTTTGACTTGAAAAATATGAAGTATTTATAAGGACGCATTTAAATATGCATGTCAAATGCAATCTACAACACTCGGATTCAAAAAATGTTTTGAATCTATATCGTAGAATGACTTCTAAGTGAAGTGTTTAAAGCCTTAAGAACCAAACTTTTGAGGATACAGATCTTAAAAAAACGATCTTTACATTGTAATATACAGGATGAGATCGTCGTGAACATTCTATTACATTTTTGCTGGTTCATTGCTTCTCGATTCGACCCCACTTGTACAGAGCCTGTAGAATCTGCAACTCTATGAAAAATTGAACTAATTACTTGACATTCCGCGCGACTGCATTGCAAGGGTGTAACTCCCTGCTCGGTAATAACGTTAAATCAGAATAGTTTGTATTGACAAAGGTGTATTGTATTGTTATAAATTACAAGGAGACACATAGAAGAAGTGACGGAGGATAAGGTCTTGAAGAAAAAGGTATATTACAGGCTTAATAAGGAAATAGAAAAGAATGAAAGAAGGTGCGTTTTAACATGCGAGAGTTCTTCCACGGGTAGGTTTAAAATAGAGATAATTGTAATAAATTCCCAGCAAACTCAGGGAATCAGTAATACCATACTTGCTATAAATAATAACACCAGTAAAAATTAATTTTTATTTCTCATAAATGAATTACAAATTAAATTATTTTTTATTATGCTCACGCATGTATTTTGACCTCCGTTAGCACCAACCTCCGTTATTTTGACCTACGTACACTTAAGTGTCCACTGGGGTGGGCATTGGCAGTGTTGGTAATGTATATATTACCTGAAACATAATTAAATAGACAACCCATTGTTCGAAGTTCGAAACCAAAATTCAAATTTGTAATCTTTCATGATTCAATGAGATCAGTTCTCGAACTAAAATATCAGATAAAAATATTGAGGGATTAGCTCAATCATAGACGAAGAAGCAAACATAAAGTGGGTGGGCTGTAGGCTAGATGAAGGCAAACGTGAAGGCGGACATGGAGGCTGGCGAGCAGGGCTAGGTGAAGGCAAACATGAAGGCCAGCACGTGGGTGGGCTGGACGCTAGACGAAGGTAGACGTGAAGGAGGACATGGAGGCTGGCGAGCAGGGCTAGGTGAAGGCAAAGTGAAGGCCAGCACTGGGTGGCTGGAGGCTAGATGAAGGTAGACGGGGGGGGAAGGGACGTGAAGGAGGACATGGAGGCTGGCGAGCAGGGCTAGGTGAAGGCAAACGTGAAGGCCAGCACATGGGTGGTCTGGAGGCTAGATGAAGGTAGACGTGAAGGAGGACATGGAGGCTGGCGAGCAGGGCTAGGTGAAGGTAAATGTGAAGGCCAGCACATGGGTGGGCTGGAGGCTAGATGAAGGTAGACGTGAAGGAGGACATGGAGGCTGGCGAGCAGGGCTAGGTGAACGCAAACATGAAGGCCAGCACGTGGGTGGTCTGGAGGCTAGATGAAGGTAGACGTGAAGGCGGACATGGAGGCTGGCGAGCAGGGCTAGGTGAACGCAAACATGAAGGCCAGCACGTGGGTGGGCTGGAGGCTGATGAAGGTAGACGTGAAGGAGGACATTGAGGCTGGCGAGCAGGGCTTGGTGAAGGCAATGTGAAGGCCAGCACATGGGTGGGCTGGAGGCTAGATGAAGGTAGACGTGAAGGAGGACATGGAGGCTGGCGAGCAGGGCTTGGTGAAGGCAAATGTGAAGGCCAGCACATGGGTGGGCTGGAGGCTAGATGAAAGTAGACGTGAAGGAGGACATGGAGGCTGGCGAGCAGGGCTAGGTGAAGGCAGACGTGAAGGCCAGCACGTGGGTGGGCTGGAGGCAGATGAAGGTAGACGTGAAGGAGGACATGGAGGCTGGCGAGCAGGGCTAGGTGAAGCAACATGAAGGCCAGCACGTGGGTGGGCTGGAGGCAGATGAAGGTAGACGTGAAGGGGAGGGGCATGGAGGCTGGCGAGCAGGGCTAGGTGAAGGCAGACGTGAAGGCCAGCACGTGGGTGGGCTGGAGGCAAGATGAAGCTAGACGTGAAGGAGGACATGGAGGCTGGCGAGCAGGGCTAGGTGAAGGCAGACGTGAAGGCCAGCACGTGGGTGGGCTGGAGGCAAGATGAAGGTAGACGTGAAGGCGGACATGGAGGCTGGCGAGCAGGGCTAGGTGAACGCAAACATGAAGGCCAGCACGTGGGTGGTCTGGAGGCTAGATGAAGGTAGACGTGAAGGAGGACATGGAGGCTGGCGAGCAGGGCTAGGTGAAGGCAGACGTGAACATATTATCTTTGTAACTAGAGTTGCACAAAAACGCCGGAAATATTATGATTTTTTTTCAATTTTTGAAAATTCATGACGTGCAATGATAATGATAATTCTTCATGCGTCTTTCCCTCCATTATAAGAAAAAAGAAAAAATCATTGAATCATTTTTGAGAAAATTTTGAAAATGTTGACGATCATGTATAGCACCTCAAAAAATCGAAATAACCTTTTCAAATTAAAGGACCCACGACATAAGTCAGTATAATTCGAGAATATTAATTTTAGTCAAAACTCGACTTGTGGTTTAGCCACTAGCGTTCGAGACGGGAAAAAGTTGGGCCATCATTTGTTTTTTCCTTATCAACGACCCACGAAAATTAAATTATGACTACACACGTGATAAGAGGAAGTAATTTACTATAGATAGGAATATGATTTATCCACTTTTCCGGTACCAGGGTTCGGCAGTAAGAGTATTTGTGTTGACAAATCTCCGTTTTTCCCGCAGAATTACAATACTTTTTCTTTTTACTACATATAAAGAAGCGAGAAAGCCAAACGCTAGTAGTTATTGCGAAATTACTGTTTAAAGTTAATGCAATTTATAAAAAATTCTCAGAATGGGCTCCAATTTGTTTTAATTTGTTCCTCGTTTAAGTGCTAAAAATGGTGCAGAAAAAAATATAAATGACAATGTGACTGCAATGTATGCCTATATGAAACACTACGTGTAAGATAAAAGTATTCAATTTTCATTGGTTCACAAAGCGTTTTTAGGGTTTAATAGTTCAAACTCACCTTATTCACGCAATTAGCGTGTTTGTACGCTGTTTCACACGGGTCATCTGATGCTGAAAGAAAGCAAATTAAAGATAAAATTGCTAGACATTTTTGCATTGTCAACAGAGATGCAAACTTTTTGCAGCCCAGGGTCGGGTTTCTAAGATATCAAAAGCATGGGAGCTGCACGATTTTTATTTTTTCGTTTGAAAATATGGAGTAATAGGGTAATGCTTAGAAATAAATGTCTACAATGGACAGATGTAAATGACTAAACCACATAAGAGACAAACCATTTTGATTTAATATTTAGTTTTCTAAAAATTTACACCCGTGCAGTTTTAAATTATCTTTGGAACGTTAATAATTACATTATGAATGTGTCTATTGACCTGATCTGAAACTTCCCGAATGTTCAGAAATGCTTTGTTATGAGAAACGAGTTCATAATAACAATACTATAAATTATTTGTCAGTATCAAAACTCAAAAAAGAGGAAAACAATTTTCACTTTTCTACCGTATATTTTTCCATGCTTCATGTAAAAGAAAGTAAGCTTTCCTCTTTGCTCTTTTTGAAGATTTCTGTCTTTTGGCCACGAGGTGTAGTGAAAACGCTGAAGAGGGGAATTATGTTGTTCTTTGTCAGTATTATTATGACTTGATAATATTATCAATTATAAAGTTACAGTTTTAAAGAAACTGACTTCACTTACCTTGTTCTAAGTCACACTCCTCAAGCATTCTCATCAAATCGTGTTCTGCGATACGAATTGCTGTCCACTTCATCAGATATTCCAATACTCTGGCATTATTGATCTGGTTTCCAGTCATCTGTTCAATTAAATACGTGCATACAAAATTAATTAAGCAGTTAAAATATTGTGATTGAGTGTAATATTGATAACTGCCTCGTCAATTCTAATAGCTGTTCTTCAAAGCAAAAGCAGTTCCTTCAAGATCGATTTTATTTCAAAATATATTGTAATGATTTACACGATCCCCGATAGTATGCGTTTGGATGATAAACAATTTGAAAACATTTACAGCAAAGGCGCCATAATAAAAAAAACCGATTGGGGAAGAAAATAAAGTGAACCCGATACTTGTGCAAGTTTTGACCATAGACATTAGATCCGGCTTTAATTTAGGAACATTTTAAAAGTTATCCCAGTAAAATCGCGTCAGGCAATAAGAAGTGATTGAAAATTTCGTATTTCGTATATTTGTGTTAAGGAGAATATTAATGGAGTCCATTGTTGGAGCGATGAAACGCTTATAAAGAAGAGGGTTTTTCGAATAATGCAAGAAACGCGATAAGATATCAAATTCAGACTTTCGGGGGGGAAAGAAGAAAATTAGCGGCATCATGCAAAATTTATCCCATTTAAATATCTTGACGGAAGTATCAAAATTTTAATAAAACAAATAAATTAATTCAAGCAAAAGTTTAGCAAGAAGAAGCGATTAGCGAACAATTGCAGTGCGTTCCGTTTCACCTCCAAAAACGGAAAATAGGGAAAATAAAAGGAATTTGACCAAAGGAAAACAAGAGGAAAACATCGAATTTTAGGAAATTGCCGGGAGAATTTTATTAAAACAAAAACGGAAATAAAGTGTTTCGGGAAACGTTAAAAATTAAATATTTTGTGAGAACCAAGTGACGCGATCGTCAGTTATCAAGCGATCGGAAAAGTGTTGAAGCAAAAATAACAATGCTAAGTTGAAAAAAAATTGAGAGAACGTGCCTAGACTTGGTGAAGGCAAGACGTGTATTCGCGTAGGCGATGTTTGGAAATTTTTTTTAAAGTGCGGAAATAATGGACAGAATTTGCAATAGTAACTGGAATACTTCATGTAAATTATTTAATATTTCGTGAAAAGAATTTCATAAAAAGGGGATTTTCGAATTACTGTGAAATTCGGCAACGCCCGTTGGACTCGCGAGCAAACGATAATGAGCGTGGCCGTATGAGAAATTTTGCAACGGTGGGGAGCGCGACGTTGCATTTACGATTAGGCGCGGAATTCAATTTGGGACTCAGAGATTTTCAAATAACTTGGAATATTTATGAAAAAAGGTGGCAGCGTGAATTCCGACATGTTACGTGAACAGTGATGCGTACGCGAGTGTGTTCCGGAACTGGTGGCGACAACGGGAGGCGCTGTTGTGCGTGGATAATCGCACAAATCACCCGGATTCTTCGCGGAAGCAGCATCATACGTGAGCAAGTATTTTGACATTTATTTTTTTTTACGAAGTGAAGAACGCTCTGTCGAAGATCAAGTTATGTGATTAATAGATTTTTAATACGTAAATTTCGATAGAATGCATTCTGGGGTTTTAATCATATGTGTGAATGGCATTTGTTTTTTTTGTTTGTTGTAAATAATCTGTGTGAATGAGAAAGTATATGTCCAATTTTCGTGCATTGTGGGAAGAGAATTATCTATTTGTTGTTGTTTCTTTTGTTGCTGGGTTATGTCGATGTGTGCCGTCAGAGGCACCAGTGCTATTACAGCACTAGATATTGTGAATTGAAGGAAAATACGAGAAAAGAGGGAATTTGAATAAATTTCATGGCCACCTTTGGGGTTATGATTTGTAAAATCGATATGTGTTCGTAGTCATTCACGTAGCACTAGAACTGATCCACGCACGTGAGCGCGGTATCTTGCTCGCGTCTGTACAGACGCACCGCAGACCACGCCCAGGTGAGTCAAAAGGCCAGGTAAGCTAGCAGACGGGCAATTGTGAGTAGGAGAACGGGAAGATTATTATATGTGGCAACCCAACGCGAGGCTAGTGTTTGTTTGTTTGTTTATAAGAAGGGCTAGAGCAGGGCAATCTATTACAAGTAGCAGTTTAACGTGCCGGGCTTGTAGAAAGTATTACAAGTGGCCGCACGACGGTGGGCTCGGGCTAGGCCGGTGTACGGACACGCCGCCGCCGACACCCGTTACAATATGTTAAATTAAATGCATTCCAACACAGTTCAAAAAATGGAAAAACAATACTGTGATTCAATATAATAATCCAAGTATCCAGTTCATTGATCGGAATCAGTGTACTCTCCCGCAATTGCAGTACTCTATGATATTGTTTCAGACAAGAGTTTAAGGAAATGCATCCACCCACGGGAAAGAAAACAATGAAATGGATGGGAATATCGACGATATAATCAACGTCGACCGATACATCAGAGAATCACCAGCTGTCTGTCATTTGGTTGCAATTTCAGTCCAGATTCAGTTTGTATGAATTGCTGAGTGACAGCGTGTGACATACGCCCGTCAAGTGTTTGAATGTGTTCAGGCTGTCATTGATTATCAAAATCGTTGAAAATTGAAGGTAACGAAAATCAAAAGTACATGTTTGTGGATTGCCCGTCCAAACACTGAAACGTGAAACTGAAATTTATGACCAAATGGAAGCATATTCAAAGCCTCTCATAAGACATATTTAATAAGGTCGCCGGTGAGGTAGATATATTAATTAATGAAAAGGTCCTTTCAAGTATCAATATATATTTTTAATCTGAAGAACGTTTAGTTCGCATAACGATTATTATCAGATTTAATCTGCAAATCACAGGAATTAATCGAACACATCGACTATAAAATAAAGTATAAACTAAAATTGTACAAAATATATCTTGTAAAAGTTAGAGACCAACGAGGCTTTGCGAGCAAGCTCGCAATGACAACGTTCCAAGCATTAAAACTTCGTTGTCGTGAAACATAAGCTAGCCAGAGGTAGTTACTATTATAGTCGAGAACTTCTGTTTAGCTTTATTACTATTACCTAAAGAAATGGCTGAGGTAGGTCCAGGTCCTTCAAGGAAGGCACCTAAAACGTCTATCTAGTGTCACTGTCGTTGCCTACCCAGAGCAATGACCTCGCCGTACACGTAGTGGGTTTGACTTTCGTTTTTCAGAGGTTGGCATTGTTGTAAATACCCTAGTGGCCGACTGTGTAACTAATACCCCCACTCCGCCCGCATTTCTTCAATCCATCGTTCAAGAAACGTTGCGCGAGTAGTACGCGTCTCTCTCTTGTGCGCTTCTGCGCCCATCGGCCAGACGTGGGAAGGGTTTAGGGTTTAGAACACTTAGAAGGGATAGGGTTTAGAACACTTCACAGGGGTTGGACTAGCCCTTGTGAAACAGCCAAACTCGTTTTGTTGGAACAAATTTCACATGAGCTTGTCCGGGAATCCACGGGAATCGAATCCGGACCCCCTTGGTGAATGGCGAGTGATTCGCTCTGAGCCAAGAGCTACCACATTCCTATTTAGCGTCTCCTCTCCGTGGTTAACGTCACAAATTTCCATGTTAATATACACAGTCTCGAATGTTGGCCGCTCCCTACTAATGTGTAGAAAAATGAAGATGGGTGACGCTAATGCAAAAAAAAAAAAATTTAAAATGAGTTTGCACTTAATGAATGATATTTAATCGCAATACGAATGTCAGATTACATTTTCATCCCTAACTTTACGTATCCTTAGTACATATACTTTTTATGAGTCAAATAAAGAAGTAGTAAGTAGTAGGTAGTAAGAAGGAAGTAGTAAGAAGTAGTAAGTAGTAGGTCGCTTTTACACAGTGTGAAAAAAGTCTGAATTTTCTGTAGTTTATTTTTGCTATAAAAATATTAAAAAATGAGGGTTATTACTAGAGCTCAAACTTTTAGGTGGTAAAAATGCGAAATATTTATTGTTTATGTGCTTAAGAAGTGATAAATACCTGTTAGGACTAAAATATTTATTTATTTACCTATATGAATACCAGGAAACAAAAACGACAGGTCTGAGTAAACGTGACGTCATTATTTTTAACACTCTGCACAATCCATCTGTTTAATTTGAGGAAGTTTGACAGATGCTCGAGTTACAAGAGTTATGTTATCGTTCGGAGTGTCATAAATTGGATCGACAATGGCTCTCGGTTGTTTTGAAAGGTTTTATTCGGGGACGTCTCATAGTGGGATGTGATGTGTGACCAACCAAATACTGCATTCCAAATTGGCACGTCTTTCAACAAATATCCAAAAATTCCAACGCATTGAACTGGAAAATACTCAAAATATGCATTTATTTATTTACAATTTAGCAAAAATGTAATAATAAGATATTCGACGAAAATATTTTTATGCAGCTTAATCAAAATATTTATTTTTAGGTGATGTGTAGTTTGGTAAATGGAAATTGTAGGACGCGAATTCATTTTCCACTAACCTTTCACCGCTCAAAATGAAGGGGAAAAATATGTACTTACCTATACTTGGGTTTTCATTACGTGATGCGTGAAGGGCTCGTCTTCACGATGATATATGGCACGGCGTTTTGCGTCTTTCCCGGTCGTGTCACTAGATGTTGCATGATCGCGACCGCATCAAGCAGTGCTGCAGATAGCTTCACCACCGAGAAAGATGCGAAAAGCCGTGCCCGAAGAAAAGACTCTTACGCTCTACATTAGGAAAACCCAAGTATAAAAGTCCCGAGACTTGGTTATCACTTTATATTACCTCGACCAGTTGAAATGCTTAACAAAGTGAACATATTTGCAAATTAATTCATACCAATTGCATCTCCTCCATGAAGCAGTGAAACGCGCACTGAAAGAAGAAATTAAAATTTAATATGACATTTATTTATCATTTAAATATGAGAGAATAATTAGTGAATTTCAAGCTACAACGTTTCAAGCACAATGACATCATTTTTAGGCATAAGCAAGATATACACAAACATATGAAGAAACTTTTAGAAAAGTAGTGTAGTACACTCGAATATCAAGTAAAAATAAATATTAGAGAAATTTATGCAACCAAAATGAGGAGCTTAAGAAATTAATTGACAATGTTCATAAAATCAATTAGCAAGTAAATTAAAATTTAGAATTTGTTAGTCATTAGTACTGTTTACGTATCATATTCCGATATAAAAATTATGAACTAACTAGCTGTGTTACAGATGCCATGAAATTTCTCATAACAGTTTTTGACGAAAATTGTTCATATTCTTACTACAAGAACGTACTCGTATATATAGCAAGTAATAAGATAAGTATATTAAATTTGAATATCAAGCTATATGATGTTATAATTATAATTTTAATAACCATATTGATATAATTGTTCTGTATTTCCCTTTTGCGGGCGAACGCTGGCCTGGAATACCTTTCCTTTCTACATGTGTATACATTTTCATATATTTTGCGTGATTGGGAGAAATTGTTGGTGGAGAATTATCAGTCAATAGTAATGTGAAACGATTTATCCCTCGAGTATATAAAAATCAAAATAGTTATGTTTATGGTACAATTACATCGATCAAAAGAGTCCTACACGGGTATCGTGTGTAGGCGTTTGAAAGGCCGCAGACCGCACACACACTCACACACGAGCGTTGCGTTGACGCGCGTCACCTAACGCTGATGACGTCAGCTGCGTCGATGTACGCGCGCATGAAAGACTTGGGCGCTACTCGCTACTAACAACATTGACGCCGCCGACACTGCTATTTTAGGTTATGTGGCGCTGAAAGTGGTAACGGAAAGCAAAATGTCCAGGGGGTTTTGGATGCATCCAATTATTTACTTAAAGGCTCTCTCACGGTGATTACCACACTCTTCAATAAGTTTCCAGGGGGCAGGGAGATTTTTTAATACTTTTGAATGTCAGAAGAATCATTCTGTGACTGGCTCTGCAAACTACATGACCATTTCAAAAGCTAAGAAACGAATCGCCATATTCTGGAGGAATGTTAGACGTAACATTAAGTACTATTCTGTGACTCACTTGTATTTATATAGTTATAATATAAAGTATGGTAACAGCATAGAATGGGATATATTTTTTAAATAATTATAATACAAAAGAACTGGTCTGAGATGGAGCAAATGACATTTTTTATGATTCTTAAAAGTAATGAAATGTTCCCATTGAGACCTCAAAGCGAAAGGTTTACAGGAACATGGTACATATTCAGAAAAAACGGAGCGCCAGGATGCCAGCAAATACTAAAGAATGAGATGAGGGAAATCTGAGGGCTTTATGAATGGGCTAGGGCACAAAGTAGGTACTACACAGAAAGGAAAACTATCCGCAATCTGTGAGCCGATATGATGCGCATGATCACCATGTTGAAAGTGTGTAAACTGCTGTGCGCCCCGGCATTTGTTTGGTGAACGGTGATTAAAGTGTCTTTTATTTCGTTTTACTCGGATTTGGTGTGTGTATAATTAGCAAAAACATACGTAACCCCAAGGGACATATGCTTTGTATCTGGAACAAATTAATTTCGCACATAGGCAAATCTTAATAAAAATAGAGATAAAAAGGTAAAGAATTATAAATGCATTACTAGTGGTGTTACAGAATGGCACATACTTTCTCGTATTAGTTTTTCTGTTTTCTTTGGTCTGGGCTAGTTTATCGGATTTGCCACGTATTCTAATCAGCTGCAAAGTACTTTTTTTTTTTTAATTCTCAATTCTTCGATTTCCGAATAGTAGAACAGAAATATTACATTGAGATTATAAAAGAAGAGTAAAACCTCGTTCTAAATGACAGTTTTTTTTAAAAAATTTGGACACGTTTTTAAGAAAATATCGTTTAAGAGTTACTAAAAATGCGAAATTGAAGCTCATTTTCATAGAAAGTTTTTGAGTTTTCGGACAACTTATTAAAACTTCATTTTATTTAAAGCACATTAACTCCCAAATGCAATAGTTTTTACAAATCGTTGGAAATGTGTATATTAACGGTGTGAGAGATATTAAAAAAAAGTACATTTGTGTAATTTTTGTAAAAACAAAATAATACACCAAAATGAATTTTATGTCATAATAAACCTTGCAATTAGCATTATGGGATGGAAAAGTTTGGAGCCGTTTTTGAGAAAATGGCGTTTGAGCCGACTCTTGCGCTTTCTTTGCACAATTTCAAGATGGTCCGCCCTGCGCAGTGGCTCACTAAAGATCAAAGGGGTCGCCCTCACCTTTCCTTTCTGTATAGTATCTATTCTGTGTCTAGGAGGAGCAGAGCGGCTGTGACGTTGGCAGTTTGGTATGTTAGTCGGTGCAGGCGACCAGCGAGGAAATTTTGAGATTTGCACCTTAATGCCGCAGAGAGGATTCTCCTGTCAGATAGTTCAAAGCATAGCGTCTACGACCCAGCTATGCGAAAGGGGGTTACGTCAGACTGGGGTGGAGGGGGTGAAGACACATAAATACGGATAAACCGTCATTTTTCCTTCTACACAGCTTAAGAATGAATGAGAGTGTGGCCGAAAAATAATAAAGAAAGAAAATAAAAGAAATTACGAACAATAATATGAACTGTCAAGAAAATTACAAAGAAAAACCAAAGGTACCTTGTAAATTAGTTTCAAATTAGAAGTTTAAATTTCGTAATCTGTTTAAATCCCTCGCGGTTTAGCTCATTGGTCAGCATGCTCGCTTTCCATGACGCAACCCGTGGTTCGATTTCCGGTCGGGCAAGATTATAATGTGCATTGTCCTTGCAGCGTCCCGGCGTATGGTGCTGTGTGATGATGATAAAAGTCGCTTCTCAGGTTGAAAAGACCAGAGTATGGCGTGGAGATGTCTGCATACTAATCACACGTAACCCATGGCCACGAGGCCGGGACGCTGTTGGTAGGCCATGGTCCGTACGCGGCTATTGCAACAACTCTGTTTAAGATTTTTTTTCAGCTGTACATGCCTGGTGTTGGCTGGCACAAACTGGTGGCTTCAACCCTAGATAACCCTAAAGATGAATAAATTTCTGCTTCTCCAAGACAACTGGAGAAGGAAAAATTCAATTGAATTTTCCTTCTTCATGCAAAAACTTTTGACCTCGTCAGTTCTTCTAGTAAACTGCTGACCGAGATGGAGTTACTGTTTGTGATTTTCGTCCAAGACGATTCACATGATTGCAAGTATTGTTCGATTTATAAATTCAAACACAGGCAATATCCAACCGCAAGAATATGCACTAAACTTGCCTAAGCCGGAACCTGACGGTTCCTTTAAAAAGTTTCAATTTTGGAAGGTTTCAGTCTTACAGAGAATTGACAAAAAATCAACAATTAACTTAAGTACAGAGTTTTTATGAAATCTTGTTAGTAAAACAAAATATCGAAGCATTGTATATTAATAAAAATATTTCAAGAAATGAAACAAATAACAACAAACAGAAGAAATATAAGACAAGCAGTTATTCCTCATTTTAGAAATAAATTTAGCGTATGTACAATATGTTACGCTAGGATGACAACACAAAAATCCCGGGATTCCATAGTCGACAAAAGGAAATGTGACGCTTTTGAGAATTTAACCGGATGCGGACGACTAACTTCAGGATTTCGAGGAACAACAAGGAAGTGGCTAAAATCACATCAAAGCGTAAGAAAGTCGCAGGAAAACAGTCATTGAGTTCGCTAAAGATTCAGCAGGTCCCAGAGGAAAAACTCATCGTTCACTCTATTGTCTCAGGGCGTAACCATTCGCCCTATGCGATTCTATAGATAATGCAGGAAATACAAAAACAAATATATTTATTTTATATAATATATTGATCATATTATTATTTTGTACTTTTTCGTAATATAGTACTGTAAACAAATCGGCGTAACGAAATAATGGCCGCCGGCCGTTACGGAATTAACGGCCGCCGGACGTTAAGGAATCACGTGAGCCTCAAAATATTTATTCAACTCTTAAGACAAATGACAAACAATGTGGAATACTGACCTTGATATTTCAAGAGTTTCGTTAACTAATAAACACATTTTAACATTGAGAATTGTGTCCACAACGATGTGGGAGAATATATCTCAGATTTGTCTTTAGCCTATGCCAGCATTACTATTTCATTCAGCTCATTTACATTTTTGCATTGACACCAATATTTGAAATCTTAGTGTTCCTTCTCATACCGTTATTTCGTTTTTGTTGGTAACAAATCAAAATTAGCACTATTCGCTGTCTCCACGAAGATCTTCTGGAATATCCATCTCAAATTTTGTGGAAAATTTATCTTTTTAAGTGTGTCAAACAAACCCACCACGTATTGAACAGTCGAATCAAAATATCTTGCCAAGACCAATATTATAGTTGGTCTTGGACTCGCGTCTGCATCCATATAGAATATATTTAAATAACATTTTTTATTTATATTATCTTTCTTATAAGAAGTTGGTATTGCGAAAAGTATTAAACGACACATGGCCGATAACACAAAATTTGTTGGTTATAAACCTCGGCTACCACCTCAGTTTACAAACTTCAGCCGCGTCTGTTGTTTGGTGCCTATCGGCCTATTGACGTTTAACACTATTATATAAGCCTCGGTCGCACGTTAACGCAACGCCCGTGTGTGAGATAGGCTGTAGGATATTGATAATACAGTTTTGAATATAATCACTACTTTGAAAAGTTATAATTTATCAATGTTGGTATTTAAAGACTTACCTTAAAATCATGACTTGTTATGTTGTTACGTACATCTCCTGCAACATAATTAATCATAGCCTTTTCGTTAAAATCTTTAAATTTATTTTAAAATTACTTCACACATTCATTCAAAGAAGGAAGGATTTCTGGCGTTCCATTAATATTTAGAAAATAAAAAAGTTACTTAAGTGACAATCGTATTAACAAAGAGAACATGTAGTGGCGCGATGTAGCCCACTTTTCCTCGTAGTGTAAGAAACACTTTTGACATTGTACAAATATATATATATATATATATATATATATATATATATATATATATGCGTGTGTGTGTGTGTGTGTGTGTGTGCATTCAACGACTGTAAAACTGCGAGCCAACGTTTTTTAACGGGCATCGAGTGCTCAGATAGGGGAAGCGGGGTAATGGTCAGTTTAATGTTTTTAAAACATAAATCACTACAAATTGTTCTTATGAACAAGTATGTGCTTTTGTATTTAGATTAGTTATTAAGCTTGTGTTTTCATCACAAAAAACCACTAAAACCCTCTCAAATACAGAATTTACAAAAATTTGCATTTAACCCACGTACCCTCACTTGCGGGTAATGAGAAATAATAAAGAAATATGAAGCAAAATGAACACATTGGTACTTAAAATAGTATTATTTAGTTTACAATGATTGTAGGTCTAAAGTAATGTGACTCCAAAGGTTGACTTAAGATCAGCAGCGCTGGGTCCGAGGCAGTTGGTCAAGAAAGGCTAAAGTGTTTGAGCCATTGGATGAAATATTCATCCACCCAGCCATTCTTGCTACACGTATGAATAGTATCAGAGGGCATTTAAACTCACTCAGGTCAATAAATTATTTTGTTTTGTGGCAATGGCACTCGCGCTGCGATTATAAGAATCACTGACCACCAGTACCCAACAAGCACATTTTTGTCATAACTACTTATATACTATTATAGAATATTTAAAATTACTCGCAATTGGTATTAAATGATTTTCACAAGTACGTTTCTTCCAACCAATTCAATTTTTCCAGAAATCTCCAAGTTCACGTGAATAAGAGTGCAGACAACTGTAGTTAGAAGAATATGTTTCTACCTTTCAATATGGTTTGTTTACAATATTTATCAATAATTTACCGTTGACTCATATTACCCCGTGACCCTAAGTACCCCTGCTTTCCCTACCTCGTACGACCCAAAGTGTATAACTATTGAAGTAATTTTAGTGGCGTTACAGAATGGCGCATACCAGGTGCATGCATAACTCCTGTTCGGTTTCACTAAGAGCAAACTCCAGCAAACAGTATGCATTATGTGATTTTGACATTATGTCAGTTTGTTCGTCTGACATTCACCTACCAAAACACACGAGGTGCGTCCGCCAAACACTAGCGTCTGTGTTTAATTGTTCAATGAACATGTCGACGTTTGGGCCTGAAAAATAACATTTGCGGCACAGATTGCTTTTCTAATATAATCAATAGAAAAAGGCTGTTCCAGGGCAAGGCTCTGCTACTGGGTGGGTCCGCAAGGCGGTGGAGAGAGGAACGGTATGCAGATATGCAGACTGATAATGATGGCATGACTGGAGCCCCCCCCCCCCGGAACCAAGGCGACTACGTTATGTGGGAGTGTGGGAGGGTAGTTCGTGGTGGAACTACGCCCATTAATAAGCCATCAGAGCTCGATTGTAACCTAGTGACGTGGTGAGTACGCACTGCCAGTAAATAAGTGCTGCCCCCGATGCCTGGTGGATAAGGATTAGCCCAAAGGCTAAGGGTAGGAAATCCTGACCAAAAACCTTGGGTGGAGAGGGCTCTGAAAGGTGAGGCCAACCTAGGGGAGTAAACCCAACATAAATCTTGGTCGTCCAGATTGGGGAATGCAGGGGGGAGGGCCAGTAACCTACCCACCGTAAAAAAAATCACAATTACTTTCAGTGACATTACAATCTGCCTCGAAAATACCTAGACTGAATCGGAAATACCTAGACTATGGCAAAGAAAACCGGAAAACCTAATTGGATAATGGATTATTTGAAAGTAACCACCTGGAATGTAAGAGGTATTGGAAACAAGGAATTGGAATTGGCAATAGCTCTTGAAGAGAAAGAAGCTAAGGAAAAAGCTAAGAAAAAAGCAAATATATTGGAAATTCTGCCATGTTTTATAGAGGAGTGGTGAAAACTGCGAGTTTGGGGAAACGTATTACTATCTATGTTGATAAGAAGTTAGAAAAGAGGATTAAAGAATGCACGTATGCAAACGAAAGAATATTCACATTAAAATTTAAATATGATAGAAGACACATTGTTGTAATAGGTCTAAATACACCAGAAGAAGGTATGAATATCAATACTGATGAGTTTCACGATACTCTACAGAAAATATTAGATCAAGTTAATGAGAAATATGAGGTACTTCTTGGATATTCGAATGCAAGAGTCGGGAATAAGGAAATTCGAAATAAAGTTGGGAAAATGTTGTATACCGAAATGCAGAAATTTTAAGAGAATTTGCAACATTTAATGAACTCCGAATAACAAACTCCTTTTTTAAGAAGAAATATATCAGAAAATGTAAGAGAGAGAGAGAGAGAGAGAGAAATAGATTTTTAAAGTGTATCTTTTAGAAAATTAAAGTAAAAATTCAACATCAGAATAATGCCACGAGGGATCATGTAGAAAAAGAAGCACAAAACAAAAAATATTTTGAGACAGGCAGCAATTGAAACTGTAGGGTTAAAAAAATAGAAAAAAGAATGGTCTTAGATTATGTAGCGAAGACATTCAGAATGCAGTAGACTAAAAAAAAAATACGGAGCGTATCTCGGGACTCCAACTTCAACATTTTCAAAATTCTGTGATCCCTACACTAAGTCATATACTACTTAAAATTGAAAAAAAAACTTCCATGTAATAAAATCTATTTTCAAGGATAAAAAGGCAATAAATGGGACATCCATCTACCCCCGAAGAACTCCCCCGGCCTGGCGCCATCTGACTATTACCTCTTAGCCTCAATGGACATGCGCTCACGGAACAGCACTTCAGCAATTTCAAGATGTTGGAAAATGGTTCCACATATGATATGCCGCAGAAGACGAGTAGTTTTTATGGCATGGTATTCATAACTTACATGAAAGATGAGCGAAATGTGTATCAGCCTATGGCCAATATTGTGAACAAAAAATGAATTTCCCTTGAAAATTACGTGTTTTCTTTACCACAAAACCAGCAAAAGCTTATGCATACACCTGGTACATTCTCCTAGAGTGTTCTTAGAGAAAAGTAAAAATGTGTGTTTTTTGATGTCCTTAAACGTCTGACCGACACTGTCACTGTGACATCAAAATGGCGCTAATTAATGAGACAATCAATATTAGAAAAAAAATCTTTTTGAGCAAAAAGATCTCGTAAAGAAGATGAGGGGTTCAAGACTGACAAACATTACAGGCGCTTTATTTAGAAAACGAGTGCGCTCAAAGAAGCCTGTCATGTAGATTTATACACATATGAAAATTAATTTTCCTAGGTGTAACCATTCCAGAGTAATATCTTTTTTTATTTAAAATTCCGCCAAAATTTTATACCCCTTTCAAAATAGAAATAATGCAATATAATCAGTTCTATAATAGCTAAAGAAATGAAATATATACGAAAATATTACTCATTTATGGGCTATTTGGATACTACAAGTAACTAGGATTGTATTGTTTAGCAAAGGAAAAAGGACAGGAAAAAGTATGCATAAATTAGGAGTGTTATTAACTTTTACCGAGATTGTACTTACTGAATGGATTTTTAAATTTCCGTTGACAGTTTAGTAGGACTGAGTTCTGCAAGCAAACACAACGAAAGTCATGTGTTATCATCACAGAATATGGCGCATTAAAAGTTTTATCGTTACGCATTTTCCTTCACAAATCAATTCCAATTGACCACTACATCACCTATAAATTGACAAAACAGTATTTTGATATTCTTACTGGCACGAAATTTACTTCGCTCACTACTAGTTATTGAATCACACTTTAATGAAGACTTACAAGGTAGAAAATACCCGTTTATTAGAAATTGAATATCTCAAGTGTCTACCCTATGCAATACGAGGTGAATCCTGGACCAGTATCCCAACACAGGGGCACGGATCCCGCGCCAATTTTTCCTTACTCTTCCTTGTCCTATCCTTACACACACACTAACATGCAAACTACTACTACCACGCAAGTCGAGAGACCAGTCGGGAGCTTAGAACTTGTCCCGGCTGGGGCGGTGCCCCGTTGGTGGGAGACATCTGGTTGGGGAAAACCGCCATACCCGACGGCAGATCGGCCTGGCGTAAGTTATGAATAGTTTACATTTTATATTGAAAACTGACCCTTGACAACAGATTAGGAGCTCCTGATTTGATAGTGCTTGCTTAAGAGTCTAGTTTTCTTTATCTACTTCCGGTAGGCTTTACGTTTTGAAATGTTGGTCAATTAACTGACAACCATCCACGTGAGACGTGTCGTTGCCGCCGTTTTGAGTGAATTAATAGTAATTAATACAAATTAATATGCCCTCGACTATTCGAAACGCTTCCGTTTTCTTTGTGGATGATACAAACATTCTTGGCAATAGAGAAACCGTAAATAGTGCCAGAATAAATTAGTGCCTTTCATAAATTTACGTTACATGAAAAATTAATAATAATAACAATAAAATATTAATATTATTATTATTATTATTATTATTATTATTATTAATAATAATAATAATAATAATAATAATAATAATAATAATAATAATAATAATAATTTAGAGCTTTAGGAAAGATCCGGGTGGCAGATCTCCGTAAGTACATTTAAGACTACATTTAAGTTTTGTTAAGTTTACATTTAAAACATATACAATTTATGACTAATACTAAATGAATACAAGATTAGAGTATTAGCTACAATGAATACAAAATTAGTTCTAGTTTAAAATATGTACGATTATTACAATTAGTAACTTAAATTAGCTTTTCACTTTACACTCTTTGATAAACTTCGCCTTCTAGTGAATCTCAGTCCTTTGGTTTCCTACTATTTCTTTAGAGAACAGAGAGAGAGAGAGAGAGAGAGAGAGAGAGAGGGAGAGAGAGAAAGGCCAATTGACGTCAATGGAGGACGGTGGTTGGCAACCCTATGTGTAGTAGTGTAGTGCATGAAAGAGTAAAAATGCAAAAGGCGATGCGATAAGAACAAGGAAGGTGAAGGAAATATCACACGCGATTCGTGTCCCATCTTTTAGTGCACTTCTTCTGAATTCGCCAAGTATTAAAAATATCACAGTAAACAAGAGGGGGCTAGACATTTCGTTTGTTACCGTTCTGTATTTGAAAAAAAAATATTTATGTTAGAATTACGTAATTATTTAAAAAATAATTTTGTTTAGTATCGTATACACTACAAAAAATATGTGTATAATATAATAAATGTAAAAAACCAATGATGGCCACCCTAAAAATGATCGGCTGGATCCGCCCTTGAAACTACCATTAGTTTAACTGGCTGCTGGAATTCTCCTCCAGACTGCGGCTGAAGTCAACATAGCTATCCAGCTAGTATACAAAATACGCCACACTTGGTACTCGAATCCTAGAACGCCCTTACAATACACTATTTTTTAAAAAAAAATAATACATAAATTTTGAATTTTGAAAGGGAGAAAAAAACAAAAAAACTCCCATGTAATAAAATCTATTTTCAAGGATAAATAAGCAATAATTTTGTTTAAACAAAAAAACTCCCATGTAATAAAAATTTTCAAGGATAAATAAGCAATAAATTTTGGCTCTTATATTTCCTGCCCCGACAACATGGAAACAGTTGCAGCTGTTGTTGCCCTGAGTCACGTCAGCCGGTCCAAATGATACCAGAAAATGTTCGTTATGGGGAATCAAACCAGCTGATTTCTTGAACAGTGATTCCGGCAATGATTTGGCCCTTCTCATCTAATTAGCTTTCATCACAATAGTGTCACTTGTGTAGAAACCATGGTGGAAAGAGATGTATGGGATTTTGCGCATCGTATCGATTTCAGTCAATCAGCTTCAGGCACCAGTTTGCGTCACAATACAACCGGGAAATTCAAATGCCAAAATTATCACATTGTTACAAGCCATTGAAACAGATACATGATGCACTTAAAAAAAAAGATTGCATTTTTTCTATTACATCTTCACGTTCTTGTGTTTCATTTAAAAGTTTCACTTAATGCTACTTTCAAAATATTTCACAACACTTCTCACCCTCCATGCAACATGGTGGCCTGCGTCTGGACTGGGTTTTCAAACGAAGTGCCCGTGTTGTGGTCACGTGTTGCGCAGACCGAACAAAAAATTAATGCACCGGAGGAGCTCAGCCATCTCTACCATGGTAGAAACCTAGGGCCACTTGAAAAAAGCTTGAACTCCATGCACGATCTAACTTATTCAATTCAATGTGTATTTCTGGTTCAAGATATAATATATTGAGGTGTCGAGGTATTTCTGAGTAAAGCGACCTCTTTAAAATTATTATTCTATAAGATTAATGTATTTTACCACCTTAAGATCGATCATCCTTCTTTCTAACAAATTCTTTTCTTGGTGTCACATTGTTTTCATTTTCAGAAGGCCTTTGGATGGTTTCCCGTGGTCATCCAGGCGAATGCTGGGATGGTTCTACTGAAAGGCCACGATCGTGAAACCGGCGTCGCTAACCGAATTCGTTAACTACGTGAAGTCGCGAAGGCTAAGCAAATTTGAGACATGGCTGTTTACTGGTTGGGTGATCGTCTGGGAACCCCAGGACCGTCTGGGCGCCGAGGCCAATTACCATTTACAGGACATTAATGGCTAAATACAAATACAAAGAATCCCAGTTGTAGCGTTATATTGCTAGCCAAATCGTTTGTAGCGTCTCTCAGAAGAACAGCAGTTATCAGCCACACGGGTTTCGATGGTAACTAGGAAATTTAGACCATTCCAAAAATGCTCAGAAAGTTAGTTAGTGCCTTATTTTACGTAGCGAGACTCTAGTCATCAGACACCTCTCTTCCTTCTGGCCACACAAATTTTGCAACGCTGCTTTCACTGTTCAGTGGAGAAAGAAAGTATTAGTTGGGCGGTAAATCCCGAGTTTAGGGTGGCATGGTTCATTTGATTCACTGATTCGGTTCATTAGAAGAGAATCTACTCCATGAACTGAACCCTTGTTTATACGTAGTATTCGCGTGTAGTTACGTTCATGATGTTACAGCAAATAAATATAATTATTTTAAAAAAAAGGTAGATCGGGAGAATAGCTACCCCCGTGCTCCAAAGCCCACTGTACGTATAAATCTCCGTAGCAACGTACTGATTATTCGTATTTTTCACGCTACAAATTTAATTTGTAACCAACGCATTTTTTCACCAAGTGGTCCGCGACGTGCTACCGCACGTCGCTACCCGACGGATCCAACGTGCTACGTTCGCGAGGCCTTCCGGCCTCGCTCTCAGAGACTGGTTCGCGCCTCCGCTGTCGCTCCGGCGCTCACGTTGTTCTATATACCTCCCTCACGTTTAAGAGAATTTATTTTAAAGGGAACACTCACTTTTAAGAAAATTCATACCTTCCATCTCAGTAGACACACAAACCTATTTGAAGAAGACTTGAAATGCGAAAATACACACAATTCCATGCCAACAAATTATCAGGTGACTTCTTCTCATTTAACATTGAACATAAATAATTCAGTTGTTATAATGAACCGCGCAACTATAAACATAGGAATCGCGAGAAATAATGAATCATAAAAGGAACCAAAGGAACCGTGCCACCCTAAACCCGGGATCAACCTAGTTGGGCTACGAGACAGGCGATTTTGATTTTAGATTAGAGGCTTAGATTACATTAGGATCTTTTACATGCAGTAAATTTTCAACATGGGACAGTCGGCGTTACTTCCCCTCCGAAGGAAGGCATACGATTTATTTTTTCGCCCTTAACAATCCACGGGTTCGATCAGGTTTGAACCAGAAAATTTGGGTACAAAAGTCCGATGCGGTAACCGCAAATGTTAGAAAACGGGAAGATAATTTCATAGAAAGAAAACAATACTTCTTTATTACAATACGATAATCACGTTCTATTTTACTTAAAGTGTGCACTGGGATTATTACAAAATAGTAAATTTTGCTTGTAAACTGGGTAATCTGACACTGATTATTTTACGTCACTGACTTTACACTGATCACGTTATTCTGGAAGAGAATCTGTCGTGAAATAGGAGTTCGAGATAATTTCTTTCAGAGTTCGTGTGAAATATTGGTTTAAAGGTATTATCTAAAAGAAGAATAGTTCTTGGAATACACAAGTACGTTGTTATGATTTTTTGTACACAGAATTTGAGCTTTGAGATTTAATTTAAGAAAACTAAAGACTGCAAATTTTAAGGTATTTACCATGTGGTCGGCTTAAAGACATTTTACTGTATATACTCTAAGAAAAGTAAAATAATATGTTTGTTTTTATACTTCACTGCATAATTCTACTTTTGTAAAAACTTACAGGATCGTCCATTGAAGTACTATTGGCGTATGAAAGAATGTAAACTGTGCTCAGAAAAAACAATGCAACCAAACAAATTGAAGTTTTCTCCATCGTTTTGAAATTCAAGAACCAAACTGCTCCGAATAAGACACAAAATTTTCATTCACTCAACACTATATTTCATTTCTTTTTGTGTTGGTATCTAGGACAAGAACACGAGAGATTAAGGTGGCCATGATTCATTAATAGCAAATTTTTCATAGAGATTACATATGCTGTGAATATTGTGTTAACTCTAAGGTATTTCGGATTCCATGAAATTTTTTTCTGTTCGTTAGTTATCGTGACCAATTACACATAGCCGTTTCCATTCGATTAAGAAAATATATCAGAAGCTTTCTATATCCACCACTGATATCTCCACTATAAATAAGAAACGTTTTGTTGAGAACAATAATGATAGTATTTGGGAAATGCATTGAATGTATAATGTAGTTAATCAAATATATAATGCATAAAAACGCCCGTAACAACGAAACAGAGATTTGAAGAAAAATTACGTTTGTGTGTGCTTTCTAAACAAAAAATACATGGATATGGCCTAAATGTCATGTGCTTCAGCATATTTGTCACTATCCGTACAGCAACATTGAAGAACTGGTGGTGCTACAGAATGGTACAGACTTTCTCGTAGAAAACATTCCTAATTTCCTTGTTGTGGACCGGCTTAAGGATCTTGCCCCATCCTCTTGCCAGCTGCCATCTATTGCCGCCTAAAGTACATTTTTTGACAGTTTCTCAATTTGTCAGTTTCCTAAAAGTAGAACCGAAATATTTCGTTAAGAAGAATATTACTAAAGAGTAAAACGTCGTCCTAAATGCAATTTTCATTGGAAATTTTATATCTTTTTTTTAATGGCGTTTAGGCGTTACCGTAAATGCGAAATTTGAAGCTCTGTTTCACAGGAAGCTATTGAGGTTTCAAAAAGTTCATTTGAAGTCATTTGAAGCACTTCCACTTACTGCAAATATGTATACAAATCGCTGAAAATGTGCATATTAACGACGTGAGGGATATATTAAAAAATACATTTGTGTAATTTAAAAGAAACGAATGCAACAAAGTAAACTCCACGTCATATTAAACAGTGCGATTACCTTTATCCGTACGAAAAGTTTAAAGAAAAGAAATTGGAGCCATTTTTCTCAAATGGCGTTTAAACCTTTCTAGAATGCGGAATTTGGAGCTCATTTTAACAAGAAAACTGCTACGTTTTCCAGAAACTTTATAGGATATTATTTAAAGCACATGTACTTATAAATACAATAATGTGAAGAAATAGTCTCTAATTTAAATATTGCAGACATGGGAGACAAGTAAAACAATAAAATTTTTGTAAACTTGCAAAAATAAAAGAATAGACCAATATGGCATTTATGTCATCGTATAGGGTAGATTTGGTACTGCCCCTTGCAAAAATTTGAAGAAAAAATTTGGAGCCGTTTTTGAGAAAATCTAGTTTCAGTATATTTCTAAAAATTGTATAATTCATGCACTATTGCACGAAAAAAATTTTAAAAAAGTTTACATGATCTTAGTAAAAGAACTATTATGGGTAACAAATATAATTTGAAAGAAACATTTGTCTTCAATTTTATACTAGAAATACGCCGAAAAATTCAAACTTTTGCAATTTTCGAAAATTCAGGATTAAGAGTGAAAATCGGACTTATGCCACCTTTATAAGTGTATTTTACTCTATTCTTTCAAGAAATTTAAAGAAAAAATTTGGAACGATTTTTGAGAAAAAAAATTGAAAATGTCCTGGGGGCTATATGTAAAGTACCCTCAAATTTTCAATAATGTTTTTCAAAATTTCAAAGTTTCAACTAAATGCTAGATCGACAGCGGCTTCTTCAATGTGGAAAACGTACGAATGGTTTAGGCCCTAGTAGGACAGACGGACAGACAGATAAACGAACGGACGGACGTTGTGAAAAAGCAACAACAGTTTTTCAGTATCAGAGGACCCGAAAACGTGTATTTCCATTGAAATCTCGAAATAGATTTTCCGTAGCATTACATCTCGTAGCTCCTATGTATGTATGTATGTATGTATGTATGTATTCGAAAAAGTAAAACTTCGGTACGGTTTCTGAGAAAATCTTATCTTTAACATTGGTTGTATTACACTAAAAATTCCATGAAAACGACTTACATTTAAAAATATTGTAGAGATTATTATGCAAATAACTAATTACGGGCAGCAAATTTTATTTGGAGGAAAATTCTCTACTTTCAAAATTGTAATTATATGAAAACCGTATCCGGCTAACTGGCAGATTTAAACGATTTTTTTAGAATGAAAGCGCTGTATTGTGCATAGTTTTGAAGTTTGAGTTATTGAAAACTTTTCCAATCCTTCGTTATGTACATGAAGGTCCTTACATTCTTGACTAATGATAGCTGAATTACCTTAAGCGTGTCGTAATCTACGGTATGTTGGTAAAACAATCAGTTTTGCAAAGTTTTTTTGTTTTTTAGTGACCAACTACTTAAAGTGCATTATCCTGTTATAAAATTGCGTCACTGTAATTTTTTGCATTGAATATATGCTCATTTTATTCGTATTTTATCTGATTCATTGTGTCAAGGGTTCAGACAGTTCTCATCCCCAAAAGATCCTGCTTCCTGAGAATTTTAAGCTCGCTTCACGAGCATTCATACTATCACGCCCTCACCACGTGTGGAAGGTAGTAGGTAGGGTGTGTTAGAATATATTATATAAATAATTTTCATTGTGCTATTGGGGTTTATTGATCGACGAATATACAATACTGAAGTGAAGTCTCGGCCAGTTCGTGTAAATGTCGTTCGCTGTTTCATTTAAACCCTGTTTCATTTAAGGTTAGAACGCGATAGAATGTAGGTATTGTAATAGCTTAAAGGCCTTCGGCCTAGCCACTTAGCACCACGTTCTCTAATTTGTATGTAATAATTACCTATTAAATAAATAAATAAAAATTTAAACCTACCAGACAGTCGGGTGGGCGTGGGCGTCGGCTGTGCTGTGGCCGACGGCCCACCCAAAACTTAGCCAAATTTATCCATTGACGTCTTATTGTTACGTCTGTGGCCGTGACTATCTCAAAACACTCTTCTTTTCCTTTTTGCACGTAGTCCCAGCCATTTATTCTGAGTACTGTTCATATTTGTTCGTATTCGTTTTGTCCTGTGTGCTCTTTGCACAACATACATATAAATTACTAATCTACCTGTGCTCAGGTCAAGACCCAGTCTTACCAACGCTGACCTCAACAAACAGTATATGTACTCTACTGTATGTGCTTTAAAGTGCTTTATTTCACTCCACAATGGTTTCACAATACCTTTATTTTCATACCCGTCATTTTCTTTTTCCATTTAATATTTCTTATGAAGACTTCAAACTAAGAGTCGTTAACATACACTACAGCTAATATTCAAAACTCAAACGGATATTAACTCAAATTATATACGCAACCACTCGTTTCGCATTCGGCGAAAATCCCGCAGCGCAGAAGTCTGTTCATGACCATAACTCCTATTTATGTCAAAAGGAGGCCCCACTGTTCGATGACCTCTGCAGTGAGCAATTATATTAAATCTGGTCATTATGCGAAAACTTTATTGATAACAATACACAAATGAATTAGCATAACAGAAATTAAGAACAAAACGAACATCCAATATCATTTAATCCTTAGTGCTAAAATGAAGTGCATAATAGGATTTCATAACGATCTTCGCTAGCCGGCTGCGGCCGGTTTTCGATCCTTGAGTATCCAGTGGTACCCCTGGGCGGCGGACACAGCTCCAGTAGTGGGCGCCGCACAATAAACCTTGCAAAAGTAAGCAGCCGTCACAATTATTCTTGCACTCATGCAAATAATATAAACTTCATTTGAAAAAATGTACGAATATAATAATTTGCATTTGTTTTTTTATTTATTTATTTTACGTCAAAAAACAGTTAAAAACTGCGTATGACGTGCTATGGGGAAAAGTGAATTGTGTGCACATTTTCAAAATTCTGTGATCCCTACACTAAGTCATATAATACTTAAATTTTAAAATTTTGGAGAAAAAACAACAAAAAACTCACATGTAATAAAATCTATTTTCAAGAATAAATAAGCAATAAATTTTGAATTTTGAAAGGGAGAAAAACAAAACAAAAGAACTCCCATGTAATAAAATCTATTTTCAAAGATAAATAAGCAATAAATGTTGGCCCTTATTACTTCCTGCCGCGACAACATGGAAACGATAATTTGAATAATTGTATTTCCCACTGAATTCTAGAAGACGTGCACAGAAAATGAAGTTACATTTATGTCCAGAAGCAAAACAAGGGGCCATCTCAGCATTTGCTCAATGGATCAGGGAAACTGGACGAAAAACCTGATCGAGATTTTGGACAAAAAGATTCAGAAAATTCTGTTTTAAATCATACCTGGAGTAAGTCTTGTTTGAAAAAACACTATTGTAAGAATGCAGATTAAATGTAATTATAATATATAAAAGCAAAAATACAACTTTATATGATAATATAAAGAAAATATGTATAAAGGATATGGCAGTAAAAATAGTAGGAAGACAATAGTAGCAAGCATGAGTAGTAGAAGAAAACAATGAGTCATCGTAGATAAATTTACGTCTAAAATTCTAATAAAATACTAAACCACAGATTTTCAACTTTGGAACCGAACGGATCGCTCTTGTCGGTATAAATAGGGATAACCGTGCGACTATTTAGAATGCGACTAGCTAAAAATTGTGAACAAGCGCAAATCTTGTTGTCTGTGGAAACTGTCCACTAGTGAGCACTACGCAGTATGCACAATGGATACTGCCCGACAACCGGGCAGCTCATCAATAATGCGCTAATAATCCTAAACAGTGATTATCCCATCCCAGACCTAAACACATCGATGCTGTACGAACAAGCAACGGAAACCGTCAGTGACGAAGTTACATCAATGGAATCTCAACCAAGTCAAACAACAATGGAACGTCAACCAAATCAATAGACATCGATGGGGCAGCAAAACCTGGTTCCTTCAGATGTTGGTACCTCCTCTATCGACACAAACATGTCTAATCTGCATTGAAAACAAGACAACATAGGCAGTTAAACCCAGTTTAGTTATTCGGTCCGAACTCACAATAGATTTTAAGAACTGAACAAATCAGATATAATACCAGATCCCAACAATCGAAATAGGTTTAGTTATGTTACTGAAACCTCACCAAGTGTGTCAGAATCAGTTAAAATCCCGCCAATTTATGTAGCAAATATAACTATCATCACGAATTTCAGCAAGGAAATTAATACAAAAGTAACAAACAGTTTCACACTTCAATTCATAAATAATAAAGTAAATACACAACCTGAAAAAATAAGTGATTTCAGAGACATAACCAAATATCTAATTAACACAGGAAGACAGTTTCATACCTACAAAGACCCAACAAATAATAAATTCTCAGTTGTAGTAAAAAATCTAAATACATCCATCACAGTCTACACAGAAATCTACGCTGAATTTAAAGAAAAACATTCATCACTCGTTAGAGTTACTAGACTCCGAAAAGACAGTAATCCAATTCCGGTAATAGCAGCCAAATTCAACGGGAAGCAAATATAGAAAATATTTTAGAAGTAAGACAAATTGTAATCTCATTGTAAAAGCTGAAAAGAGAAAAAAACCTAATGGCCCCATTCAATGCACGAGATGTCTAGATTTTGGTCTTATCAAAATTAATTGTCATCATAAAATAGCATGCATTTATTGTTTCAAAAATCATTATTCTGCAACTTGCCCCCATTAAAATTAACCATTTAAATGTTATAACTGTAAAGGAAACCACAGAGCAGACCTCAGAACAGTAGAATGCCCCTATTGTAAAAAAATAATCCAAAAACCTAACCTCAAAGATCTTCAAATTAGATCTAGAACTAATGGGTCGTCAACAGCACCGTCTCAAAATAACCCAACTAACTTACCTAGACTGTCTAACCCTCAAAATATCCCAAACTTTACACACTAACAACACAAACACAGAACAACATAATAATCAATTCTATAACTCCCAAAATCGAAATCGTCAAACACACTCGAACGAGAATAACTTTCTCAACATCCTGATGAATACAATAGCCACTCACATAATCAATATAATCAACTCAATTATTCCTACCATAATAAATAACATTCATTCATGCATTTCAGCATACATGAACAACAATTATGCAACAAACACAAATTAATAAGATTACCATATTAAATTGGAATGCAATTGGTATAATCAATAAAGTTAACGAACTAAAATATTTAAAAAAAATTTAAAACATTTAAACAATAGTACAAAATTCAGCATACCAGACTGTAAAGTAATCAGAGCATATAGACCAAACTAATGGAGGAGGAGTAATGATACTAATAAAGAGTACAATACTATTTTATGCAACCACCAACCCCAGGTATCGAAACAGCAGCAATTAAGTTTATTTATAACAACTATCTGTAAATTACACTCATAGTAACATAAGCCACCCAATGTGAAAATTCCACATACCAATACCATTGGTATTATTGATCAACACACCCCAACTATTGAGTTGGATTATTGAGTCCAAGGTGATCTTAATGCAAAACATATAGAGTGGGGATGTAAAAACAATAACTCAGCTGGGACACTACTACAGTTTATAAACAACAACATTCTAAGTTTCATAACCCCTAATGAACCAACCTACTGCACATTTGATCACTCTAGGAATCCTGACCTGTTAGACATAGGCATAAAAAATATTCAACAAACGTTTTTCTTCACAGTACACCATGAAATGGACTCAGATCATCTACCAGTAATAATCACCACACAACAGTCACTCCCCACATACTCACCCACTCCACAAGTCAACACTCACAAACTTAATTGGCAAAAATTTAAAAATAATGTTAAAACATCCATCCCAAAGTTCAAAATATTAAATACCCCTCTAGAAATATATCAAGCAATCACAATACTCAATAACATAATATTAAGAGAACTAGAGAACAGTAAACCAAATATATCACCTACAAATGCACACAATAAAAGCAATGAACTACTCAAAAGTATAAGAAATCTAATTCACATAAAGAATAAAACAAGAAGATTCTGGAATTACACTGTAAGCCCTGAAATTAAAAAGGCACTAAATCTATTAACATATATTACCAAAAAAACACTTTTTACCCACAAACGGCAACAATACAACACCATGATTCAAACATTAATCTCAAGTAACAATACACTGCGGCAATTTAAAAATAAAATACTAAACAAAAAAATACCATTCTTCCAGTGAATACCAGCACAGGTACTCTCACCCTTCGAAAAAGCTGAAATACTAGCAAATCATTTTGCAGATACATTTAAACCAAACGACTCACTCCCACACATTTAACACCAAACAATCACACAGATAGCTACAGCTCCTAGTTATAATGTACCCTCCAGAATTAGATTCATATCTCCCAAGGAAATGACAAACATAATAAAAACACTCCCTAAAAAGAAGGTTCCAGGACATGACAAAATAAACAACAAAATCCTGAAAAATCTGTCACATCAACCCATAGCATTCTTAAATAATATTTATAACTCTTCATTAATAACAGGTTACTTCCCACTATTATGGAAACACTCTATAGTAATACCCATTCCAAAACCTAACAAACATCCTGTTCCGTCCACGTCACAAACGCCCTCGGCGGCAGGTCGTTGTTTCCTCCTTCAGAGGCTGGCCGCACCCACCGCTGGCCACCCTCACCGCCGCCTCCCCCACCCCGGCTGCCGCCAACGCGTCCCTCGAAGGCCCGGTAGCCTCTACCCCAAAACGGCACTCGCCGACAGGCCGCCGTCTCTGCCGGAACAAAATCTCTCCGCGACAGACAACGCAAGCCCTGCCTGGCCCGGCGCCATCTAGTTTCTCGCGAGTATAACGTAACCCCTCTGCCTTAGGCAGGGGTGCAGTAGGTATAGGTGCTCATTGAGCAACAATTCTGTCTTCGGCAAGTCGACTACGTCCAACGCAGACGGACTTTCAGTCCGTACGTGAGTTCCGGCTGACCAACTCGAGCCAGATTCTGTCCTGTGCTCTCATTGAGGCGCTACATCCGCGCCCTACCGTCGACGGACCTTGTGGGAGCGCGCATTCATTTGCACCCCGCCAGTGCAACGCCTCGGGCACACCGCCTCACATCTCCAGCAACACATGCACTGTTGCTCTTCAAACTGTGGTCCGTGAAGGTACGTGGAAGAACAATCCAGTGACTGTGGTTCTGAAGACAAGTCGCGTAACGGACAACGCCTTTCGTAACTGTGGGCCATTTTATAAACCATATTCAAAATCCATGTAAATAGCACAAACTAATCCTGCCCTCAGCAGATAAAGAGTAATCACGTAATCGGGGTGTCCGAAGCTTTCGGGATTTATCGTCTGCCTACAGCAGTATCAAAATCAGCGAAACGCTGTTCCTTCCGCAGTACTACTGTCAATAATAATGATAATAATAATAACCATTACAAAAGGAAATATTGTAAAATTAATAATAAATAGTATGTGCAATGTGAGTAAGTTGAATTCAGACAACCCCTGCTTCTTCCCTCATGCAGCGCCATCTCTCTCTCCCCCTCCGGGCAGCTCACGACCCGGCGCGGCGTAAGCTTGTTATTGTACAGAGAAGGTCCCGTTCAGTCCGCGAAAGCAACCCCCTCCCTTCCTGGTCATTCTGCCCTTTCTCTGTACACATCCATCGAATGTAGAAAATTATCGACCAACCAGTTTGTTACCCTCCTTATCGAAAATTATTGTGAAACTTATTCAGAAAAGACTCAGAAATTACCTCAACAAAAATGACATCATTCCCAGACATCAATTTGGATTCACAGAAAAGTTATCAATCACACATCAATTATTAAGAATCACAGAACATATCTATGCAGCATTCCAAAGAAAACTACATACTATATCAACCTTTCTAGATATTTCGCAAGCATACGACAGAGTATGGCATCAAGGTGTCATGTACAAACTAAGAATCAATGGCACACCCAAATACCTAACCAACATCATCAATAGCTTCATAAGCAATATAACCTTTTCGGTTTCAGTAGATCATCATCTCTCAAACCCCAAACCAATATATGCTGGACTTCCTCAGGGCTCCCCAGTGTCACCTGTATTATTTAATCTTTACACAGATGATATCCCTACATCCAACACAGTGAAAACAGCACAATTCGCAGATGATACAGCAAAATATGGCAAAAACCAATATCCATAAAATACAGGTCATACAGAACAAATTCCTGCGAACAATAACCGAAGCACCCTGGTTTATTTCAAACAAACAGCTTCATAAAGAAATTCAAATAAAACCTATCATACACCACATCACTAACTTATCCCATAATTTTTACCACAATGTGTCAACAATTACACAACTATCCCATTACAATCTAGGCAAATCACCCACAAACCCCACCAGAATAAAAAATAGATTTTCCAAACATGTATTTTACATTCAATTTGCAGATTTGGGTGATTCTTTGCGAGGTGCTCAGTGGGTTTCCTCTCCCTAAGAAATAGCTATAAAGGAATAATAGTTTAGTTGTTTAAAATATCAGTGCATAAGTAGCAGTGTATAAGCATCAAAAACGTGAAAAAGTTTGTCTTGTAAAACTGAACCATGTATACCATTCAAAATAATAAAATAATTTAAAAAAAAAACAAAGTTTTTACATAGTATTTAAAGTTGTACTATGGAAATAAAGTATAGCGTACTGGCATCTAATTAACATTATGGCAACTAATAATAGTTAATGACTGTTTGCCAGAGAGTTCTTTTAAAATCAGAAATTACTAATAAGAAAATAATGATGGATAGAAAATAACTGGATGTCTCTCGTCTCCAATCATCCATCCGGTAACTGAGTAAACATGTGCGGGGCCAAATAAAAAAAGAATAAAGTAAATAGTGATTGGGAATAACGCGGAAATGATAACTTAGAAGACGATCAAGTATAGAATGTCGTTCCAGTCTCTCAAGATTTTTACTTGATCACGAAGATACGTGGGTTGCCAGTTTTAAGAACTTTCGGTTTAAGTTTATGCAAATATTTCTAGAATGCAGAAAATTAGAAACAGAGAAATCAGGGAATGGATGCAGCTAACGGAATCTATTGTGGACAGATTAGGAAGTAAAACGCTGCAATGGAATGACCAACTGAGAAGAATGTGAGATTCAAGATGGTCTAGGAATGTTTTCAAGTGGTCTTCTCCAGGAAAAATGAAAAGAGGAAGACCTCGTAAAACATGGAATTCAGAAATAATTGAAGCCATACGAGAAAGAAGAATGGATGACGACCGACGGACGGATAGAGAAGGCTGGAATAAAAGATAAAGAATAAAAGGATAGACAAAATAAAAGGCAACGTCTGACAAGTGGAAACGCCGATTAAAGTAAAACTAAAGCACATGCGAATTCTTAAAATTACATCATATTCCCAATGACCGACCCAGAAAGTATTTTAGAAAGATGAAGTTTCAGCTCAAACGACCGTGAATTTTTTAAAAATTCGAAATCGTAATTTTCTTTTTCAGATGAAAACCATTCTTAGCAAGAATTTAAAAAGATGTATCAGTCCATTAATCATTCGCATGTCAGAAAATTGGTTTTCGTAACTTTCACTGGGTGTCCAATGAGAATCTTGTGTTATTGTGTGCTTCAATATATTTAATATAATGTACGTTTGGAGTCATTCAAACGATTAATATTTCCGGTATTTAAAATTAAAAACGGGATAACTATTTCAGGAAATCAGTTTGGAAAACATTTTGCCATGATGCTGCATTAGTTTTTCTTTGTCACGTTATGCCACTGAACAACACTGAAGTTACTCCACACTATTTGAGTTCAAAAAACGTTGGAAGGGTAACTTGAATCAATATTTTTCCAAACAATGAGAGGAGGTTGGCTGCGAAAAACTTTTTGCGGAGGTGACAACTTACCCAAACGTTGGTGTACTCTTCGCTTACAATGGCTGACCCCAGAGTCCTGGCAGGATTCAGACTTGTGCCTGTTGCGAAAACCTGGGGAACAGTAAAGTCACAGTTAAAGTCTCTCTCTCGTTTCCCTCTCCATTCTCTGCGTCTCCTGACTTTGTTATTCCATGACTCCTTTTCAGACTCCAGCCGTCTCCATCCTTCTCCCTTACATTTACTCCTCTCTCCCTCTCTGTCTTGATTTTTCTCTCTCGGGTCTAAAGCTCTATCACCCCTTTCTGTCTATCAACTTCCTTCTAAATCTTTCTCGGTTTCTCCTTGTGGCCACTTGTCTCATCATCGTGGTATTAACTAGCGAACATGTCAGTGCTTCGCTGCACCTTTTCATATATGATTTTCCTCTGTAAAAGAAGGTTTATCATAATTTAATTGTTTTATTTTAATAACATGACAAAAACTCACTCCATTTATCATTTTATCCTATTTAACATTACCAACCCATCATATCATTCGTCATGAACATCAATCTTCATTGGATCAATTGGAGGTCAAAATCAAACATCAACACGTAAAATTATAACTTACTCTTCCATTAATCATATTGGTTCAATACTACTAACACTGATAATATCAGAAAACCTTTGACAACTCTGTATTCTTGGCTGTTCGGGTTGAGCCGCTCCTCAGTCGACGGAGCTGACGTTTCGGCCATTTCGGCCATTGTTGTGGCCTTCTTCAGAGCTACATTGCTGAATCTGTTTCAGAGTATAATGGTTTAGCAGTATCGCTCTGAAGAAGGCCACAACATGATGACCAAAACGTCAGCTCCGTTGACTGAGGAGCGGCTGAACTCGGGCAGCCAAGAATACAATGACTCCGGCAATTATCGTAAAATATTTCGTGGTTGTGTGTGGTACAAAATTTTAAGTTGTGGTGGTCTTATATCGTACCTCAAAACAAAAAGTAGTGAGTATGGGATGATTTGTGCAGCATAATTTTACAGTGAGAGACAGTACTTCCAGTTGCGATGAATTTTGCGGCAGTTACTTATCAATTATTCCTCAGAATGGCCGGTGAGGTATGTTACCTTTAATACCATTCTAAAAAGTTACCAAGTCTTCAATAAAAGAAAAAATATACTTTCATCATGTAACATCTTCACTAACTTAAAAAACATATACCTGCGAAAGTTTTTCCTAAAGAACCTGTACTAAATTAAAATTATTTGATTAAAAAATTAGGAGGGTAACGGCCAATTCTTTTCTTTCCATCTTGGAGAACAGATATTTTGCTTTCGTTTAAAGTACCTTGGAGTACCTTTGGAGGTACTTCTCCGTGGTCGATCTAACGAACATACTAACTTAAATCAGAGTATAACCACAGAATAGAAAGAATACAGAAAGGAAACTTGACGGCGGTTTCATAGAACTCCGAGAGCCCCCGAAGTTGCATTGGACGTCCTCTTGTCATTAGCGATGCTAATGCCCAATTAAGCGTCAAAACATCGGTCATGCGGTTTGTCCGCACCTGAAGAGTCGAAAAGAGTGTGAAACTGATTCCACTTGGCGTATCCGCGCTGATCCTCCACACAAGGTGAGTCACGTAGGTTTGCCATTACTGTTTATTCCTACAAGGTGAACTTTTCCTTCACATCTGAGGAAATCGAAATTGGCGTTATTCCGTCCTGCCTGAGTCTGCATTTTTGCATCATTCTCAGTGCCGAGTTAGTACCTGGATTGGTAACTTAGCAGTAAAGGGTAGTAAAACCACACCCTCCTTGGAATAGCGTTTCGACCTTTCGGTCACATCAGTTAGGCAGTTCAGCCTTTGACGCTATTGTCTTAAAACGCAATAATGAGAAACACCCGGTTACTAAAAGCGAAATTCGCAAACTCAACAAAATAACACATGCCAAACAATCAGAACACAGACAACGGAGACAGAGTATGCCGGCCAGTCAATACCACACATAGGTGGAATTGGCCAAATGTACTCAGTTTCAATATGATATACGGAACATAAGCTGGAGCGCGGAATGCAGGAAGTTTCCATTCTGTATATTATCTATTCTGTGGTCTGGGATGGCTCATGGGCAGCGTACTAGCTTTCCGTGCTGTGGTCCTCGGGTTCGATTCCCGGTCGAGGCAAAAATATAAATCTAGCTTTCCTTTCAAATCGTCCTAGTTGCTGTGGATGAGTGACGAAGAAAAGCTCGAGCAGGCGGATCTTGTTAGTTACGGTGAAGAGAATACGTCATGTTCGTCTCATGTTGCTCTTTCCTCCAAGCATGAGAATTTAACTAGGCCCAGGCATGGGGGACACTGGTCGGTAGTCCGACTCCGCCGGCCAGCGACCAGTGTCGGACGGTGGGTTCAAAACTTGGGGTGGCCGAGACAAATTCAGGCACTAAATCTTATTGTGAAATTCAAAGTCAATGACCTTTGGTTGACTAGGAAAGAGTTATTGGCGACATTCAAAATAAAAAAATAAATTTTATACTGCTCTTCATTTAGGATCACTTCTTGGCAAAAAACGGCACTTCCAATAAATATGTTATTGTGCCCACTGAAATACTGAGCCTGCCGCACAATAAATCCATCGCAACCACAGAACACCCACTGCGTATGAACGCAACACGCCTTCACAAAGGAAGCCAGATGCTCGAGAGTCTCCGTGCCAAACCAACTACAAAGCTGGAGAAAACAAAAATATTCTTTTCTTATTGGTTGAGGGACTTTGTCATGGCAACAGAGGAGGCGCGCGTCAGCTTGGGCCAACGGTATCTGGCACGCACAAAGGTAGTGCCAGTACTTGATAGGGCCACCTACATAGAACTGCTTGACTCCATCTTGAATTGTAACGCCATGTTTGCAGCATGTGAAACGACTTGTTTTCATTGTTTTCTCGCCAGGCGTAAACATTTTTATGTCAATTTTTGACAAAGTTCATTCTAACAATTTTGAAGTTGAAAGTGTTGTTAATCAATTTTGTGCCGAGACCTGCACTCATGTTCCTTCTCTGAAAATCTGCTACTGCTACCGACCCAAACGCCAAATCTATACTAATAAAAGTGAATTCAACGACGTGTAATCGACATCGATTCCACAAAAATGAGTGTATGAATAGATACGAAATATTTACAGGCTCTTCTTCAGGATTTGACAGTGTCCTTGCAAAGTTTGGTAAAGATTAATATAACACAAATGCGGAAAATAAATAATTTAAATAATATGCTGATAGATGCACCAGGGTCATTATTTTTCACCTGTCACTAAGAGACAGGTTCTTGATATATTCCGCCAGAGGCCAGCAGCGGTGCGGTAGAATCACAGAGTAACCATACAGCGATGGACGTGTAACCGATCTCCATGAATGTTGGCACATATAGGAGTTTTTATGGAGGTTTAAATGCTGTTAATTTTTCCACTAGAAGGCGCTGCAGCACAAGATGGCGCTTCAGTTGAAGGCCATTCCCAATTATGGGAACCCAGCTTCATTATTGCTGGACGTAGCCGTGTGATGCGAGGCCAAGGAGGCCAGGAGGAACAAGCAATGCAAGATGAAAAGAGAGAGGAAGAAGGAGGAAAGAAAAAAGGAAAAGTAGTGGAAAGAGACAGAAAGCAAAGAAGAGAGAGGAAAGAGAAGGAAAAGATAAGTGGCAAAAGGAAGATGGAAAATAAAAATAAAAAAGATAAGTAGAAGGGAGAAAGTGGAAAAAGAGAGGGAAAAGAGAGAATGGGAAAAGAAAGAAGGGAAAGGAAAAGGGAAAAGAGAGAAGGGAGAAAATGACTGGGGGAACTAAAGAGGAGGAAAGGAAGAAACCGGAAAGAGACAGGAGGAAAAGAGAAAAAAGGGGAAGAGAAAGTAGGGGAAATGAGAAAGAGGGAAAGAGAGATGGAAAAAGAAAGGTCGGGATAAAAGAGGGAGAGAAAAAGGGCGGAGGAAAAAAAGAGGACGAGAGAGCAGGGCGGGTGCTGCGAGTACTCACCCCGCAGAAGACGGCGGCGCCGACGGTGACGCCGATGACGAGCGCCACGTGCGGGTGGGGCTCGGGCCGCTTGTCGTCCGTCACCGCCAGCACCACCAGCATCAGCACGAACGTCATGATCGCCTCGTAGGCGAAGCCCCGGATGATGGTCACGCCCTTGGCCTCGTTCAACAGATTGGGCGCAATGTGCAACGTCCACCAACGTTGTGGGATGAGAATCTGCCAGGAAGAAGGATATTCATTTATTCGTTTGTTGGTTGGTTGCTGATTCCGGGAGCGTCAACAACATAAGTCACTAGTCCCGTAATTGTAGTGCATGTTTTCCCCTCGGGAAATGGCGGTGATCTTAACCCACTGGAGAGCGAGATCCGGCGCCAACCTACCGTCAGCAAGCCGGGTTTCCCCCTAACCAGGACTCTCCCACCAGCAAGACACCGTCCCAGCCAGACAAGTTCTTAGCTGACGACCAGTCTCCGGGTATTTGTGGTAGTGTAATGCATGTTAGTGTAAGTCTGTGTGTAATGGGAGAGGATAGAACAAGGAAGAGGAAGGAAAGATCGCGCGCGGTCTGTGACCCGTTTGGTAGGGTACTGCTCCGGCATTCGCCTGGTATTGATCGAAGAAATCACAGAAAACTACCGATCAGAGCGGCCGTTAGAATTCTTGTCCAGACAGCGACTGAATTCGATCTAGCTGAAAAGCTAGTGTTGAAATTCCTGCCACCTTCAGGACTCGAACCTAGGACCTCCCGGTCAGAGGCGCTGCAGTGGCATCAGGTGGTGCACTGAGCTACCGCTCCCGGTTTCGTTTGTTTGTTTATTCGTTTAACAGTTGGCAACCAAGTCGCAGTGGTGAATTGATAGATTCATTTTTTCGTGTTTCGAGTTGCTTCAATTACTATGATCATTTGTTCCGTAAGTGTAATGCATGTGTTCCAGCGCCGAATTGAACGTCGGTTTGTGAGGTATATCCGCTTTCAGGGATTGTCATCAACGGTACACCACCCCAAGGAGTGTGGAGGATGGCTGATGTGTCCATGATGACGGGGAAAATCACATGTCCATGGTGAAAGAAAAATCGCTTGTCCTCTGTGGTCCATTTGCTACCGTAGTGGTCCGGAATCGCATGGACTAGGTTGGAGAAACCACGAAAACTATCGATCTGAGCAGACGGTCGCTAGATCGTCCAGGCAGCAATACCATTCGATCGAGCCATTGAGACTCGAATCTTTACCGGTCAGGACCTTTTGGTAAGAGGCACTGCGGTGACATCTGTTGAGCTACCTCAGCCGCAAAAGATGTACCTCAGCGACTTATTTGTACCTTACCCCTATTTGGGTTGAGGGAAGTACATACAGTTCAGTAGTTTTCTTTCGAGCACCGTTTCTAACTCGAAGGTAGTTTCGTCTTCCTGCGCCTCTCACACGTTTATAAAAATTTAAAACCTTCGCCATTCGTTCTCTCTTCCTGGAAACTTTTGTGTTTTCTTAAATACATACCTGGATAAACCCTTTTAACATATTATCTTAGTATCTCTCACTGTAGAGATAAGTCGTACCATTGATGCTAGATGGCCAATGTTGGACTACGTAGTTCTTAAAAAAATTCATGAGGGCTAGAAAGTAACAAAGGACTTGCCCATCGACAAACGAATAGCAAGATCAGAAAATATTGAAAATATTTATAGCCATGTCTCTGCTCAAAAACTGCAAATATTGTAACATAAACGTCATGAAAATGATTGTAATATATTTTACCTAATAGTGTGGGAATTGTCCTTATATATATATATATATATATATATATATATATATATATATTTCGTCTACTGTTCTATCAGCTCCTGGATGTTGTGGAGCCGCCCCCTCCGGAAGAAGAACAACCTGTTCCGATTGACTGGAATTTCTGGCGACCCATCATCCAGGAGCTGAGCGAGCAACGTCAAGACGACGACAGCCCCGAGGACTCTTCCCAGCCCGAGGAGGACAACGAGAGCGCCACCTAGGACACCGAGCTCTCGCAGGACGCGAGCGTCCTACCCCGGGCACCTCGCCCCCGCATCGATCCTCGTACGGTGCCTCCACTCGACTTCCACAGTCGTCGAACTCCGGACGTCCCCCACGCTCTCTTCGTGCAAGGGGTCAGGCACATTCCCCCTTCCTCTGTGCCGATGCGGCGGCGTCCAACCTCAAGATGGCTCAGCAAGACGCTGCAAAACATGGCCACCGCAGGAATCCTTGAGGAGGTAGCGTCCCCCCCTCTGAACCCCTTCTCGTGCTTCTTGGTACCAAAAGGGGAGGGACGCTACCGCCTCATTTGCGACATGTCGCTGTGGACGCCGGCCTACAGCTCGTCGCCGTCGGTCACGCTTCCGTCGGCCATGTCGGTGCTCGCGGACGTACACCAATATGCGTACGCCGTGCGCATTGACCTGGTCGACGGATTCTACCACATCCCTATCAGCGGCGGGACGCGGCGCCACTTCTCGGTAGAGTGCGCGAAGAGGTACTACCAATTCGCCGCTCTGCCGATGGGGTGGTCGCTGTCCCCGCTGCTGATGCAGATGGGCATGACCGCGGCGGCGACGCACATGTACCGAGGCCGCGTTCACGTATATTATGATGACTTTCTCATAATTGCTAACAACCCAGACGACCTACAAGCGGATGTACAAGCCTTCCGTGACCACGGGTTCCAAATCAACGAAAGCAAATCCCAGCTGGAACCTACCAGTGTTATCAAATACTTGGGCATCTTTTTGAATCTCAAGGACAAAACTGTGCGCGCCAACCCGAAATATCTCTGTGCAGTGCGCAACATTCCCGAAAAGTGGCTCAGTGATTATAGATTTCGACTTTCTCTGGCCGGCATGGTCGGCTGGTTATCGGTGGCGTCCACAGCCACTTACCCTTTGGCCCGCATTATTCGGCTATGGCCGGATAAAGCCATCGCCTGGATACGCCGCCTTCATCACCTGCCCCACCATGCCCGCGGACCAACGCTACCAACCATCACCGTCCATTCGGACGCGACGCCTTCCCAATGCGCGTGGGTATCTCCCAACCGTACCCGGGTGTGGGCTGCGCCCCCCGGGTACGACATTTACCACGCCGAACTATACGCAGCACTCGGTGCGGTGTTAGATCATTACAACTTCGAGTTAACTTTACTAGTGGAATATTCTGTTATGTTTAATTTAAGGAAAAGGGTTATTCATGCTTATGATTATATACTTTGTATTATGGCGCATATCGCGTACAACTTTTGTAAATTCAATGTTTTGTACATCCCTTCAGAGTTAAATAAAGCAGACGCCCCGTCCCGCTCGCCTCCGGCGGATCTGCGGGCCCCTGACCAATCAGAGGCCACCGTTGCGCGTCCCTACGCAACGGCGAGCTCTTGATCGGTTGGGGGCTCCGTCAGTTGCCTGCCGGAGCCCGAGGTGAGCGGTCGCGTCTGAAGAAGGCGCCAACGAGATGACTTTCTCATAATGACTAACAACCCAGACGACCTACGAGCGGATGTAGGTCTTTCAAGAAAATATTTCATTAAGAAAAAATGGTGTATCTTCAATACTGTAAGTGTAGGAACACGCCGGAAAAATTATATTTTTTGTAATCATCGAGAAAAGTAGAAAATTTAACAAATATGAGACTAACACTTTTGGCGCTTCGGAGAGCTCTAGCAGTATAATTTAGCAACATTCATTCGCTCTAAAAGTTGCAAAAGCATGTTACCAGAGGGCTCCAAAATGACTATGGGCGCAAAAACGTGACGACAATGAGCGAGCGCTAAGCGTACAAAATTAATTTGACTGTTAATGGGTTAACCCTCGGAGACCCCAGCAAATGGTATAGCAGTATAAGGCGGTGAAAAATACCCCCAAAACCAAATCGATAATTGCGATGATCATATGAAAGAGAATACAAAATGACGCAGAGTAACAAAAAATCAGCCTCCTAGTTAGTTAGTTCATGCCTTATTTTACGTGGCAAGACTCGGGCCATCAGGCCCGCTCTTCCGTCCATCCACGCAAATTTCGCTACGCTCCTTTCACCACCTAGCGGAGAAAGAAGGTATTATTTTGGGCGACGAAACAGACGTATTTCAGTTTTGCTCAGAGGCTTCTTTTAGGCTTCAGGATCTTTGACATGCAGTAAATCTACTACATGGGACAATCGGCTTTACTTCCCCTCTGGAGGAAGGCGCACTAAGGATTTTTTCGCCCTTAAAAATCCACGGCTTCGATAGGGTTTGAACCCGCAAACTCGGGTAAAATAGTCCGATACGCTGACCGTTATACCACCGAATCCGCAATTCTCATAGGGCAATCTGTTGCAGAGATACGAGAAAAGTGTTTTCCATTATTTTTCTCTCAGCATTTCGGAAAGTTCGTGTTGCTTTAGCCCGACTAGTTTTAATCTGCAAAGGTTAAAATGCGTATTGTACTTTCTGTTCTTGTCTACGCTACTTACACTGAGGACCCCGGTTCCCGCCAGGCAACCGAGAACCTGCACCATGATGTACAGTATGCCCCTGACAATGGGCATCATCTTCACTGTCATGAACCCGATTGTCACAGCAGGGTTGATTTGGCATCCGGAGACCGGGCCCACAATCTGAAATCAAAATGCTCTGTGAACTGAACACAAGTCAGAAAAATTCCATCCACGCGGACTTATTTCTTCAGCGTTTTCGGGATATTAGCGAAAACTGAAAGTGGTAAGTTTGGGGTATATTTTTTGAAATCTCATGTGCGGGAAGACGTACATTGGAGCAAGGTTAATTCTACTTACGTCTAGCGAGATTTGTGAATACTACAGTTTGTCGGTAATGAAACAAGTCAATAGTGGTCTCTGAGTCGTTGAATGTGTTTATTTAGCAGTTCATCTACTGCAGAAGCTATTAAAAACGTAAAATCATCAGCCAAAAGTAAGTATTCTTTCTTTTTTAACCAACAATATGCAAGACCACCTTTGAAATGAAATAAATTGCTGAGTCCGTATTGTTTCAAGAGCAGAACAACGTGATTGAAATAAAGCTCATCCCAACTACAAAATGTCAAAGAGACACGCACTTCAATAAGAGGATATGTTTTACCATTGACGTACCAAAGTGATGAACCTTGGATAGATCCAACCTACAATTTTTGCTAAATTACAGTACTAGTTCATTATATATAATGTATTTACGTTTAGCTTTACAACTAAATCATCATGCTGTAACTTGATGTTTTCTCAATTTTATTTTCAGTAAAAGCTAACAACCACGAAATGGAATCGGTGTCAAATAGAAAACCAAGGAGGACAATGAAAAACCATAGTTATGGTGCAGAAAACCCCCTTTTTTTGGTTGGGATAAGTTTTGATATCACTGAGGCTCAGTCAAACTCGGAGGCACGTGCACCTTGGTTCTGGGGGAGAGGGATCAACACTTTTATGCCGAATTGTTAACCCAGGGGGAATGAGGTATGAGATGATGATGAAGGTTGGCGAAGAAACATTACTCTATATAGCACTATGCATTTTTATTGTTATATTACTTTTATTATATTTATCGGAATACAATTATGGCGTGCAATTCAGCAAAAGTAAAAATACAAACGTGAAATGGGTCCGAGGTTAAACACCTCCCCGCCAGAAAGTTATGGAACCTACCTCATACGTTGCAGTTTCGTGGGTTTGATCAAGCAGGGTAGGGGTAGAGCAGGCGTGGGAATGCCCTAGCCACGATGTTAACCGCACCAGTCAAAGAACAAGGTGGTCCGATGAGGAGTAGAGCGGTCGCATCGTGTGAGGCGGAGCGGGCTGGACGGGGGGGTCGGCGGGTAAGCGGGAGGAATGGGAGGGGAGGCCTCAAGAGCGACAAGGAGTGGCGGGGACTGACCAGAGGTTGCCTCAAGAGTCGGATCAAGTGGAGGGGGCGGGGAACTGACCACGAGGTTGCCTCAAGAGTCGGATCAAGTAGAGGGGGCGGGGCACTGACCACGAGGTTGCCTCAAGATTCGGATCAAGTGGAGGTGCCTGGGTACTGAACACGAGGTTGCCTCAAGAGTAGGATCAAGTGGAGGGCGGGTACTGACCACGAGGTTGTCTAACGAGTCGGATCAAGGGGGGGAGGGGCACTGACCGCAAGGTTGCCTCAAGAGTCGCATCAAGTGGAGAGGGCGGGGCACTGACCATAAGGTTGCCTCAAGAGTAGGATCAAGTGGAGGTTGCCTTTAGATTCGGATCAAGTGGAGGGCGGGGCCTGACCACGATGTTGACGGCGACGACGCCCCCGAAGGCGAAGGCGGCGCACAGCGCGATGTCGCCCGCGGGTAAGTGGTCCAAGCTGTCGTCCTTGACGCCGAACCCGTAGCAGTTGGTCGCCACGCATGCGCCGCAGCCGAAGAAGTTGAGGAAGAAGCAGCCCACAAACTCCGCAGCCAGCGACTTCCACAGCTTGCGGTCCAAGTTGATATACATGCTGAAAATCAACGCGCGCCACCCTTCCAACCATCTCAACCAGGACGTGCTATGGTGATGGTTTTTCGACTTAAGCTAACTAGACCCTTACTTACACACACACGCACACACACTACACTACCACTTTTGTTGCAATCAGCTCCATATTGCCATACTGCAATCAACGCACAGTCACTGCATATCTTCAAGGATCCCTCTGATCGAGAGGTGCAACGATGATGCATTTTCGACTCCAGCTAAGTATACCTTTACAACAGTTAAGGTTACCAACACAATTGGGGATTCGTCTGATTTGGGGTCAGCAGAACGCGAGGCACAAGCTCGCGAAAGTAAGAATTGTACATTTAGTAAACATCGAAATGTCCAAACCAAACCCAACACTTTCTGCCATTGTGCCAACCCAATGGCTTGCGAGGATTTCGAATGAAATTTCCCTCCAAATGTCCATAAAATAACCATGTCTTCATTGTGAGAAAAACTGTATTTTGTAGTAATAAACATGGAACAGTTTTTTTAATTATTATAATAAAATTACTCAAAAACATTTTCTGAATTTCAGTCATCTGATATTATGCAAGAAAATGTTTATCAATGGAGGTAGTTATAAACGTTTTTGACAATATTTCATGACAAAATATTTTCGCTGCTGTGTAACAGAAATTGTTCGCATTAGTAAATGAGAAATATGTTGTATTTCATAGTTATGCTGACGCAATAACTAAACACGTACTCATTTCGTATCTAACCAAAACAAAATCTATGAAAATATGCAAAGATAGTTGCAGAAAATATGTAGCAGCTACAGTTGCTATCCATAAGCAAAGCATGAAACCGACTCAACATTTGCTCGAGAGAGTCAAGGTCATTAGGCGAAATACCTGATCGAGAGAGAGGGTCATTGAAAATGTTTCTAAGACGTGAAAGTCAATAAATATCTCGTTCGCAGCCTAAATTCACTATTGTATTGTCCGTACCTTACAAGCCTCCAAGACACAATAAATTGATTTATATGTTCCAAGATACCATATAATAACAATGGGACAGAAACGAATGAAATAGTAAATATGTATTGACATTCAAATATCGGTATTGAATTTGAGAACGATAAAAATACATTAAAGGCAAAGATGAGAGATAGGGATATTCATATACAACAATAAAAAATTTAATATTTATTACATTATAATTGTTATTATTGTGGATGATTATTCCTATCTATCTTTATGGATTACCATGAGATTTCTGCTAACACCACGGACTTTAAAGGCATTGAGAATATAAGACAGGAAAATAAATTATTCAATACAAGTATTTCAGTGATTTACCGTGCACAACTGAAAAATTATAATCTGAAAAAATATCAAAATATAAAAATACATAATGTTCTGGCTACAATTGTCATGGATTTTATAAATAGTAGCCCACTACTATTACTTTTCAAATTTTTTATAGAATTTTCTTATTTTGTAAGTTTCAAATTTCGATACACTAACCATACGTATTTAAAATTATTGCACCTGTTCTATGCTTAGTCACACAAGTTAAATTTATTGATTTCTTTTCAAATGTAGGTACAATAAAAAAATATTATTTACTTACATTTAAGATAACCGTTCAGCAGTTTTACAAGAACGTTTTGCGACACAATATTCGTCGTCTATTCTTCAACAAGGATGAATTGTAAAATAATTGAAGGTCACGTACACAAGCTAATCAATGTCAATGATGTAAACAGTGCTGCCAACTCGATCGTGGAATACACTTATCAATTAATTAATCAGATTTTAGACAAATATATTAAATTTTACATATATGCCGATTGAAGATTATTATGTATTGATTATTTTAGAGATACGTGGCTGTAGTCACCACCCAACATTGTGTAAAATTCCCAGATTTGACTATTTAACTATTCAAGCAACGTAATTAAATTTCCTAAATTGAAAATGTTCTATTAAGAAGTAAAATGTTTATTTGTACGATCTAGCTTGTGAAACAGAGTTCTCACTTCATGGAACCACAGGAAGGATCATTTGTATGTCTAAATTTAACAATTCCTACACATGATTTTATATGAATTTAAGGGACAATCGAACACAAATTTCGATCTGTTTGCATTGATATATATATATATATATATATATATATATATATATATATATATATATATTACACCATTGATATTGGACAACGCAGGGATGTGACAACACATCGTTTCTAGCCTATTAAAATTTACATTTTTTCTAAGAATCTTTTAGTCTCAAACAAACATCTTTAAATATGTATTTCAATTTGTTATGTGCATTTGTGTGCCGAAATTTGCTTGCCGAATTTACGTGTAAAAACACTAAAAACGAAATATTATATGCGTGTTCAGCAAACAGCAAGGAGAAACGAGAAACTAGCCAAAAAATCGTTTCACAAAATCCTAGAAAAAAGTCGCAAGATGACAGACCTATTCTCCTACATCGTGGTAGTAATTGATGGTCTTCTGGTGAGAGGCTGAATGGACACAAATTGAGCGAAACAGGAAATTGCATCGACAAGCGAACCATACATGAAATTTTACGGAAAGTTTTTCATCTGCGTACAACTGCATCGAAATGAACACGTTATGCACATGAGAGCTATGAATGCGCATGCACATACGAACGTTTGATTTAATTTATTTCGTAAAACACGTTAAAAACCTGTTTGTGAAAGCAGTATATGAATGATGTTTAATCCTTTGTGGGTGGGTTGTTGATTCTGACGATTGATAGATATGAAATTCTGCAACATTAACTAATTAACTTACAGTTTTCTGACTTTTTCTCAGAGAAGATCTTCCTCTTGGGGAAAGGGTAATTCTTATCATCTCTTCTTCCTAGACGTACCAAATCTGCCAATAAATGCTGCAATGTTATATGCTATATGTTTACAATTGCCAATAAATTCCTTATTTTCGTAGTATTTTCGAGTTTACTTACTGAGTAATGATAAAATGGTCCAAAAATCTAATATTGGTTGTACGAGAATTTCTCATTTTTTGGAAAGCCACACCAAATTATTTTTGGGCTTTGTAAAACTCCTTTGTATGTGTTAGACGATACTTGATTGCTGAAGGACAAAGTCGTGTAGTTTAGCTTTTACAACGCAAATGTTGAAGGTCGAAAAAATTAAGCACTTTTTTAGTTATTCACTTTTTAATTACAACTAGACTAGCCCAAAATTATTTTAATGTCTCGTTGTATAATTGTTTGTGTATAATTGTGATAATTGCTGATTAATTATTTATTTATATTCCTTTAGTATTTTAGAATTTATTATATAGTTACCTCGTGAATTTTCCAATATTTGAATAAAGTGGAGGGAAGTCCAAAATTATTTTTGGGTATTGTCGAATTCCTGTGAGTATAATTTATAGAATATTTGTTGCTGGAAGCAAAATTCGAGTAGTTAAGGTTTTATAACAACGAATATTATGATGATCGAAAATAATTTGGGACTGTTTTGATAATTTTTCCCTCATTTTAGAAGAACAACATAACAAACCCTGAATTGGTTCAGAGGCACATCTTATTAGCTAATATGTGTAAAACACGTTAAGAAAGTAAATTCCATATTTACTTCTTTTAAGGATTTTCCATTATTTGGAAAGAATGGAAATATCACCGTATATTTTTCGGCATATCGAGTTTTTTTTATTTGCTACGTTGTATTCAATTAAGTAATTAAATTAGAATTATTATAAACATTCGTCTGTATCTTACAATTTCTTGATAACTTGATGCAGGTGTCAGATGCTGTATATTTCAAAATGCCCGAAGTTTGGAAGAAAAGTAACTCGAATGGTTGAATCTCACTAAAAAAAATTAAAACCTTAATTTTTCACTGACAAAATGCACTCATACGTTTTGTACTGGTAAAGAGTGTATGTAACGTCTGATAATTGATATAATCCTTAAGAATATTTCATTAAGTTTAATATATTCGTTAGGGATAGCCACATATTCAAGTTTTATCAACATTTTTTTTTCTTTTCAGGATGTTTTCCAATTTCACGTGTTCTGTATAAACGTGCTTTTCTGATTTTTTAATATATGAGTACTTTGATTCAGGAATTCGTGTCATGTTTAATTATTGCATTGAAGTAAGTTACCCATTGCCCTGAGATCCAATTAAAAAGAATCCTACGTTCTTTCAAGCTGGCAATGGGAAATTGTGGTAGAGACTCAACAGATTGTCTGCCAATCTTTCTTTTTTCAAACACAATCATCTGCACTCTAGATCTTGGAGCCAGTTGACTGACGCGCGACACACTAAAGGTCAGCCGGGACGTTGGTGTTTATTGATAGGGGGGGGTGGAAATCCAGAATTTTTTGTAGTAAACCGTATATAGAAATCAAAGGAACCTAATCTTTCGACTCGTGAATTGGTGTACGTATAATGGTGAAGATCTGGCAATTATATGAACTTAGTTCATCATACCAAAATAACTTTATTGAAAACAATAAACAAATGAATCACAGAAATTAAAAGCAAAATAAACATTCAATAAGCTTAACATGAATTACGTACTTCATACGGCTAAAATAAAATTCATAATATGATTTAATATCGGCGATCCACGCTAAGTTGGGGTTGGATTTCGATTTCTGAACACCCAATAATGTAGCTGGGCGCCGGATACAGTTCCAGTTATGGGCCCTGCCACATACAGCTGCAAAAAGTAATCGGACGTCACAATAGATGCACTCATATAATTCGGTTTAAGTTCATGACACTTTTCTAAACTATATCATGTTTCTATTAGCGAGTCCAGAAAGAATTTCAAAAAGACTGCAATTTTTTCTCAGACCCAATAAATATTCTTGAAATAGTTTTAAACAATTAAATTAATTAAAAATTGTCTAATTGTTAGCATGAAATGACATGAAAGAAATGTACGCAATTTATTCATAATGGGAACGTTGCTTTGGAAGCGATACGATCAACATATTGTTATTATTTTTAATAAATTGAATACAAGTCCAAAAATGATGGCTGGAGGTGGGGCATAACCCCCTGAACATTCCGTTCTGGTGTTTTTGAAAAAGGTTCTGATTTTTCAAATACTGCAGTTTCCGTGTATTTTGAGACCATCCTCTGAGCAGAGGCAAGATATGTCTTTGAATTTGGTACCAGTTAAACATTTTCTCGGCCATAAGTTTTTGAAAGAGCAATTCCCAACAAAGCAAAAATTAAGACAGTAAAGAAGAAGAAGAAGAAAAAATTACAATAAAGATTTTTTTAATAGTTTAACATAAGAAGATTTTTACTCGAACGAGGTTTTGTGCTTATCACTGAAAAATGAACAATTCAAAAATATGGTAAATTTAACCAACGCCAATATTAATTTAATTCTAAACCACCTATTTCATGTACCTTTTTCAACAAGCTCGTTCTTCTGTCTTCAGTAAGTAAAATCAGTAAGCTCTTGGAAACAACAACGTTCACTCGGAAATCGTGATGGTGAGAAACAGTCGTCCACCATGATAATTAACGTATATTCTGATCTTGCGTTCTGAACAATTGAACTTTTTTTAGGGCAGTAAAATGGATTAAAGGTTTTTATTCCAACTTTAAATATGAATTTGGTATTCGTATGTTCGCGATAATTTTATAAAAGTTTGAAAATAGCAGAAATTTATGCGATTGAGCTTACAGTTTAAATACTTTTCTGTCTTTCATTCACGTAGCCTATTTTACTTTCTGGGATACTACTTACGTTGTAAGTTATAAAAAAGGATCCGTTACTTCACTCAAAAACGGTAATTTTTCAGAAAAAAAATTGTATTTCAGGTTCCTGCTTACTAAAACGAGGATTATACTTGTTTTCATACGTAGAAAATAATTTTCTACTCGTATAACATGTTGTCTGGTCAGAATTTACGTTTTGTGGATCTTGGATATAAAAAAATCTGTTTAAAGCACGACAGTCCGTTTATCCGTATAAACATCGCTAGCGGCTAAACGGTACGCCGCATTTACAAAAGTAGATATTCCCCGGTTGATCTGACTGATGTTTTGGTCCCATTAATTTTAAATGTAATTTTGGACTTTGGACTCTGGGGGGTAATTTACATGAAATCTCAACACTTCCAAATTTTTATCAAGAAAGGTTTTTTAAAGTTTTGTTAATTTTTTGTCAAACAAAGCACAGTACACTTCAAAAAATGGTGGTCATCAGATTTTCGTTGACTTTTACTAATTTTCTTAAATTGAAAAAGTTAACAAGTTGCTCTCTTTAATGCAATCTGTATTTCAAAATTAGATCCTTGAATAAGTCATTGTACAATTTTTTCAAGAGAAACTTTTCATGTAGTTTTCCATGCAATAAAGACTATTTAGAAATGAGATTTAGTTAAAAACGGCTCCAATTGTTCTTTCAACTTTTTAAAAGAATACAATTAAATGCACTGAATAAGACGACAAACATTATTTTATGTGAACTTTTAATTATTAAAAAAGTACACAAATGTATGTTCATGTTAGTTTCTCCACATTTCCTACATATTAGTTTAAAACAAAATTGATTGGCGATTTCGTTTTTGCTGTGAAAAATCGTTGTAGATACCTTTTGTGGAAGCGACAACTTACCCAGAGGTTGGTGAAGGTATCACTAACAACGGCTGACCCCAGAGTTCTAGCGGGGTTCATACTCGCGCCTGTTGCGGAAACCTGGTCGAAAAGAGAAGTCACAGGTCAATTCATTTCCCAATTCTGTATTCTCCCTCTCCGTCTCTGTACCTCTTGCCTTTCTTTAACGATGCCATTCTGTCTCATCAGGATATGCCTCCCTCTCTGTCTCTGTCTCCCTCTCTCCCTCCTTCTCTCTGCATCTCTCTCTCTCTCTCTCTGCCTCTCTTTCTCTTTTTGCATCTTTCTCTCTGTATCTCTCTCTCTCTCTGCATCTCTCTCTCTCTTTGTATCTTTATCTCTGCATCTCTCTCTCTCTTTGCATCTTTCTCTCTGCATCTCTCTCTCTTTGCATCTTTCTCTCTTAATACTTCTCTCTCTCTCTCTGCATCTCTCTCTCTGTATCTCTGTCGCTCTAATCCCTCTTCTTTCTCATGGGTTGTGTCTTTTCACTCGCCCTCACCATCTTTGGTTATATGTAATTGTGTTTCCTTTCCTTTCTCTTACATTTTCTCAGGCTCTCTTTGTCAATATCTGTCTCTCTATCCTATTATTTATCTTACTGTTCCCACTTATATAGCGATATAGCATTCTCAACCCATAAATAGCCGCTTTGACGGTCTCTTACACCATTTGTCATAACTGCTAAATAAAAGTGTTGTCTCATTCTTCTAAAATTTACGGTATTTTTCAACAGATTGTTCATGCTCCGACCAAGAAAAGAAAATCTGTTGTGCGCGTTTAAGTAGTAGTCCCTTCAATAGGCCATGGTGAAGTATCCCTAAAATTTACTTTAAATAAAAGTTAAATAGCTGTTCTTCACGATGGAAAATAAAAACTGAACACATTCGGCCTAATTTCTTAAAAAAAGAGTTTTAATTAGTACAGTCTCATATGGAAAACACTCATGAGCGTAGGTTATTTTAATTATTAAATAAAGTCAAGTACCTTTTTACTTTCTCGTATACGTACGTATATACGGAGTAATATACGTAGTAAGAGTAAGAGAAAAAACATGCCGGGCTCTGGTGGCGAAAAAAGCATACATCCAGTTGCTAAATTAAGAGTAAATCCTCTAACGTAAGTTGTAAGAGAGTAATCCTCTAACACGTGGTGTATCCAGAATCCCTGTTTTGTGGGTCCTTGATGCCGAAAAACCAATTGGAAGCAAAACGTCCGTCCGTCCATCTGTGCTAGCATCTAAACCACAAGTACGTTTTTTTTTCAAATTGAAGAATCCTATGTCGATCTGCCTCTAGTTGAAGCTTTGAAATTTTGAAAAACATTCTTTAACATTTGGGGGTACTTTACATGAAGTCTCCCGAACATTTTCCAAATATCTCAAAAGCGGCACAACATTTTTCCTTTAATTTCTAGTAAGACAAGAGCAAAATACATTTACAAAGGTGGCATAGGTCAGAATTTCACGGTTAACTCTGAATTTATGAAAATTGCAGAAGTTTGATTTTTTTCCGGCGTCTTCCTATAACTACAAAATTGATGACAAAGATTTTTCCTTCAAATAAAATTTGTTATTTATTATTTGTTATTAAAAGTTCTTTCAATTAGGTCATGTAGATTTTTTGGAAATTTTAGTAGTTTTCGTGCAATAGTGCATGCAGTATTTGCAATTTTAAGAAATAACAAAAACAAGATTTTTTCAAAAACGACTTCAAATTTTTTCTTTAAATTTTTGGTAAGGTTAGTGCCAAACGAACTCTGTGGCGTGACATAAACGCTATATAGCTGTATTCTTTGTTTGTTTGTTTTTTCAAAAAAATTAAAAATGAATTTTTTTGACTTGCCTCTCACGTCTATAAAATTTACATTAAAGGCGATTTCTTCACATTATTATACTTATGAACACATGTGCCTTAAATAATGTCAAAAAAGCTTCTCGAAATCTTTATTTTCGATAAATTTTTCGGAGATTTTAAAATTATGCATTCTTTTCGGCAACCTTTAACCAAAAAAGAGACTTTTCCTTCAAGTGAAATTTGTTGCCCATAATTAGTTCTTTCATTAAGGTCATGTAGATTTTTTGTAAATTTTAGTGGTTTTCGTGCAATAATTCATGTAATATTTGAAAATTACAAAATGATTTTCTCGAAAACGGCTCCAAGTTTTTTCTTTGAATACTTGGCATGATTAGCGCTAAACAAAGCCTATACGATGGCGTATGCCATATTGCTATATTCTTTTGTTTTTTTAATTTACACAATTTTTTTACTTGTCTCTCACTTCGGCAATACTTACTTTAGAGGCGATTTCTTCATAGTCTTATATTTATGAGAACATTTATGAGCTCAAAATTGCGCATTTTCAGAAACGCTCAAAGGCCATATTCTGAAAAATGCTGCCAAATAATTTCTTCACATTTTTCCAATGGACAGTGATAATTTGCATTTTTAATATGAAATAAAGTTCATTTTGGTGCATTTCTTTCTTTTGGGAAAAGTTACACAAATATATTTTTTTAAATATTTCTTACATCGTTAATACGCACAGTTCCATCAATTTGTATTCAGCATTACATTTGGAGTGAAAGTGCTTTAAATGACTTCAAATGAAGATTTTCGAAACCTCAATAGATTCGTCTTAAAAAGATCTTCAAATTTCGCATATACAGTAATGCTTAATCGCCATTTCTTAGTAATATTTCAGTTATACTATTAAGAAACTGAAAAGTTGATAAAATATCCAAAAATATGTACTTTGGGCGAATATAAATGGCAGCTGTCGAGAGAATGGAGCAAGAACTTGAAGCCAGTCCACACCAAGGAAATTAGAAAAAAAATGTTACGAGAAAGTCTGTCCCATTCTGTAACACCTCTAGTTTCTTTTAATCTCAACTTTTGTTGTGAATAATTTATATTGCATAGATATTGCGAAAAATATTTTCAAAAAATTGTAAATTGCATCAGCGTTGTAATATTGGAATTTTTTGAATCGTTGCACATGTGCAAAGATGCTTATAATAACAATTATTTTATTTTCTGTATGTGCAATTGTGCCGTATAGACAATACGACATGCGCAATAAAATAATTGTTTTCATAAAAAATATAATAATTAATCATAATAACTTTAATAATTCATACTGTGGCGTCATACAGGTGTAATCAGAACACAGACGAGAGTGGGTTATAAGAACAGTAGGTTTATTCACAATCTAGACCGTAGTCACAAATAACCAGTTGCACTGCTTACAATTAACTAAATAAATAGAACCTACTTCTAGGAGAGATATTTACAGCTACCACACCGCAACATACTACTAATATTTCCCTGTGCGGAATATCACTCTACCCTAAGACCTACAACATGTCTCGTTAGTCACCACAATAAACTGCCGGCCTCTTGCCCCGCGTGCACACGCACCGCTCACGTACAACCCACTGCCGACGCTGCTGGAATGACAAGAAGGCCGAGGAATTGTTCTCATGACCTTTAAATAGCCCTGCGGCGCACCCCGCAGCCGCCCTTGCCCCGCCCTATATATAAGCGGTATAAGTGACGGTTAGGGAAGAGACACCGATCGCGAGTCTCTAGCAGAGAGCTTCCAATGACATAATTGCATCTAAATACGTGAATAGAACGAGCATTGTACTCGTTTTGTTGATGAATAACGACAGAGAAAAACGTGTATCAGTGGGAGCGAATTCCGCGAGGGCTGAATCGGACTCTTTTCCGGCGTACACCGAACAATTTTCTGCATCGCCGCTACGTCACATCACTGAAGCGAGAAGCCAAGGCGATAACCACGCCCAAAAACACCGCCAGAGAAGCATTTGTGTTGGGGAAGGAAGACGGGCACAGAGGCGAGGCCGAGGCACTTATTGGCTGCGAAGATTGGTACGGGAACGCAGCGGAAGGAAAGGCGGGGGAGCGTGGAGGCCAGGCTACACCGAAGCATCAACAGCGCGCGTTGCCGCGGCCAGAGCAGCGAAAGCCCCGCGTTTTAACTGCAGTTGCGTTTTAACACTTGCATAAACAGTTAACATAAAATTACATTACCCTTCACTTCACAAAAAACACAATAAAATACCTGTACACAAGACAATAATACATGGAAACACAAAATACTAAAAAAGAATTACGTACCAAAATAGCCTTAACATACACTTTCAATGAAATTTTCACTTGAATAGGGAATGAAATATATTCAAGACGTTGTTTCACTTTCACGTAGATTATTACATTAAACAATTTAGCCTGCAAAAACTATTATTATGCAATCGATTAATAATAACTTTTACTAATTATCAGTTTTGAACAATTTGAAAACGATTAAACAATAAATTGAAAACACACACTAAAAGAACAAATGTTAACGGTAATAGAAAAATGAAATAAATAGGTTTTTACAATTCTTTACAGGAATTAGCTCTCTGGCTTCCTTTTTACGACTGCAATATTGTAAACGATTACGTTTAAATGATTTTAAAATAATTACTCGACTATCTACGTGTGTGAGGTCAATTCTATCTCTGTAGAATAATTCTCGCTTCTTTAAACAGTTCTTTTCTTTTGAGAATTTCTAGTGAAGTTTTTTGACTTACGACACTTCTTGAAGAAATATTTCCACAGCTTGGAGCGGCGGTGGCGACCGAGATACTCGCAAGGTTGTGGCAACCCCTTGCTTCGGCGAACACGTCCTCTGGTGAATCGCTACACAGTCCTTCGAATTTTATAGAATCTGACTGCAATATCTCCGCGAAATGAATTTCTTACGCGGTAAGCCAAGACGAAAGACAAAAAAAGCTGGAAATAGAAAGGTACATTTCCTACAGCACATGCTTTCTACTTCAGTATACGTACTTGAACGTTGAAATATATTATTTCCTCGTTTATAGAAAAATAGTATATTTCTATGTAATGCGTTCACGTGAATTTATCAAAATATTCATGATTTAAAATTCTCAATTCTCTGATACATGGTATCGTTACTTTAACATGATGTGACGAATTACCTTTTTAAGGGCTCCTTATCGTCGAAATACGGCGAATTCTCCTCTCCGTCCAACACGAATAATTTCGGTCTGTCCAGATCGGCGGTCGGCAACAAAAGGGAGAGCTTTTCGAAGCGCTGCATTGCGCTAGTGCTGATATTTTCAAGGGTGATTTTTGATTGTCGGTCGGCACACTCACAAGTCGTCACGATCGTTGCTCATCACTGGTTTCTATGCCTCACAGAAATTCTCCTACCCATTTCGCGACTGTCCGGTATGTAAGGGTCTTACTAGAGCTTTCACCAATTCCCTGTGACATTCTCGGGCATTTCTTCCATGAAGAACGGTAGTCTTGAAGTTTGAGCTGCTCGAAACGGGTAATACTCATCTCGCACGGTGGAAATCGGTTGCTCAATGCTAATAGTGTCGAAAGTCGATTCACGTTACTGCCTGAGCTAATAGAGCCATTCACAAAGACATCTGTTGATGTGAACACACCCTAATGCAGCATTTATTTCACAATATTAATGAAAATTTGTGATAATTTTGTTTAGAAAAAATAATAGTTGCCATGACTGCTGCTCCAACCCTCGTATATGAGTGTGTGTGTGTGTGTGTATATATATATATATATATATATATATATATATATATATATAAAATTGGTATAGTAAGGGTGGTTAACTAATATAAGAGCGGTTAACTCCCATACCGTGTGACTGATCCCCATTAAAGTTGCAACTATATGTAAATGAGTGGGACAGAGAGACGCAGAGACAGAGACAGTCAGACAGACTGATACAGGGGCAGATGGAGAGAGAGGGAGAGGCGGAGAGATGGTTGGTTTGGTTTTTTCGTGTTCCCGGGCGCGTCAACTACTTTGGTCATTAGTCCCATTAGTGTAGTGTATGTTTTTTCTCGGGAGATGGCGGTGATCTTCCCCCGCTGGATGGTGAGATCCGGCACCGACCTACCGTCGGCTAGTGGGGTTTCCCCCTAACCAGGACTCTTCCACCAGCGGGGCACCGCCCCAGCCGGGACAAGCTCTAAGCTCCCGACCGGCCTCCCGGAATATGTGGTAGTGAAGTGCATGTTAGTGGAAGTGTGTGTAAGGGGGAGAGGATAGGGCAAGGAAGAGGAAGGAAAGATCGCGCGCGGTCGTGGCTCGTTTGGTAGGGTACTGCTCCATTGCCTGGTGTTGGAACTACCGATCAGAGCAGCCGGCCGCTAGAATTCTCCTCCTAGCTGAAACGCCAGTGTCGAAAATCCTGCCGCCGTCATGACTCGAACCTAGGACCTCCCGGTCAGAGGCGCTGCAGTGACATCAGTTGATGCACTGAGCTACCGGTCCCGGTTGGAGAGATGGTGAGAGAGACGGTGTGAGAAAGGGAGAGGGAAGGAGAAAGAGAGAGATGAACGTCTACCGGTTTCCGTCTAATGTAATGTAAAAGACGAGTGAATGCTACTTGCCCCGTAGATGACTGCAGCTGCGATGGTGACCCCGATGACCGGCGGCACGTACGGGTGCGGGTCAGGCCGGGTGGGATCCGTCACCGCCATCACTGTCGACATCAGCACGAACGCCATGCTCACCTCGTAAACGAAGGCCTTCACCATGGTGACGTCCTTGCTCTCGTTCACCGTGTTGAGCGCCACCAGCTGCGTCCAGTAGTGGTACGGGGTGATCGACTGCCAAATGACGGAAGTTGTTTTACATATTTATTCAACGTCAACACCTAATAGATCTTTATATCGTTGAAATAAAAAACAAGCTAGGTGTCAAAGTGAATATTTTGCAGGAGACAAAGGAACTGTTTTATTTATTGCATATTATGAATACATGGACGAGAATGGTGTATTTTCATGAAGAAACTTTATTTATTCAATGTGTGTATTATGCATCTAATTTTATTCAACGATTGTCATATAATGGTCACTGAAAGAGAGAAAAGTGAAATGACGTAAGTGAAGAAGATGTTACATAAATAATGTACAAAGACCAATAGGAATAAAATTGAACTCGCTTCAAAAATATATTAAACCAAAAATTATAAAATATAATAATTCCAACCACTATATTTTTTCAGATTGTTAACCATTACTCTTGCTGAAATAAGTTTTCATAAAATGCCCTGTTTTCACCCTGTAGAAATTTTTACACATCTCTCAAGCCCTTTTTCTTCTCTTTGGAAACGTTATGCTACATTTCAGTGAGGGAATCTTTGTCTACAAAATTATTTGTGAAAGAACATTCTTTTTCATTACCCAAATGTAAAACCAAACTTCTAATCATAGAGATGTATCTTGAGTTTCACAACTCCTGGCTGAACTTTCTGAATTCCTTTATAATTTTAATCCACTGTGCTTGTTAAATTTGCATGTTGCTAGTGATAAATATGTTGAAGTTTTGAAGACCTTAACATGTCTCTTCCATCAAGGTGACTTGGAAAGTTCTTAATGTATGAGTTACAATCATTTTAACCAACTCGAAGGGTACTTCACATCTCTCTTTCCTTTTTCTTTTCTCTATTTTTGCAAAGTTTCTATCGCATCGAACTACTGCCAAAAATTATACTTTTAGCACGCTTTTCAAAAACCAACTAGTGGTGCTCAAACAGCACGTACTTTCTCACCTTTAGTAATGGTTATGTAATAGTTTCCATCACGAACATGTGTCCACTTCGTTTAAAAAGCGAGACCAGACGTCGGCCTCCATGTTGCATGGAGAACGAGAAGTGTTGAAAACCACTTTGTAAGTGGCATAAAGTGACAATTTTCAAACGTGGCCAACCAAAAATAACACGATGAATGGATAATTGAAATAAAAGATGTAATATTTAAAAAAGGGTTAATCCGTTTCTGTTTCAATGACTTGTAAGCGACAATTCTGACATTTAAAATTCATGCTAATATTATGACGCAAACTGGTCCCTGAAGTTCATTGGCTGAAGTCGAATTCGCAAGAGGTCACCCATCGCTTTCCACCAAGGATATTCCAATTGACTTTGGTACATAATCGATGTAATGCCTGTAAGATTTCGAGTTCATATGTCATGATTAAATCGCTGTGTAAATATAGCTTAAAACGGGATTTTTTTAATCACATTTTGGCGCTAATTCCAATGTTTTAAACTGATAAAATTGGTTTTAATTTTGTTACTATCGTCTACATTGTTTAAAATTTGTAAAAAAAATGTATGTTATAAAAAGCTATGACACATTCTAGAGGGGAAAAAGCTGAGTCGGTACTCCGTTATCACGTCCAAAATCAATTAATTTTTTTTCTATATGAATTTGGTGTCAAAATTGACGAAAATAACTTAAAAGGATACTATTTTACCCGTCTCTGCATTTTTTGAGCCTGATACATGCAATTGAAGTATAGAAAAATTTACACATTTCAGAAACACATTTACACATTTCAGAAACACATTTCTCGTATCTCTACAACAGGTTGCCCTAGGAGGCTGAATTTTTGTGAATCTATATTTTCACTTCCTCGTACACATACGTATACACGGAGTAATATACGTAATATAGAGAAAGTTTTGTAATTCTACGGAAAATCGATTTCCAGATTTCAACGGAAATACACGTTGCTGGATCCCAAATACCCCCTGATATCAAAAAAGTGTTATTTTCAAAACGTCCGTCAGTCTGCCCACTTGTCGTCTTCCGTCCGTCTGTAAACAGTACTAGCGCTCAAACCACACGTACAATCTTTTCGAAAGAGAAGAATCCTTAGTTGATCTGGCTCTAGTTGTAGCTTTGAAATGTTGAGAAATTTGGGGGTACTTTACATCAGACCTCCGGACATTTTCAATATTTTATCAAAAACGGCTCCAAATTTTTTCTTTCAATTTTTGGCACTGTCATCGGTAAACAAACCCTATACGATGACATAAACGCCATATCGCTCTATTCTTTTGTGTTTTCAAAATTAACACAAATTATTTTTTGACCTGTGTCTCACGTCGGTAATATTTATATTAGAGGCGATTTCTTCACGTTGTTGTATTTATGTGTTCATATTTTTTTAAATAATGTCAAATATTGTTTCTCGCAAAAGTCAACAGTTTTTTGTAAAAATGAGCGCAAAATTCCGCATTTTGAGAAACGCTCAAACGGCATTTTCTCAAAAATGGCTCCAAATTTTTTTAAATTTTTTAAATATCTCTCACGCCGTTAATACGCACATTTCAATATATTTGTATACACTATTGAATTTGTAAGTGGAAGTTCTTCAAATTACGTTAATTTAAGTTTTTTCGAAAATGTAATAGATTCCTGTGAAAAAGAGATTCAAATTTCGCATTTACAGTAACGCTTAACACGTTTTCTTAAAGACGACTCCAAATTTTTAAATGCAAATTGCTATTTAGGACAAGTCTTCTTTAATAATTTAAAAATAATATTTCGGTTCTACTATTTGGAAAGCGAAAATTTTAGAAACTTTCAAAAACTGTACTTTGGGCGGTAATACATGGCAGCTGGCAAGAAGGAAGGCCAAAACCTTACAGTACCAGTCCACACCGAGGAAGTTAGAAAACTTTACTACGAAAAAGTCTGTGCCATTCTGTAACACCTCTAGTTTATTCTCTTTCATATGAGCATAGAGATTATGGATTTGGTTTGGGGACACCGCCTTATTGGACTATACCCTTTGGGAAATGTTTCAGGGGCTTCATGTAAAGGAGCCCCAAAATTAAAACATCGGTTTCAAATTCAAGGGGTCCCGACATCAGCCAGATCGATCGGGGAATATCAGTTTTGGAGAAAATCAGCTGAACGGTTTAGCCGCTAGCGTTGTTCACAGACGAACAGACGGACGGACAAACCTTTTGCCGTCAATCAATATTTAGGGATCGAGGCATATAGGCCATAACATGGCTTCTGGCTACACTAAGTGTTAGAAGATTTTTTCCTAAATTTTGCATAAGAATTTACCCACTTTTTCGTTTTGAGGGCCGTGTAATAAGAGTTTATCTGTCGAAAATTTGTCGTTTTTTTTCGCAGAGCATTACGTAAATATCTCTCTACCGCGATAGCGGTAGCGAAAAATTAAAAATATAATATAAACATTGTTAGAAGTATTCAATAAGGCTGTCCAAATTGCAAACTGGGTTTGACAAAAAATGAAACTAGAGTACTAGTACAACCTCGTCATAAATGTCATATGTGTATTCATGTATGCAAATTGCATATTAATGACGTGAGAGATATTTCAAAAAGTTACATTTGTGTAATTTTTTGAAAAAACAACGATATGAACTTTATTATTTAAATAAACAGACAGAGGGAAAATCGTTTTGAAAATAACCACTTTTCGGAGTCAGGGGACCCCAAAATATGTATTTCCGTTGAAATCTCGAAATCTATTTTCGCAGAATTGCATAACTTTCTCTATACTACGTATACACGTCTATACTACGGTAGGAAATGGTCTGGAGTTCATGACATTTGCATCATCTAAATGAAATTGAGGCGTTGTTTTGTTGTATATGTTTATTTTAGCATAAAGCTTTTTCGGCTGTCTTGCTTGGACCGAGGCCCTCAACCGCCTCAGAATCGCACTGAAGCAATGCGGCCGACAAAGCATTATGCTGAAATAAACATATTCGACAAAACAACGCCTCAATTTCATTTAGTGTATACGTATGTATAAGAGAATGTAAAAGGAATATTTGATAATAATGATTTATTTCCGTGAAATAAAAACTATTTGAATTGACAAAGTACTACGAGTGACTCTCTTAATCTTATCGCGATGTACTGGGAGCGGTAGCTCAGTGCATCAACTGATGTCACTGCAGCGCCTCTGACCGGGAGGTCCTAGATTCGAGTCCTGACGACGGCAGGATTTTCGACACTAGCTTTTCAGCTAGGTCGAATTCAGTCGCTGTCTGGAGGAGAATTCTAGCGACCGGCTGCTCTGATCGGTAGTTTTCCGTGGTTTCTCCGATCAACACCAGGCTAATGCCGGAGCAGAACCAATGTGGAATTTTTAAGTCGACTCGCTATCGTTCAACTTAATTTTGAGAAGAAAATAACAATTCTGATCATCCAGATGATCAAGGCTCATCCCAGTGAAGCCAAATTAAAGTCCTGAAATTAAGAAACTAGTTCTACCAACTGTGTTTTTCCTCCAGACCACTTGTCTCTTTAATTATTGAATGACCTACGTAGATCCACATCCGGCTGCACTGATTGGTAGTTTTCTATGGTTTCTTCGATCAATTTCATGAAAATTGCTGAAGCATTATCCTAACGGACATTCCTGGACTGCGCGAAACGTTTCCTTCCTCGTTGTCATCCCCAGCTCCCCCTTCACATACGTGCAAATGCACATACATGCACTCTACCATACATGTTGGGAGACCAGTCGGAAACTTAAGGGTTTTTCCGCTTATGTCTGTGTTCATCTGTGGGAGGAACCTGGAGATAGAAATCCCCGCAATCCAGGCTGCAGAACAGCGATATATCTCATCTCACTACTCGGGAACAACACCAACAACACTTACGGCTCAAATGTCCTCAATACTTGACGCATACGAAATCAATACTCATTCACGGTTAAACCGCAGTGCACAGAAAATACATTGAACTTTCTTTTCTTTGGTTGTACTGCTTACACTGATGGCAGCGGCCCCCGACAGGCAACCGAGGATCTGCATGATGATATACGGGACGCCTCTTTCAATGGGTATCTTCCTCACAGTCATGAACGCGATCGTTATAGCAGGGTTGATTTGACACCCGGAGACGGGACCAAAAATCTGAAATAAAAATGCTCTGGAAAGACTAATTAAAGGGCTCAATAGAACAAGGGGCTATCTCACATTGACCTACTTCTGAGATATTAGGGGTTTGACGAGAGCGTTCATAACATAACTCAGTACACTTTTAAACACAGGGCACTTGCATATAATTCCATACTGAGTTTAAATAACGTAACCCTAAAAGATTAATATTTGTAGTTTTATTTAATGCTAATAACTCAATTTTACAAAAATGTTGGATAGCCCCTTGTTCAACTGAGCTCTTCAATTCTGAACTCATTAGAAAATCTTCATGCACTTCGACCGATATATATATATATATATATATATATATATATATATATATATATATATATATATATACACATACACATATGCACACACACGTTAGGGGGCTTTAAAGGCGTTGAATCTGGAAGTGACAATTAATTTACACAAATATTTTAAGAACGAATTTTATCCAGGAATGCAAGGTCATTGACAAGGAAATAAGTGGCACATAAGAACAACCAATATCAAGATAAGTAAGAAAAAATGGATATTGAAGAGCTGATTGAAGCGTGGGTCAATCGACTGAATAGCCGTTTGATACAGAATATTGCTCGGGTAATAGTACTTTAAGTTGCCAGGGTGGTAAGCGATAACACCAAAATTGTACGAACATGAAAACCACTGATATGCAACATGTTTGGAAAAAACAACGGTCGTAATATTTTGCAATATCTTATTTCGTAGTATTTTCTGCTTTCACGTTTTAAATACAGATCATTGGCGTAAATTCGTAATATTTTATAATTTTATTTGATCCTTTATAAATATAGCTTGAGTGGTAGTTATAGTTTCTTTTTTTAAATAGAACCCTATACAGCTTGTATACATCTACATCTGTATATCTCTTTCTTTCATATACTATATAATATAGCACCTTCTGTAATTTTTGAACAGTTGAAGTTATTGCAATGCAGTTTTCACTGAAGTGCATGAGGAATGGGGCAAATTGATGTATGTATGTGTTTCCTTTTTATAATACTTGTATTTTACGAGATATTGAGGTAACATTGTTTTTTACAATTGGTACTGAAATGTCATTTATATACATAATAATACGTATTTGTAGTGTATCATGACGGGTGTAAAAGGACGAATCCATTGATATACATAGTCTTTTGTTAGATAAGCATTTTTTGAGTAATTTTCTCCTACTCGTTTTAACTGATTTAACTGATTTTAACTATTTTAATTGATTTTAAATATTTTAAAGCCCTGGACTCGTGTTAGCAGGGACAGCGCAACCTGACCTTGGTTGGTAAACTGTTACATTCAAAATATCTGTTAATTACGAGTTGCAAAAAATCATAATTGCACAAAATGTTTATCTAACATATGAGAATATGTATATCATTGGATTTGTCTTTATATGCTCGTCAGGATAGACTAAAAATGTTTATAGTTCCATTCGAAAAACTTACCCCAATAAAATACAAGTGATAAAATAAAAATGAATACATGTATCAATTATCATCATTCCCTCACGCCCTTTCGTCAACACTGCATTGCAATTACTTCAACCGTTCAAAAATTACTGGAGGTAATACGTTACGTGACATTCTGTATATAAAGGAGCGGTGAAGTGGGTGGGGACGTTCGGGGGATATGAACGGGGAAGAAGAGAGGGAAAAAAGGAGCAAATGGGAGGAGCAATTCAGATTGATTAATTGTTAGTGATTCTGAGGGCATTATTCTGAGGCCACTAACTACTGAGGGCATTATAGCCACTAACCACTAACTAAAGTAGCGCGTGTGTTTGCTCGGGAGGTGGCGGTGATCTTCCCCCATGGGTTGGCTATATCCGGCCCCGACCTACCGTCAGCTAACGCGGTTTTACCCAACCAGCTACCTTTCTGTTTTCAAAACCAACGATATTTCTATAAAAATATCGATGTTTTAAATGTCTATTTATTCAGATCGATAGATTTTTAACATCGATATTTCGTCCACGATGTTTGTACGTTTTCGATGTGGCGTTCCTGGTTGAAACATTCTCATAACTACAACTTTGTAAAAGTTAAAATATGAAATAATAACTGTTGGCACCACTGTCTTGTGTTCTAACCACACGAACACAGCCTTTACTGAGCAGACTGTTCCTCACCTGAGACGATGCTGATGCTACCCTCCTTGGTCGTCCCTCGTATTTCGATCAGGGGAGGCGTTTTCGAAAGGTTTAAGTTAAATTTTAATTCTTAATGAAGTTAATTTTTAATTTTAAATAAAATTAAAAATTTATATACTAAGCCTCTGTCAAATTAATCTTTGTGGCGCCCAAATTTAATGTTAGAGGTTACTAAACCAGTTTTAAAATATCGTTGTTTAACCCTTGTACCACATCCGCTTCTTTCTACCAAGTACTACATCTGAGGTCTTTTAGAACTCTAAGATCCACCGACAACTGAAAATGAAAACATGAATGTGTACGTAAATGTAATGAATGTACGAATATGGATGTAAATACGTGATTTTATATAAGACCACTTTTTATAGGTTATTTTTAATAGCATAACACCTATAATTTACTCAGATTATAAAGTTCGCATAAAGAATAAACTCCGCCGTATTTAGTTCCATTGTTGATACATAATGCTTCAGAAATATTTATAGGAGTTAGTGGAAAATATTTTGAGATAAATATAATACTGACGGCATCAGACCTATTTTTTTATTCATCTTGCCAAGTTCAAGACAAGATCTTTCGAATGATAATTGGAAAATACAAAGAACAAATACCTTACATCAAACTGCACCCATGCAAGGAAAGGAGTGAAGAACTTTCTAACAAAATTTGGAAAATATGTCAAAAAGGTTAGGTAGTTCCTTAATAAGTGCACAAATGCATATCTAGATGACTGAAATTATCCTGCAAATATTGAAAAAAATATTAACGATGACGGAGTCCAAAAAGACCCCAGATATGGTTCGAATGTTAAAAACATCGATGTTTTAATTTTGGGACAATAATGTTTTGTTGTTGATGTTGCATCACTAATTCGGAACGCGGCTGTCCAGTGTGGGGTGGCGGAGTAAATTGGACGGGAAAGTATACGTGGCTGGGGACGTAAGGGGGAACGGGGGAAGGGGGGGCGGGGTTGAGGGCAGAGAAGGGGGGGGGGGGGGGAAAGGCCAAAAGGGGGGGGTTGACTTACGGTCTGATCAAGTGGAGGGGGCGAGGGAATGACTACGATGTTGACTCAGGAGTCTGATCAAGTGGAGGGACCCGGGTGCAAACAACGATGTTGATTCACGAGTCTTATGAAGTGGTCGGATAGCGGAGCTCTAACCACGATGTTGACTCTACATTCGAATCAAGCGGAGAGAGGCGGGGCGCTGAGCACGATGTTGACTCACGGGCCTCATCGAGTGGAGGAGGCGGGACACTGACCACGATAGTGACTCACGAGTCTGATCAAGTGGAGGGAACGGACGTCTAACAACGATGTTGACTCAAGATTCGGATCAAGTGGAGGGACCCGGGTGCAAACAACGATGTTGATTCACGAGTCTGATGAAGTGGTCGGATAGCGGAGCTCTAACCACGATGTTGACTCTACATTCGAATCAAGCGGAGAGAGGCGGGGCGCTGAGCACGATGTTGACTCACGGGCCTCATCGAGTGGAGGAGGCGGGACACTGACCACGATAGTGACTCACGAGTCTGATCAAGTGGAGGGAACGGACGTCTAACAACGATGTTGACTCATGATGCGTATCAAGTGGAGGGACCCGGGTGCAAACAACGATGTTGATTCACGTTATGAAGTGGTCGGATAGCGGAACTCTAACCACGATGTTGACTCTACATTCGAATCAAGTGGAGAGAGGCGGGGCGCTGAGCACGATGTTGACTCACGGGTCTCATCGTGTGGAGGAGGCGGGACACTGACCACGATAGTGACTCACGAGTCTGATCAAGTGGAGGGGGCGAGGCAATGACTACGATGTTGACTCCAGATTCGAATCAAGTGGAGGAGCCGGGTGTAGACAACGATGTTGATACACGAGTCTGATGATGTGGACGGGTAGCGGAGCTCTAACCACGATGTTGACTCCAGATTTGAATCAAGCGGAGAGAGGCGAGGCGCTGAGCACGAAGTTGACTCAAAATTCGGATCAAGTGGAGGGGGGCGGGGCACTGACCACGATGTTGACGGCGACGACGCCCCCGAAGGCGAAGGCGACGCACAGAGTTTTATCGCCCGCCGGCAGGTGGTCCTCGCTGTCGTCGTATATGCCGTAACCGTAGCAGTTGGACGCCAAGATGGAACCGCAGCCGTAGAAGTTGAGGAAGAAGCAGCCCACGAACTCCGCCGCCAGCGACTTCCACAGCTTGCGGCTCAAGTTGATGTACATTCTGCAAACAGCGTACCACCCCCACTGTCTCTCTCCATCACCCCTCTGACCGGAAGGTGATACGGTGATGGCGTTTCTATTCTAAGTAGCCGCTTACACACACTTACACTCACATGCACTACACTACCAAGTTGACGTACATGCTGAAATCAGCGCATGGCTCCCTTCGTCTCTCGCTATCGGGAGGTCCCACGGTGATGGATTTTCGATTTTTTTTTAATTTGTTGCGTCCACTCCTTGACGCAACGCGTCTCCAAGCCCCTTAAGGGGCGTTGAGCGCTTTGCCCTTGGGAGTAATCCTCCATTAATGTGCTTTTTATTATTTTTAATATTAGTTAAGTCTCGTCACGTCGCAGTCAGTCAGTGCCTTTTATCCCTTCGGCCAGGGGCTCGACGCCGTTAGATCCCGGGGTTCCTGGCCGGTCACCCAACCACGAACCCGCGAGTCTCGAATGCGCTTAACCTTCGTGACTTCACGGAGCGTAGTAAACGCATTCGGCTAGCGCCGCCGGTAGTCAGTTAAGTAGCCACTTACTTACACACACTTACACTCACGTGCACTAACTACTAAGTTCATATAGATGCCTGCAATCAACGCACGACCTCCTTCGTCTGTCTTTTATCCCCCTTCGCGGGTGTAACTACTGTGATTTATTTGTGAATCTAAGTAGCCCCTTACTTATGTACACTTACACTCACACTACACTACCAAGTCCATGCAGCAATCCGGCCCCCTCCATCCCTCTCTACGATCCTTTTCGTTTTTGTTGATTGCTTTTGTTTCGTGGCACCTTAACTTTGTATTTATTTATTTATTTATTTATTTATTTATTTTACATCAAAAACACTTAAAAAACTGCGTGACGAGCTACGGGGAGAAGTGAAGAATTCTGCGCATGGTTTTAAAATTATGTGATGCCTACCCTCAGCCATACACTACTTGAATTTTGAATACAGTAAAATGACCGTGTTTGCAAGGATTATTAACAAAATATTCGCTGCAATGTAATAAAATTTATTTTCAAGAGTAAATCAGTAATAAATTTGAGCTCTTATTCATCGTGTCCTTCGCCAAAGAATAATACTTCCTGCTGGGACAATACGGAGAACGGTAAATTGAATAACTATATTTCCCACAAAATTCTAGAAAACGTGCAAAGGTAATGGAGTTACATTTATGTCCAGAAAGAAAACAAGGGGCCATCTCAGTATTTGCTCAGTGGATCAGGGATCAAGGACCTGAACGAGATGGGGAGATAGATCCAGAGACTGCAGTACAATACTTGTCACAGATTGTTTTGAATTATGCAGTCCAAATGGTAAATAATACATTAAATATCACTGTTAAAATTAATTAAAACTGATATAATCCTATGTCCCGTTAAGTTCTCAAAGTCTTCTCCCGCGATGTAAAGAACTTTTTCCCCTTGTAGTAGGAAGACACCAGAAAATTAAAATATAGTAAATTTTCGAAAACTTAGAGTTAACCGTGAAAATCGGATTTATGTCGCCTTTATTTTTAAAAGAAATTTAAAGAATAAATTTGGAGTCTTTTTGAGAAAATTTTGAATATGTCCGAGAGCCTTCATCTAAAGTACCCCCAAAGTTTGAAGGTACGTATTCAGTCTCGCGTCGCCTTGAATCGAGCCAGATTGACCGGAGAATATCCATTTTGGAAAATGTCCTATGTACTGTTTAGGCGCTAATAGTGTTCACAGGTGGAGAGACATACGGAGAGTCAGACGAATTGACGGACGGACGTTTAGAAAAAAAACAACACTTTTGCGGTATCAGGGAATCCCAAAACGTGTATTTCTATTGAAATCGCATTTCCGCAGCATTACGTAACTTTCTAGATACTACGTACATATGGAGTATGTAGATACGGAATAAGTACGTACGTATACGAGAAAGTAAAAACAGGCGCCATGGAAACGTGCATACATAGTGGACCTACCTTTACTGCACAGAAGCATAGCAAGGAATCATCTTAGCATTTGCTCCAATTATCAAGGGAAATTGACGAAAATCTAATCGAAAGATCAGATTATTGTGATTGTTACAAAGTTATTAAGGTTAAGAATACATTGTCTCATCAGTAGCTTCATGAAATTGCGTACTTTACATCCATATGAAATAGAGTTGCAGCAAAAATAAATTGTTTTGCATGTTTGAGGAAATCTTGTAATGACGAACGAACAGAAATGCATAAAATAGCAAATACATACGGTCATAGAATTGGCGGTATTAAATATGCGATGAATAAAACACTTTGCCATTACAGTGGATATAAGAAAGGAAAACTAACCAATTAATTCTGACATTTCAATATCATTTTCATGGGGAAAGTATTTACCTGAAAAATTTCTCAGAACAAGTAAAGATGAAGTCTCTTTGAATAACGCTATACGTCTCGCAGACTTCTTAAGTATATCTATTACTTTTCAAATTTCTTATGAAACGTCCTTATTAATTTTGTAACCTTCAATTTCGGTTGCACTAACCACACTTTTTATATTATGCGCCTGTTCTGTAAATGTGTTATCACGCAAGTTGATTTTAAAATATTTTTCAAATGTAGGTACCATAAAAATAAAGTATTATATACTTACTTAAAAACCCGCGTAACAGTCTTAGAAGAACGTTTTGCAACACAATATTCGTCTACTAGTTCCATTCTTTAACTTGCATATAAATGAGTTGTAGTAAAAAATGGAAGGTCACAGAAATAGTTATTCCATGTCAGTAATGTGAACATTTCTCCGAACTCGATTGTGGAAAACACATGTCAATGTGATAATTAGGATTCAGGAAAAAGTATTCTTTCGTAAATTCAGTTCAAATGTTCATATTATCTCGTTTAGACAAAGACAATTATGTGCTTTTATTAATTTCATGGCGAAAAGACCATTCACCATTGCGTTAAATTCTCAGATTTGATGATTTAATTATTGAAACAACTTAATTAATATCTTTTATGACCATAATTGAAATTGCATCGTTTAAAGTAAAACATTTTTTGTATGATCAGCTATGTGAAGAGTGTTTTCTCTGGGCGAAAATATAAACACAACAAATGATGATGATCAAGCGTGACATTACATCAAACAAGAGAAAGGAGCCGCCTTTTGTATTTAACAGTGATCTCAACATTATAGCTGGATGCTCAACTGCAATGCTTTGGAGTGCTGAAAATCGTCACGAATGTTTTTCGTTAGGTTGGCTGCAGTGAACGTCTACCTACAATTTTGTATGGAGTTAAATGTGTCTTGCGTGCTATTACTAATGTTTACAATTGTCTGTATCAATGAAAATGCCAAAGTATTGCTGGGTTGGGAATACAATTTAATGATAACACAACACTCTATACCCTACAATTCGCTGATGATCATGTGCTGATAGCGTAAGAACAGGAAGATTTTGAATATATGACTAGGAAGATAAAAGAAGGTTATGGTAACTGGGTTCTATGTCTCAACCTAGAAACTAGAGTCAGATGGACAGGTTTTTTTCAATTTGGAAAAGTTCGTACGTGTGGTTTAGGTGCTAGTAGTGTTCACGAACGGACGGACAGACGGACGAACATTCTGAAAAAAAAAAAAAAAAGAAAAACAAGTTTTCGGTATCAGGGGACCTCAAACGTGTAATTAAATCTGGTTAAAATCTCGAAACAAATTTTCCGCAGCATTACATACCTTTCTCTATACTACGTGTATTACTCTGTATATACATACGTATACGAGAAACTAAAAAACAATATGTTCGACACTACACAATACAGATGACGTATTGACTATGGAAACTGGAGAAATAATAAGAAAAGAAGAGGACATAGAGTACTTGGAAACAACAATAGCGAAACAGGGTTTTTATGAAAGGACTGTAAAACCCGATTCATTAAAAGAGGAAACATTTTAGGAGCCCTAAATTCAGTGATCTAGAATCCAAATTTGGGCAAGAAAACGAAAATTAGAATATATAAATGCATAATTGAAAGTGTTTAATATCTCTCGGTCATTTGTATATAATGCACTCCTACGATCTGTTCATTTATTGTTCACGTTCATCCAAGCAACGATGTTTTGTGTTGAGTGCAGTGATTTGTTCCTGTGTACTGTGCATTATTTTTTCGGGATTTGCAACGTGCAGACGATCTTTGAGGAAAATAAAGAAAATGTATGGTATCACAATAATTGTAGGACAGTGGTATTTTCAGTACATTTAAAGACAATCAAAACAATCGTTTATTTGAAATACATATTTTATTACATTTATTACACACATATTTCTTGCGACGCAACATGGCCGTATCATCAGGCAGTTCCAGACGAAAACCAAAAATATCTATAAGTAAACTCTAATATTAAAAAAGCCCAAACAATTTCACAATAATTGCGGAAGGGAAGCTGGAGGAAAAACTCTTTAAACGAAACAGACTTTTCGACAATAATTATTCATTAATAACTTGTAACAGGAATACGATTGTTAAACCAAGCACAACCTGTTTCTCCCCATAATCACCACACATTCATAAGGCTTGCTCTTTCCTCGCCACTTCGTACAAAATGTAGCCCTTGCGATCACTCATAAACAATACAAGCGCTGTGTTCGACTCGGCGCATCTCATCTGACTCTCGCTAGCACGACGCCTCCCTTTGTCGCCAACCTTCAAACTGCTACTGCTGCTGCTACTGCTACTGCTACTGCTACTGCTACTGCTACTGCTACTGCTACGCTACCGCTACCGCTACTGCTACTGCTACTGCTACTGCTACGCTACTGCTACCGCTACCGCTACCGCTACTGCTACTGCTACTCGCTACTGCTACTGCTACCCTACCGCTACCGCTACCGCTACCGCTACCGCTACGCTACGCTACTGCTACTGCTACTGCTACTGCTACCGCACCGCTACCGCTACCGCTACGCTACTGCTACTGCCACCGCTACTGCTACTGCTACTGCTACTGCTACTGCTACTGCTACCGCTACCGCTACTGCTACTGCTACTACTCCACGCCGCACCTGCCGGCCAGCGCCACCAACCAACTCATGTAGCCAACCTCAGCGTAAGATACGCGCATACACACATAAAAACAGAGAAGAATAAGGTCCCCAGAGAATGTTTTACTGACGTAGGGATGGACACTGAATGAAGTACGGTATAAACAGAAAGAATAATAAATAACAGTAGTTGATCTGGAATGTGAGAGTTGCTGATACGGATACTATCAGACAAGCTGTTTAGAAACAGGTTTTTGAAAAACACTTTTTGTGAGCAGTATGTAATCAAATTGTGATGAAATTTTTCTTTAGCATTCTTATAAATTAGTCTGTTTTTAACTTTCAAGCTTTGTTTGCATTGAAAATATTGGCTCTCTCAATGGCCTTCTAAACACAATGAATGAACACAAGAATAGAGAAATATACCCTTTAATTTATTTTCAAATAGTTAAAAATGCCACTAAAAAATCTACACAAAAAAACAACATTTTATTGTCTTCCTTCTTCGCATTCTGGTTGAATTGTTCATGAAGATTTAGATCACTCCTTTGAATGCTGAAACATATAAATAAGTGAATAAAGTCTACGAATATTTTAAAACTTTATAAATTGGAACTGTGATTGTTTCGGTGAGAAGAAATGTAAGACTAACAGAATTCTCAATTCGAGATTGCACTATCTACTTTAAAGTTGGAAACACGAACATTTCTCTAATTAATTCTGATATAAAACCATCCAGAATCAACAGAGAGGATGCAGTACAGGTCTGTTCCTACATGCCATAAATAAACCATAGATGAGTGTAAATCTTCAAAGGTGGACTTTGAGCACCTACTGTTCTCTCCAATTCAACTGTTGTTTTCTTGTAACCCTTACGTTTTTACTTTCTCGTATACGTACGTATATATGGAGTAATATACGTAGTATAGAAAAAGTTATGTATTGCTGCGGAAAATCGATTTCAAGATTCAACTGATATACATGTTTTGGGGGGCCCTGGTTACGAATTTTTTTTTCTTTTCAAAACGGTCGTCCGTCCGTCTGTCCGTCACTCCACCCATCTGTCCATCTGTCTGTTGGTCCATCAGTCTGTCGGTCTGTGAACACTACCAGCACTTAAACCATGCGCAGTTTTTCCGAATTGAATAAAACCCTATCCATCTGGCTCCAGTTGAAGTTCTGAAAATTTGAAAAAGATTCATTGAAATTTGAAGGTACATTACATGAAGTCCCTGGGACATTTTCAAAATTTTCTCAAAAACGGCTCCACATTTTTTCTTCAAATTTCTTGTAAAATAGAGTAAAATACACCTATAAAGATGGGATAGGTCCGATATTCACGGTTAACTAAATTTTCGAAAAAATTGCAAAAGTTTTAATTTTTAATAATGTTTTGCAACACTGAAAATTATTCACATGAACTTCTTTTCGATGTGCTATTTATGGCCAGTTATACATGTCTTGTAGATTTTTCAGTTCTTTAAATTTTCTTGATTTTCAGTAATTTGATTTTTAAGTAGCTGAGGTCAGAAATGCTCCCCAATAGATTTCATGTTACACGTGGAAATTACATGAAAAATTCTCAAAACGTGTCTATTTCCGTTTAATAATATTATGGTCTCACTTCTGAATGAAAATCTGACGTATTTGTCTATTAGTACGAGTTAGTACCTTTGTCAGATATTCTCATGCTGGTATTGTTATGGTATAACTGGTATTGTCTTGTTATGTTATGTATTGTTATGAGTATATGCTAGAACGTTTTTCTGGAAATATTATCCTTTTTTTTCAGAATGATAAATTAAATGAAGCAAATAAATTGCATAATTTTCTTAATTGACAATTCCAATTAGCACGAAACTCAGGTAAACTATTGGGCAAAACGTGTGGGGTCAAATCTAACCCTAAACAGTGTCTCCGTAAATAATGGAGAAATAGAGTGGAAGGGTTAAGGAACAATTATCTTCGTAATTGTAGTTTTAGGAAGCTGATGAAACAATTTTGATTTTTTTAGAATTTTCGAAAACCCAGGGATCTCAACGAACACGACATCCATGCCATTCTCTTAAGCACCCTTTACGCTATACGAGGTCAGAATTAGTTAAAATTAACTCCTACGAGTTTTCAGAAAAAAATGTTTAAAGAATTAAAAATTGCCTATATTTCACACAAAATTACGTGAAGTACTCAAACGATTTATAAATTGTAAACGACCTTATTTCGAAATATATTTTTAAATAACAGATTTCATTCAGGATAAACTCCTGCCATCAGTATTTTAGTTGTAGTAGATGCCGAAGAAATTTGAACTTTTGAAATTTTCGAAAAATCACGGATTTTAACAAAAATGAGATCTGAACCATTATCAGACCTTCTTTACACTCTTTGACAAAACATTTAATGAAACTAGTGGTGCAGCAAAATGGCACAGACTTTATCGTATTAATTTTCTAATTCCTTTCGACTGGGTTAGCTTTTAAGCATTGCCCCATCCTCTACCATGTATCCATTCTTTTGAAATTTTCTCAGTTTTTCGGTTTTCTAATTCTTACACCGAAATATTACATTAAGAACTTAAAGAAGATTGTCCTACAGAGCCATTCCACGACTTCATGTAAAGGACCCCCTAAAAATTAATAAATGTTTTTTCAAAATCGGGCCTGATGGACAAGGGTTTCTTCAATTTGGAAAAACTGCCACACACGGTTTCGGCGCTAATATTGTTCACATTCACCAGACGGATGGACGTACGTGTCCAATTGTCAATCAAGTTTCCGATATCAAGAACCCACAAACATGGATTCTGGCTACACGCGTTGGAGAATCTATATATTTAAAATATAAGATATTTTGCCATGGCTTTGTTTGGAGCTTCTACTTAACCGTTTGTATTAATTTTTTCTTTAAATGAAAGAATGTGATCCCTAGATGTGTTATCAGTTTTTGTTTGTGTTGATTCACCAGCATTTACGGTGTAAATTAATTAAATAAGTAATTCTTTAATAGTATGCTTATCAGTAGTCAATTGTTTTCTTCCAAAGGCTGTGTTTCAATATCGATAGATGTAGTTATTGATGCGTGTATTGTTTACTGTTCGTCTAGGTTGTATTTCAGGAGCAATATTTGTACTTTGGTGGTGACTGTGTTTGCATCAATGTTTTCGTGCTGTATTTTGTAGAAAAAATTCGGACAGTGGGTTTTTTTCGATTTTACTAAAGTAGTGAAATAATTTCGTTTACAATTGGATCTTAACCTATGATATGTCTGTATTGTTCTGATGTGAACTTCCTGTGAAAGAGAAATTCTGCAAACCAAATCACTTTGTGTTGTTTAAATGGAAAAATAAGTTCGCCTTCGAGCAACATGTCAGAAGAAATGAAACAATTGTTTATAGGAGATGATGGGACAACAACAAATTTCAGAAATAATATCCATCATTATAATTATAGTCTGCCTTTTGTGTCATTCGGCACTGATATTACATTGCCACCGGTTTATAGGACACATGTGTGCAATTGTGTGTTATTATAAAACAATCGATTTTGTGCTGTATAATATCTTATCATCCTGACCATAAAAGGGAATATTTGCAGAAATGAAAAAAATAGTATTAAATTAGAGAAGTTTGCTCTTTATTCTTCCTATTTAAGAATGTGCTTTGTGAACATTTATTTTACATTTATCTCTGATATCACCGTCAAAGTTTGACGGGTTTGCACTAGTTTTTTTTTATTTAGCAACTAGATTATCTACTTTTTAGTTATCCGGTCCTGACAATAAGATATATTCTGCTGAAAATTCGACATTTTTCACGCAACCTTGCATAACTTTCTCTCTACATCGTAAGCGATAGAGAGAAAGTGAAAATTTGGACCCTTTTTCTAAAATTTTGAAGATGTCTCAAGGCTTTATGTAAAGTTCTCTCAAAAATTACAATATTGGTTTCAAATTCAAAGGGCCATAATATAAGTTAGATCGATTGAGATATACCAGATTTGGAGGAAAACGGCACAACGGTTAGGTAGCGTCGGCCACAGACGGATGGACGGACGGATGGACGGACGGACGGACGGACGGACGGACGGACGGCCAGACACAGACGGACGGAGACAGGAACGTTTTGCCTTAGATCGATTTTTCCGTGTCAAGGAAGCACAAAACAAAAATTTTGAATAAACAGCGTGCTAGAGGAAATAATTACTGTAAGTGCCAAGATTCATCCACTTTACGTTTCCAAGACCCGGCAAATAAGAGTTTCTCTGTCGAAAATTTGGCGTTTTTTTTCCCGCAGCATTACAAAACGTTTTCTATATTGCGTAAGTAGAAGCGAGAAATTAATAGGCGTGCAAGAAAAATTTATGTGTATTTATACAATTTTAGTAAATACCCTTACCTTTCGACCGACAGTCAGCATACACATATGATATTTGTGAGCTGTTTCACATTTGTCTGGTGTCACTGGAAAAGTGCAAGAAATTGATAAAATGGTTGGAAACGGCCCAATTAGTATATCGAATTGATGAGAGCCAATACAAATGCTAAAGACGAATGAATTTTCTCGTACGGTAAAAAAACTGAGTTTTTCTTGTGTTATTAGCAATAAATATTTTATATACCTTTCTCTCCATTAAATCATTATATTCCAATTTCGTCGGAACTTTTATGTCACAGGAATTTAGTATGCATTTCTAAGACTCGAACTGCTGGTCTGGATTTAAGGAGACATTAATGTCATTAGCCGGGGAAATCCTGAATATCATCTTTGAGAACTCAGATTTATTAAGGGATACGGCATTCGAGAGCTTTGCCGTCATTGTCATTCTAGCTGTACATGCCGAGAGACAGTGCTAAAGACGGAAAAGCTATCGATTTATTAAGTGATTAGGCGCGTCAACTACTAATGTCATTAGTCTCGCAAGAGTAGTGCCTTTTATGATAGGTACAAAGTCCGCACCAAAAGAGTTTGCATATAAGTTTAGTTTTTTGACATGTCCCCGCGTTTACAATGACGGGTTTCAGAATAGTTGCTATCTCTCACGTGTGAAGTATTCTAGTCGTATTGTTTGTTAAGAATGTTATTATGCGTTTGCTTTTCTTAAATCTTTTTACGTTCATTTTGACAAAACGCACTACGTATTTTTGGATTGATTGATTTTTTTCGTGTTTCCAGGCACGCCAACTGCTTTGGTCATTAGTCTCGTTACTATAGTGCATGTTTTTCTCGGGAAATGGCGGTGATCTTCCCCGCTGGATGGCGAGATCCGACGCCGACGGCTAGTGGGGTTTCCCCCTAACCAGGACTCTCCCACCAGCGGGGCACTGCCCCAGTCGGGACAAGGTCTAAGCTCCCGACCGGTCTCCCGGAATATGTAGTAGTGTAGTGCATGTTAGTGTAAGTATATGTGTAAGGGGAGAGGATAGGACAAGGAAGGACAGATTGCGCGCGGTCCGGGGCCCGTTTGATAGGGTACTGCTCCGGTATTTGCCTGGTATTGATCGGAGAAACCACGGAAAACTACCGATCTGAGCAGCCGGCCGCTAGAATTTTCCTCCAGACAGCGACTGAATTCGACCTAGCTGAAAAGCTAATGTCGATAATCCTCCCGCCGTCAGGACTCGAACCTAGGCCCTCCCGGTCAGAGGCGCCGCAGTGGCATCAGTTGATGCACTGAGCTACCGCTCCCGGTACTCACTATGTACCTCATGTAAATATGTAAGTAGTTTTTAACTTATTTTTATTTTTACTATGCCTTCACGTTGGTTATGAGATGTACAGCAGTGTTTTAAGTTAATGGTATTTATGTATGATATATCACCTGAAGATGGAGACATCTCCGAAACGTTGTGAAGGAGTATGTTGCAGTTTTGCAAAGACTGTTATGTATATTAGTAAAGTTTTATCAATAAATGTAGTTGTCTCTAATATACTGAAGCAATAGTTTTGTATTAATCCGGGAGTGTCCGCAATAGGTAAACTCACGCCAGTGCCCGCAATATATCTCTCATATATACCTGCAGTTTCTTATATATGTGGATGATCTAAAATTCCATTGACTATTTATTTATTTATTTATTTATTTTTCAAAAATAAAAAAAAAATTGAATTAGGAGAAAAAGAAAATTAAAAAACTATAAATATGATTTTAATAATAACAATAAATTTGAATTTTGAAAGGGAGAAAAAAAACAAAAACTCCCATGTAGTAAAATCTATTTTCAAAAATAAATAAGCAATAAATTTTGAATTTTGAAAGGGAGAAAAAACAAAAACTCCCATGTAGTAAAATCTATTTTCAAAAATAAATAAGCAATAAATTTTGAATTTTGAAAGGGAGAAAAAAAACAAAAAAAAACTCCCACTTAATAAAATCTATTTTCAAGGATAAATAAGCAATAAATTTTGGCTCTTATTACTTCCTGCCGCGACAACATGGAAACGATAATTTGAATAATTGTATTTCCCACTGAATTCTAGAAGACGTGCACAGAAAATGAAGTTACATTTATATTTACATTTATACATTTACAAATGTTCATTGTGATTTGCGTATATGTGTTCAATGCATTTTACTGCAGTAAATTCTTTTCGGTAATGCCATACCAATTGTCATTTATTCGGGGACATTTTGAATATATTTTCTGGTTCAATTCATTTGGTCATGGAGTATTATTATTATTATTTTCCATCTTATTAATACCTACGTGTTTTTCTCACTGTATAAGCAATTACCTATACAGGGGATTTCAAATTTTAGCGAACTGAATCAATTATGTAATAGACTACTCAGTTCAATTATGTTTCTTAATTAAATTTGTGCTTTCTGAATCTCCCCAAATAATATTAATTCTTCCTTGTTTCTATTTCAGACACCCACAGCGCGTATTTTCTGTCACAAACATACTCGTCCTTCGAAAGCTATCGTGGTAAGTGGTGGAGTAAGCAGCAATTATAGGGTAACTCCCTCACAATCCACTGCTCACAGGCTGCCAGCTCTTCCAATCCATCAATTTAAATAAATGTGTACCCACCGCTTTGACGGGTAACTTTTAAAACAGATCCGTGACCCTATGATTTCAAGTAGTAAAGTAAGCATTTGCATCCCTTCAAACTGGAGCAGCTCATCTCTGAAATTTTCTTTGCGAGAACCGGATTTCAGTGCCGTATACGCTTGGCGCTCATAAATAAAAATTCAGCTCGTACGGTGAGAAATCCATTGCGGTATTGGGCACACCACGGGTGCAATGGTATCTAGTGATAACAGGTGCGGGTCATTACACATTATACAACATTACTTACGAGATTCGGTTTTACACTTATCAGCTTCTTTTATGAAATCCGCCTCGTTCTTCCAATCAACTGGTACTCCTTTGAGTCTCTTCATGTGAACTTCATGATGTATTTTGTTCCCAGTCATCTGTGCAAATAAAACTTAATTCATATTCACAGACACTGAGGCACAAACACTGATAAAAATACGTGTTACTTTCTGCGTATATTAGTGTTTCATATTATTTTTTGCGGTTACCTCCACCGGAATAATGAATTGTTTAGAACAGAAGTTCTACATTTTGTATTCAAATATTTGGTTCTAAAAGAGTATTATACAAATAATTGTAAATGAGAAAATAATTTGTATGGAAGTTTCAATTAAATATAAAAATATAGTGATTTTTGTCGAAAAAAGTTTTCTTGCAATTCGTTTTGACAAAAGGTTTTTACTGACGTATTAGTAGGCCAGAAATATTCTTACTAAATTAAATGTAACCGTTACCACGTATTCGTTTTAACAGACAAATTTATTTAAAATATATCAAATATATTTATTTCAATTTACGTATAGCAATTTTTATTTGTTAATAGTAAATTACGAATTTAAATTAATTCTGTACTTATACATACCAATCCATTACCTTCAAGTAAGCAGTGCATCAGACACTGAAAAATAAACATTCTTTGGTCATTTAAATCATTGAAATATTAGAAATTGGTGCCCTTCACCCACCAAGTATAAAAAACTACGCATTTTCAGAAACAAGAATAATATCAGTGCATTAACTATCTTACGTGCATTATATAAAATGTGCTGTTACAGAAAGCCTTTCGACCGCAAGAGATTCGGGCAGACAACTTTGCAACAATCATGTGTAGCGTCATGCACAAACGCAATTGTAACGAACGGCCGCGTGGCAAGGGCGACGCTAAGGCACCACGCGTCAGCCTTTGTTTACGAGCGGATGTGACGTCGGCGGGAAACCCTAGGAGGCAGCGTGGTGGGGGGAAGGGCGAGCGTCAGCCCTGGCGAGCGGCGGAACGCTCTCTTGGTTACGGGACGCGGTGCGGCATGGATCGGAGTTCTGTTGATTGAAACCAGTTATTTGAATTGTTTGCAACTAACCACAAATTATTAGCCTTTTCTTTTTCAAAATATTAATATAATAATAAAATAAACAAAATAAAAAATAATAAAATACACAAAGAATTACTAACAGAACCAATTAAAATATTCATCACTAAACTATCTTCCAAATTCTTCAACTCTTTAAAAGATTATCCTGTTCATCAACATTTCGATCTGGGAAAAAATTATCACATTAAACGAATTCGTTCCCACGTCCCCAAAGATATTTTTCACTCCCCATAAATATTTGTCTACTTTATTACTCAATAAATCCTTCTCTTTAAACTCTAAATTTATTATAAAAATTAATCAATAGTTATTAAAATCAAATTTTTATTCGTAATTACTATTAAAATAAAATCGTAATTATGATATTAATTTCTGGCATCCCAAAAAGTTTATGAAATTTATTCATCATCCTGAAAAATTTGTAAAATTGAAAGGAAAAATATATTAAAAAAATTAACTTAACATTTATTAAAGACATTATTACACTTATCATTGAGCTCATCACGATCTGATCTAACTTTTTCTGTATGCAATAATTGGTAATCCCGTACGGTTACAAATGAAAGTTCATTGGCTCACTGTGGTCAATGCTCATTTCTCGGATGAACTCAAGATTTTTTAGGCATGAAAAAACTCATTACTTCTCACCCACTTCCCTATACTTGAATCACTACACCCAATCTTAACTGAAAAATACTCATACCGTTTTTGGTACTCTTTCCATAATCTCTCTGGGGCCTTGCCTCCCTTCTCCCAAATATATAGCACCCGCATTGAATATAATTTCTTGTTCACCGGTCGCCCCGACAACGTGTACTCCTTGGGTGTAAGCGTTCTATGTGCATACATTTACGTCGTGCTTATTTTTTTTGATGCCGTTTTTTGTGTTCAATTAAATTATGGCTTTTCAATTAAATTTAATTAAATTATGTATTTATGGCTTATTACAGTATTTCCCTCACTCTCTATCCCCCTCACTCTCCGTGTCCTCGTCACTCTCCCTCTCTCTGGCGAAAAATAGAGGCAATTTAAAAGATACACAAATATTTATCAAAAACAGCTCCATTTTTTTCTTTAAATTGTTTCTCAGGATAGAAGAAGGGATGCTTAAAAGAATTGTGCGGGTCTCATTTTCGTTCAACATTCAGAATTTTTAAAAATTGGTAATTTAAAAATATTACAAGAAGGTATGTGCTGTTGAAGTTACTTTCTTACTATTTACTTTCTCTACTCACTAGTTACTTTCTCACTATGTATTACGCAGTATAGAGAAAGTTACGTAGTTCTGCGGGGAAAAAACGGCGAATATTCCACAGAAAAAATGTTACTGCCACACGTACATAGACCCAAATATCGCACACGCAAATGAAGGACGGTACTAAACGACGAACTACGTAGGAGGACTTTTCTCGAGAAAGGACGAGAGGGAGGGTACGATATGGTGGCCATCCCACTTCATGTTTTTGCATACAGAATTTTTTCTTGATGCTGGAGCTGCTTCTGAGAAAAAAATGTTTATATTTTTCAAAAATTGTCTACATATTGCGCAAAAGAGAAAGAGCAATAGAGTGGAGAGAGATGCGAGAGATGAGATGAAAAAGATGAGAGAGATGCGACGTATGAAAGATGTGATAGGTGTAAGAGATTAGCGAGATGAAAGAAGTGAGAGATGCGACAGATAAGAGATATGAATGGGACGGGAGAAATGAGAGAGATGAGTGATGTGTAAGAGATGAGACAGATGCGAGATGAAAGAGATAAGAGAGATGGGAAAGATACGAGAGATGGGAAAGCTACGAGAGATGAGAAAGATAAGAGAGGGGAAGGATAAGAGAGATGGGAAAGATAAGAGAGATGCGAGAGATAAGAGAGATGGGAAAGATAAGAGAGATGGGAAAGATAAGAGAGATGGGAAAGATAAGAGAGATGGAGAGATAAGAGAGATGGGAAAGATAAGAGAGATGGGAAAGATAAGAGATATGGGAAAGATAAGAGAGATGGGAAAGATAAGAGATACGCAGAAAGATAAGAGAGATATGAAAGATAAGAGAGGTAAGAGAGATGGGAAAGATAAGAGAGATGGGAAAGATAAGAGATAAGGGAAAGATAAGAGATGGGAAAGATAAGAGATGGGAAAGATAAGAGGGATGGGAAAGATAAGAGAGATGGGAAAGATAAGAGAGATAAGAGAGATGGGAAAGATAAGAGAGATGGGAAAGATAAGAGAGATGGGAAAGATAAGAGAGATGAGAAAGATAAGAGAGATGGGAAGATAAGAGATGGGAAAGATAAGAGAGATGGGAAAGATAAGAGAGATGGGAAAGATAAGAGAGATGCGAAAGATAAGAGAGATGGGAAAGATAAGAGAGATGGGAAAAATAAGAGAGATGGGAAAGATAAGAGAGATGGGAAAGATAAGAGAGATGGGAAAGATAAGAGAGATGGGAAAAATAAGAGAGATGGGAAAAATAAGAGAGATGGGAAAAATAGAGAGATGGAAGATAAAAGATGGAAAGATAAGAAGATGGGAAAGATAAGAGAGATGGGAAAGATAAGAGAGATGGGAAAGATAAGAGAGATGGGAAAGATAAGAGAGATGGGAAAGATAAGAGAGATGGGAAAGATAAGAGAGATGGAGAGATAAGAGAGATGGGAAAGATAAGAGAGATGAGAGAGATAAGAGAGATGGGAAAGATAAGAGAGAGATAAGAGAGATGGGAAAGATAAGAGATATGGGAAAGATAAGAGAGGTAAGAGAGATGGGAAAGATAAGAGAGATGGGAAGATAAGAGAGATGGGAAAGATAAGAGAGATGGGAAGATAAGAGAGATGGGAAAGTAAGAGATGGGAAAGATAAGAGAGATGGAAAGATAAGAGAGAGGAGAGATAAGAGAGATGCGAGAGATGAAAGAGATGCGAAAGACGTGAGAGATTTGAGACGCGCGAGAGACGAGAGCGATGCGGAAGATGCGACCGGTGAAAATGGTGAATGCGACGTGAGAGATGAGACAGATGCGAGATATTTGACAGGCGCGAGAGATGAAAGAGATGAGAGGGATGTGAGAGATTTGAGAGGTGCGTGAGATGAAAGAAGTGAGAAAGATGAGAGAGGTGAATGCGATGAGGAGATGAGTGAGGTGAAAGAAATGTGAGAGGCGAGTAGAGTTCACGGGGAAAGGGGGGTGGTCCGTTGTAGTGTCCAACCGACCATTTTTTTCTTATAAAGAATTTTTCCTTAATGTTGAATATTAAAAAGGTTTTCTTTTGTTGACATGTACTTAATTTTTATAACGTTAACAATATCATTATTATTATTATTAATATTATATCATTGATATTCATTTATTGATTGTACAATATTATTACTATTTATCAATAATGTTTTGAATTTATTTCGTCAGTACAGAAATTTAGTAAAAGCAATTTTCTTTTGAATACGAGTCCCTGTGGCGCACTGGCTTCAAGTGGAGTGGGGGGTACGGCTTGCTGAAGCCCCAGTGCCGCAGGAGCCCCCCTCTTAAATGCGTCACTGAATGACTACCTGTAAGTTGTAGATGTATGAATAAGAAATATATGTATTAATTGAATAAGAAATGTAAGAACAATTAACCGAAAAATAATAAAGTCGAAATGTGCAAATGGGGTGTTTTTATATTTCTGGAGTGACTTTTCTTTCTGAACAAATATAGTTATTTCTTTTCGTAAATAAAAAGCAATTTACTTGTTCCTGGACTATTTATATGCTTCTGCAATACCAGTTTTTGCCTAGAAAGTTTTTTTTCAATCCAACTTTTCAGTACTTATTGCGGCTCGGCCATTCAGAATAGCCAAGTAGTTTATATAACGAAATGTGCATAAAATTGTCTTCAGTTTATTTTCGAATTTTTGGGGTTTCCTTGCCGGTATACACATACACGCACACACACACACACACACACACACATGTTATTTTGAAAAGTTGTGATTTAAAATGCCCTAGTAAATTCATTTAATTACCATCATGTCACGATTAGGCCACTTCTTCACTCCATTATAATTATCTGTAAGGAAGTCACATCATGCATTGATTTATATTTTTTTACAGAAAATCATATTTATTTTAATTATAATTTCAAGTTTTCAAAAAAGGAAATGTAAGGGTGTAATAATTTCTGAACTACAAAAATAGATTACTTTTTAGACATGAAGTTTTTAAGAAATAAAAATCATTGCGAAAACCATTAGAGACAAGTAGGGCGGAAAATATAATAAATTGTTGTAAAAAATTTAAGTTCAAAAGGGTATAGCCGAATAAGGTGGTGAAAAGTGTCCCAAAACCTAATCCATAAGCGCTTTTTTTTGATTGATTGATTTTTTCGTGTTTCGGGGCGCGTAAACTGCTTTGGTCATTATTCTCGTTAGTGTAGGGCATGTTTTCCCCGGGAGATGGCGGTGATCTTCCCCCGCTGAATGGCGAGATCCGGCGCCGACCTACTATCGGCTAGTGGGGTTTCCCCCTAACCGGGACTCTCCCACCAGCGGGGCACCGCCCCAGCCGGGACAAGTTCTAAGCTCCCGACCGGTCTCCCGGAATATGTGGTAGTGTAGTGCATGTTGGTATGCGTGTGTAAGGGGAGAGGATAGGACAAGGAAGAGGAAGGACAGATCGCGCGCGGTCCGTGACCCGTTTGGTAGGGTACTGCTCCGGCGTTCGCCTCGTGTTGATCGGAGAAACCACGGAAAAATACCGATCAGAGCCGCCGATCGCTAGAATTCTCCTCGAGACAGCGACTGAATTCGACGTAGCTAGAAAGCTAGTGTCGAAATTCCTGCCACCGTCAGGACTCGAACCTAGGACCTCCCAGTCAGAGGCGCTACAGTGACATCAGTTGATGCACTAAGCTACCGCTCCCGGTTCCATAATCGCGATGCTTATATGAAAAAGAATATAAAATGACGTATATTCACACAAAATTAGCCTCCTACGGCAATCTGTTGCAGAGATACAACAAGAGACGTGTTTTGCATGATTTATTTTTTTCTCAGCTTCAATTGCGTGTATTAGGGTGACAAGAATTGCAGAGATGCGGAAACATAGTTCAAATTGAAGGTATTTTTGTCAAGAAAATAAAACATGCAAAACACGTTTCTCATATATCTGCAACAAATTGTCTTAAGAGGCTGATTTTTTGTGAACGTATGTCATTTTATATTCTCTTTCATAAGAGCATCGCGTTTATCGATTCGGTTTCTGGCACTTTCGGCTATACTCTTTCTTATTCGGCTATACCTTTTGGCATTATTAACTATAAATGTTATACCAGCTCATATTTTCTGGTATTAGCTTTAATTTTTTGAATTTCCAAAAAATTAGTGAGCTCAACACAAATGAAACTGCCGATATTTTTAAAGGGTACTTGATTTAATCGGGAACTAGTTAATTATAATACTAGTGGATAAAGTGATATTTTATTTTGTGAGGAGGAAAGGTTGCGACACGCGGTCGGTAGGCCGAGTGGATCAATCATACAAGAAAAATCAAATTATTTTTACTATTTGTGTTATTTACTATTTTTATCTTTCTCGCCCTTAAGAAGATACTTCTTCAGAAAAGAAAATTATGTAATGCTGCGAGAAAAAGCGGCAAATTTCTGGTAGAAGAACTCCCATTGCCGGAGCCTGGTAAGGAAAAGTGGATAAATCGTTATATTTTTAAAAAAATTCTCTAATACGAGGTGTTCCCAGAATCCATATTTTGTAGCTCCATGATATCTAAAAATCTATTGTCAACAAAACGTTTATTCGTGCGTCCGTCTGTGAAAAACGCTAGCGAAGAAAACAAAAACAGTTCAGCCGATTTTCACAAAATTGATATTCCTCGATCGATCTGGCTGATGTCACGGAACCTTGAATTTGGCACTGATACTTTAATTTGGGGGGCGTACTTTACATGAAGCCCCAGGGACATTTTAAAATGTTTTGAAAAAATGTCCCTAACGTTTTTGATTAAATTTTATTATTAGATAGTGTAAAGGACTTTCAAGAGAATGGGTAGGCATCATGTTCCTTGAAAACATAATTTTTCGAAAATTGTCATAATGCTCTATCCTTCTTTTCAAAATTTACATAAGTGTAATTTTTTTACTCGTCTCTCACATCATTAATATTTACATTACCGACTGTTTCTTTTCATTATTGAATTTATGAGTATATGTGCATTAAATCATGTCACATAACGTTTCTCAAAAACTCTGCAGTACTTTGTGAAAATGAGCTGAAAATTCCGCATTTGCAGAAAAGTTCACACTTAATTTTCTCAAAAACGGCTCAAAATGTTTTCTTCAAACCTTTCGTACGTGATGTCGTGTGATGTACGAACTTTTTGATAGTGCTAACTTCACTGTTTAATATGTCTAGTGTTTATTTTGTTTTTTATTTTCTTCTGTTTCATTGTAATCTTTTCCTTTTTTAAAAAATACACAAATGTAATTAAATTTTGTAAACTCTCTTGCTGTGGTGAGTTAAAGTGATTCAAATACTTCAAATGAAATGTTTTGAAAACTCAAAACTTGCTATTTAGGATGAGAATTAACTCTTCTTTAATATTTTTAAAGTAACCTTTCCGTTCCACTACTTGGAAACCAAAAAAATTGAGAAAAATGTTAAACAAATTATGTTTTGCGCGACGAGATGGCAGCTGAGAAAAGTATAGGGTAAGTAGGAATAGCTAGTCCGAACCAAATAAAACAGAAAATTAATACGAGAAAGTCGGTGCCATTTTGTGACACCACTAGTTACTTTCTCGTATACGTACGTATACACGAGCAATATTGGTAGTATAGAGAAAGTTATGTAATGCTGCGGAAAATAGATTTCGAGATTTTAACGGAAATACATATTTTGGATCCCCTGATACCGAAAAAGTGTTGTTTTTTGTGCGAAACGTCCATCCGTCCGTTTGTCCGTCTGTCCGTCCGTCCTGCTGTGCGTCTGTGAACACCGCTAGCGCGTAAACCATGCCTACAATCATTTTCTAACTTCATGACCCCTGCCTATCTGGCTCTTATTAAGCTTTGAAGTTTTGAAACAACATACTTTCAATTTGGGGGTACTTCACATAAAGGCCTTCGGACATTTTCAAAATTTTCTCAAAAACGGCTCCAAATATTTTCTTTAAATTTATTGTAAGAATAGAGTAAAACACATTTATAAAGATGGCCTAGGGCCGATTTTCATGGTTAACACCAAATTTTCGAAAATTGCAAAAGTTTGAATCTTTTCGGCGTCTTCTTACATCTACAAAGAAATAGAAAAGAGTTTTTTCTTCAAATTTCTTGAACCTTTCTTGAAATTTGTCAGTCATCGCCATATTAAAGGGTGTAATTCTGTCATGGTTTAGGCGCAAGAAGTGTTCACACACGGACAGACGGTCGGACGAACGGTCGGGCGGACGACTTGTTTTCAATTCGTTTTTCGGCATCAAGGACCCACAAAAAGGGTATTCTGGCTACAGGCCGTGTTAAAGGATATTTCTTTTAATTTAACAACTGGATTTTTCCAGGTTTTAGTTATCAGATTATTTTTCAAATCAAATGATTTTTTTCTTCGTTTTCCCCGTTTTTTCGAGCAGCATTACATCACTTTCCCCATACTACATTAATGACTCCGGATATACGTACGTATACAAGAAAGTCACTAGTGGTGAAACAATGGCGCAGACTTTCTCGAATTAGTTTTCTATTCTCTTTGATCTAGGCTAGCTATTCGTAATTGCCACATACTCTTCCCGATTGCCAGCTATCGCCGCCCAAATTACATTTTTTTGAACTTTTCTAACTTTTTCCGTTTCCTAGTACTTGAACCGAAATATTACTTTAAGAATATTAAATAAGAGTAAAATCGCGTTCTAAATGGCAATTTTCATTGAACATATTTGGAGACATTTTTAAGAAAATGGCCTTTAAGCCGTTCTGTAAATACGAAATTTCAAGCTCTTCTTCACTGAAACATTTTGTTTTTTTCGAAAATCTTCATTAGAACTCATTTGAAGCATTTCCAATCACAAATGAAAAGTGTTTACAAATCGCTGGAAATGTATATATTAACGGTGGGAGTTATATTTATATAAAATTTAATTTGTGTAATTTTTGAAAAACAAAAAAAATACCCCAAAATAAACTTTTCCATATTAAACAGTACGATTAGCACTATCCGTTCGATAAGTTTGAAGAAACTTTGGAACGCTTTTTGAGAAAATGTTTGAGCGTTTTTGGGAATGCAGAATTTTGAGTTCATTTTCACAGAAAACGATTGAATTTTCGTAAAACTTTATGTCGTATGAATCGAAAAGGCCCACTAGGTTAATAACATAACTGGTATGCGTTTTGTTTCATGCCCGCACAGCAATGAACTTGAAACCTTTTTTTCACCAATATATTTTGTGTTTAGTCTCCAAGATAATCTAAGTTGATTTTTAAGTGTTTCAGTTTCTTTTAAATGAAGACTTTAAAATTAATACAAACAATAATGAATCATTTTATAAATAAATGGACCATTCAGAAATAAATGCCATCTAAAATATCCCATTACGAATTCTTTCAAGCTTTCTTTAAGATACGGTCAAAATTTCATTTTAAAAAATGTGCAGTTTTTTAGAACAAATGGTGTAAAGAAAAAGTAAAAACTAAAACATAAATAAAAACTAAAAAATAAGTAACAACTAGAAGTGTCAGAAATTAAAAATATATTGCATATTGGTATTTTCAGTAGTAAATTAAAATTAAATTAATTTTTCATATGGTTCATTTATTTTTTTCTCGTGGATAGTGGTTGGTCTGACGCCTGTATATATTTCATTAATTTGAAGCAAGAATAATGCAAACATTACTGGCATTTTCAAATAATTATTCATGACTTTTTTTAAAGAGCTAATTTTGTATAAAAGTGCATAAATCTCTATTTTCAATTTTATAGTTTTGAAATTTATTATTTTCAATTTTTGAAAAACCGAGTGTTACGCCAAAATGGGACTAGCATAATATTTTTAGGTCTTTTATTACTTAAGTGGAGAAAGTTTAAATAAAAAATTGGCGGGGGTTGATAAAAAATTTGCATAAATTTCAACGCAAATTTACTCAAAAACTACTTTTTTTTAAAAAAAATGTAAATTACGTTTTCTAGAGAGATAATTTTGTACATCAGACTTCGTCTGTGGCAAAAATCTCTATTTTCAATTCTGTAGTTTTAGTTTTTCCTTTTGAAATTTTCGAAAAATCAAAGAAAAATGAGATCTGCACCGTTCTCTTAAAAGTCCTTTAAACGATTCAACAACAAAATTTAATCAACAAATTTGGAGCCATGTTTTCAAAATGTCTAAGAGGTTTCACGTAAAGTAACTCTCAAAATTAAAATATCGGTTTCAAATTTCAGAGATCGCGAAATCAGCTACAACTATTGGGGAATATAAATTGTGGAGAAAATCGGCTGAACGGTTTATGCGGTATCGTTGCGCACAGACAGACAGACAGACAGACAGACAGATAAGTAGACAGACGTTTTGCTCAATCGATGATTTGGTATGAAGGACACACAAAACATGAATTCTGGTTACACCACGTGTTATAGGAATATTTTTTTTCTATATGTAGGAACTGAATTTATCCACTTTCGTTACTAGGGCCCGGCATTAGGAGTTTTTGTGTCAAAATTCGCCGTTTTCTGAAGCACAATTACAATACTTTCTCTTCTTGCCTCAGTAAGCGCGAGAAAGTAAAAAACTTCTCGTGGACAAAGTTTTATACTTTCACCACTTTTATTCTTTACTAAGTACGCATAATAATAATGTTTTATTACAATGGATTATAATAATAAGTTATAATACTTACAGGCAGCTTTCTTATGCTTTTCTTTACATTCTGCGCGGACTTTCAACTGCAAGAATCAGTAATAAAAATCAATTTTAAATCATTCCAATAACTCATTTCTGTAAACATTGTGTATTGATCTACGCCTTTACTTTACACTAGTATGTTTATATACAGAGCAAGGATTTAATTATCAATGTCGAAAACAATGTTTGAAAATGAAATTTTCAAATTCAACACGTACTAACAAATGGAATTTTAGTCATGTACTGCAATCTAGCTCTATATATTAATTGTCAACTGTGAAACTTATCACAGCTTTCCATGTTGAAGAAAGGTGTCCCACCTCGCTGGAAGAACAAAACCTGTTACCGGTTATTTACTTGGGACAATGTGTGGTGCTATTTCTTGCGTCCCTGAGCTTTCGTTATAAATATGATGATGTCAGCAAACAGTGTTCTTCAATTTCCTCAAAATCAATATCGATATTATGGTAAAAATGCAAGTTCTGAGATTATCTCACGCGGAAAAAGGACTTCTTACTTTGCTACTACCATAATGTAATCCTGTGAATTTTAACATGAATTGTTTTTATGTACTTTACATAAAGACTTTAGGCTTTTTATAATGTTTTATAAAATCTGCTCAAATTATTTCTTTAAGTTGTTTGTTTGAAGCGTGGGTTCGAATCGCTTATAAAAATTGTTTTTAAAAAATACGTCCGAATTTCATTCAACGCTCTGAGTTTTGGAAAATTTCAAGAGTTAACAATTTTGTAAACATTTTAAATAATTATTTTGATAGATTTAAATGTTTGTTTATGAATATTTAATCTCAAAAACTAAAAGATTAAAAATTAAAAATACCATGAATAACATTCAACATTAAACATCAACATTAAAGAATGATTGTAATGTTTTGTACACGCCAGAAGTACGCTGTAAAGTAGGCGTAAACGCTTTCCTTCACCAAAGAGCGTCTAGCGAACATTTCATCAAAGAACGTTCAGCACAGACCGAGCGGCAACGCGTGACTCGGATTCAAAGGGTACACACACTTCCGGGAGTCGGTTTTTCAGTCAGTCACCGTTGGCGGGGGAGAGTGCATGAGTCCATGCGCTCACAAAGATACAAACTCGGGAAACGTTAATTTCTGATCTTTCTGCTATAATTTCTGTTATAATGTGTCATGCTAGTGCCATAACATTATGTGTCATAACATTCTGTTATAATGTGTCATGCTCAACGGTGTAAACGTAAAACTTAGTGTATGTAAACTGATTTGTCCAAGTGTTACTTGTGTGGGTTTCTCTTAATTGTGGTGCCGAGCTAGCGACAATCTTCGGACTCCATCTGGAAGACGCAGCAACGGTTTTGTATTCAGTTTTTAAGTCAAACAATTTGTGTTATATCAATCAGCAAGGCAAGTTCTGAATATTGTGTTGGTGTATGTGTCAATTTTGTTGCGTCAATCAGTAAAATTCTGTTAATTAAAATATTCCAAAAATACATAATCACATTTTTTAATTACAGCCATTCATTTCAATCCTATTTTACATAAAAAAATTCATTCAAAATAAAGGTATTTTGAGAGCTGCCAGAGAGTCAAAACCAACATTGGTCTTTCAGACAATAACCCTAACTCTAATTCAGATTCTGTAGCAGGGTTGCCAGATGCTACGCCCAGCTTTAGGTTTCTCAGTCTCTGTTTTCATCTATTTCCCAACAAACTTGCTTTATTAACTAATTACCCCTCCCTCTCCTAATCCCTTCCTCAATCTTACATGCCATTTTATTCATCTCTATTCTCATTTTTTTGTCTGTCTCCCATCTTACCATGTAACCAGGTGTGCAATAGTCTGTTCCTAGTATCCTTCTTAAAGATCGTTCATGTATTGCTTCTAGTTTCCTCCTTTCCTTCCATCCCCAAATTTCTGCCCCCACCTCAAAATACTCGTAGAACCAACAGTACTATCATATATCCTCATACGCTTTGCCCTCAAACCCTGCACCCTCTCTTTAATTATACCCCACATTTGTTTCATAGCCACCATCCCCTTCTTCCCTATATCTGCTATGTGATTTTCATAGCCACCTCCCTTGTTAAGCCAAAACCCTTAATACTTAGAATAATTCATCATTTCTAAAATAATTTCCATATAATTTTTTCACATTTTATCTTCCTTCTACCCTTCTGACACTCCTTCCCTTTGGTCTTGTCCGCATTTAATTCCAGTTCTCTGTTCTCTAAAAGAAATTCTTATCTCCACGTCATCTGATTCAAGTCCTTGTCATTTTCAGCCAATAATACCACATCATTAGCATAAGATAAGACAAAATGTTTAATTTTTCAATCAATAACCCACCATCCTGGCCCTTCCTTAACTTTTGAGCTTACCATATATAAATTAAAAAGAAGGGCGAATGAATGCACAGCCCTGCGTATCCTCTTTGTTGATTCAGAACTTGTTGCTACTTCTTCACTATTGACAACTTCTTCAATACTCCCTAATTCTTACGCTGAGTTAAACTAATAGTTCTTAAATAATTGTCTTTCAGAATTTTCCCTGGTGTCGTGGTTACAAAAGGAGGAAGGCGTCTTGTCAACTCGAATAATCGTCTGTTGCTCTCCCAAAACTCTGATAAAGCTGTACTGCAGCCTCAACAGCCGCCTTCAAATTAATAAATACAGCCCACAGGCTTCTATTTGTAACTCATATTTCCATTTCTATAGTAAAGTTCAATTTGTAAAAATTGTCCATAACTTCAATACCACTTCTGAATACTGTTTCATTACTTGGTAACGGTCCCTTCTCTTTTACCTCTCTCTCCAGTGTGAATCTTACAATACTCATCCATATTTTAAAGAAAGATGACATGAGCGTTATTCCTCTGTAATTTTCTACCTTATTTCTGCTTCCTCTCTTGTAAACTGGAATAATTACACTTTCTTTCCGTTCCTCTGGAATAGCTCCTTGCTCAATTTCATATTGAATAAGCTTTCAAAAAGTCTTATCCCTTCTTCCTTACAATAAATCCGGAATATTTTCGAAACAAAATGACAGCCTCTTACTTTCTTTTATTTAAATCCTTTGACAGCATTTCTTATTTCTGGCCTATTTTTCTCATAAAGTTCTTAAATTCTACAGGGCCCACTCTATTTTCCATCACTTCTGTCGCGGCTGTGAAACACGTTTAAGGAGCGCGCCTAAAAAGCAGCGCTCAGCGGCGGTCAGGGAAGGCAGCGGAGGCGGCGGAGCGACAAGACGCCGCCCAATCCCGAAAAGCGAGCAGGCCGGAGAGCCAGCTTCGCAGCAGCGAGTCTCCAGCGCCGCCCGCTTTAAGAGCGAGCGCCGCCAGCCGAGAAGCACGGAGTAATTGGCTATTGAGTTGAGTGAGAGCGTTAGTGACCGTGCGCCCAGTGAATTCTGCGAGGAGATCGTACAGTGTGATTTCTGATTACGAAATTGCTTGTTATTGGTACATCTCCCGGACTTGTGGTTTCTAGATTTTGGTTTGTGACTCGGTACGCTCTTTGGACTTTGGAATTGTAACCTTTGTACTTTCGGCAGTTAATTACAATAAATGTTTGTGTATGTAAAGCGTGCAATTATTCTGAACATAACAACTTCCATGTTATACTGGCCTTCAGATCTTTTCTTAAACCCTTTCTACCATTCTTTTATGTCTATTTCATTCTCTCTTACCTTTTCATCTCTCTTTCCTTAATAGTTCCCACGCTTCACTCTGAGATTTAATCTCTCCAAACTCATTTCATTTTGTCTCATTCCAATCTCTCTTTATATTTTTACAGAACTCCTTAAAATCCGCTCTTTTTGCAGAACTCTTTAAAAACAACTGAAGAATTCTACAGTCATATGCCTGCCCAGTGCCGTCTCTAGTTAAAATCTACTGTAACTGCTGCTGGAAATCTGGCAACGAGGGAGTTCTGTAGAACCTGATTACGTGTGGCTCTGCATGTTCGCATTGAAGTTTGGTTAAATGCTGTGCTTGCAGTAGGTTTCTTGCGACTTTTACGATGTATTTTCAACGTAATTGTGTCGAGTGAAGCAATTTTGAAATTTGTTTTATATACGGTGTATTTTTTTTATTTCACTCAAACTTTCTTGAGTTATTTTTAAAAGACAACATTTCGTCTTATGACGGTATGGTTATTGATTATAAGAAATGTTCTCACTACAATAAATTAGTATAATGTGTCTCATTTACACATAAGATAAATATTTTTTGTTTCGCAGGTTATAAGAAGTGTTGTGTACCCGAATGTACGTTCAAATACGTCGTTCAAGTCAGAAAAAAGGAGCACCAGTTGTGACTACATTTGGTTTTTCCAAAGAAGAAAGTATACTTCGTGCCTTTTTGCGTGCAATTCCTGAAACAAATTGGGCCCCTACTCAAAATTCAGGTGTTTGCATTCAATTATCGTCGGGATGAAGATGTGACAAAAAACCAAAAGTTAAAGCTGCCTAATGGTGAAACACAGGACATTCTTTAAACTTGCCCGCAGCTAAAAACTAGTGCTGTGCCAACTGTCTTTAGCAGTTTACCCTCTTACTTGAATGTACCGACTCAACTCTTAGGAAGACCCTCAACAACGAAGAGAAGAGACTGTCTCTCGTGAAGAATAATCTATTAACAAATTCTTCGAATATGATAACATTTCAGACTTTGAAACTTTTATGAAACATCTTTCCAGCAAAATGATGGTAGAACAGAAAGAATGGAATCATAAGCAGATAAATAATTTTGTGTATTTTTATCGGGTTGACTCTGGTTCTGTCGATGTTAAGATACTCGTACTTAAGAACGTTTGCTGATAATAAGGATCTCTTTGTTAAATTACATTTAAGGGGCATTGAAATCTTCAGTAATGATTCGAAGTGTATTCTTTCTGCAAACTACATACGAGAAAGTGGTCACCAAGACTTTTGCCAAGGTCAGTAGGGTCTCCTCATACTAGGCCTAGGGCGTTGGCAGTGAAAGATAGTGTAAGTACTGTACACTACTTTTTTCGCATGCATATTTAGATTCAAATTGAAGTATGTATACAAAAACCTGATTTGTTTTAAATTATAATACTGAGAGAGGGAAAAGTAGTCGCCAAATAACAATTAGGGTGTTGTAGTTTCTATTACAAAACTTGCTATAATACATATGTACCAAGTCTATTAATTAGCAATTTTTGCCGATACCTCTTTTTCTCGAGAAAAAAAGTTCTAAAGCTTATTCTTGAATCCTAGTGATTGAGTGATTGATGTTTTCGTGTTCACGGGCGCGTCAACTGTTTTGCTCATTAGTCCCGTTACTGTAGTGCATGTTTTTTTCTCGGGAGATGGCGATGATTTTCCTCCGCTGGATGGCGAGATCCGGCGCCGACCTACCGTCAGCTAGTGGGGTTTCCCCCTAACGGACTCTCCCACGAGCGGGGCACCGCCCCAGGCGGGAAAAGCTCTAAGCTCCCGACCGGTCTCCCGGAATATGGTAGTGGTAGTGTAGTGCAAGTTAGTGTGTGTGTGTGTGTGTGTGTGTGTGTGTGTGTGTGTAAGGGGAGAGGAGAGGAGAAGGAAGTGGAAAGACAGATCGCGCGCGGTCCGTGGCCCGTTTGGTAGGGTACTGTTCCGGCATTCACCAGATGTTTTTAGGAGTAACCACGGAAAACTACCGATCAGAGCCGCCGGCCGCTAGAATTCTCCTCGAGACAGCGACTGAATTTGACCTAGCTGAAAAGCTACTGTCGAAAATTCTGCCGCCGTCAGGACTCGAACCTAGGACCTCCCGGTCAGAGGCGCTGACATCCGTTGATGCACTGATCAACCGCTTCCGGTTTCTATACTAGTGCGTGTATATATATATATATATATATATATATATATATATATATATATATATATATTGAGTACTTGTTACATTGCAATACTTACAGCTGTTTCCCACGCAAGACACGCGGCCCAGACACCGAGGAACACAATTATTGCCAGGCACTTGTCCATCTCTTCCAGAATGTGAGACTGTCTTACTGTGTTTTCAATAATACTATTTCCACTAGCGTCATATTTAAATTCTTCCTGGGCACGTTTGGAACTTCAGCGATTATGACTTCCGTTGCGCAGAATGCGGAACATAATAAAATGATGTCGCAAATGTACCGTAATTAGGTGAAAAATGGATCTGAAATGGATTTCAAAAAAGATTTCCGCCAAATGAGGAAGTGTTTAAAAATCAGATTTCAGTGATGAAATCATATGGCCGTATTACAGTATTGAGACGATTATTCAACGTAGTTTTCCCGGGATTTCCGTAAACCCAAAAAATACAGTAATATAATGTTTTCAAATTTGTTGTATCTTAAGCATTGAAATTATTCTCATCATTATTAATCGATGCAACGCGTCTCTCAGAACGAACAATATGTACATCAAACGAACAGTCTGTATATCAAACGAACATCAAAACATCATCAAACGATGATCCAATATTTCTGAGTAACGATGTCACCGCTCGGTGTAGACGCCGCTGTGTGTAATATGCAAATGAGTTTGAATGAAGTACACAAGTTTGTTTTCATCACATAAGGGGTATAGTCGAATAAGGTGGTGAAAAGAGCGCCCAAATCAAATTGATAATCGCAATGCTCATATGAAAGAGAATACAACATGACGTAGATTCACAAAAAATCAGTCTTCTAGGGCAATCTGTTGCAGAGATACAATGAAAAACGTGTTTTGCATGTTTTATTTCTTTCTCAGAATCTATTGCGTGTTTGAGGCTGAAAACAATTGCAGAGACGGAGAAACATAGTTCAATTTGAAGGTATTTTTGTCAACGAATTTTTAATTTTTTGAATTTTGTTCCTAAATGTGTGAACCTTCCTTATTTTATTAGAATTCCTGACAATACCGAAAGGCATGAAAACATGCTTTTAGGATTTTCAAGATTTCATCTAGAGAATATTGAGATGTACCGCGTCTCCACGCCACCGTGGACCCATATCCGAGGCCCATCTTTTGTGAGAAAGATATTTTTGTTAGAAATATTTAATGGCACTTTACGACTTGAGTCGCCTCCGAAGAAACTTGTAACTTATCATCCACCTGGGCATGACAGAGAGCCATCCAATCCGTGTAGAGCAGCTGCCCCGGAGCTCCTACACCGCCCCTGTAACACTCCAGGTCCGCATGTCGCCGGAATGGTTGCGATGTCCACAGGCGGTGATTTACGGTGTGGCGCCTACATGCCAGTCCCTTTCCACGCCGTCTCCGCCGCACGACATCGACACGGGAGAACATTGTATACGTATTTAAGCGGTATGTATGTATGAAACTCCATGCGGTGTACATCCCCTTATTGTCTTCGCTTCACCAGGAGGACAAGTCCCCGGAGCGGGCACCTTGGCCTTTGCGGCTCTTATCCTCACCCCCCACCGACGCGCAAGACGCCGACGAACTGGATACAGCCGCAACCCACTTTGCCCTGATGGTAACCTCCCCATACAATGCCTGAGGAAGGGCCGCCCTGCTAGCTCAGAGCTCCTGGCATTCCATGCTAGAGTAATGTTTGTTCACCTTCAGCGACGACTCGAGGAAAGGCTGAGGAAGGTGGTTCACGTTGCCGTGAATAATGCACAAGATGACGTTTACTGCGTGTAATGCTGGCGTAAACGCCTCGTTTAGAAACAATACATGGTATGAGCTGCTGGGAGCTCGCTCTTACAGTATTTATGCATACAGAAAGTTTGCACATCTACGTCATGAGCCACGGAGCAGAGGGGGAGGAGGAGTAAGGTCGGGGAAGACTAAAGGTAGGGGTGCGCAAGGGGTAGGGAGATGAAGCAAGGTTCTGGACCTCCGCTGGCTCATGCAGCAAACAGATAACTGCCTGTTTGCGGCTGGATCTCGTCCGGCGGACTTTCCCCTGGCGGACGTGATCCCGAAGGGTGTGTACATCACTCTAGTATCGGAGTCAAAACTAGGCGTCACTCACATGCGTCAGGAACAAGTTCCTTCCTCTTTCCCCTGAGTATCGGCCCACCGACACGACGAATCCCCAACTGGGGGACACCTGAACTAAGGTCCAGGCGGCTCGGAGCCCCTATTCCGTCTCCCCATTGCTTACCGCCAGCTATCGACGTGGGTAACGCTGGAACCTGGGCAACCTGATGAATGCTATCTAGTTTCCTGCCGGAATCCGGATTACTCCGAAAAGCATCCTTCGCCCAATCCTGCCCAAGGGTTGTCGTGCCATAGGCCCACCTGGTGGGTAGCCGGACGGACCCGTCTACCAGGAGCTTACCATCGCCTTCTCACCTGCACTTTCAAGCTAACGACGTGAGCGGTGCCGCGAGACTCAGGGCCCGGGTGGTCGTCTACGACACTCCACCAGAGACCATGACGACCTACGCCATCGCGATCCCCCCAGCTGGGAAATAATTTTTGTGGTAGTGCCACTCCGTGTTAAATGCCTAAGACGTGTTGGTCAGCGACTCTAGCGATCCGAACGGCGATCAAGGAGTACTACGCCGCCTTACAAATCGTAATACAGCATCGCTCTGCTAAATATATCAAAAAAGTGAATGTTTTTTAATAAATATATTAATTTCCTGATGCACATAAGAAAAATCATGATAAGTAAAAGTTTTGAACAATTTATAAGGAAAGAAATTATTTAAATCTAATGAATGTTGTCCATTGAAAGTGAATAGTGGAATGAGGAAGTACAAGTTGTTCTATACTGTTCATGAAAATATCTGTCAATGTATGTAATCTAAGTAGTAAATAAGAGTATTTATGAGATAATAACCAATTTCCGTGATTTGTTTTCTAGGTCTAGCAGACAAGTAAAAAATATTACTGTGTTCTTTCCTTCATTATTGCTGCTTTTTATTGCAGGACAGTGCGCCTCTTTCGACACACGCATTGCTATTAATGTGTTAACTGGAAAAGTATAATAATTCAATTGGTGCATGTCAAATATGTGCCGTTACATGTCATATATAAGATTAAAACCTCTCTATGTAATTTTACGTCTTATTTAAAGACTTGCCCTTGAAATCCTAGGAACATAAAACCACGAGGTCCAGAAATAATACAATTTATCTTTTAGGATTTTAGTTAACGCAATTTTACAAAGAAATTCGCATACTTCAGCAATATCACTCCATAGTTTAATAGACTTCCGGTAAAATCGCTAGCTGTATGCGCGCGCATATTTATCTAACCCCAAAATCGGGTTGATCTGCTTAACAGTATAAATACATATACTATGGGGAGGGTTCGGGAGTCCGACGTTACGGTGACGAACATAGAGACGCAGCAGGTAAAGCGTCGCGACCGAGTGTCCCAGTTTAACCCTCTGCTACCGACGTTGTCGTGACCGGCCACACGTAATCAAAAGTGCCGCCACGGAATGATGTCAGCAGGGCGTTACCGCCCCTGGCGGCAGTGGGCAACAACCAGCGCGGGCCAGCCGAGCCCGGCTGAGCGCGGCCGTCACGCCTGAGCGGGCGGGGAGAAACTCGATCCCGCCCCTACTACGCAGCTAGTCAACGGGCCTACGGCCCAGCGCTACTATAAGAGGGTCTCGGCGCAACACCAAGGCAGATAGCAAGCGACTGTGGTAGTGCGAGGATCTGACTGTATTGTGGTGTTATAGTGTAGAGAGAGAGAGAGACGACGAAAACTGTGCTACGATTTTGGACTTCCCTTTCTGCTATTTGGTGACTCGCCATTTTTTGGTATATCTCCTGGTTTATGACGACACGGCTACGTTCTCTCTGCAAGATCTCCTGGTTATTCGGCACTACGGCTTTGTACCTGGTTTTGGCAATAAATTTGTTTTAAAAACCATGGTGAGTTTATTTGGATACTTCAGACGTGGAGTCACTGGGACTCCTCCGACTTTGAGAAATTTCGAATACATACATATACGTTTATTTTATAACCTAGATCCTTCTCGTACCTTTTCCTTCTACTGTTTTAAGTAATAGTTCGCGAGCTTACTGTTGTGGAATGCTTTTCAGGAAAATTATCAGACTGTTGGTGGGCAGACGACCTAAGGACTCCACGTCAGAAGCAGTGTACCTTTCACTGAGTGCGTGTCGCACTTTTGCCAGTTATTACGTTGTTTGTTCTGTGGTGTCTCTAAAGAAAGTGCAGTGTACAGAAAAAAACAAGTCTATCGGTTAAGTGAGTGTGTGAATTTTAATGACTATGATTTTGAAGAAAATATTGCGGAAAGGTGAATTAAATGTACAGTAGTTGTGAGTATATCTTTGGATTATCAAAATGAAAGTGATCGTGACTCATCTTAGGGACAATCTTGTTTAAAATATGGGGAAGAAGACTATGAATAGGAATTTCTTGAAAATAAAGATGCCGAATAAGAAATAACTCAGGATGCAAAGTATTATTACGGAAAGAACAAACAAGTGTGCAACAGTTTTGCATAAAAATATGACTAAAGAAACTTGTGCCAGAATTTTAGTGTTTGCGGTAGTAACATTTTTGTACTTGATGTTCAGTTCTAGATTTATAGTAGTTTTTATTAATATATTTTTAACGATCAATCAATGTTTATTTTAAAGATAAATTCGTTAAGTCTACTAAACATTATTCAACCATTCGTAATCACAAGATCTTCCCTCATTAGGTAACTTATTAACAACTATCCACTCATCAATATTTTCTTTAATTGCTATTTATCGTAAGTCTCACTTTTCTTCATTCGAAATACAAATCAATACTGCAATATTTGAAACAACATGTTATAAGTCCCTGGAGCTCCACGTCCGTACCAGTGTGACTGAATTCCCATGTCGACCGCTAAGGGTTAAAACTGTGTTCTGCTAGCTGTGGCGCCTACACGCTTCTGCGGTGGGAGTCTGCCATCGAGCACCACTGCAGCGCGAACCCGGCACTAGTGGGAAGACCTTCATTTGAACCAATGACCTGCTACCAGCTGCGCCACGCGGCCGTGCTGCTGCGTGCCCTCGTAGCGAGAAACCCTGTGACCGCACGCCCGGACATTCGCGGAGTGTCACCGTCCCTTTTCAGCCCCCGCGCGCTGTTGTGAACATCTCCACTCGACAACTCCCACGCGATTTTACCATCCAGCCAACAGATATTTGGTTGATTGTTCGCGATTCCGGGCGAGTCAACTACTATGGTCATTAGTCCCGTAAGTGTAGTGCGTGTTTTGGCTCGGGAGGTGGCAGTGGTCTTCCCCCGCTTGATGGCCAGACCTACCATCGGCTAGCGGGGTTTCCTTCAACAAGGTATCTCTCACCAGCAGGGCACCGCTCCAGTCGGGACAAGTTCTAAGCTCCCGACCGGTCTCCTGGGATGTGTGGTATTGTAGTGCATGTTGGTGGAAGTGTGTGTGTGTGTGTGTGTGTAAGGGGTGAGGGACGAATGAAAACTCACGCGCGGTCCGTGGCCCGTTTGGTAGGGTACTGCTCCGCCATTTGCCTCGTGTTGATCGGAGAATCCACGGAAAACTACAGATCAGAGCAGCCTGCAGAGCATTCTCCTCGAGACAGCGACTGAATTTGACCTAGCTGAAAAGCCAGTGTCGAAAATCCTGCCGCCGTCAGGACTCGAACCTAGGACCACCCGGTCAGATCAAGACTGTTATCCTACAGCAGACTTCACGCTGCTGCAACAACAAAGAGTAACTTTATTACGTACGGCGCTTCTTCAAATCCGCAACGTAAGTGAGACAAGCACTTCTTACCGGACCAAAAGTCACAAGTGAAGTATTCAATTACCGACATGCAGTCGGCGTAAAAAGTCTTGAGGTTATTGTTATATCCACAATACACTGTTTGTAAAACATTATTTTATTATCATTTATATACAAGGCATATTCTCTAGATATAATATTCCCTTCGGTATGCCTTCTCTGCTGACGTACCGTCTTGGGTACGGCCGCTGCGTCGATCCATGTGTCAGGCTCCGGGCCCGCGCCTCCCCTAGGCCGGGCGTCACGCCGTCTCCCCACGGCGTAGATAAAGCGGGGCGGTCGGTTTACCGCCACTGCCTCTCGCTGCTCCCGTGTGCGCTCCTCCGCCACGGTTCCCTCTCACTGACTGGATCCAGACTGCCTGCTCGCTGGGAGGGGGCTCGCTAAATCCCCCTTGGGGGCCGCGGCCGCCGGTGGGCCCGCCGCCGAGGCGGCGGGGCGTGACGACCCGCGCGCTTCCCGCCATTACGTGGCTCGGTGGCGGGATTAACGCGGGCGGTCACAACAGTTATCATACGAGTTCTGTCACCGCCTTCTGGTTGCGAGAATCAGACCGGCGCCTGTCGACACTCTGAAAGGAGCCGCTCAACGACCGGACTGGCCGTCGCCGCTGTCACTTTAAATATCGCGTCTTCGGTCGCCTTCCTCCAACCCCGGATTACCGAGCGGAACACTAGCTGCTAGTCAACAGCATCCGTTTAGCTCCATCCACGCTAGACCGCGCGACCACACCGCCCTGACGACAGCTCGTTGACAAAACTTCGACGTAAGTAAACGAAGTTCATTGTAACGAAAAAATCTGAGCGACGAAAGATTAATTCGTAAGATTTTAAAACGATATGTTGTGGTGGTGTCCGCCACACCAAAAAGCGCGCCGCGGAGTCGGCACGCCGTGACGTCAGCGAGCGTGAACTGGGCAGCCGAGCAAAGAAGGAGCCGGCCAATGAGGACGGAACGGCCGGCGCGCGAACCCTCTACGAGGAGACGAGTCTTCGACGCGCGGCAAGATATAACGGGCAGCCGCCGGGATAGCGGTAGAACAGTGTACCGAGTGTAATGTGAGCTTTGATTGTGTTGAGTATTGTGATTGTGACCCGGCAGTGTACTAGGTGATTTCTTCTGATTAACTGTGTGACTTCAGCTTTGGACTTGGACTGCTATGGAACATCTGGTGACTCGGCTATGTTATATAGGTTTCTCTCTCTTTTGGATTTTGGTACATTTTGTAAAGACAGCGAAACTGTAATAAAAATCTTGTTATTGTTAATTTGCTGATTTCCATACATAACAGACTATACTCAGCTTTTCGTAACGTGGCGGCTGAGGGTATTATCTTCAAGATGGAATACGGCAGGAGTTTTTGCGTCCGTCCCGGTTCTGCCGCAAGATGTCGCATTATCGCGACTGTATCAAGCAGTGCTGCAGATCAAGCGAGTCCAGCAGCACGACCGTGAGAGACGCGATAAGCCGTGCCTTATTCCATCTTGAAGATAATACCCTCAGCTACCTTGCTACGAAAACCCAAGTATACTGAAGAGTGTTGCGGCGATATATGAGGATTCATATCGCGCGCCAAATCGGCAGCGCGGGACGGAGGCTACCGAAGGCAGCAGGGCTACAAACCGGCGCGAGGGCCGGCCAATAGGACGTGAGCGGCCGGCGAGCGGATCAGCAGCCCCGAGGCGAGGCTACGGCGCGGCGTGCTTCTTAACCGGCCGCGCCGGCCAGAGGAACAGACAGTTCTGAAGTGCGATCCAGCAGTGACTCAGTGTATGGTGTATCTTGTGCGAACTCGACTAAGTTAACTTGTTTTCTCTCTCCTGGTATTTTGGACGACCGTGCGCGTAACTTGGGACTTCTTCTGGATTGTGGACACCGTGTACAACTGACTACTCTTCTGGATTTTGGTAACCGGATCGCTACTGTAAAAAGATTGATCAATAAATTGTTATTGTTGACTTGAGTCTTTTTGTGTACATAACAAAGATAACTGTATCATTACCTCAAAAGAGAGGAATCCCTTAATGCATGACCGAATTTATTTTTTCTCTGTGCATCATTCACGTTCACATATTTTTAAAATGAAATTATTTGTATTACATATCAGTGGTCAATCACTTAGTAAGAATTAAAGTGAGTTCCCATTTGTAACCACATTGTTTAAGCGAACACATTTCATTTGACGACAATCAACTAGCACATCTGATCCTAAACTTAATCCTGCCAATTTAGCCCTCCATCCTAAAGATATCTTCTAGCTCTTTCGGGAGCGATTTCATCAAAAGGTATTAGCTGCTGCTGGAGATCGACTGAACAGGTATGTTGGTGGACGGTGTCCACGGCTGCTTGCAGATTTAGCCTCAAACCCAAACCTGTACGTACGAGTGGACTGTACGTAATAATACATAGAACTTTCTACTGCTACATTCTACACATTTTCGTCGTGTATCCTTACTACTCAATTTTGAGATATGTCCCAACTTTCCCAGTCATTTTTAACTATATATTGTTTCGTGAAGATTGGGTATTTTCTGCTTAAATTCATTCACTATTAGGTCTTTAAAAGTCATTCAGCTTTTAAAAGTATCTGATTAATGGTTGAGTAATAACACGAAGAGGAAGAAATGTTCACTCACACCAGTTTTTCAGTGAAATTAGGCTGTAAAGTTGCTAAGGTTATAGTACCGTCCACTTATTTAATAAACAAACGACTTAAGTCATACGGATTCTCACGGAAATCAAGACACGGCGGTCAGTAGATCATTGATCAGTGCAGAAATAAATGCGTATCAAAAAGTTTAAATTATTTTTCACAATGTAGATTTTGCTTTCCATTGGCTGAAATACATTGTTAACGTACGTTTATTTATTGTTTGTGTTCAACCAGGGAACAATGTCTTGTGATGTGTACAGTGACTTTTTCCTGTGCAGTGATTTTTTCCGAGTTGGCCACTTACACGCAATATTTTAGGAAAATAAAATCTGGTACCACAAGAATTGTAGGACAATGATATTCTGAGAGTATTTAAAAACAATGAAATAACTTATTTATTTGAAATACATTTTATTATAATCAAAATACACTAAAAGCACGTTTCGGGACAATATGGCAGCATTATCTGGTAGTCTCAGACAAATCATTCATAATAATTATTAAAACTGACACGAATAAGGTCTCTAAAGAATGTGTTAATGATGTAGGGATGAGCATTCTGAATTATTCATAGTATAAATAGAAAGAAAAACGAACAACTGTAGTTGCTTTTGAATGTAATAACATGAAGTTATTTCATAAGTTGAACATAAAGGTATTTAGGCTTGCTGAAAGAATCATGGGAGGCAGTTTATAACGTTATTGACACAAATAATAAATATAATTTATTTGTCTCATTTCTCTTTAACGCATGCTTTACTATTAAAAAGAGAAAATTAAACATTTCACGAAAAAGTAATACTTGGATCATAAAAGGAATTAGAACATCGTGTAAAAATAAACGTACTCTTTACTTTATTTCTAAACGTCATGACGTATCTCAAGATTAATTATCTACTTTAAAAAATACAAAACATTGTTACGAAAAGTCATAAGACAGGCTAAAATCATGAAAAACGATCAGGATATTTTAAACTCAAATAATAAAACAAAAGCAATGTGGAATATAATAAAAAATACTACAAAATCAACTAGAAAACCAGTAGAGAATGTTGTTTTAAAATATAACGATATAAATGTAAACGATCCGGCAACAGTGGCTAATCTCTTTAACCAATACTTTTCGAGAATTGCTGCCGATCTCATTAAGGGTCTTCAGGCACAAAACTCAAAAACAGACAGTTCACCCAAAATTTTAGACACAATGTTCGTTTCCGAAACTTCTTCCTATGAAATTCTCAAAATAATCGGTAAACTAAAAAATAAATATTCGTCCGGTTTAGATGAATTCCCGGATTCTTTGTTAAAGACTTGTGCGTATGCCATTATACACCCGTTAACTCACATATTTAATGCATCTTTATGCACTGAACGTTTCAGATATTTTCAAAACAGCTAAAATTAAGCCGCTTTTCAAAAAGGCAACAAAAATGAAATTCAAAATTATCGGCCCATTTCTCTTCTATCAGTTTTTCAAAATATTAGAGAGACTTTTTTACGTACGAATGGAAACCTTTCTCAATAAACACGACGCGCTTTCAGATTGCCAACATGGATTTAGAAAATAAAAATCAACGGAAACAGCTATATTGATTCGTTCATTGAACTTTATATTTTCTTAAAGATGTCGCCTCATCATTCGATCAAAACGAGGCACCTATTGGATTATTTTTAGATCTCTCAAAAGCTTTTGACGTCATTGATCATGACATTTTACTTTCCAAATTACCTTCATATGGAATTCGTGGTATTGCTCTAGATTGGTTATGTTCGTACCTTAAACAACGATCTCAGAGAGTTGAAATACCTTACTGGAATGATGGAACATTACGTACGCACCTTTCCGACTCTTTGCCCGTTGCATGTGGAGTTCCTCAAGGATCGATTTTAGGCCCTATTCTGTTCCTACTTTACGTAAACGATATGCCCTCGACGATTCGAAACGGAAGAACGATTCTCTTTGCGGATGATACGAACATCCTTTGTAATAAAGAAACCGTAAATAGTACAATATCAGATGTTTCAAATTGGTTCCGAAATAACAAATTAATAGTAAACGAAAAGAAAACGGTTTTAATGCAGTTTTCCATTTCAAATAAACAATTCTGTGCTCCATTGAAAATGAACAGTGTACCATTGACTGATGTTAAGGCAACAAAATTTTTAGGTCTCTCAATTCAGTCAAACCTTAAATGGAACGTCCATTTAAATTAATTGAACACAAAATTAAGTTCATTATGCTACGCGTTCAGAATTCTTGCAAATTCAGTCAGCCTTTATACTGCTCGTTGTGTATACTTCGCGAATGTTCATTCCCGCCTGAGATATGGCATAATATTCTGGGAAATACATCTTATAGCTCCCAGACTTTTAGATTACAAAAACGAATTGTACGAATAATAACCAAATCCCACCCACGTGATTCATGTAAGCCTCTCTTCATTAATCTAGGAATTCTACCATTACCATGTCTTTTTATTTACGAATCAGTGGTTTTTGTAAAAAATGACTTGCTCAAGGGCGGGAATATATTTTCAGAAAATGCCGAAGTCTATTACTATAACACTCGACGTAGAAATCATATTCATCAGGTGACAGTATCAACAGCTCATTACAAAAAATTCACATACAATACATGTTCCCTCGCTTGCACAAAAAATGGGCGATGTCCTGAGCCGAACTTTACCAGAGTTTTCCGACCCCTGCCCCGCCCTGCGGGATCGAGCTGACCAATCCGCTTTAGCTTCATTTCAGGTAGGCGGGACTATTCATCTTGAACATTACAAAATGGCGGTGATGGCGAGTTATATTATAGTAAATATTTGAATATAAATATTAAATCAACCAACAGTTTTACATAAATTTTTGTATATACATTTAATTACATAAATAAAGGCATGCAATTTCCCAGTAAAAACATATTTTAAAACTGTTATAAAACGGGTTTTTTGCAAAAAATAACACTGGACAACGACTATGTCCACTCCAATGACAACTCCATGTCTACATTTCGTCGTTTATTATTGTAATATTTAATATAAAATGCAAATAATTTGCATTTTATGCATTGTCTAACCTAGTTATTTTATTAGAAAAATTAATAACTTAAAGAAATACGTTTTAGAGTCAGTTTCACAAACACGTCTCCGAGATAGAGCTTCAGTTAGAAATAATGTCATCAATTCATTTCACTAAAAATACTATATGGTCGCGTGACATTAATATTGTAATAAAATAGTTTTGATATATAAAATAATAACAACTCAAAGTATTGAAACGATTTGAATACAATGAAAAGTTTTCTACTGCAGACATTAGATTGTAAGTAGCCAAAGAAACGAATGATTATTGATCTTTTGTTTGGGGATCAAGCACACTACCTTCAATCTAACGTTAGTGATTGCATTTACATGGAGTTCTTTACCGCAAATATTAAAATCATATGTATAATTTGGTCTTGAGGATTTTGCGTGAGAATCAAAACGACATAAGGACTCTATATAACATTTTATTACCTTAATGTTTGCAAAGGTGAAACATCAGCCGTTCATTGCGTGAAATACTGGAGAAACACAGACACACACACACAGACACACACATCAATATATTATTTACATGTAATTTATGTATCAACCATAATGAAATTAATATATTTATATTATTATAGTGTTATATTTTACATATGATATTTTATTTCGAGACGAGCAATGCACATGTTTTACACGTCAATGGAAATGTTACAATCTACTTCTTCTAGATAAGTAGACCTATGCAACACTGTTTTTGCTAATCCATTAAGAATCACGATCTTGCCGGCAAATTATCAAACAATTATAATAATGTTTCAAAATTTTGACAAACTTGAAACTAAATATGATAATCGTTAGAAATGAATAGAATCTCTTCTGTAAAACATTGTTGCAAAATAAATTTTTCTATTTCATATTTTTTACATTTCATACAAATTGCCAATTATTGATATGTATTCATTAAGCATCTTTCAGTAATATTGCACTGCATATTTATAATTTTAATGAATTGTTAATAACATTGTAAACAAACATAATTAATTTTTTATTTGGAAAATTTCATTTAAGTTATCAATATTTATCACAATTAATTAAAGTACTATAATATGAATTAAGGTTGAATTTAAAACTATAATACAATATTTATATTGTTGAAACGTATGTTACTATATTACAATGTAATGTTTTAAATGTAATTATCTATTGATTGATAGTTTCAGTTCGTATATAGTATATTCACGGTATCGATTTTGCAAAAGAACTAAATAATAACGAAATAACCTCAAATTTATAATTCACACATTTGTCGCACACTTTGGCGACCAATTTCTAATGCAAGGTCGGGAAGAAGGAGAAATCTGCGCTCTGTTCGTAACCAAATCTTCAGGGTTTATTATGATCCTTTTACGGCAGTCTAGATCTGAAAGTGATACTAGATACTTTAACATTAATTTGAGAATAAGCACAGACTATGAGAAAGAATGATGAATAAATGTCTGAGTTTTAAAAACTGTTTTGAAAATACTGCATCAGAAGTCCTATTTGGCTATTGTAATATATTTTCTGCCATTCGTCGATAACCGAACACTTTATAACATGTTATCAAGCAAGCAAAGCGAGATTTGTACAGAGACTACATATGTTATTAGGATCAAACAGATTTAATTGTGGAATTGCTACATCACTGGTGCAACATACAAGAAATGTGTGAATTTACTATTTGAAGTAGTTTTCTTTCATTTGTCCTAAGCCAATTTTGGAAAATATAATTATCTTTTTTTTTACCTAAATACAATATTTACTTCCGACCTGTCACTGGAAAAGAAGTATTCTATTTGAAAAAGGATCATGCTGATAAATGGACAAAGTTTAGAAATATCATAAAAAATGCAAATAGAGTAAATATCTGATATTTGTTATCTAAAGGACTCCTCTAGAAAAAATAACAAATCTTTGGTGCTTTGTTTAATTTTCAAATAATAACTGTAACTTGGTTTTGGTTTATTCCAAGATCTAACATCTTGCCTCGCTTGTTTGTGCTAGCACATAATAACAAGAAGCTTCATCCATCTTCCACTTCGATTTAAAGTACTAATATTAATTCTAAGCGAGTATTTTACAAACATTATCGTTTTTTCTAACCCACAATTTAACAAGCTTTTTATTCCGTCAGGCACTTCCTCATTCTTAGCTCACAACCGATATGTACTTACAAGACTTTGGCCTTCCTGCTTTCTCTCTTCGAAAGGATCTATCAAAGATAATTTTGATATTCTGTCAGCATGCATTCTGGCATACTACTGAGTTGTTTGACTTATCATCACTTGTCTCTCAACCATTATTATCTGTCCACTCTCTGTTTAGTATTCTATCACAGTATACTGACAAGATTGTTCCAAAATTATCATAGTATTTAACTGAGATTATTGCATCATTTTTAATTCTAATTTGATCCATACGTAACACAGCCTCCACCATTGTCTTGTATATTGTCTCTTAGTTTTTCGAAAATTTTGCTTTATAAATACAGGAAGTCTAATAATAATTACCTTCTAGCTTATTTTAATAAAGTCAATATTATTAGATCCTGCTCTAATAATCACCTGATATATTTAAATTCCTTTCCTACTGAAATATACTCATTTCTGTTCTGGATCATATCGATTTCCTACAACTACAATGTCTTGACTTTACATATTCATTTTGAGTCTCATTTTTTATGTTTCTATTAATTTGATTAAATACATAGATAAAAAAATAATTTTTCTATCTATTTTTCAAGTGATACGCAGATCTAAAAGAAATCGCTTATGCATGAATTCAAAAGTTTTGCATATTGTCTCCGAAGTTCCAACGATATCCACCAACATTTTTTAGTTATTTGACTATGCACTAATCAAACTCTTCAACATTTTGTTTTACCAGTCTTGCATGACTTATTGCGTCTCCAAATAATGTAACAAGTATTTCAACGTCAAGCATAGTAAAGAACGTTTGATGAAATTAGTTAAAGATTACTGCCTTACATTGCACACTGAAGTCTGTTATGGTATGCTCAGAGCAGGCGTGTCTGTACCATGCTAATGCAGTCATATAGTATGGCACTTGGCAACATTAGGTACATTATAATGGATCAGCAGGCTAATTGTGCTATTCATAATAAGCCTTAGCAAAACAAGGAGAATGTTATAAAGATGATAACTAATAATCGAATATTTATTATATAAACAAGGCTGGTCTTAAAAACCAAGAATTATTTTTCAACTTCAACCTATTCCCAAATTTATCTGTTTCATGTTAACAAACACATATTACATTCGTATACTTACGTATACAGAGAATACGTAAATAGAGAATGTTATATAACAAAGCATGAAACTGCATTTCTGCGAAAAATCATTGCCGCGCCTATGGACGAAAACTGAACTGTGCCAAGTAAACTAAGAGAAAAAGTCCTCTAACACGCGGTGTAGCCAATTCCATTTAGAATCCGTGACAAAACCAATTGGAAGCAAAATGTCTGTCTGTCCGTCTGATACAACTCAGCGCCTAAACCATGCATATGATTTTTCCAAATTGAAGAAACTCCCTGTCGTTTTCGCCTGAGCTGAAGCTACGCATTCTTGAAAACATCATTAATTTTTCGACTATCGGTCTTTCCGACATTTTAAATTGTTTCTAAAAACGGCTCTAAATTTTTTCTGTAAATTTCTTGCAAGTGACTGTTTACTCTATAGTAAAATACGCTTATAAAGGTAGAATATGTCCACTGTCACGGTTAACTCCACTTTAAAAAATCGCTAAAATTTGAATATTTTGTGGCAGTCTTACTACAGCACCAAAATTAAAGATAGAGATTTTGCTTCAAAATGAAATGTGTTGCTTATAATTAGACTTTAATACAATAAGTAATTTTTAAAAGTTTTAGTTGATTTCGTACAATATGGCGTGCAATATTTGCACTTTAAAATACATAAACAAGATTTTCTAAAAATCACCTAAATTTTTTCTTTAAATTTGGTTGGGGTATGCCAATGCAGCCTATCTGATGACATAAACGATATTGTTTCTGATTTTATTGTTTTTAAAAATTACATAAATGTAATTCTTGAAATACCACGCTGTTAATAAGGAGCATTTGAATAGATTCGTATAGATTTACATTTTAACCTAGAGTAGAAGTGCTTCAATGATCTTAGAGGAAGTTTTCAAAACCTAATAGATTCATGTGAATAAGAGCCATTTTGAAAACTCTATGTTGAGAAAATGTCAAAAATGCATTTTGTATGATAGATGTCAGCTGGCAAGAGAACGGCAAGAACTTGGGTGTGTTGGCAAGAACTCAAACCAGTCCACAAAGGAAATTATAAACATTTGCATGAGAAAGTCTGTCCCATCTCTGTAGCACCCTAGTTCTCATATTTTGGTAGTAGTGAAGGCATTTAATTCTGTACAAAGCAAAAATTTCACTAGAAACTTGACAAAAGAACAGCAGACACAAATAACAGTTAATTACAAAGGACGTAATACTCGTATTAGGGATTGGGGAAGGAAACGAACGTACCAATGTAAACCAAAACGGCCTATGAACAGGAGATATGAGAAAGTAATGATCTGGTGCACCAGCAATCGAGTACATCAAATTCTTTCCGCACTGTAATGGTATCTTCTGTAAAAGAAAAGGAATGTTTAGAACATTCTCGACATCGTTATTAGGAATCTCTATTTTCATTGCTCACGTTAAAACCGATATCGTACGGACGAACGCGTTCCCCATTGTGAAGCTACGCACCTAAGTTGATTGCGCTACCAACACAGATTATTTCGTACATCGTAGTTACTCAATTAAGAACTACGAATTTTGTCTCAAACCCATTGCTTTCTTCCGCACTTCGTAATTCTAAAATATTAAATAAATTAATCTAAGAGACACAGAGCAAAGAAATCTACGCGGCACTATAAAATAGTTAATTTACTTAAGAACGTTTCAGTTCAGTACTATGTACTTTGCAGGCGTCAAATGTAGCCTGATTCAACCCTTATCGCCTCTGCCCAAGGTGAGATTACACGTGATAACGTTGGGCCAGCAGACAAGTTTCCGACACGGCCTGACATTCGGAATTCATTTGCTGCAAGTAATTACTAGAATCTAAGAAACACGATTGACTTCTAAGAAAATCATCTATCATTGCAGTTATTATCTGCTCACCTACCACATTTATATAAAAATAAACTTATTTTCTCGTGTTATTGTACGTTTTCTTAATATATAACAAATGTTATACTATTAATAATTTTGATCGTTTTGAAAACTCCCAACGACAACTGTAAATGCATAATTTAAATATTGAAAAGGAAAAGTATTAATTAAAATCTTACAGTAGTCAAAATAAAAAGCTGCATGAAATATTGTGGACGTGAATCATCTTCCAGTTCTCAAACAAAATTGAATACATGACGTCACTCCCTGCAGTCACTTATACAATGTTCTGCTATATTAGATGTGTTGAATGAGTGATAATACAGTTTGCTAGCTGAAGACAGGAATGTTGCTTGCAACGAAAGAACAGTAAAAGTACGATTTCTGCAAATCTATTTTGAACGTTTGAAGAAAAGAAAAAAACGGTTTCATTGGGTAGTTTTATCAAACAATTTTAAAATTGTAAATATTGCTTGCACTTTGCAATTAAAAATGCCATTATTTCCAAGAAAGCCTACATGATTGTTAAGGTGCAAGAACGAATTATGGACAACATATTTCATTTGAGACAAATCTGTTTCTAATTTTAGTTGTAGTGATGACGCCCTAAAATAAACAAACTTTAAAATTTTCGAAAATTCAGAGTTAACTATGAAAAATTAAACTATGTCATCCTTCTAAGTGTATTTAACTATTCTTACCAGAAAATTAGAGTTTGCTTTTGAGAAAATTTCAAAAATGTCTGAAATGCTTCATGTAAAGTACCCCAAATTTCAAAGATTTTTCAAAATTTCCAGCCTAACTGTTGAAAATAGGCTTCTTCAATTTGGAAAGGATCGTACGTGTTTGAAGGCTAGTAGTGACTACAGACGACGTAATTGGGACGGTTTGATAAAACCGCTTTTCGACTCAAAACGTGTATTACCGTTTAATCGCGAAATCGATTTTCCGCTGTATTACATAATTTCTCTATACTACGTGATACGCACGAATATACTACGTATACATAAATACATACGAATATATCACGTATATTCAAAGTGTATACGAGAGTAAAACGAGAAGTATAGTTTGTTTTTGTACGAGATAACGAATTATCATAGTTCAAAAATCCATCTAAACGTACATATAACCTAAAAAGGTAGAGATACAAAAAAGTACTGAGAATTTCTTCTGCATTACTGATCATTATCAAGATGAGTTTATTTACATAAATGATCTATAATGCAAAATATGAAATGTATTTATAGAACGAAGAAAACGAGTAATTTGTCAACATCTGGGCAACGACGTTGTGTGTAAAAAGTCACAACTGATATCAATTACTTAAATGTCCAAACCTTCCTCATACTGACTTACGTAAATGATACGCAGAGCAAATATCAATGCGTGGGGAATACACGAGCCCAAGAACCCAATCAAACGCGTTTTTTCGGAAGCTCAGTGGTCAGAGCAACTGTCGTAAATCGAACATGCGGGTTTGATTCTGTCTGAAGGGAACACATCTTATACCACCACATGGCTATCAGGTCACACATGATATCACTAACGAACGGGATAAACATTTCATTTCATTTCATAAAGCACAGAGCTGTGACAAACTTTTTGGAAGTGAATGCAAAATGTATGTCAAAACGTTCACTATCTTAATCCATGAGGTTAGGTTAAATTCTTACTAACTAAATATAAATAAATACACATTTGTACAACATTTAACAAAGCGGATCAAACCACTACATTATATAGTATAAAAAACCAGCAAAGATCTTACAATAAATAACATATATTCGCTAAACATCTTTCTTTTAATTCTCAGACTTAGCTAAACAGAACGCGGAACAGAAGAAAAAGGCATCGCGCAGAACTGATCCTCAATACCTGATTTAAAACTCAAATAAACGATTTCAGCTAGAAATATTATCTCTAACTGCAAGTCTTAATGTATCTACGAATACGAAATGTTTATTCTGTAATTCTCCATTTTCCGAGTAAATATTTAAGACGTAATAGAATCATATCTCTTCTAAAATATATCTGTTCTCATGCAGTACAAATTTGGAAAAAATGCAATATTAGGGCAACTATTGCTTTAACAATGTTAATATATTTATTTATCTAACTCCGTTAATATATTTAAGGAATTTATAATAAATTTAATATTTAGATTTAAAAGAATGATACGGTCCCAGATACTTTAGGAACTGAAATCGCACCTCCTGTTTTTTCCTATATTGACTAAATGACAGCATTCAGCATTGATCACCTATACACAAGCGATGAATAATTACTGATATAACTAAATAGTCAAAATTCCTTATTTTCTTGGTGAAAATTGGGACTGATTGAATGGTCACTTAGTCCTTAGTCTACCCTGCACTAAAGATAAGCTATCAAAACATCATTTATTTAAAATGAGATACAATAAAATATTATTTCAATAATTTATTATACTTTGATGGTAATTTAAATAGTCATCACTGGTGACTGTATTAAATTTAGAATTAGGAATAAGTATTACTGTTATACAATTAGGATGTGGCTATTGAGGTGCATTATAGAGGATAAAATACAAATAGGGAATTTTAATGAGTCTGCATAGCCTCTAAGGAAATCAGTTAACGTAAAAAGACATATTCCTTCAAATTAATAAAAGAACAAGAAACTACCTTTATTGCAAAATTTTATAATAAAACCACAGACTCTGGTTGAATTTGATTATTCTGAACTGTTAAATATGTAAATTACTAGTGATTATACAAATCCCAGCTGTGACTTTTCATATTATTTCAACGATTAAAGTAAAATATGATAAATGATATTCATAAATTGAGACACTGTTACATTTTGAGCCATTCTTCCAAATTTCGTTCGTCACATGCTTGAATACAAGTATACCAGCACAACTATATAATCACATTATCGTTTTTACAAACATTTGTTCCTCCTTGCAAGAATTTTAAATGTCTCTCTGTGATGATAGTGGATTAATGGTTCAGGCATCAGGTAAAAAAATATATTCACAGGATGGATTCAAGGGCTCATTCCTCTATCACACCCGTTTGATCCAGAGCTATCAACAGAGGTACCCTTTACACCGATGAGGGGTGTTGAATGAATTTATTTTGACATTTATTGTTCTTAAGGATATACAACATTTACTAGGTTACAGCAACTCACATCTTGATAAGAATGGAATCATCAGCGATACTATTCTATAAATTGATCTTAGTTAAACATTTCACTGAAATGTCTTGTGTAGCTCTGCAAAGTAGCTTCATCCCAAGAACTGCCATCTCTGTCTCCTCCCATCTTCTGGCAGGATCTCCATTACGCGATAAGACTGAACTGTACTCGTCGTGAAACACCAGTCTGAAATAATACAGAACGGCGCAGTATTACAAGTAACTATGTTTTTAATACAATTAACACAACTAAGAGGAATTTCCGGACGTTCGGTATCTGCTATTCATGAAAATCAAATCAAACTGAAATGATATAATGCTAATAACATTTTAATTATCACCAAATAGTTGATTGATTGTTTCTAAAGAAATTATAATGCTTATAATAAACAACGAAGTAGTTGAACTAAAACAGCACATACTTTCTTCTGTCGTCACTGCTCCGCAATATACTATTACATGAATTGAAGAGTTTTAACCAGCAAGATTCTGTATTTTCAATTTTGTAAACTTGAAAAGTTAACTCTTTCACCAAAATATATAGGTTCCCCAGGCCAGACCACCAGCGCCTCGGGTCAGTTGGTGCAGAACGGAGGCTTCTAGTCGTCGTACTGATGGATCACAAAACTGGTCTAGGGTCCCCTAGTCTTTCAAAAATTAATAATTACAACATTGACATATTACTATCGAAACTACAATTGCAACAGAAGAAAAAATCACCTCTGATCTGAACTCACAACGTTAGCAAGCCGACAAAGGTACCCCATGATTGCCAACCATTCGGCTAAAGTTGATCTTGGGTTTGTTGCCACTCAGAAAGCAGTAAAATAGTTAAAACATATGCTAAATAGAACATATAACTGCTCAGTATATTTTTTGTTTTCAGAGGTCAACTTTTGTTTAAATATATTGGGATATATAATATAATATAAAATGTATAATATAGGGAATAATAAAATATATTAATATAATATAATTATAATTTAATAGAATGCGAACTTTTCTATAGAAAGAAAGTACAATATTTTTACTTTCTTCATGCATACTTGCAATTACTGTCAAATAAAACTAGAAAGGGACTTGCAAATTATCTGAGAAGAGCCTGAATGTCAATAGGACAGTTTTGTTGTTACTAGTGATGCTAAAACAGCGCGTACTTTCACCGGCATTTTCACGGAAACTTATATGAGTACTAAAATGAAAATTGCACATGATTCATTTAAAACTATTCTATAGCAAAACAAGAAGGGAAAATCTGCACCACATTTTACTGTAGGAATACTTACGAAAAATCTGTTTTCAACGAACATGAGACTAGCAACATTCTCTAAATGCACTCCATGTCCAAATAATTATTTAGCATTTACATTTATTACATTTGTAATAAAAACATGAGCCAATTTGTTTGAATATTTAAAATGTCCCAGGAGGCAAAGTACCCTCCCCTAATTGAATATCGGTTTCAAATTTATATGCCATGACATCAGCCAGATCGATTGGGAGACAATTTGGTGGAAAATCGGCTGAATGGTTTAATTAGCGTTGTTCAGGGACGGATGGATGTAGGCATTTCACCGTCAACATTTTCATATCAACCACCTACAAAAGATGGATTCTACACAACACGATTTATGATTTTTTTCTAAATTTATGCTGGATTTATCCATTTTTCGTCATACAGGTGTAATATGTGTTTTTCTGCTGATAATTCGCCGTTTTTTCATGTACTACGTAACTTCTACCTCTTAAAAAGAAAGCACAATATATGAAATAGATTATGCGTTCACGGAAAATTTGTATGCTTTCACCAAACAATTTAAATTTGGAAACATTTATACAATTTTATAACTGACTTAGAACACATGCAATTGAGAAGAAGAGCAGAGTTCATGAGGAATTTGAATATAATATAATGCAATGTTGAAAATCCCAGATATTAATAAAAAGACATTTATTTACAGATTTGCAATAACTGTATAAAATTGAACAAGAGTGTAAAGTAAAAGAGTATCTTTTCAGAAAGTTTTCCAATAATGCATGCATACAATGTAAATATACCCTCCAGAAATATTGAACACATTGAACGAATCCCAAATGAACTTGCTAGTATAAATATCAATTTTGAAATACATTGATTTGTGGTTTGTACATTTTAATTTTCGTACCATGCGTACACAGGTCCTTTCCAAATGAGTCTAAAATTAATACATGTCTGCAGAGTCTTTTGAACATTTTTTGTTCGGATTTCAAAAGTCAATTCTTCTTCAAACTCACATTTTACTTGATATCATTGTTTGCAGTGTGCTGCATCTTGAGAACAAAATATAGTAGCATTAATGTCTAACTCATTGCTGAATAATTATTTTCCGTCACTGTTCTCAGCTTAAAAAAATCATGGAATATTAGAATGAAAGAAAACATTATTAAATTCAGTGGTACTTCAGTTTATCAATATGTTACTACCAAAAGAGAGAAAGTGTGAAAAAATATATTACTACAATGAATATCATTATGATATTGTAAACTTGAGAGAGTTGAATATTAAGAAATACACTGAATTTTAGACCATATATGAAAATTTACTTTTGATTAAATAAATTTCATTTTATAATACTATTTTACCTAGGAAATAAAGTCCAGGTTTTATTAGAAAACGATTATTGAAAGTCTGAATTAAATATGTGAAATTTTTCGACAATTGGAAGAAGGCTGTAACATTTTTAATGTCTCTTTAACTACGTTTCAGGGTCATATAACGACCACTGTGATTTTTGCGTTTGGGGTTTTCGAGAATACGTATGAACACATCTATGTCCAGGCGAACCATTCTTCGAACCCAGGAAGCTACGGCCTTGTTTGTCCATTTCTCTCCAAAACTTGACATCATATTATCCAACATCAAATACATCGAAGATACGCTGAATTTCCATCATTTGAATTACGTTTTTTCCAGTCCCTGGCCACGTGGGGATATGAAAAGAAACCCGACTAGGTGGTAAAGCATTCGAGGAAGATAAGACATCTATGGTACATCTACTTACGGATTTTATCCAACGATGCATTTGAGTGCAAACAGAGTGGTAGAACTTTTCAAACTCACATGATCATAAGACCTTGTCGTGGTCATCCCGTGGCTTTAAACTCGAGGCAAGAATTGCTCACTGATCAAAACATACTTCTGCACGGACATCTCGTGCAGTTACCCACCTCCATCCCCAGAAATGAAGAATGACCCTACCAAAGAGCACCAGCATTGGTGAGATAAATGAAAGAGCTGAAGAATGCATAGCTTCGACTATAGAAGAGATGCTGGCTACTGTCCTGCAAACTTTAAACTTTCTTAGCGTGATTTATAAACAGGACATGCGTGAAGGATGATACATGCCTTTATAACTAATTTGCGTTTTGATGTAACACTGTCTTCGTCATTTATTTCCATTTTAAAATTGAATACTTTTACTGTTTTTACTTTAATCTTGTAATTAATAAAAATATTTTAACTGACTTTATACAAATTTTCAGAAAATTTATGAATAATATGCACTGCACTGACAAGATATTTGAGCACACACATAAATTCTTTTATATTATTAAAGAAGGTATGAAGTTCATTTCGTGAAAATAATAAAGACTGTAGTTCAGTTTCAGATTTGAGAACTTGTGGATCCTCATTGAATCTCTTAGTTTCAGTTGATCTAAAACCAAATACTTTCAGGTTCGATATGCATTCAAGCATTTGGACCTTATGAGCACACAAATTATTTGTCATGTATATCTTACAATGGCTAAAATTATTTCCAAGAATGACTGTTAGAAACAAGACGTGTGTTTCCCAATGAATAAAACTGTTCTTACTTCAATATCGATAACCGTGTCAAGGTTTGACGTTTGAATTGCGGGAGAGTTTGAACGGTAGAACCAACACTCCAGATACTGTTTCTGGGGTCATAAAACCTAACCAAATTGGAAAGATAATGATCTGGAAACACTGTGTTCCGCTTAAATATTTTAATTGGAAATCAACCTGAATTGGAATTTTACCAAATACTCAACTTTGTTTATTCAAACAAGTTTTTGTTTCTTCTAACAGCTCTGTCTAAGAAAATACCTTGATCTGTAACATTTAAGGTTTTTCAAATTTATTCTTTACTACGTATTATTCAAAATATCAAGAAAATATTTAACTCAGTGTAGATTTCACAAATTAAAAAGAATTAAAATTTGCTGTTTATATTATTAGCTATTTACAAAGATATCAATTATTACAATTTACATAATATATGCAAATGTGATATACAGTACACTAATTATGTTAGCGCCTATTCAGTCATACCGATTTGTACTGTTGCTCATATTACCTTAAATAAAATATACAATAAAAAATATCACTGGGAAGGATAGATATAACTTTCTCAGTAGTAACAGAAAATAGCAACTTTTGAAAATATATAAGAATAAGATAAATGGCATTGAAAATATTTAAATGAGAGGTCTCCTAGTTCCTTTCACTGATTATCACTATAAATTGCAATTGACCTACAAATAGTCTAAATAATAATAGTAATTTTGCAATGATAATCTACTTAGAAACCTGGTGATTTTTAATTGATTAATGAAATCATTGTTTGCATGCACTCGTTCAGATAGAAAATGGGCGGATACACTTTCATAATGCGTACAAACGTGTATTGCTTGCTTCAATAAAGGTAACAATGTCAAAATACAAAGCTTTTTAAATACGTGAACATGAATTTCATTTGTTTGATAGGAAATGTGTATATACAATCATTTATATTGTGTTTCCTGAAATTATTATGTATGTTAGTGTTCCTGTTTTAGAACCATTAGCATTTTAAAATAGTTTAGGTGAAACAAAACTTTCAATACTATTAATTAACTTGACAAATTTCATAATATTAGATACCATAAATTAGATTTAATTTCATGGTATAGAATTGATAAAAATAATACAGCCCCTTTCCCATGACCCACGTTCCTGGTTCGTCAGAGTCCACGGGGTTCAGGCCAATGTCCATGCACTGGCAGAGTGATCCTCGCGCCCAGCGCGCACTAATCCGTTTTGTTTCGTGCCCTCCGTTACCTCCTCTTACTTCCTCTCACCTCCTCCTGTTACCCTGCCACGTTATGAGGCAAAGGTCACTGACTCAGAAACTGCCCGTCCCTTGAGATAACTAGGAGGAAACTCGAGGGAGGAAGGGGACGTGTTCAGAACTTCTGAGCAAAGCCAATGATAAGAGCGATACGCCTCGACGCCAGATTTGGTCAAGTGTCCAGCGATGGTTGTCCAAGCCGTGAAAGCCAGATTTGTCGCCAGCATCACCCATATTCTGTGAGAGGCATGGCACATTTTGCAAACACTTGCCAGATGACATGAAATGATTAAATTCAATAGAAAAGTTTCAACTCTGAAGTGAAACGTTTCATGCATAACTGTTTCTATACAATTAGACATCATTCTGAGCATCACAAGAAAGTAACATTAATTTTAACAATGATATAATTACCATTTAATGTATTTGACTGTATGTCGATATAAACAATCGTTGTAATAACTAATGTATTACAGCTTCCAATAATAACCCCATCTCGATCATGGTTTCGTCCAGTTTCGATCCATTGAGCAAATGCGATGGCCTTTGTTTTGCTTGACATAAATGTAACTTCATTTTTCTGTGCACGTTTCTAGAATCTGTAGTGAAAACAAGCAACACCAAATTATCGTCATAAGGCTGCATGGCTGAGCCAAAATCACGCTTATTTATCTGAAGATTTACTAAATATTTTTTTATTTTTTCTTCCTTTCAAAATTCAAAATTTTATTGCTTATTTTATCCTTGAAAAAATAGATTTTATTATACAGAGTTTTTGTTTTTTTCTCCTTCAAAATTCAAAATTTATTATTGTTTATCCTTGAAAATAGATTTACTATATGGAGTTTTTCTCCTTCAAAATTCAATTTAAGTATATGATCGAGTGTAGGATCAGCACTTTGTAAAAGGCAATACACCACTTTTCCCATAGCACGTCATACAGTTTAAATCGTTTTGACGTAAAACAATAACAATGTGAAAGTTTGATATGATGCAATCTGGCTGGAATCTGAATCTTGTGTGACTGCAAAACAGGTTGGAACCTTCTTATGCACAGCATGTACTAAAAATTTTCTTTAGCAGTCTTGGTTAGTCTCATTTTAACTTCAAGCTTGAAAATGCGTATTCTCTCGCTATCAATTTTTTGATCAAAGAATATACAAGAGAAATTGCACCAATTTGGTCAAAGAAAAATGCCAATAAAATCTACACAAAATGACATGGCTTTCCGCCTTCGGTTGAATTGTTCATGAAGATTTAGGTCCCATTTTTACATGCTGAAACACACAAATGAATTAATAAATTCAACGAATATCTTAGAACTTTAGAAAACGGAACCGTGATTGCGTCGGCATGAAAATTAAAAGACCGAAAGGATCATCAATTCGAGATTGCGCTATCAGCTTTTAAGTTGGAAACTTGTATATTTCTCTCACTACTTCTACTTTTAATATAAATCGATCAAGAACGGAAAAGGACGCAGTACAGTACTTACCAATGCTCATAAAACCGTCGGCAATATATTTCACAACGATGAACTTGATGTATGAATTTTCCTGAGTCAATTGTTGTTTCCAATAGTTTATTTCAAAAGGCCGTTACAGAGTCGAGAATGAGCTTAATTTTAATTTCTGGCAAAATAATCTGCAGGAGTTATATCAAGTTGCGGAAAACATTTAGGAGAAAACTACTTCTAGGACACACTGAAACGTAGATTTTAGTATTTATGTACATGTTTGCAACTAATATAATATGTAGGCTATTGTAGTGTCTCTATACCAGTCGTCGAATCTCAATTAAAATATCTTATTCACTCTTTTATAACCATTTTATTCAATTGATATTACATTTTGTTAACAATGCAATTAGCATTATCCGCACGATAGGTTTGAAGAAAAATTGAGCCTTTTTGAGAAAATGGCGTTTGCGCGTTTCTGAAAATGCTAAATTTTGAGCTTGTTTTCACCGAAAACTTTTGAGTTTTCAAGAAACATCATTTAAAAGACCTACACTCGTAAATGCAATAATGTGAAGAAATCGCAGCTAATGTAAATATTAAGGACATGTTAGGGTGTTATCAAAAATACACTTTAATTTTTTTGAAAACTAAGATGGTATTTATCATCCTTATCATTTATCACTATTCCTACCAAAGGAATAGAAAGACAAGAAACAAGAAAAAATAGTAGGAATGGAACGTAATTTTAAAACATTTTGAAAATGTGTTAGTGACTATATACAAAAATTCATATTAATGAATTTTTTCATGGTTGTCGGAATCAGGGCCGGGCAACAAGAGCTTTTCTGCCGAAAATTCGCAGGTTTTCGCACAGCATTATATAACTTTTCTCTACTGCGTAACGGTAGAAATTTAAAAAAAACAGCAAGCATTAGTTGTGTATAAAATTTTGGGTACTTTAATAAGAACTTTACCTTTGAACAGAAGCCATTATGGAAAATTAATTGTGTTGTTTATTATTTGTCCAAGGAAAGCAAAAGAGCAATAGGTTGATCAAATTGATGGTGTTGAAATGAGTTGGACAGACTGATGCGAGCCACGCAAGTGTTAAATACGGATGAATTCATTTTGTGCGGTAAAAAACTGAGATTTTCTTGCTTTATTAGTAACAACATTTTAGTTACCTTCTGTCTTCAAAACATTATAACCAATTTCATCAAACTCATTTCGCTGGAATTAGATCACTTACAGGACTGGAACCGCTGTTGCAGACTCAGGAGTGTATCAACGTTAATAGAAAACAGGATAGATGATAATGAAATAATTTTGATACGATATAAACTGAAACAACTTATTTACTTAACATTGTGTCGTCATCGTCCTTTTAGCAGTATATGGGGGAAGGTCCGAGACAGTGATGACGGCAAAGCTATCAGTTGATTAAACAGTGTCTCCAGGTGCGTCAACTGCTAAGGTAACTAGTTCCTTAAGAATAGTGCCAGTTTCCTTCGCGGGAGTTGGGGGTAATCTTCACCGGCTGGAAGGCGATATCCGGCGCCGGCCTACCCGTCGCCTTTCGGGAGATTTCCCCTCTCTCGCCAGCGGGGCACCGCTTCGGTCGGGAAAAGCCCGTAAGCTTCAAACATGTCTCCGAACATGTGTGGTTGTGTTAGAGCCTGTGTGTGTGTGCGAGAGAGTGTGAGCGCGCGCGAGAGAGAGAGTGTGTGAGCGCGCGAGAGAGAGAGAGAGAGTGTGTGAGCGCGCGCGAGAGAGAGAGAGAGTGAGCGCGCGAGTGTGTGTGTGTGAGTGCGCGCAAGTGTGTGTGTCTGTGTGTGAGTGCGCGCGACTGTGTGTGCGTGTGAGAGCGCGAGTGTGTGGTGTGAGAGCGCGAGTGTGTGTGTGAGAGTGCGCGAGTGTGTGTGTGTGTGTGTGAGAGAGAGAGAGCGCGCGAGTGTGTGTGTGTGTGTTAGAGCGCGCGCGTGTGAGAACGTGTGTGTGTGAGAGGCGCGCGTGTGTGAGACGCGTGTGTGGAAGCGCGGCGTGTGTGAGAGGCGCGTGGTGTGAGGCGCGTGTGTGAGGAAGCGTGTGTGGAGCGTGTGTGGAGCGTCGTGTGTGGAGGAGCGTGTGTGTAGAGCGTGTGTGTGAGGCGTGTGTGTGAGCGTGTGTGTGAGAGCGTGTGTGTGAGAGCGTGTGTGTGTTGAGAGCGTGTGTGTGGAGAGCGCGTGTGGTGGAGCGTGTGTGTGAGGCGTGTGTGGAGCGTGGTAGTGTGAGCGTGTGGGGAGGCGTGTGTGTGTGGAGCGTGTGTGTGGAGCGTGTGTGGTGTGAGGCGTGTGTGTGAGCGTGGTGTGTGTGAGCGCTGTGTGGCGGTGGAGGCGCGTATGTGTGAGCGCGTGTGTGAGCGCGTGTGTGTGAGCGCGTGTGTGAGCGCGTGTGTGAGCGCGTGTGGAGCGCGGTGTGGAGCGCGTGTGTGAGGCGCGTGTGTGGAGTGTGTGTGAGCGCGTGTGTGTGAGCGCGTGTGTGTGAGCGTGTGTGTGAGCGCGTGTGTGTGAGCGCGTGTGTGTGAGCGCGTGTGTGTGTGTGTGCGTGTGTGTTTGTGTGAGTTTGTGTGAGAGAGCGTGTGTGTTTGAGAGCATGTGGGTTTGAGAGCGTGTGAGTGTGAGAGCGTGTAAATGTGAGAGCGTATGAGTGTGAGAGTGTGTGAGTGTGAGAGCGTGTGAGTGTGAGAGCGTGTGAGTGTGAGAGCGTGTGAGTGCGAGGGTGTGTGCGTGTGAGTGAGTTTGTGTGTGTGTGTGCGTGTGTGTTTGTGTGAGTTTGTGTGTGTGTGTTTTTAACGAGGAAATCTCCATGAAAATCTTCGACAGACACTATGTGGGCCGTACCACATGATGGTGTGAGATTTTGACCTAATAAAACCACCTCCATCCTCCCCGCGGAACCGCTGCTAGGCATTACATCACTGGAAGTGGATCAGAGTGGCTTAGTCACAAGCAACTTCTCTTCGCCAAAACGTAGGAAGGATCAAAGGAGAATCAGTCGACTTCCCTTCTTTCCCTTATATTCTCCTTATCTCAGCTATTATGGTCGGCGCGTATGCGCTCTCCGCATCCAAGTTGGTTTGTGAGGCGAGCATGCACCCAACCATTGCTTTGGGTGTCAGCGGGTCGATCCCGAGTATACTCATAACGTGCCGGCGCTGCAGATGGTATTGCGGGCACTGGAAGAACACATGCTCGGCGTCTTCGACAGCAGGTTCACATACTGGACAGAATGTGGTATCCTCCAGCTTGAACCTGTGAAGATATGCTATAAAGCATCCATGTCCAGACAACAGCTGAGTCAAGAAGAAATGTACTTTGCCGTGTTTACGGTTGATCCACGGTGCAATGGACGGAATCATGCGGTACGTCCATCTTCCTTTAATGGACTTGTCCCATCGCTCCTGCCATTCGAACAGTGTTGTCGAGCAGTCTGGGTTCCCTTCTTCTTTATGATATCGCCTCCGTCTCTCCTGAGCCAAGATATCGACAGGAGGCATCCCCACGATGACGCACACTGCGTTTGATACTGCGAATGCCAAGCCGCAATGCTGATAACCTGAACACTGACGTCATCCCTCGGACGTAACTATTTGTCGACGTGGAGTTGGCCCATACTGGGGCTCCATAGAGCAAGACGGACCTCACAATCAAGGCCAACCAAGCTTCCGTTTCTCCTGGCAGGGCCTTATGCTGGCATTTGTCTCGACAGTGCTGCAATAATTACCGCCGCTTTATTGCTGGCGTACTTCAGGTGGTCAGCAAATGTTAGACGGGCGTCAATCATGAGGCCAAGATATTTGATCGACGGCTGTGATGCAATACGGTGGTCTCCGACTTTAAAAGTGATGGTTTCTCTCTTTTTCCTGCTAGTGACTAAGATAACCTCAGTCTTGTGCTCAGCTAACTGCAGCCCTGAGGACTTCAACCACTGACTAACAATAGCGATCGCTTCGTTGCAAATATACACAATTTCTTCAATGTATTTCGCAACGGCGATGATAGCAATGTCGTCCGCACAACCAATAATACTGGTGCCTTCTGGGAAGGGAAACCGAAGGACCACCATTCCATAATGGTGGACCCAATACCGACACTTGCGGGACACCAGCAGTGATATTATTCATCTTTGACCCACTATTTGTATTGTAAATCAGGGTTCTATTACTCAGATACTCGGCCACAGTCTTCCTCAAGTACGTTGGCACCTTAAATCTGCGGATAGCTTAATGAATATTACTCCACCTGCCCGACTTGAATGCATTCTTAATATCCAACGTAACGACAGCACAGTACTGTTTTGGGCCTCTCTTCCATCTACTTCCTCCAATTGCTTGTCGGGTGGTGTTAATGACAAGCTGGACTGCGTCAACAGTCGAGCGGGCTATGCGAAAACCATACTGATTTTCCGAAAGGCCTCCTCCCTCCTCCAAAGCTTTCTCCAGTCTTGTACTAATAATTCTCTCCAGAACCTTGCCAGCTGTGTCAAGCATACACAGTGGCCGATATGATGATGGGTCTTCGGGAGATTTATTCCCCTTAGGGAGGAGCACCAAGTGCTGTTTTTTTTCATCTTTCTGGGTACACCCCTTCTCTCAAGCAAGAATAATAAAGATCCACAAAGATGTCGGTATGAGCGAGTATCGCAGTCTTGAGGGCAATATTGGGAATGTTATCCGGTCCGGGAGCCTGTGTTGCCGATTCTGATTGCGTGCAGAATTTCTTCTTGCGTGACCGGAGGAATTATTTTTAGCTCAGATAATGCTATATTAACAGCGTCACCAAGGTGGCAGGAGAATAGTGCTGTCACAATTCTGAGCAGCGTATTGAGGCAAGTTGGAGAACGTAGGAGCCACTGTCTCAACCTACTTACGACCGTCTTGTACGGCCTACCCCATGGATCCTTTTCCACCTCGTGACACAGGCTTTTGGCACATAAGCGTTTGCTCTTGCGGATTTCTACCTTCAATTGGCTTCGAGCGAGTTTGTATTGCTCTTGCAATTGAAGAAAGTTGTCTCTGCCACGAGCTCTATGGTACTGTCTTCTGGCTCGAAGCCACTTCCGAAGTAATTGGGCGATTTCCTCAGTCCACCAGTAAACTGGTGAACGTCGAGCAATTGCGCCCCGTCTAGACATAGCCGCATTACTGGATTTGGTTACCCATTTCATAACCTGCCCAGCTCTGTCATCTGCGGTACTGTTGGCACTATCGTGTCCAAACATTGTCGGAAAACTTCTTCGTCAAACGTTTTTGCTTTCCACCCAGCTGGCTAATATTTCGGCGCAAAATTATCCCTCCCCTGATTTTGCACCTCGTACAAAAGTGCCTGGTGGTCACTATGGGTATAGTATTCACTAACTCTCCAGGACACTCCCATTCTCAAAAGATTATCTGACATGAACGTCAGATCCCCAAGAGATCCCACGCCCCCTCTGCGGAAGGTGTGTATGTCTCCTGTGTTGGCGAGATATACATTCAGAAGGGAGAGGGATGGCAGAACTGCTCGACCTCGCTCATTAGTGGACGAAGTACCCCACTCAACCGCCCAGGCGTTGAAGTCTCCAGCTATCACCAAGGGGCTTCGTCCTCGTGTGTCGTACACTAAGCGGTCGAGAAGCTGCTCAAACTCGTCCATTGTCGCGTTTGGTTAGGCATAACAGCTATAGAGTAAACGCCGTTGATTTTTACCCAGACAAATCCAGCTCCGGGTCTCGTCTTTACTTGCTGGAATGTGTATTTTCCACAGGCCCAGATTGCCGCCTGGTTGTGTAGGTCAGATACCCACGCTGTATCTTCACGGTTAGTATACTGCTCCCTTACTATTGCTAAATCAGCCTCCTATTCTCTAACCGCCCGTGCCAGGATATCCTGGGCGACTGCGCAATGGTTGAGATTGAGTTGTATAATTCTCATTTTCTATCCGTTATTGCTTTCTGCGCTTTTTGGTACGATGGACACCTGCTGCACCCAAAAGCATGTCTCCTTGTTTTCCCTTTTCTTCACAAAGCAAGCACTTTGCGTCATTTGTGCATGCCTTAGCAAGGTGATCATCACCCACCACAATTCATGCACAAGTTGGACCGATCATGAGTTTTTACATGCTTTTCTGAGGTGTCCGAAATCCAAACATCTGTAAAACCTCAGGGGGACTTTCTTACGCAGAGTGCAGTACACCCATCCTATTCTTATTTTACGGATGGGCAACAATTTGTTAGCCACCGCAATAGGAACGCTGACTATGGCTACCTGTGTTCCACCATAGGATGGTCTTAGGGATTTGACCACAGTAGCTGGGAGATCACTGGCTTCGGGAAATTTGTCCACCAGAGCCCTATGCACTTCCTCTTTAGTTGTGACCTCATCCAGGTCCTTCACCTGAATAGTCACGGTGTGAGTAAGAGCTCTCACATCAGCGTCCGATCCAAACACCTTCTTTACAAAGGACTGAAAATCTGCTGTTGGGCCTCCAGCAGACCGCTTCAGTTGCAGAAGGAGATCGCCGCCAGCTGTCTTCCTGATGTGCGTGACATTCTCGCCCAGATCCTTAAACTCAGGGTCAGTTTTCATTTTTTTAAGGATGTCCGCGTACGTCAGCGCGTCGTCTTCCTTTATCATCAGGGCATCTGGTCTGGGTGGCCTTTTCCGCGTTTTAGAACGCTAACGTGTTCTCTTACGAGTGACCACTTGCCACTCGGGCTCTTCTCGTGCCATTTCGGGCTCCTCTCGTGGTATTTCTGGAGAGGGTATTTCTGCCCGGATTTTATCTGCGATTTTCGCAGTCTCCTTCCTTACCTTGGGCACCTGGGAGTTTAGCGAAGAATCGCTTTTTTCGAAGAAAAAAGGAAAGGAAAAGAAGGATCGCGATCCTCCTTTTTGCAGTGCTACCACCTCGTTAAAGTGCGACTGAATCGAATATGCCAATTTTTGATCTCACCATGCACATTATGACGAGGCTTAAAGTTGAGAAGCTCGGTTATTTTCTTCTCAAGGCTACACAATGCCTGTCGTTTTGTCATGATCACTAGTAGCAACGGATACTACAGCAGCCCAGTAGTCCACTGCTGAAGTACTGCGGTCACTGGTTGACGACGCTTGGGAGCCCACTTGCTCACTTCCGACAGACGCCGGTACTGGTGATGTACTGTGTGAGTGTGTGTGTGTGTGTGTGTGTGTGCAAGAAAGAAGTGAGGATAGTACAAGGGAGGGGAAGGAAAGTTCGCGCGTGGTACTTTGTTCGTTTGTTGAAGTATTGCTCCGCCATTGGCATGATGTTAATCCGAAAATGCACGAACTACTAATCAGAGTAGCCGATCGCTAGAATTCTCCTATACACAACTGCTGAATTCGACATAGCTATGTAGCCAATGTCGAAAATCTGGCCACCATCGAGTCTCAAACCCTAGTACGTCCAGAGCAGAGGTACGGCAGTGGCATCAGTTCATTCGTTGCGACACTTAAGTAGGTGAAAAAGCCGTCGAATGTAGGCCGTGTTAATCAATCTAATTTAACAAAGAAGTTTTCCACAATTTTATCGCAGAATAATATCAAATACACTTTATCAGCATTTCCACGAACAGCGACTTCCATTCTGAAGGCATGGTGTGTGCCGAGAATCTGAATGGTACGATCTCGTAGAATCCGAATGGTACGATTAACCTTTGTCATCTTAAACAGTCCAATTAGCACCATACGTGCGAAAAATATGAAGAAAAAAATGTAATGCCGTTTTTCATAAAATGGCGCTTGAGCATATCTGAAAATGTGGGATTTTTAGTTAATTTTTAGAGAAAACTCAAGTTTTCGAGAAACTTTACAAGATATCAATTGAAGAACATAAAATGCAATTAAGACTCAAATGGAATAATGTAAACAAATTACCGCTAATGTAAATACGAACGTCAGAGGAAAGACAAAGAAATTTTTGTCGTTAAAAAAAACAAAAAGAACTATATAACCTTCATGTTATCTGGTATAATACATTTAGCACTTTACCAAAATTTTAAAGAAAAACTAGGAGCAGTTTTCGAAAAATCTTACTTTTGTTATTTTTTAATATTTCACATAGAGCACGCATTATTGCGCAAAAAATACTATAATTTTCAAAAAACAGTACATGACCATAATGAAAGAAATGTGGAGAAAAATCTTTGTCTTCAGTTTAAAATAATCGAATTAAGGGGCAAATATGACAAAACTTTTAAAATTTTCGAATATCCGAATTAGTGAAAAAACACTTATGACCTATTTGGAAGAGTATTTAATTTTATTATTTCAAACAAACTTAAAAAATTGGAGGAAAGTTTGAGAAAATTTTGAAAATGTTTTTGCATCTTCAGATAAAGTACCCCCAAGTTTTAAAGAATTTTTTGAAATCGCAAAGCTTTGAATCAACCCAAATTGATGGAATATCCATTTTGTGTAAAATCCTACGAATTTTTTAGGCAATAATATTGTTCACAGACTGGCAGACAGACTAACAGACGGACGGACGTTTTGAAAAAAAAACAAAAACTTTTTGGTATCAAGAGATCCCAAAACATGCATTTGCGTTGAAATACAGAGATCGATTTTCCGCAGTTTTACGTTACTTCCTCTATACAACGCATAATCGTACGTATAAACGTAGCTACACCAGAAAATAACAGAAATAAAATTCTTTAAAGTGTTCAGATTTTTTTTTACTTTGGTTGTATTAATGATAAATGTACTCTATAATATGGCACACACATTTTGCTCTCATTTTGTTTTCTCAAAAAATACAATTTTTTTTCATCTCTCACGTTAATATTGTCATTATTTGCAATTTGTTCATATTATTGAATTTATGAGTTCATGTGCTTTAAATGATGTTGGACAAGGAGTCTCGAAAACTTCAAAGTTTTCTGTAAAAATTAGCACATATTTCCTCATTTTCAGAAACGCTTAACCGCCATTTTTTGCAAAAACCGGTCCAAAGTTTTTCTTCTAAGATTTTTAGTACGGATAATGCTAAATGTACTGTTTGTGATAACAAATAAATTTTCCTGTATTCTTTTTTATATTCAAAAATTACGAATCCGAGACCCTTGTATTGGGGATAATGCAGAGAAAGCACTATACAATATATATATATATATATATATATATATATATATATATATATATATATATATTGAGACGAGCTCTGATATGCGCCCCAGCGACGAAGCAGAACCCCAGGCAAAAACGCCCAAGATAAATCGCGGGTGTTTACCACTTCGAATGTGGCGCGTTGGTACGTCATCATCTGACGTCAGCCGCGGCTGAAGTCGGACGTAACGAGTGGTCGCCAATGATTTCTCGGGGCGATAAGCGCTGGAAAATTAAATCCTGCGATTGGCACGTTGATAGAAAAACGAGGGAACAGTCTCCGAGGGGGGGAAGGGGTTCCCGGGAAACCGGACAGTCGGAGAAAGGCCGCCGGAGAGTTTGATAGAAATCGGAAAACATTCTGAGACAAACCGCCGAACAGTCTGATAGAGATCGCCGAAGGGTCGAGTATACGATCATTACGTCGCAACTACGCCGCATCGCCAAAGCGGAAGGCTGAGGCGACATTCCTGGTGCAACACAGCCAAAGAAGCAAGTTTGTTGGGAACGGAAGACGGGCGTAGAGGCACGGCCGTTCTACGGGACGACCGGAGAAAATTGTACTACTTCACGGGCGAACGGAGGCAGCATCAAGCGAGCCAAGCGCAGCGAGCTGGGCGAGGCCGAGCGTCACTGCGGCGCGAGCAGCCGTTCGCAGCGATAAGCAGCTGAGGTCGGTCACTGCGTTGGCCGAGGTCCAGGTTACGTGTTCCCCAATCGCCTAAGCGTGAGTACCCGTGCGACATTCAGACCGCGAGGTCGTAATATTTCCAAAGGTGTGATTAAAAAGGTATAACTAGGAAGTCTTCTTGCCGAACGCTTAACACGGGAATTCAGTTCGATCCAACATAGTGGAACGAACAGACTGAAAGAACATTTTAGTGTCAAGATCAGTAGGTTGGCATAAACAATTAAATTGCCCGAGTATTGTAATTAGCGGGCAAGATATGATTTTTGAGTATTTAAGGCAGGGAGGTTATTGTTTATTTGCACAAGATGGAGCAAGAACGTTAATCCAGACTTAGGATTATAATTATAATAGAAATAGGATTGCAATTTGTTTATTATAATCTAGTGCGTATGTGTATGTGCCTCTGGAAAATGTTTAAGAATACATGCCTAATTTTACCAGAGCCATCCAAGTGTTTCATTAGAATTCGATCCGCCCTGATTCTATCCATTGCAAGCTACCCCTTATTTGCCTCTCACAGGCAAGACGAACGAACAACCTGACAGGCCTGGCGTCGGAGCGACAGTAGGCTGCCGCACGGCGCTGGTAACGCGCGAGCGGTGCTTCACACCCTCAGGGCTAACGACCCCTGATCAAAGACCAGGTTGCATTGTGTGCGGCGCGCCGGAGGCCAGTCCACGGCGTGTGTGTTCCGTCACTATATATATATATATATATATATATATATATATATATATATATATATATATATATATATATATATATATATAAGAATGGAGCTCCTGAAATATGGCGGAGACGTGGTTGTGAAATACCTAAAGAAAATGTTCAATAAGATAGAAGTAGGAGAGAATCCACCTGCAGAATGGAACATGTCCTACATCTCATCTATATTTAAGAAAGGAGGCAAACGATATTGTGCGGATTACAGGGGAATAAGTGTCATACCGTCAACATCTGGATTGTTTTCTAGTATTCGGAGTAAAAAAAAATTGAAAATAAATCCGTATTGAGTAAAGAGCAGAGTGGTTTTAGACAAGGACGATCATGCCTAGATAACATTCACTGTATCAGACAAGTAGATAAAGATAAAAGCAGAAATATGAATATTTATGTAACCTTTATAGACATGCAGAAAGCATACGATAGTTTCCCATGAAAAAATATGGGAAGCAATGAGAAGGGTTGATATAAAAGAAAAGTGGATCAATATGGTTAAAGAACTTGACAAAAAGCACCGGAGCCCGAATAAAAATTGGAAGTAAATTATCGCGAAGCTTTCTGATAAACAAGGGTCTAAAACAGGAATGTGGGTTATCTCCCATCTTGTTCAATATCTACTTAGAACAAGCCCTCTATAATTGGTACAGGAAATGTTCTGGCATGGGAATAAAAATTGGAGACGACACCTTTCACTCCCTTCAATTCCCTGACGACCAGGTAATCTTTGCCCAAGATGAAGACGATATGGTATACATGCAAAGAAAGTAATAGAAGAATATCATAAATGGGGATGGGAAATAAATTTTATTGCCGTATGTATGCGCATTCGACAAGCAATAACAGATATAGACGTAAATGGTAAAAATATTTAAACAATATATATTTTGGACGACGATAGACGGCAGCGGGGAAAATGATGGGGCAAGACCGAAAAGCTAGTTCAGACAAAAGAAATTAGAAAACAAACTAGCACGAGAAAGTCTGTACTTTTCTTTACCATTACTGGATTAGAATTATTCGGCTGACATTTGACGAATCAACTGTAACTACTATTTAGTAATTTTTGAAAAATTGCCCAACATAAAAATGAATTGAATATACGTAAAATTTATAATTTAATGTTTGGAGCAAGAATTAAAATTTTTTAAAAATTTATTAGGGAAATCACAGAAAACTCCAGATCATAACTGCGGAATGCTAAAATACTCCCCCACACAGAGGTTAAATTCGAAGTACCAAGTATAATTATCACAACATATAACATAACTTACGGGTTTGAGTTTTACACTTCTCAGCATCTTTTTCGAAATCCACCTCGTTCTTCCAAACAGCTGAGGTTGCTCTGAGTTTCTTCATTTGAGCTTCATGATTAATTTTGTTCCCAGACATCTGTACAAATAAAAATTGACCCATAATTACTAACACACACAAACCCATAATATTTCTGTTACCTTCTCCCTATTAATGTTCCATATTATTTTTCACGGGTATTAAACCTCCACCGGAATGATGAGATGTTTAGAACAGAAGTCCAGAAATTTATTATTCAAAAATTTTGTTCTAATGGAGTACAACCTGTTATAAAGATCAAATTAATTTTTATTCGTCGTTACTATTATAAAAATAAACTGAATGTTTTAGAAAAATATGTTTTCTGGCGAATTGTGTTGGCAGAAGGTTTCCAAAAGATAGCTGACGTATTAGTTTGGACAGAAATTTCCTTATTAAATAGAACGTAACTGTCATCAAACTTGCAAGAATGTGTTATGGAAACACCATTAGATACTTTCTCATGTTTGTGGTAGAAACACACAGTTCGAATGGGTTTGTCGTCGAGGTACATACTTTATAATATATTTTTTTGGTTTGAACAACCAACTTCATTTACATTTTATCAAATATTTTTATTTCGAATTACTTACCTTATTTAAATTAATACCTTATTTCATGTCAAGAGTAATTTACGAAATAAAATTAATAGTAAACTTATACATACCACTCCGATAGCTTCCATGATGCAGTGCATCAAACACTAAAAAAGAAACATTTTTTGGTCATTTAAATAATTGAATTGTATCAATTGGTGCCCTTGAATTCATAAGTACTACAAGCTATGTATTTTTCAGAAAGAAGAAAATATTATATTAACTATCTTGCATGCATTCTATAAAATGTGTAAATTACTTATCCGTTTATCACCCATGTTCAGGCAATATTTACTAGAGTCCGGCAATAAATAGTTTCGTTGCACGAGAGAGTGCGCGGGAGAATGCGCGGGAGAATGCGCGGGAGAATGCGCGGGAGAGAGCGCGGGAGAGAGCGCGGGAGAGAGCGCGGGAGAGAGCGCGGGAGAGTGCGCGGGAGAGTGCGCGGGAGAGTGCGCGGGAGAGTGCGCGGGAGAGGCGCGGAGAGAGCGCGGGAGAAGCGCGGGAGAGCGCGGGAGAGTGCGCGGAGAGTGCCGGGAGAGTGCGCGGAGAGTGCGCGGGAGAGTGCGCGGGAGAGAGCGCGGGAGAGAGCGCGGGAGAGGCGCGGGAGAGTGCGCGGGAGAGTGCGCGGGAGAGTGCGCGGGAGAGAGCGCGGGAGAGTGCGGGAGAGAGCGCGGGAGAGGCGCGGGAGAGGCGCGGGAGAGTGCGGGAGAGTGCGCGGGAGAGTGCGGGAGAGCGCGGAGAGGCAGGCGCGGGAGAGTGGGAGAGTGGGAGGGCGGAGAGACGTGAGGGGCAGAGAGGCGGAGAGCGCGGCAGAGTGCGCGGCAGAATGCGCGGGCGTGTGTATGCCGTGGTCCAAATTGTTCATTTTAAAACATGTTATTTTGAAACTTTTATTTAAAATATCCTAGTTAATTCGTTTAATTACCATCATTTCGTGATTAGGCACCTTGTCCACTCCATGAAAAGTATCTGAAAAAAATTCACATTATGCATTGATTTATATGTTTTTCATATTATCACTTATGTTTTAATTACAATTTCATATAAGTTTCTGAAAAGGCAATGCGTATAATGCGTTTACGTACAAGCGTAATAATTTCGGAGCTATGAAAATATAATTTTTTAGAGAAGTTCAAAAGAAATTAAAACTCATTACAAAAGCCATTAGAGACACGGCCGACAAAAATATAATAATGTCAAAAAATTTCAGTCCAAAATTTGGCAGTAGTGTTAACTAATGATGTTAAATAAGCTCATATTTTATTCATTATTTTTAAATTTTGCAATTTCCAATTGTTGAACAAAAATTAAACAGCCGGTATTTTAATAAGCGTGTTTGGTTTAATGAAGATATAGTTTTTTTATAATGCTAGTGGTTAAAGTGACTATTTTGTGAGCAGCGGGGGTCTATAGACCGATAGTCGATGTTTTGTGAGTCCTTGATACCAAAAAATCGATTGACAGCAAAAGTCCGTGAGCATGTCCTTCCATTCGTCTGTTTCTGTCTGACTGACTGAAGATTGCTAGCGGCTAAATCGTTCAGTCGTTTTCTACAAAATTGGTATTCCTTAATCTTGCTGATGTCGCGGTCCCTTGAATTTGAAACCGATATTTTAATTTTTCGGAAGTACTTTACATGAAACCCGAGGGGCATTTTTAAAAAACCTCCAACATTTTTATTACATTTTATTGTTAGATTGTGAGGAACATTTAAGCGAATGGTACAGGCCTCGAATCTTTCAAAACCCTGATTTTTCGAAATTGCAAAAATTAGATGAAAATTTCGGTGCTTATCTACAACTACAGTTGTGAAGATATTTTTTCGATAATGAAAAGTGATCATCAAAAACATCTTCAGATAATGTCATGTTCAGTTTTTCGAAAATCAGTTTTTTGTGTAATTTTGCGTCAAAGAAGGCAATTTTCATTTTCATTAACCCATTTTTCCTTATAAACGGAACAATATATTTGGTTTGAATTTCGACCACATATAGCGAAAAGGACGCTTAAGAGCATGGCATAGATATCAAGATGGCTGAAATTTTTGAATTCTCGAAATTTGAAAAATTGAACATTTTTCCGGTGTCTTTCTACAACTACAATTGTGAAGATATATTGTTTCTTCATGAAATGTATTCATCAAAAAAAGATCATCAAATGAGGTCATGCTGACTTTCTCGAAAACAGGAGTACTATTGTTTCAATAATATGGCATCAAAATTACTCGCCCACTTCGATTTTCCTGTGCTTCAAGAAAGTAATTTCAGAAGTGCTTGGCTGTTCATCACTATTTTGGGATTACTGTCTCATTGTATAACGATCTTTAATGAACTTAATATTACAAATCATTGAACATTAAGTTCTAAAACCTATATGATATTTGAGACGAGTTTCTTATACCTATATGAATTTTGAGTGTTTCCGAGTAGCTCATTGTTGGCTACATGAGTGGGTGAGCCATCCAGTAAGGCGGATTCATTTACTTGACGTTAATGTTGCAATGGCTCTACGTTCAATAAAATGGTATTCAACGTATTGAAGTCGCGAAAAATACATCTACAGAAAAGCATCAAATAATGATATCGTAGTTTCGAAAGCATTCATAATTGGATATTGGATGGCATTTATTTTTGGACGGTTAAATTATTAGTAAAATTATTATTGATTTTTTTTATTTGAGTGTTACAAAAAATGAAACATTTAAGAATATCTTGGAAACATGGTGAAATGGAATTTTATGGTTTACTAGTTAATTGCTGTGTGTTTACAGACATGAAAAAAACACATAACGTAATTTTTAATACCCTTGCGGGTATTTCTGATTTCTGGCGGGTATACCTTTTCAATACTTCATGGTCGCTCTAATACAAACAAATATATTTTTTTAAATGCAATTTATTAAAATTAAGATACAAGATTAATTAAAACATTCATTAATACAATCATATTAAGGTACAATACAAAATGGCATAATGCTCAAATAAGTAAAATAACATGTTATAAACCTTATTTTCAGTAATTTATGTATGCGGTATAATATTATAAAACCGTTACAAAGTGGCGATAAAGAACGTGTTTTACCTCCACTTGTTTTGTACAATCTACTCATTTATTTATTTATTTATAAATATATTTGGAACAGAAAGTTATGTAATGCTGCGGATAATCGATTTCCAGATCTTAAGAAAAATACATGTTTTGGGCTCCCCTGATATCGCAAATGTATTTTTTCAAAACGTCCGTCCATTTGTCCGTCCGCTATCTCTGAACTCCACTAGCGTCTATCTGACATTTTCCAAAATGGATATTTCATGGTCCATCTCGCTCAGCTCAAAGCTTTGCGATTTTCCAAAACATTCTTTAAATTTCGGTAATGCTTTACTTGAAGCCATAGTGTCATTTACAAATTTTCTAAAAAATGGCTGAATCTTCATTTTTATTTTTTTAAACAGAGTAGAATCCACTTACAAAGATTGCTTGACCGTTTGTCACTTAACTCAAAATTTTTGAACATTTCAAAAGTTTTAAAGATAAAATTTAAATATTTTCTCCCTAATTCTTTCATTAATCTCTTATACATTTATTTGAAAATTTGTATTTTAAATTTTGGCACAAAATATTTTCTTATAAGTATTTGTAGGGTTATAATTTTGATCTAGAAGTGTAGATTCATACGCTTTTTAACAAAAAATATGTTCACTATCAAAAAATTGATATTTAAAACAATTTCGAATTTAAACAACCGCAACTATTGAAATTCCCAATTACACACGCCAATTCTTTGTTTTGCGTGAAAATTTAGATTTCCTATAATCTTTTGGGCCAACAAAATTGAAAATCCAAGATCATGTATTTTGGGAATTTATATTTGAAAAGAAGCTGCACTTTTGAATTCGGGAGTTCACACATTGATATAATATGCTAATGATAAGAGGCTCAATGCAATAAACCTTATCTTTGAACTATTTACCATTAGGAGAAACATTTTTTAATATTAAAATGCATTTTCACGTGTAATTTCCATTTATTCTGAAGTTCGGCCGAAACGATCTAAACTTTTACTGATTTTGTGTATAAATAAAAACACGGTGAATGTTCAAAGTCCAGCACTAATTATGATGCTTCTAGCTTTTTTACATAACATTAAACAAGTAAAAAAAAAATACACCAATCGGAAGAGGTCATGCTTTTATTCGGCAAACTTCATGTCGAAGGTATACTTATTGTATTTTATCTTCAACGAAAGGATTTATTTAAAGTCTTATGGAACAATTTTTGTACTGTCATCGTTCTTATTGTTTACTGAGTATGTAAATGACGTTTTATTATCAAGAATTACAATAGTAAGTTAAAATACTCCTACTTACAGCCTGCTTCGTTATGTCTCTCACCACATTCGTTGAGGACTTCACGCTGCAATAATCCAAAATCAAAATCAATTTTTAATCATCATAACAATTCATTTTCATTAATATTGTGCATTTACGTTAACCATAAATTTCTTCATACGTATGTCAAAGACAAAAGCAAAAATATCTCTTTGTGGAGGGTCAGAGTTAGAAATCTTCAAATGAAATAGATATTAATTTATGGAAATTTAGTCAAACTAGTGAGAACCCGTCACAATTTGACGGTGAGATCTGAGATAAATGTAAAATACTGTATCCAGACTAATGTTCACAATATATTGCATTGTTTGGATCTTGAGGGTATAACGAAGATATTCTGTGATGAGGAGTTCCCAAAATTTTTAACATGTATGGACCATGACCAGATGGCAATGCAATATCGGCACAAAAGATATAGCACTATAATACTGAAGAATATTATTTCTAAAGTTTTTTGATGTGTCATCATCTCCTATAAACAACTGATTTCTTCTGGCATATTGCTCGAAGGTATACGTATTTTCCCATTTAAGCAACACAGAGTAAATCGTTTGCAGAATCTCTCTCACCTGGAAAGTACAAAGCAGAACAAAACTGACATTTCATAGACAATGACCCAATATAAAACAAAATGACCTCACTATCACGACACCTACGCTGACTTTCTCTTTCTCTGCGTTCAGTTAATGTACGTTTGCGTCTTTTGGGGCGCGTGGACAACGATTCGGAATTCGACATAACCTGTAAACGACTTCACTAAAGTATTACAACCGAGCAAAACCCACTGTGCGAATGTTCTCTACAAAATACACCAAAGAAGCAAATACATGCAAATTGTCAACACCACAATGCAATTATTACACTGAAACAAAACCTTGACGAATGGTAAACAAATCTCAACAATCAAAACAAAACATCAAACAGCGTGGACTGGCATCTATTGACTCATGTATATCGATTTTGAAACTGCCACCCTTTGAAAGAAAACAATTGACTATTGATAAGCGTACTATTAAATATTGATTTAATTAATTAATTTACACCGTAAATGTTGGTGAATCAACACAAACAATACCTGATAACACATCTAGGTATCATATTCTTTTCTTTAAAAGAAAAATACAACAATCGGTTCAGTAAAGCTCTAAACGAAGCCATGGCAGAAAACATTTTTTTAAATATATGGATACTGTAAGCTACCTGTAGTCATCCATTGCCATCTCCTCAACGAGTTAGAATATACTACATAGAGTGGCTGAAAATTCGTTATTTTTGAAGCAAATTGATGCCATATTTTCTGCAGTCAAAGCAGCACCCTCTGGAAAAATAAGACTATTCTAGTATTCCGTAAGGTTAAGTCCGAGGGCAGAGCGTAATATAAATCCTCTTTGTCTTCTCACAACAGAAAACCAATTATTTAAAAAAAAGCACGATTTGAAAGAAGAACGAATTGAAAAGGCTTTAAAAACACGTTGCCTCCTGCAACGGTTATTGTCATAAGAGTGGAAGCTATTGAAATTTTATTGTAGTAAGCATAACGCCTATAAGTGAATGTTATTGCAATACGAAGCAAAAGAACATATCACAAATAACACAAGACAGCAAAAATAAAAAACGGATTCGGTGGTATAACGGTCAGCGTACCGGACTGTTGTACCCGAGTTTGCGGGTTCAAACCCGCTGGAAGCCGTGGATTTAAGGGCATAAAAATACCTCGTACGCCTTTCTTCGGAAGGGAAGTAAAGCCGTCTGTCCCATGTAGTAGATTTACTGCATGTAGAAGATCCTCAAGCCTAAAAGAAGCCTCTGAGCAAAATTGAGATCCGCCAGTTTCGTCGCCCCTCCTTTCTCCGCTAGGTGGTGAAGGGAGCGTAACAAAATTTGCGTGGTTAGACGGAAGAGCGGGCCTAATGGCCCGAGTCTCGCCACGTAAAATAAGGCATTAACTAATTAAACTAAACAACGTATTTTGCATGATCATTGAATTGTCAATAACACAAATAAACAAAGAACTAAATACAATATTTAAATATATTGAACGGAACAGAGAGCAATATAGAAATAAGATCTGATACAAACAACACGATTCAGTACACGCCACCATTCCTTTTCTTGACTGCTAAATTCGTGGCGGTTCCTAGTTCGGCGAGCGTCCACCAAGAGCGCTGGAACCATAGGGTCAGGCACTCTTACGTAGTACATTCTAACTCGTTACATCTGTCCCACGTTTGGCTAAAGATTATCACCGCATTCCATATTAGTGAACGTTCCACCAAAGAGGAAGAACAAAATGTATTACCGACTGTCTACCTCAGATTCAACCTACCTACCTCAATTTCAACTGCCGCAAAATTTAAAAGTAAGAATTGTACAAATTTCTTCTGATTGTACGACACTGGATACATGACTCGTGACAATCTTTGGAGAAGTTAGGTAACTAATTTCTCATTTCCTCTACTAAAGCAAAACAATTTTTCATTAAAAAGTAATACATTCCTCGTATTTCAAATTATTAACTGAGAATAAAAATAAACATTTTGAATAGAAAGTATCTTAATTTCGTTATGACGTTTATTATCGTGTAATAATATCGCGTAATCGTGTGAAATAACTTCCTACATTCAGTTTCCGAGATTTAAAATAGTCTGCTAAATTTCGAAGAATTCTTTAGCCATATACCTGCCCGTTGACAAAAACGTTTACGTGAGGCATAATTTAAAAATAAAATGATCATGAAATAAAGAAGTGGTAAAGCATGTAAAATAATTCAAATCTAGTTTGTTCGATAGAGGTCATCAGGCAAACTTACTTTCATATAAAGCAACCATTCCTCGTGCAACATTGAGAGCTCTTTGCACTTAATGTCCCTGGTTCATTTTACGCATGTCCACAATTTTTTTGGATTTTGAGAGGAATTGCCCATGCTCTCAGGAGCGCCGGGTTTCCCAGGCGGGCAAGTAGGCATGCGCTGGCAGCGTTTGACATGCTCTTTTGTAAAGTCTAACAGAACTAATTGTACAGAAAAAACACGTAGTTTCTCACGTATTTCCACGCAAAATTATGCGAAAAGTACTCATTTTAGAAACATTGTACATGACTTTATTCAAAAATGTATCTTTAAGGAACAGATTTCATTAACATAGAAATTATCTTCATAATTTGAGTTGTAGGAAGATGCAAAAAAACTTTTGAAGCTTCGCAATATTCGAAAAATCAGATTTCAACGAACCTGCACCATTCTCTTGAACGTTCTTTATTCTATCCAAGAACAAAATTTAATCTAAAACGATGGAGCCATTGTTTGAAAATTTTGAAAACGTCCCAGGGGCTTCATATAAAGTACCACCCAAAATTGCAATATATATTTCAAATTCAAGGAGCTGTGACATCAGACAGATCGATCTAGGAACATCAATTTTGGAGAAAATCGGCTGTACTGTTCAGCCGCTAGCGTTGTTCACCGACAGACGGACGGACGGACGGACGGACGGACGGACGGACGGACGGACGGACGGACGGACGGACGGACGGACGAACGAACGGACGAACGAACGAACGAACGAACGAACGAACGAACGAACGAACGAACGAACGAACGAACGAACGAACGAACGAACGAACAAACGAACGAACAAAAAGAGACGTTTTTCGGTACCAAGATCCCACAAAACATGGATTCTGGCTTGACCACGTGTTAGAGGAATTTATCTATTAAATTTAGCAACTGGATTTATCCAAGTTTTCTTTACCAGAGGTCCTGTAATAAGTTTTATGTCTAAAATTTGCCATTTTTCTTCCAGCATTACATAATTTTCTATCTACTCCGTATGGAAAAATTAAAAAGGCACTCAGGAGTGATAAATGACGTCACCCTGATTGATAGCAGTATGTTGTGGACTCCTCACGAAAACAATTTCCAGGTTAATTGTACTGCTTGTGGGTATGTTTGCTGCACTTTTACAACAAACATTATGTAGCACAAGTATGACATTTGAGGGTTTTTTATTCGCTTTCTATCTTACAAATGATACACGCGGTCATCAACCATCTTCATTAATACATCCATCAACAACTTCTGCTGCCCACTCAAATCTATATATTACCATTTTTGTAGATTCCTTATTTCTGCGGGAAAATAGTTCTACGACATTCTCGAACTCTAGAATATATGAAGGATTAAAATACCCATTTTGAGTACCTGTTATATTACAATACTTACTGTAAAAATCTCAAGACACGAACCACCGACGCCGAGGAGAACAATTATTGCCAGGCACTTTTCCATCGCTTCCAGAATATAAGTTACTGTTCTGCGCCTGTATTTTCAATACTATTTCAACCAGCGCAGTAAATAACTTCTCTTTGGTCTCTTTTCCGACTCTATTAATGATTACTTCCCTTTCAAAAATTACGGAACGGTGGAAATGAACGTTGCGATATAAACGGAAGAAAACGATGACGCATATTCACTTAAATTAGGTTAAAATGCATTTGAAATGGAGTTAAAAAGGGATTTCCGTTAAAGGAGGAAGTGTTCAAAAATTATTTGCCAATGGTGAAATCATACGACTATAATACAGTAGAAAGACGGTTATGCAACAGTTTGGAACGAGATATCCGCAAAAACTTTATTTATTTATTTTACGTAAAAAAACAGTTAAAAACTGCGTATAACGTGCTATGGGTTTCGTGCGTAAAATACAAAGCGAATACAATAATGTATTTTAATAAATGCATCGTGTACAATTTTTTCTATAAAAGATTGTTTTACCGGCCAAACAAACAATATCCAGAAAACTTTAACTTTGTTGTCATCTTGGCTTCGCTCTAGCTTGTCAGCTTTGTCGAATTCATTCGCTGCTTTGATCGATAGTTTTCCATGGTTTCGCCGATCAACAACGGGCTAATGCCAGAGCAGTACCATATCAACGGGCTACAGGCTGCGCGCGATCATTCCTTCCTCTTCCTTGTATCCTCACCCCTTACACACACTACCACCTATGCCGGGACACCGGTCGAGAGCTTAGAGCTAGTCCCGACTGGGTCGGTGCCCAGCCCAGGAGATACCTGGTTGAGGTATTTCCCCGCGAGTCGACGGTAGGTCGGCGCCGAATCTCACCATCCAGCGGGGGAAGATCACCGCCCCCTCCTAAGAGAAAACATGCACTACAGTTACGAGACTAATGACTAGTTGAGGCGCCCAGAATCGCTGACACCGAACCAACCGAGTGGTTACATCAAGCAAACAATGTTTGACTTGCGAATCCGACAATGTTCCAATAATCATGAGAAATGTTGTTGGGAAAGCTCAGTACAGACGCCGTGGAGTGTAATATTCAAAAAGTGCTCAAATGTACTACTTATTTAACCGCTCAGTGGTCGCAATCAAAACTGGAACGCGAGTGGTTTATAATTGTTATCCATTTTTAAAAAATTCTTATTAGCAACAGTTTACGAACATTTTTTTCCTGCTTTAGTTCAAATATGGGCGAGTAATGGTATCTAAACTGTTACAAAATGATATTAAATTTATTAGAATGTTGACAAATTGCAAATTCTATGAAATGTTACACAAAAATGCATATATTATGCTATTAAACAAATATACTCCAATACATGCGAGTAGATCTTCGTTTTTGAAAAGACTTGCTCTCTTCGTTTTGTGCATTTGATATACTTTGCATTACGATTATTTAATAAAACAGTTTGACAAAATTGTTTAAAACTCTGGAGTCTATTCTAAACGTGTTTCAATGTCAACATCAGATGAAAATTTCATAGCTTTTCTACTTAAAGCACATCCACAGAACAATTTTCGCAGTGCTATCGAGTTCTCTTGTTTCGTTGATGTTCACGGAGAGAGCAACGTCAACGTTGCCCTTCGGTGACCTTTCGCTCCCTTCTCGGATTCCCAGTAGTCTCCCGCCTGTTCTTACCGTTGTTGGCACAGATTTTCTCGCGATCTTCCGTTTCATCCTTTTAGGAATCCCCTTCTAGTCAAACTTCCTCCATTTTGTTCTTTGCATAAACATTTAGAAACGTTCGATTGCAGCAATTTCCATTATGTCGGCTGAAGTCAGATATTGAACCGCGAATACTCGCGTGGATTACTATTGTAATCCAAACGGTTTCCGGAGGTTATCGCTAGGCCAGCAGTTATATCCCGAGTATTTTGCTATAATTCAATAACTGAGGTCTTCTAGGAAAGGCACTAAAATTCCAAGTTAATCAACCTTCGTTGTAAACAGCGAATGAGTAAGATTGGATTACAATAGTAATCCCCGCTGAGGTGCGGAAAGACTATAACAAAGGAATCTGAGAGCGTAGATGCCACCAATACGGCATACTATTGCAGCGGCAAATTAATTGTTTTACTGCTTTTTGCTTGTGATAACTTCAACTAGGATAGTAAACCGCAATAATTTTATCAAAATTTGTAATCTGTAAAAAGCATTCATTCACATGCTCATCACCTTAGTTTTTAATTAATGTGTTGTGAAATTTGTGTTTGTGTTGTATTGAACATGCAATCCCGCAGACCGGCAAGTTACAGCAATAAAACCAAAGACGTAAATATTATGAATCACACCTGCGTCTCATTATTAACAATCTTCCATTTATTAGATGAATAAGAAAATATTTGTTTCTTAAAATTGGAAATAAGAGTAATAACTGACATCGTAAATAAAAATGATATAACATGTACTGATATTTTTAATTAAGATTCAACCTAATACATTACACACTGTAGTTAATTTCCTCTAACCTGCACAGCCGCTCTCTCCTCTCCCTCTCCCTCCTCCTCCTCCTTCTCTTCCTCCTCCGGAGGGGGCGGAGGGGACGGCGGCGGCGGCACAATAGCCTGCTGCTCCACCAGTAGGAGTAGCAGTTGCTTAATTTCTCCAATCGCCGGTGAACTTGCATTTACCTCTGAAAACAATGACTAGATTGTATGATACAGAATAAATTGAAAATGGTCTCCATTATAATATAAAACAAAAGAAAATGTGCAGTAAATAAATCACTAAAAACAAATTAAATAAGAAATGTCACGTTTATTCAAGCAATGTAAGTTACATAATTTGTATTTAGGCGTCTATGTCTTTACAATATTTGTAATTATATTCCACAATCCTTTGAGATGCATCCTCTGAAATTGAACTGTGCTCTCTCAAAACTAATCAATGTTGTAGATAGCAATAACTATACCTTATTCAACTCTTGACAGAAGTGGCTTGCTAAGCAACAAAAATTTTAATTAAAAAAGAGAATCTAATAATAAAATATCATACTTCTAATCAGGTTCCACTTAATTACAGACCATCCGCTCATTTGAAATAAAATTAACAGTTCATAAAGAAAGTGTTTCACAAAGAGTAATGAAATGGACTATGTTTATGAACTGTTTATTTATTAATTGATTGATTGATTTTACGTCAAAAAAAAGTTTAAAACTGCGTGTGACGTGCTATGGGGAAAAGTGAATTGTGTGCACATTTTCAAAATTCTGTGATCCCTACACTAAGTCATATACTACTTAAATTTTGGAGAAAAAAGCTCCCATGTAATAAAATCTATTTCCAAGAATAAAAAGGCAATAAATTTTGGCTCTTATCCATGTTGTCCTTGGGAATAATACTTCCTGCCGCGAAAACATGAAAACGATAATTTGAATAATTGTATTTCCCACTGAATTCTAGAAGACGTGCACAGAAAATGAAGTTACATTTATGTCCAGAAGCAAAACAAGGGGCCATCTCAGCATTTGCTCAATGGATCAGGGAAACTGGATGAAAAACCTGATCGAGATGGACTGGACGAAAAACCACGATCATTAACATTGACCCGGAGGCTGTAATACAAATCTTGTTACAGGTTGCTTATACACATTTATACAGTTCAAATGGTAAATAATGCATTATGTATCATTGTTAAAATTAAACGTTAATGTTGATGTTATTTCAAATGAGCTGATTGTCTATAATGAAGTGGCATATGATTAATAGAAACCTTTCATAAACAATCAGTAACATTGTTAAGAAACATGATGGTATAATTCTTCTTAATTTTTATTTTACTTTCTCACACATTATCCCCACTGTATTAATCAAAGTTAAGATTGCATGCTTATGACCTGAACTAGGATTTACTTAGAATAACAAGTACCTAAACTTATACCTACAAATGTACTAAAAATGAACTTCAAGAAAAGAACTAAAATTGGAAAGTAATATATTAACGAAATGTTTAAATTAGCCTAAAGAGAACATTCTATGAACTTCATTTCAAAATCAGGTGATGAACAAGATTCTTACTAAATGAAACTACACGTTTTCCCCCTGAAAGTAACTTCTTTCTTTTCAGATAAGTCAATTACAAACCACTTTTTCATATTCAAATGTGAAATTCCCTCAATGTTGCTTTGTATTTGGATAAATGTCACTTAACATCTGAAGTAGTAATCCAATACTCTGTGAATCTTGAAAAAATTAAATAAATCCTGATATATTTCTGAACTAATTCCCTCTACAAAAATAAAATTGAAAAAATTAAAATTAAAAAGATTATTCCCTGAATAATTTCCTTTTAATTTTTAGACTCATAACATTACTAAATTACCAGTGAAATATTGAAATCTACTAAAGTAACAGATTTCTTTCAGAATGGAGATTTGTACTATACTACCTCAAAACATGCACAAATGTGCAAAATCAAATAAGTTTCAAATCATTCCAAAAGACCTAATTTGTACACATTTCATAAAAGTGCTACAATTTACAATTACAATTACAACACTGCTAACAATTACAATTTCACTCCAATTCTTTACAAAACAATTAGCCCTCCCTACCCCACAGAAGTTTGGAAGATTAAAAGTAAATGAAAGAAAAAAAAGCTTTCAACAAAAGAAATGTAGTGAATATACAATAAGCAACTTTATCCACGAGGAACATAAATGAAATGAGTTGCCTTTACATATCTGCAGCATTGTAAGTACTACACGCGCAAGTTTTCTTGATATTCCACAGTGGGAGGGGCGTGGAGAGAAGTGCTCTGGTTACGTCATGGCTTAAAAGAGCGTACCAACTGTGGGCATGAACTTAACGCGCCAACGGTGCCACGAGAAATGCTACACTTGTTTTGAAAGTTCGAGGTGGTTGTTGATAGCATTGTAAAGTGGTACGTGCCGTTCCGAGTCGAACCTAAGTATCTCAACTGACCGTGCTATTCAACGCTGGGTGATGACTAGGGAGCTCATGTATCAAGAAATTTCGAGCGAGCAATACATTTATTCCCTCATTTCTTCACAATATCATGGTTTTTGCAATATGCCCTACACAATCTCAACAAAGTAAATATAATAATGAAGATCTTTATCTAATTGCTAATACACTTTTTATTCATAAGCTACTTACCATCTGCTTGAAATGTCTTCTCAACGCCACGGAAATGCGTTGGGCAAATTTCAAACATGGCGAGCTTGCGCAGTCCTTGGTCTTGAAAAAGCAAAACAGTTTAACATAAAGATTAGCGAATATGGACCATGGAGTAATGTATTCCTAGCTCCCTGGAACCGACGCATCGTGCGTCATCCCACGAAATAGATCAATACTAAGTATAATTAAGAAAATAGCTCAATATTAAGTATTCATAGCTCAACTCCAAGACGAAAAGTACTTCGTATAGACGAGAAACTAAAAATTACACACCAAAAATAACCTTTCTATCAGAACAAAAAACAAAAGGAATCAAACATATACAAAATACACTTTAAACTCCTCTATGTTACGAAACATTTGTGACCTTGTACAACACATAATAGAAAGTTTTGTTTCTACTAATTTAAAAATTCACAACTGTTGGAGTCATTCTTTCACTAAATGAATATAAGCAATTTTCAAAACATTCTTTGAAATTGTTAGACCAGCCATTTATACATTAAATTTACTCGACAAATTTAATCATAACTTATATTATTTACAATTTACTAAAATGTTCAATTACTAAGTTCCTTAAATAATAATGATTCAACTTTGTTCAATGCATTGTTTGTAACTGCATTTCAGTTACAACTAAGAACTCCGTTTAATGTGTAATAAGTAAAGAGCAGTACTCTTACTCTTTGAATATATGTAGTTCTAAACATCAACGATATTACTTCCGATACGGAAGAAACCGGCATGTAGCCTACAACGTACTCTCGAAATCACCCCTCTCGTCTGCTCTCGAACTCCCAAAATCTCGTCCAAACTTCTGATCTAATATTCTAGAAGAATTCGAATAGAAATGTCTGTGTCAAGACATAACAATAAAACTCGAAAAGACTGAGAACAGAAACATGTTAGTTTCCTTACCTCACCACGAGACCACCTGTATTTCGTACCTCCATTTACAAATTCTAAACGTTACCACAACGTTTTTTTTTCGTAACTTGAATTATTTCATTTCATTCCATTGATTATATGTAATCCTCATTACCTTTCTCTGGAGTCGTGGCTTCCAATCGGGACTTTCTGGTAGAACGTGCTGTAATGTATTATTTTTTTAAAACTTCCCTGGATCTGGTAACCTATACCAGCCAACGTCCCGTTCGCAAAGGAGTTGCCTCGCAGGTTTGGGAGTGTGGCGTGTGGTACTGCGATTGGAGCGAAATCTACCGGACACTTTTGGCAACTTGCGACTCTACAGCGCGCGCGCATTTTGAAGGCTATGGGCAGCAGTAGCAACAACCTTGTTTTTACTTTCGTTTACTCGTTTTTACTTTGACTCGTTTTTACATTCTCACTACGCAATAGAGGGAAAGTTATGTAATGCTGCGCGAAAAAACGGCGAATTTTACAGGGTCTTACGGGCAGAAGATCTCTTATTACAGGGTCCTGGCATCGAAAAAGTGAATAAATCCAATTGCTAAATTTAGAAAAAATCCTCTATCTCGTGATGCAGCCAGAATCCATGTTTTGTAGGTCCTTGGTACTAAAAACATCGAATGACGGCAAAATGACTGTCTTTTTGCCCATCCGTCAGTCTGTGAACAACAGAACTTAGAATTTTCCAAATTCCAAACTTTTACCTCGCAGGCTTTTATTGCAGAGAGAGAGAGAGAGAGAGAGAGAGAGGGAGGAGGGAGAGAGAGAGAGAGGGAGAGAGAGAGAGAGGGAGAGAGAGAGAGAGAGAGAGAGGAGAGAGAGAGAGAGAGAGAGGAGAGAGAGAGGAGAGAGAGGGAGAGGAGAGAGAGAGGGAGAGAGAGAGGAGAGAGAGAGGAGAGAGAGGAAAGAGAGGGAGAGAGAGGAAAGAGAGGGAGAGAGAGGGAGAGAGAGAGGGAGAGAGAGGGGGAGAGAGAGAGGGAGAGAGAGAGGGAGAGAGAGAGAGAGAGAGAGAGAGAGAGAGAGAGAGAGAGAGAGAGAGAGAGAGAGAGAGAGAGAATCTCATAAAGGTCCTACGTATGGGGATTCCTGTATTTACGTAAGAAATAATATTGATTCTATCTCCTTGGCGGAATTAAATGTGTATTCCATTGAAAATATTTTCGAAATTTCTGTTGTACATCTTACTTCACTAAAGGTGATAATACTTTGCATCTACAGACCTCCAACAAAGAGAACTGCAGATTAATTTTGTTCTTAGAAAACCTGGAAATAACACTTAACAAAGTCAGCAATCGCTCTTTTGAATCCATTGTTGTATGCGGAGATTTTAACATTTTGGCGAATCTTGTGAGAAAGAAAATTTCTCAATTTAATTAATTCCTTCAATTTAGACATTGCAGTTAATGTACCTACACGGATCACACAATTAATTACTAGATATGAAATTGAAACAAAAGATTTAGGATTCAGTGACCACGATGCAAAATTCTTACCAAGAAATGCGATCACTGACACAATAAATAATTCACGTATGACTAGATTGTTTACAAAAAGTAAAATAAAATTACTCATTGATTACTTGCAAGAGTCATGGGAAGCGGTTTATAATACTGTTGATACAAACGACAAATATAATTCTTTTTTTCAACCTTTCTTTTTTTTAGGACATCTTGTAAAAACAAGCAAATTCTTTCTTTCATTTCTAAACGTCAAAACGTATCTCAAAATTTCCTTATCTACTTTAAAAAATACAAATCATTGTTACGAAAAGTTATAAGGCAAGCTAAAATCATGAAAAAGGATCAGGATATTTTGAACTCAAATAATAAAACAAAAGCAATGTGGAATATAATAAAAAATACGACACAATCAACTAGAAACCTTGTAGAGAATGTTGTAATATAACGATATAAATGTGAACAATCCGGCAACAGTGGCTTGTCTCTTTAACCAATACTTTTCGAGAATTTTTGCCGATCTCACTAAGGATCTTCAGCCACTATATTCAAAAACACACAGTTCACCCAAACTTTTAGACACGATGTTCGTTTCCGAAACTTCTTCCTATGAAATTCTCAACATAATTGGTAAACTAAAAAATAAATATTCGTCCGGTTTAGATGAATTCCCGGATTCTTTGTTAAAGACCTGTGCGTATGCCATTATACACCCGTAAACTCACATATTTAATTCATCGTTATGCACCGGAACGTTTCCAGATATTTTCAAAACAGCTCAAATTAAACCGCTCTTCAAAAAAGGCAACAAAAATGAAATTCAAATTATCAGCCCATTTCTCTTCTATCAGTCTTTTCAAAAATATTAGAGAGACTTTTTTACGTACGAATGGAAACCTTTCTCACTAAACACGACGCGCTTTCAGATGGATTTAGAAAATCAAAATCAACGGAAACAGCTATATTTTCTTTTCTTAAAGATGTCGCCTCATCATTAGATCAAAACGAGGCACCTATTGGATTATTTTTAGATATTTCAAAAGCTTTTGACGTCATTGATCATGACATTTTATTTTCCAAATTACTTTCATATAGAATCCGTGGTATTGCTCTAGATTTGTTATGTTCGTACATTAAACAACGATCTCCAGAATGGAAATACCTTACTGGAATGATGGAACATTACGTAAGCACCTTTCCGACTCTTTGCCCATTGCACATGGAGTTCCTCAAGGATCAATTTTAGGCCCTATTCTGTTCCTACTTTACGTAAACGATATGCCCTCGATGATTCGAAACGGAAGAACGGTTCTCTTTGCAGATGATACGAACATCCTTTGCAATAAAGAGTAAATTGTACAATATCAGATGTTTCAAATTGGTTCCGGAATAACAAATTAATAGTAAACGAAAAGAAAACGGTCTTAATGCAGTTTTCCATTTCAAATAAACAATTCTGTTCTCCATTGAAAATGAACAGTGTACCATTGACTGATGTTAAGGCAACAAAATTTTTAGGTCTCTCAATTCAGTCAAACCTTAAATGGAACGTCCATTTAAATGAATTGAACACACAATTAAGTTCTTTATGCTACGCGTTCAGAATTCTTGCAAATTCAGTCAGCCTTCATACTGCTCGTTGTGTATATTTCGCGAATGTTCATTCCCGCCTGAGATATGGCATAATATTCTGGGGAAATACATCTTATAGCTCCCAGACTTTTAGATTACAAAAACGAATTGTACGAATAATAACCAAATCCCACCCACGTGATTCATGTAAGCCTCTCTTCATTAATCTAGGAATTTTACCATTACCTTGTCTGTTTATTTACGAATCAGTGTTTTTGTCAAAAATGACTTGCTCAAGGGCGGGAATATATTTAAAAAAAATGTCGATGTCTATTACTATAACACTCGACGTAGAAATCATATTCATCAGGTGACGGGATCAACAGCCCATTACAAAAAATTCACATACAATACATGTACATTATTTTACAACTCTTTGCCAGATGACATTAAACGATTAAATTCGATAGAAAAGTTTAAATCCCAAGTGAAATCGTTTCTCCTGCATAACTGTTTCTATACAATTAGAGACTACACTGAGCATCACAAGAAAAGTACCATTAATTTTAACAATTATACAGAATGCATTATTTAACATTTGAACTGTATAAATGTGTATAAACAACCTGTAACAAGTATTGTATTGCAGCCTCCGGGTCAATGACCCCCATCTCGTTCAGGTTTTCGTCCAGTTTCCCTGATCCATTGAGCAAATGCTGAGATGGTCCCTTGTTTTTCTTCTGGGCATAAATGTAACTTCATTTTCTGTGCACGTCTTCTAGAATTCAGTGGGAAATACAATTATTCATATTATCATATCCATGTTGTCGCGGCAGAAAGTATTATTCTGAAGGACAACATGGATAAGAGCCAAAAATTATTGCCTTTTTATCCTTGAAAATAGATTTTATTATATGGGAGGTTTTTTTTGTTCCTTTTCAATTTTAAGTAGTGTATGACTTAGTGTAGGGATCACAGAATTTTGAAAATGTGCACACAATTCACTTTTCCCCATAGCACGTCATACGCAGTTTTTAACTGCTTTTTTGACGTAAAATAAATAAATAAATAAATAAACTGTAGGGGATAAACCGCTCAGCCGAATTTCTCCAAAATTGACATTTCCCAATTGATCTGGCTCACATCGCAGCCCTTTGAATTTGAAATCAATATTTTAATTTCATCTTAGTAACGAAGAATTATATTATAAAAACATCACACTGGACAATAAATTTTATCGCATAAAGACGTTAGAAGACGGCAAACGACAGGATGACAGGAAAGGAAGCAGATGAATTGACCCGGTCAGTTTCTTTATTATCAGGCGATACATTAGAGTTATCATGCTCTATCAGAACCATCTGTGCACGTTCATTCATCATTGTCGCTGTCCAATATACCTGCGGCGTTAACAAGTTTAGACAATTCTCACATTCTGAGAAAAGATCTTCACTTTGCTCGTCACGCTAAAGAATTTTGGTACCTGTTTTTTCCTATTCTTCATATAATATTAATAGAATGTTGACGGTAAACCGTTTTCTTCTTCTTCTCCAGAATGCTGGTTGTAACAAGATAAAAGTAAACTTCTTCTGCAATTGTAGACTTTCATATTAAGAAAATAAAATCAGAATTTATGTCATTGTAAGGGCTTTCCGTGGTCACTAACTTCACAGAACAATACATGTGCTTCCTAGATACCTGTATTTAGACAACTGGCTTAATATATCTGGGAAAGAAGATTATTCCGGTTTTTTGGGAGACCAGAGCAGTATGAGTTGTTAATAAATGATAGCTTATAAAAGTTTTGTTAGATACCAAGAAACATGAGAAAATTATAACTAGCGGAGCTAAAACAGCACATACTCGTACTTTGCGCAAAATTACGCTAGAAGCACTCAAAGTTTCGAAAAATTGTACATGACCTCATTTCAAAATGTATATTTAAGGAACAGATTTTATTCAGTGAAAAATATCTATCTTCATAATTGTAGTTGTAGGAAGATGGATTGTGAATATTGATTTTGGAGAATGTTGGCTGATTAGTTTAGTCACTAGCGTTGTTCGCAGACGGACGAACGACATGACGGCCAGACAGACGTTTCGCCGTCATTTGCTTTTTCGGTAACAAAGACTAATAAAACATGAATCCTGGCTACACCATGTATTAAAGGAATTTTTTTCTAAATTTATCAATTTGATTTATCCACTTTTGCGTTACCAGGGCCCTATAATAAGGCGTTTCTGCAGAAAATTCCCCGTTTTTCGTGCAACATTACAAAACTTTTTTCTCTACTGGTAAAGCGGTGGCGAGAAATTCAAAACAATGAGTTTTGCTTTTGAATGAAAAAGCCAAGCATTTGAGGGTGTTATTCTGCCTATTCTGACTGCGTTTTCCATTCGTTGCACTGAAACCCACCCTAGTGCAGGGCAAAGTGCCGGCATCGCTCCGCAATAGTGCTGCTCACACGCGTGAAGGGCAGCTACGAATGTAAGGGATTCTGGAACTCAGTGCGTGTGCGCTAACCAGTGAGATTATAGATGGTCTGTCACACTGATGGAACTCGGAAAATAATAATATTTGAATTATCATTGTTATAATTTTTATGAAGTCTTTTGGTAATTTTTATTTCTTAATTCGTAAATTATTAACTTGTGATTTCTTTATTTAAAAACTACGAAAACTTCAAATGCGTATGTGGTATGTGTCGAAATTTCATTCACACAAGATTTTGAATCGAAAGGCTCCTGCAGAATTGTTTGGTAATTGAAAACCATCAATATATTAACAGGAGCATTTCCGCTGGTATATGTGTAGGCGTGCGAGAAACATTTCTTGGCACATATATTTCAATGATTTTGTAAGAGTCACTATTTTTATTTTCACTTTATTAGCGTTTCGAAATTGAGACATACCTACACTTTCGTTTCTAAATAGCACTGGATTTGTTGACATGAAGTTATTCAAGATTAAATTTTAGTAAAACACAAACTGATTTTCCGAACTTCGCAAGTTACAAAAATTATTTTAAGACATTTCTTGCAAAACATAATATACTTTATCATTCGAAGTATCCCTGCGTGACAGATCCTCAATTGCCTTCACAATTTTACCACGAATCCAAATCAGTATGGATAACTTCCGTACCTAACCTCACAATGGTCTGGTGCACTGGACTGCACTGACGATCGCGTCAGTGCAGTTTACGGCGCCCCGAGTGCGCCCTGGTTCCGTGTGATCCTGCGAATGGAAGATGTGCTTCTTTGCACTGATGCGCCCTAGCGGTCGAATGGAACACGAAAGCTGCCCCCAGTGCACACCAGTGCGGCGAATGGAAGACGCTCTGTCTGCATGTACCAACTCAATTCTGAGAGTGTTTGTGTCACTGCTTATGATAAGCTGACGTCATGCAACGACAAGGCTTCAAGGAAGGGGTCACTCGCCATTAAAAATGCTTTTCACTTATTGCGTGTTGGATCGGCAACTTTTTTGATATCTGGGAAGTAAAGAACTGTTGTACAGTGTATCCATATATACAGTATTGTGTTATAGCATTGACCGCTACTAAGCCTAACTACGGATACAAGTGGGCTATGGTTATAGCAATATTCGTGAAGAATGTTTATAAAGAAATCTTTAATATAATTGCAGTGTTTTTGTACAGTCGTTTATTTCTTGTTCTTGGGGAGTGTGTGAGCACTTTAAGGATTTTTTTTTGGTTTTGTTCAACAGAATTTTTGCAGCGGCAGGCCATTGGTTTCCTTTAATTTATTTTCATAGGTTTACAAATTCACAGTATAATCTACACATTTCATTTAATTTGTCTCCTTTCTCTGCAGTTTGGTCGAGTTGGTTAGGAAGATTTAGTTGGCATCTTAATATGCTGAAACAAATAAATAAATGAAAATCAGTCACAAATATCTTAGAACTTAACTTATTATCTTAGAACTAACTTATTATTTTAACTTAAATGATGAGAAGAACAGTACTTGTCCGATATTCTCAGATAATTTTAAATTGAAAATACCTACTTGTATTTGCTACGCCTTTGTACTTATTTAAATCTAATTCCTGTTTTGACTCCATGAAGATGTTGAAATAGGGTACTGCTCCTGAACGCTCTTTCTTCATGTTATTGTTATTGTTTATGTTATTTTTATTATTACTATTTTATTTTATTATTACTGTACATTAATAATGTTGAGTATGGGCATAATAATAATAATAATAATAATAATAATAATAATAATAATAATAATAATAATAATAATAATTGATATTATTATTATATAATTATATTATTATATAATTATATTATTATTATTATTATTATTATTATTATTAGGTCCATTATTGAGGTTATGTCTTGTATGTAGTGAAGTGGAGAGAAATGTTAGGTAAGATATAAGTCAAAGGAAAATAACAAAATGTTAATTTAGCGGAAATGAGAAATGAATTGCAAGTAACGAACTCATCGGGTTTTGTGAGCATGCTGGTCACAGAACAATAGCTCATAGTAAGCTAATAAATTATTTAAAAGCAAAGTTGTACCAGAACCTTTCATGAATAGGTAACACTTTTGGGAGAAATTGTATTTGTGCATTTCACAATGACTCAAGTGACCTAATTGCTAGTAGCCTATATGAAAGGTTTTAGGCGCATTATTACAATACTTTATTTTCTAACGAAGTAAGGTCGAGAAAGTAAAAACGTATAAATATTTTTCCTATGTTTAGTAAATGTACTTCCTCTTTTGTAGTCAGAATCCCCGTTTTGTGGGTCCTTAAAACCGAAAAATCGATTGACGGTCGATTCTGCAATCAACCAAAACCGATTTTGCCGATTTTCACTAGAATTGATATTCTCTCATCGACTTAGAGTTACGCAAGGCCATGCTAGTTTCAAACGAATATTTTGATTCTTAGGGTAGTTTATATAAAGCCTCAACTTTTTCTCAAAAAAGCCTTTATACTTTCACGTATACGTAGTATATATACTATACGTAGTATAATGTTATGTAATGCTGCAGGAAGAAACCGAGAATTTTCGGCAGAAAAAATTCATTGCTGAGAACTGATAACTAAAAAGTGGATAAATCCAGATGATAAATTAATAGAAAAATCTCCTAACACGTGGTGTAGCCAGAATCCATGTTTTGTGGGTCCATGATACCGAAAAAACAATTCATGACCGTCCGTCTGTCCATCTATCTGTGAACACAACTAGTGCCTAAACCATGCTTAGAATTTTTTCAAATTGAAGAAGTCTACGTCCATCGGGTTCTGGTTGAAGCTTTGAAAGTTTGAAAACATTCTTTAAAATTTGGGGGCACTGTACATGAAGCCCCCGGATATTTTCATCTTTTTTTTACCAAAACGTTTCCAAATTATTTGTTTGCATTTCATGTAAGAATAGAGTAAATGAACTTATAAATGTGGTATAGGTTTGATTTTAACGGTTATCTCTGAATTTTCGAAAATTGCGAAAGTATGAATTTCTATCAACTTCTTCCTACAACTACAAGAATAAAGAGAGAGATTTTTCCTTCAAATAAAATTTATTACAAATAATTATTTCTTTCATTAAGATCATCTACATTTAATGAAACTTATCATTCGCGTAATATTGTGTGCAATTTTAAAAAATAACAAAAACAGGATTTTCTTAAAACGGTTTCAAATTTGTTCTTTAAACTTTTGCTAGAGATAATCCTCATCTGACTCTGTTAGATGTCATAAACGACATTTTGCTCTCCTTTTGACTTTACGAAAGTTACAAGAATGTAATTTTCTTGAGTAGCATCTCACGTTTTTAACAATAACATAAGCAGCGATTTGTTTGCAAAACTGGATTTACAAGTACATGTGCTTTAAATGATGTCAACAGTTTTCTTTACAACAAGCTCAAAATTCTGCATTTTTAGTAACGCCATTTTCTTAAAACATGCCCCAAATTTATTCTTTAAGCTTTTTGTACAGATAGTGCTAATTGCACTGTTAAAGATGACATAAAGTTATTTTTGCTTTAGCCTTTGTTGTTTCAAAAATTACAGATATGTAATTTTTTCAAATTTAATAAAACTCTAGTCCAGAGCAAAGACATTAGAAAACTAATACGAGAAATTCAGTGCCATTCTCTAGCACCAATAGTTTTTAATAAAACATTGTCTTTGAATAGCGTAAATAACGCTTAAGATAGTGGTGCAGATCTCGTTTTCATTGAAATCACAGATCCTTCGAAAAGTACAAAAGTTCAAAATTGTTTCCGACGTACTCTTACAATATTGAAGATAGAGATGGTGAAATCTATTTTAAGTTAGGTCATTAAATAATATCATGAACAATTTTTTGGAAATATGAATAGTGTTTTGGTAATTATGTGTGAAATTTGAGCAATTGTTTTCTCCAATTTTTTTCTTTAGTTTCTCCTCGTATGTAACAAAGGAAGGTAAAAAATGGTGGTGGGTCCATTTCCGTTGAACTTTCTATATCTTTAAAAATTGAAAAATTATAATATTGCAAAACTACAAATTTAAAGATAGAAATGTTTGTCTTAAACAAAATGTAAGATTAATTTCTAAAATATCCGATCTTAAAAAAAGTTATGAACAGATTTAGAAAAAGAGAGTAGTTTTTGTAGGATTTCTGCTTGAATTTAATGTAAATTATAAAAAACATTACAAAAGAGCTCCAAATATTTTTTAAATTTTTTACACGAATCGAACGAAGGACGGTGAACTACGCTCGGGTCTAATTTTTGTTTATCTCTCTGAATTTTCAAAAATTAAAGAGGTATAAATAATGCTAAAAAATATTTGCAGTGTAGCACCACTATTACACTTTCCTTGAACACGATTGTTACTGTAGAAACAAACGTGTCATATAAATAACTAGTGGTGCTACAGAATGGTACAGACTTTCTGTTAGTAAAGGTTTCGTATTTCTTTAGTGTGGACTTGCTTTATGGTCTTGCCCCATCCTCTTGCCAGTAGTCACCTATCGTCGTTCAAAGTACTTTATTTTTTACATTTTCTCAACTTTTCAGTTTCCTACTGGTAGAATAGAAATAGCACTTCAAGTAAATTAAAGAAGATTAAAACCTGGTCCTAAATAGCGATTTTCATTGAAAAATTTGAAGCTGATTTTAAGAAAATGGCAATTAAGCACTATTGTAAATGCGAAATTTAAAGATCTTTTTCACCGGAATCTATTGAGTTGTCGAAAAACTCTATGTAAAGCAATTTAAAGCACTTTTACTCACAAATTTAATAATGTATACAATACAAATAAATATTGAATTTCGAAAAATTCCTACGTATGGTTTAGGCGCTACGGACGGACGGACGCTAGACGGACGGACGAACGGACGGACAGACGGCCGTTTTGAAAAATACCAATTTTTTCAGTTATCAGGAGACTCGAAAACGTGTACTTTCATTGAAATCTCAAAATCGATTTTCCGGAGCATTTCATAACGTTCTCTATACTACGTAAATATAAACTCCGTATGTAATATGTACGTATACCAGAAAGAGAAAATAAGATGCACAATGAGATAAACCATCTTTTAATATTTTGTTTCACATTTTCTATTCTAGCTCTCCCTTCAAAACACGCAGAAGTACCCCGAAGAATAAACTTGATTGGTACTAAAACATCCTGTTTTTTATTACCACTTGGTTAGTAGTTAGTGATTCCGAGCAGGTCAACTGCTTTGGTCATTATTCCCGTGAGTTTAGTGCATGTTTTTTAGCAGGAGATGGCGGTGAACTTCCCTCGCCGGATGGCGAGATCCGGCGCCGACCTACTGTCGGCTAGCGGGGTATCCCCCGAACCAGGACTTTCTCATCAGCGGGGCACCACCCCAGGCGAGACAAGCTCTAAGCTCCCGACCGGTCTCCCGGAATATGTGGTAGTGTAGTGCAAGTTGTGCAAGTGCGTTAAGGAGTGAGAGTCGGACAAGGAAGAGGAAGGAAAGATCGCGCGTGGTCCGTGGGCCGTTTATTAGGGTATTGCTCCGGCATTCTTCTGGAGTTGTTCGGAGAAACCACCGAAATGTACCTATCAGAGCTGTCGGCCTCTAAGTATTCTCCTGCCACACAGCGACTGAATTCGACCTAGCTGACAAGCTAATGTCGAAAATTTTGCCACTGTCGGGATTCGAACCTAGAACCTTCCGATCAGAGGCACTGCTGTGACATTATTTGATGCACTGAGCCACATCTCCCGGTACATAATATTAGTAATTTATATTGTGATATACCAGAATGATGAACCATTTTTATTACGAAAATGTCATTTTATTTGACACAGAATATAGGGATATCAATAGACGATCGCGAGGGGTCGCTATGTGACAAATAAACAATCGGGATCATTTTTGTTAGGTTGAAATGACAGAGCAGAGGGAGGATAAACATAGTTTCGGGAGACAAAAGAAAAATATATAAAATACGATGCTTCCGAATTTTTTGAAGAACATTGATTCGCTAGAGCAATGCGGTGATGAGCGGGTCAACTCGATATATTTGACTAGATCAAGGAAAGACTGTAATTGACAGTTGTTTAAATTAACGATCGTTTTTATATTAGGATAGAGCATTCTTGTAGGAAGTAAAATTCGTGTCTAGGGGTCTACCCGAGACGCAAGTAAAAGAAGTCACGGATTATAATAGTATCGCGGGGGAATTTGGAACCAGATCACGGACATTACGCGAGGACTTCATCCAGAAGCAAAATTGTGCTGCGTCCACGGAGAAGTTTCAAGGGGGCACCATCGAACGAAAAGTGGAGAGCGCGCGAAGACCCACGAATGAGTAACAAGGTTTATAACTATTGTAATACAGAGAATACTGGTCATGGCCAAATAATAATTCATTTTTTATTATCATTATAATACATTCTAATTTGTTAAGTTGAAAGTAATCGATTATCATTGTTCGTTACGTGCAATCCAGCATTTTAATAAGATTTTCAGATTCCTCGCCACTCCGTATGGATGGCAGATTGAATAATCGGTTGCAGAGTAAGTAGCAACAATAATAAACTTCGAAACCCAATTAACTGAGCTAGCCCAACATAATTTTGTAAGGAGAGATATTTACATTACGTAGAAATCATCAGGTTTCAAGTATAACCTTTTCCTGGCGCCCAAATTACATTTATCAGTAATAATTATGTTTCAGATTGGCACCAGTCAACGTCAGGCACGTTTCAATATATAATTAATTAATGAATAATTTAATAAATTAAAAACTATTACTACGATAATAAATTAATAACTATTATTACTTAACTTACTACCTAATTTCTTTGCGAAGCTGTGTTAAATCTAATTTTTAAGTAATGAAACACATTCGAAATTGAAAAATAAAGTAACAAAAAATCACTAAACAGTGAAAAATTTAAATAATGACAATGTTTTGAAAATTGAAACAATGAAAATGTTAAACAAACTTACCTTGGTGATCTTAGACATAAGACACTTCTGATATATGTATGCTGTTTCACATTTGTCTGATGTCGCTGGAAAATAGCAAGGAAATAATCAATTTTTTGAAATTCTGTGTCTCAGAGAATAGGAGTGATACACATGTGCTTTTAACAATTAAACGCTTACGATACGTACGGCTTATTTTGAATTGGTATCGTTTTAATAGAAGAAGGTACCATGTACACTGCCCATTTTGTCTTTACTACTGTTATGTACTTTTTCTAGAAAATAGTTAACGAAAACTCCATGGTATTTCGCTCACTTAAATATACAGCCATTGTTATTATTCTGACATTTTTTGAGTGAATTAAAAATAGTAAGAATTTTTCAAATATAATATTTTGCCCTTTTTTAGAATTGTTGGAGAAATTTTTTTTTTTAAAATTTAAAATATAAATTTTAATAATTTCTGAACTATAGTTTCTGAGAATACGAACGTTAATTACGAAATACATTTTCGGCGAACGCCATTTGATAAAAGTCTGTACTTGCCACTGTGGTACTAGAACATTCCTGCACCATATTTTGGATCATGATGTTAAGCTGAAAATGCCAGTGCTAATATCTTTGACCACTATTCCGCTAAGGATCGACGCGTCTAATGATTTCTTCTCTAACTTAGGCAAAGAACATGAACCAATTTTTTTAGTAAAATGATTTATTAGTTTTGTTTTATTTTTGTGCAATTATAATTTTTAGTTATAAATATAAACATGTTTTGAATTTTTAGGCTTTTAGACAGGAATGAACAAATTTAGATGTTTTGAACGTTCATTTGAGAAAACTTCAATGACAAGTTTTGTAATCAAATGGATCTCGATTTTATTGATCAATTGCCAGTGCATATTTTGGTAACGATTTTTAACGATGCTGAGTAATCAGCTAGTGTCGTAAATAACTTACGCTCAAGTTTTTTGCATTTCTCAGCGTCTTTCTTGAAAGCTTCCTCGTTCTTCCAACCAGGCCCTCCATGCAAGCGCTTCATTACAACTTCATGATCGACCTTGTTCCCAGCCATCTGGTTAATAAAAATTCACACACAAGTAAATAATTAAATTCCTAGTTGATTGATTTTTTTATGTTTCCGGGCGCGTCAACTGCTTTGGTCATTAGCCCCGTAAGTGTAATGCATGCTTTTTTCTCGGGAGATGGCGGTGATCTTCCTCCGCTGGATGGCGAGATCCGGCCCGTCCTACAGTCGGTTAGTGGGGTTTCCCCCTAACCAGGACTCTCCCACCAGTGGGGCACCGCCCCAGCCGGGACAAACTCTGAGCTTCCGACCGGTCTCCCGGAATATGTGGTAGTGTAGTGCATGTTAGTCTAAATTTATGTGTAAAGGGAGAGGATAGGACAAGGAAGAGGAAGGACAGATCGCGAGCGGTCCGTGGCCCGTTTGATAGGTTACTGCTCCGGCATTCGCCTGGTGTTGATCGAAGAAACCACGGAAAACTACCGATCAGAGCAGCCGGCCGCTAGAATTATCTTCCAGACAGCGACTGAATTCGATCTAGATGAAAAGCTAGTGTCGAAAATCCTGCGGCCGTCAGGACTCGACCCCGGTTAGAGGCGCTGCAGTGACATCAGTTGATGTACTGAACCACTAAATTCCAAGTCTTTTTACGTAATTCATATTATTATTTGTGCGCTTTTTGTGAAAATTGCTGGTTTAGGTGGCTCAGGACATCTATTATATATATATATATATATATATATATATATATATATATACACATATATAAAGAGAGAGAAGTAATATAGGAGAAAGCGTGACATAATGTGTGTTACACTCGTGTGATTGATGTGTAATACACTCTTGTGATTGATGAAAGCCACACACATAAGTACATTTTTTATTAATAAGAAATACTATTAGAAAGTAAATATGCTGAAAGATATGCGAATATGAAAACAAGAGAGTACTGTCTGACGAATGTCCTCATGTGAAGGTAGCAAAGGGTAAACTGTTTTTTTAGACGAACGGTTAATTAAAGCGTTATAAATGTATCGTGTGTTGATAATAAACTTATGAAAATATTTAATAAAAATAAAATGAATGAGGCAGGTTATGTTCCAACAAAATAAATTTGGCTGGACGAATCCCTGTGAAGTGTCCTAAACGCTACCCCTATTCTAATGTCTTCCCACTTCTGGCCGCTGGGTAGTGACGCAGGAGCGGATTAGAGAGAGGTTTGATTGATTGATTGATTTTTCGTGTTTCCGGGCGCGTCAACTGCTGTGGTCATTAGTCCCGTTAGTGTAGTGCATGTTTTTTTCTCGGGAGATGGCGGTAATCGATAAGAGAGAGGCGCGTACACGGAAATACTACCTGGCAGTCGTCTTGACGACTAATGAACTATATAAAAAAGTAATTGTCCTAATGATAATGACTATATAATAAGTAAGGAGGACTGCTACACAATAATGATATAATAATAATAATAATAATAATAATAATAATAATAATAATAATAATAACAACAACACTGTGTAGCAAACTCTATCTTAGCCGAAGCTCATAAGGAATGCAGTAAGGGCTCCCTTGGATGTAAGGAGCAACTTATCATCGATAGTGTGGTCATGTCGCAAACATGTAAGAAGAAACGCAATTTATTCACCTGTTTCATTGATTATAGAAAGGCCTATGACATGGGTAAGCACGATTAGCTCCTCTATGTGCTGTCACTATATTGTGTGAACTCGACAATCGTGAATTTCCTGAAATCCATCATGGGCAAATGGAAGACAACTATTCGTGTCACTTCGAGAAATGAAACAATGGTTACCAAGGAATTAAATATAAATCGCGGGATCTTCCAAGGCGATAGCTTGAGCCCTTACTGGTTCTGCTTGGCAATGAACCCGTGGTCGACACTCCTAGAAGACTTAAAATTAGGTTTCGAACTGAGAGGCACTGAAAGATTGCAAAATAGCCCACTTAGCGTATATGGACGACACTAAACTCTACTCTGGTACGATGCGTGGCTTAAACATTCAGTTGAAAGTTACTGAAGACTTCTCCAGGGACATAAATATGCAACTGGGCATTGATAAATGCATAATTCAACAAATACAGAAGGGTAAACTCACTAGTGAGCTCACATACGAGACTGTTAATGGAGAAACAATCACTGCTCTGGAAGCTGACGAGCTCTACAAATACCTTGGGATACAGCAAGGCAATATGATTGCACACCATCAACTGAAGGGTATGCTGAAAACAGAGCTTGCCAACCGACTCAAGTCAGTGTGGAAAACTTCCCTCAACTCTCGAAACGACTGTCATTAACTCGTATGCTATACCCATTATTACCTTCTCGATGGGTATTCTTAAATGGTCCACAACCGACCTAGAGGAATTGGAGAGACTTTTAAGAGATCAAATGACACGCTTCGGTTGTCACCATCCTAAAAGTGCGATCCAAAGGGTCACACTGCCTCGACAAATGGGAGGGCGTGGCATTGTGAAGTTCACGAATCTCCATACCAAACAGATAATAGCCATAAGAAAAGGCATGTACTTCTCGACTCCACAAGGTACTTGTGCAGACTTGTACAGTAGCCAATCCAAATGTCGACCAGGAAATGTACAAATGGCTCAGTATAAGATATTTGTACCCTGAGAGCGAAGGTTTCATAATAACAATACAAGATCAGGTGATTTCCACAAAGAAATACCTAAAATATATCATCAAAGACCCAGGAGTACTAACTGATGAATGTCGTATGTGTGGTCGAGATCATGAAACCATTCAGCATATTATCTCAGGCTGTAGTTGTCTAGCTCCCATTGACTATTGTGACATACCAATATGTGAGGCAATATGGTACAATATTTATTACAAACAGCATAAATTAAAGGGATAAATATAGGTGAATATGCCAGCATAGCAACGGTAAGCCAGCTGTCGTCAAGATCAACAATCTTCATGCAGTGACGATCTTGGAGACGGCTAGTTCATTTTGTAAGAAATTTAGGGATTGGCTAGGCACGGAAGTACATCGAGCTTGTCTGTAAAGAAACAATCGAAAAGATGGACCGAGCTTTTCAGGGTTGAAAGAGTATGATAGGCATTCATTCTGACTGATGTCGTGGTGTTGAACGGATCGTGCTCCAATTAATGTTAGAAGATTTTTTGGGGACTTGTGAGCATCTACTAGGGAGTAGATATTAGTAGAACTTTGAACTTGGATGCTATGCGTGGACAGTAAAACTTATGATATTTCAAGCGAACGAGTTACAAGGACATTGAGAGCTTAGGCGAAGTTATCAGTAACTGGACTGGAATACTAACAGCAGATAGTTTATTGATCGTTGAGTATTCAGCATACGCGTGGGATGAACTTGGAATTCGTAAATTGGCGAACGAATTTTATTAACGAGACTTTATTAACTTCGGAAATAGGGATGAACGGTGATTGGAGTGTGCTTCTGCAAGAAAAGAAGAGAGAAGATGGTATCTGGACCTGAGGACAGCGACGTCGGAGAAGAATGAAGATGGTCCAAGAGCGCTCGAAGACGAATACGACATTATAAGGTTGAAACAGGTCATGACCAAGGTTTTTCAATTTTGTGTAAAATTATCAAATACCAAAAATCATTTAATAAATTTCCATGTTTTGTGAAATGAATACATGATTCTCATTGAACCAATTCTAATAACGACGTACCAAGATAGAAATATATTTGCTTTTCAGATTCCTCGACCACTCTGTATAGATGGCAGATCGGATAATCATCTATTAGCAGACCAGACACTAATTTATTTATAATCAGAGTTTAAGGTTGACTTGTATGATAGTATTAGCGTAATCTTTTCCTGGCGCCCACCTATACAAATTCGGAACGGATTACGTTAGAACAACATCAAATAAATCATTAAAATATATTCAGTTTATTTCACTATAAAGTGAGACACGATCAAGTGGGCCACATCATCCATTCCAAACTAGCCAAGAAATACAGGCTACCTCAGAAAGTGGATGCACCATATTACCAGTATCATCCAGAAACTGTACTAGAAAATGAGACAGATAAGCTATACTGAGACCGCAGTATTCTGACAGGACAATTCAGCACAACAGACTTGATTTTACTCTCTGGGCTTGTTAGTGTAGCAAAAATGAGATGAAGTTCGGTCTTAATAAATGTGGTATAATAAATATTTATAAAGGAAATGTACAAAACACAAACCAAATTTTCTGTGATATTAACCAGATACCACCTGAAGAGACACATCGCTATTTGGGAAATCCTCAGAACCATCGACTGGGCCATAATAGTATCAAGAAGGAACTTCGGATAAAATATCAAAAGCGGCTAACAAATTTGTTAAACACTTACTTATCAGGGGGTAATCTGATTTCAGCTATCAACACCTGGGCTGTGCCGGTCCTAACCTACTCCTTTGGTATTGTGAAGTGGGCTGAATCTGACCTGGAGGAACTGGACAGATAAACGAGAAGACTGTTACATAAATTCCGCTGTCTTCATCCAAACTCCTTAGTAAAATGATTATATCTACCTCTAACGATGGGAGGCAGAGAGTTAGTTAATATAAGAACACTTTGCCTGAGGCAAGAGGAAAAAATGCGACAGGTTCTTTTAAACTCCGCCGACATATTAATGAAATTAACTGTTAATAAGCACTGCGGCTTCACTCCGTTGTACCTCCATGAACGAAATTGTGATTTAAACATCTCTACCCACCAGTCAAACTTTAATGAATGGAAACAACAAGAAATACATGGAAGATACCCAAAAATCTTGTTTCGAGGTGATGTAGACAGACGTTGCACGGTGGAGTCGCTTTTGGACAAAGAAATATATCCTGAGACCAAGGGTTTTATAATATCAATTCAAGACAGAATTATCAAGACAAGAAACTATCGAAAGCATTGTTTAAAAGAAGTGATGGATAAATGTAGGAAGTGTGGAGCTGTAGGAGAAACTATAGAACACATCACAGCTGCATGCTCTTCCCTTTCAGACAGTGCTTACTTAGGAAGGTATTATCAAGTTGCGAAAACCGTCCACAGGACAATTGCAATAGATCATAAATTATTGGATGAATTGACGCCGCCTTTCTATAAGTACACCCCTCCTCCAGGGCTGGAAACAAGTTCCACCCTTTTGTACTGGGACAGACCAGTTTTAACTGATCGTACTGTCGATTACAATTGGCCAGATATTCTCCTTATAGATAAAAAGAAGAAAGAAGAAGGAATAATAGACATCGCAGTACCATTATTCCACAACATCAAACATAAAGAAATAGAAAAAATTTCAAAATATGAAAACTTATCCTATGAACTAAAACATGTTTGGAAATTAAATGCTACCAAAACATACCCACTCATGATATCGGCGGAAGACTTGGTCAGTAAAAACTTCTTGAAAAACTTAACAGAACTTAAACTACCGAAAAAAGTGGAACAGCGCACAGTTTTGTTGCAAACAACTCATATCCTAAGAAAATTTTTATCTTAAGATAAAAGATGAAATACTTCATCTGTGACCGAACCTGTCCCCAAAACAACTCTGGGAAGGTTAGCATTTTTACCAGAAAAAATAGCTCAGAAAAGTAGGATGATGATAGTAAATAATAATAATAATAATAATAATAATAATAATAATAATAATAATAATAATAATAATAATAATAATAATAAGCGTTCGAACCCCAATGATGGTTACTAGACGCGTGTTTACATTTTTATTTATGACTCTGAAAGCTGCAATTTTTAGTTTTCGTTCGTCGTTAATAGAGTTTTCCATTCGCCGCACTGGTGTGCACTGGGGGCAGTTTTCGTGTTCCATTCGACCGCTAGGGCGCACCAGTGCAAAGAAGCACATCGACACGGATTCAGCGCACACTCGCGGCTCCCTAAACTGCACTGACGATCGCGTCAGTGCAGTCCAGTGAACCGGGCCATTGTGAGGTTAGGTACGGAAGTTATCCATACTGATTTGGATTCGTGGTGAAATTGTGAAGGCAATTGAGAATCTACTGTCACGCAGGGATACTTCGAATGATGGAGTATATAATGGTTTGCAAGAAACGTCTTAAAATAATTTTTGTGACTTCCGCGAAGTTCGGAAAATCAGTTTGTGTTTTTCTAAAATTTGACCATGAATAACTTCATATCAACAAATCCAGTGCTACTTAGAAACCAAAGCGTAGGTATGTCCGAATTTCGAAACGCTAATAAAGTGAAAATACAAATAGTGACCCTTACAAAATCATTCAAATATATATGAAAGAAATATTTCTCGCACGTCCATACACCGGATGTGCTAATGTTAATAATTTTATGGTTTTCAACAATTCTGCAGAAGCCTTTGAGATCAAAATCGATCTTTAGCAAATCTCGAAAAATTAAATTTCGACACATACGCATTTGAAGTTTTTGTAGTTTTAAAATAAAAATACCACACGTTAATAATTTATGAATTAATGAGTAAGAACTACCAAAAGAATTTATCAAAATTATAACAACGATCATAACTCAAAATTATTATTTTTCGAGTTCCATCAGTGTGACAGACCAAGAACAGCTATCTATATTCTCACTGCGTAACGCACACGCACTGACTCAGTTCCGGAATCCGTTTAATTCGTAGCTGCCCTTCACGCGTGTGGGGCAGCACTGTTGCGGAGCAATGACGTTTTTGCCCTGCAATAGGGTGGGGTTCAGTGCAGCGAATGGAAAACGCTGTAAGATTCAAATATTTAAAACAATTGGGCGAGATTGGGCGAATTCACCGTCCTTTAACGGCGGTTGTTTTCCAGAAGGCTCTGGCAACCCCGCGAGAGTTTTGAGTCGTTGTTGATGTGTGTGTGTGTGTAAGGAGAGGATAGGACAGGGAAGAGGAAGAATAGATCGCGGGCGGTCCGTGGCCCGTTTATTAGGGTACTGCTCCGGCATTCGCCTGGTAATGATAGGAGAAACCACGGAAAACTACTGGTCAGACCAGAAGGCAGCTAGAATTCTCCTCCAGACAGCGACTGAATTCGACCTGGCTGAAAAGCTAGTGTCGAAAATCCTGCCGCCGTCAGGGCTCGAACCAAGGACCTCCAGATCAGAGGTGCTGCAGTGACATCAGTTGATGCACTGAGATACCACTCCCGGTCTTGAGTCGTTGAGAGTCGGTTGGAGTACTTAAATATGACTTGATGTTTGAGGTAAACTATCCAATATGGCTACGTTTCAACAGGTGCCACGGTGAGTTGATGTATTTTCGTTTTCAAATGTGTTTCATTGTATACAATTACTTTAACATTGTAGTTTTCTATTTATAATTTAGCATCTATTTAACTTGTTTTAACGAATCAAATAAAATTTAGAAAATTGCAAAGTAATGCTTACCATTTTCTGAGCTTCCATCAAACACTGAGCAATACACTGAAAAAAATTTAAAAAGTATTTAATAAGAGTCATAGAAATATAACAGAAAACTGGCGGATTTCAAGCCACAACGCATGAAGTACACATCAGAATTTTATTCGATAAAGGCAAGAATAAAAACGTTATATCCAATAAGAATTGTTCAAGAAAAAACAGTATAAAACACGTGGTAGGATCTTTTACAAAAAAAATTTTTTTTAAAATTTAAGGAATAATTCATTTAGAAATATATACTTAAAAAGCAATAACGATCCATTATATTAACAGTTTTGGTTTTAGATTTTGAATATTTTGTTTAAATACAAAATTGAACTTTGATTTACTGTGGAAGTTGTACTTTGGTTGAATAAAATACATTAAAGGACATGGAAATTTATAACACTTAAGTAATATTTATAAGAAAAAGTTATAAATTATTACTTCAAAAAGTCTTTTATTTCTATGAAAATCGTGATTTTTCAATGTTATTAACACACGAGTTTAAAATCCTGTACGTGAGTAGTACAATAGAGCTGAAAGTTTGTAATATGTAAAAACAATAATGAATTCAAAATGTAGCCAAATAAGAAAAGTACAAATCAGTTGATTTTCCTATTGCGTTTATCTTAATTTTTTTTCATCTATAAGTAATATTTTGCATGATGGACACACAACAAAGCTTGTCTGATGAACTGTTTTTCCTCGTTTGTGTGCATTTATGCTATTTCCCTGATTGTCTAGATCAATGAGGTTAGCAAACGGTACCTACTAGAAACGTTTTTGAGAATATTACAATTGAACGTGTGGTCGTTGAAGATTCTATACATTAGGTATACCTAGTTGCTTAAATTTCCAATTAGGTGAATTAAATGTTTTCTATAAAACACGTGATGCTCATACAGGTATTAGAAACAATATAATATTGTTATTAAATTGGATTTTTGTAACTTGGCCCATTTAAAACATTGTGACATGAAATACCTGAGTTATTAAACTGAATTACCTTCATGTCATGATTAGGCTCCTTTTTCGCTTCATCAACTGTAACAAAGTAAGAGAATTATGCATTCATTATTTATTCCATACAAACTGTTGTAATCAATTTTAACCATGACGCAAATTTTTGATGTTATGCTGCGCGAGATTAAAGATTTAAATAAGATTAATTTTTGGGGTAGGTATTGAATCAAATATTCACGATCACAATATACTATTATTGACTTCATGACCAGTTTTCAAACAATGTGAACAGAAATGCTGAAGTGTATCAGAAAATGACGAATCACGAAATTCTTTTCACAAAATACACTCCATTTACACGCGATATTTTCTTATAAAACAAGGTTTTGCTTTTCAATGATATTTCAAAAAAATTAAATTAAACTAGTGGCATGAAGAATAAACAAATGTGAAAAAAATATGTGTATATATATATACTTTTTTTTTTTTTTTGTTTTTTTGTTATTTAAGGTTGCATCAACTTCTAGGTCATTAGTGACCACTATGGGAGTTAACGGTATGGTAACTATGAAGAAGAAACGATATGGTGATGATAATGGTTGAAAGAACGACCACAAATACAACCACACCCGAGGCCGGACTCGAACCCTCAACCCTTCACTCCGAGATTGCTACGACACCTCTTCCTTAGCGATCTCCGCCACCGTATCGTCTGTAAAACGTTATTTACAGAAATACTTAAGGTTCTTAATTGAGGGCAAGGTTGCGGATTTGGTGAAGCAGGCCTGCAGAGCATTTTACACTTTCACTGACGTGGGGATCCGCGCCACAGCCACTCCAGAGAAATCCAGGAAGCTAAGATGAGTGGGGATGACTCAACAAGAGGAGAAAACAAACGACAATGCGCAATTAGTATCGCATAATTTAAGAGAGCTATCGGCGATTGATTTTTTCGTATTTCCGGGCGCGTCAACTGCTTCGGTTATTTGTCCCGTTAGGGTAGTGCATGTTTTTTTTCCCGGGAGATGGCCGTGAACTTCCCCCGCTGGATGGCGAGATCCGGCGCCGACCTACTGTCGGCTTGTGGGGTTTCCCCCTAACCAGGACTCTCCCACCAACGGGGCACCGCCCCAGCCGGGACAAGCTCTAAGCTCCCGACCGATCTCCCGGAATATGTGGTAGTGTAGTGAATGTTAGTGTGTGTATGTGTGTGTGTGTGTGTGTGTAAGGAGAGGATAGGACAAGGAAGAGGAAGGAGAGATCGCGCGCGGTCCGTGGCCCGTTTGGTAGGATACTGCTCCGGCATTCGCCTGGTGTTGATCGGAGAAACCACGGAAAACTACCGATCAGAGCAGCTGGCCTCTAGAATTCTCCTCCAGACTGCGACTGAATTCGGTCTAGCTGACAAGCTAGTGTTGAAAATCCTGCCACCGTCAGGACTCGAACCTTGGACCTCCCGGTCAGAGGCACTGCAGTGACATCAGACTGAGCTACCGCTCCCGGTGGCAATCGGCGAGACACTGATTCATACAGTTCCAGTAATTTCGCCATTTATATTATATTGTAAATGTTTGTTGGTGATATATTATAATGTGACATTTGAACCTAAAATGAATTAGAGATAGGCATTTGGTTTGGACACCAAGAATTATGATTGCTTATAGGGATGATAATGTAATTCAATTTGCTATGATGTAATCACAAATTGTTGGGTAGTGCCAAACACAAAATAGCAATTTTGGATCGTTTTTGACAGTAACAGCAATAAAATATATTTTCATTGACTTTGTGTAATTAAATACGAGGCTCTCAAAGCTAGAAAATCTTTTTGGTAAAGGAATCATTATTACTTTCTGCTCTAACTTCTGACAAGCGTAGATTGTATATTTCTAGTATCAGATCAATGCACTCTATTTATTAATAGTCGTTTACATCGTGTAAAACATAATGCCCTTTACATTCTATTTAACAAGATCCATAAAAATATCTGGATTGCCAGTAGCAAATGATCAGAGAGCTTTGCTCATTAGAATCTTTTATTTAGATTTATAATGAAGGAAATAGTCGCATATATGTTCTACCAAATATTACCCTTCTTGGAATTGCTTATATTTCATTTTTATGTCCATGAGTGGTAGTGTAGTGCGTGTTAGTGCAAGTGTGTGCGTAAGTGGAGAGGATAGGACAAGGAAGAGGAAGGAAAGATCGCGCGCGGTCCGTGGTCCGTTTGTTAGGGTACTGCTCCGGCATGCGCCTGGTGTTGATCGGGGAAACCACGGAAAACCTACCGATCAGAACAGCCGGCCGCTAGAATTCTCCTCCAGACAGCGACTGAATTCGACATAACTGGCAAACTAGTGTCGAAAATCCTGCAGCTGTCAGGACTCAAATCTAGGACCTCCCGGGCAGAGGCACTACAGTGACATCAGTTGATGCACTGAGCCACCGCTCCCGGTAACTAGTTTGGGATTACAGTAGTATTACTTCATTACTTTATTCAAAACATTACTATTAGTTATTCATTATTATTTCAAAATATTACTATTAGCATTGAAAAGTTTAAATTATGAAGCACCCCAGTATTGATATGTGCTATTAGGAACGACAAGCCATGCCCAGAAAATATGCACAGCAAATGTAATAGGGAATTTATGGTTCTTATAGTTGCTTTCAACAGTTTTAGAAAAAAGTGAATTGTAAATAATCTCTTTTTATTTTGTCTTTTGATTTCAAAAATATTCGAATGGCAATTGTTAAACAATTAATTCCTTTTTTATGTATATATATATTTTCATGGTATTAAATAAAATATATGAATTTATCTTCAAAAATATCCCTATTGAAAATTTGAATGTTGCAATGCAAAGGAATTATTTTTCACATTAATAAAGTCAACAGTCTGTATTCGTAAAAGACAAAGGAATTCGGAGAGAGGGAAGTATAAGAAATCGAAGCAGTATAATAGCATCGAGGGAAATGTCTACCCAATTTTCCAAAACATTTGGGCCCTTCAGTGACGGAAAATCACCAACAAAACCCTTTAGAAGTGATTTATAAGCAAATCATCAGTTTTATGAACTGAAATAATAGTATTGGCGACCGTCAAATTGTTAAATTCGAAAAAACCTGGAGATCCAAGTCTCGCAAACTCAAAATTATATTGGATTACTACGAAAGAGAGAAAATAAAAATTATGTTAGTCGTAGGTTGCCAAGGATTACAATCTTCAGTTACAATACTTACATCCAGCATTTTTAAAGCTTTCAGTGCATTTCTTCATTTCTTTTTCCTGAAACAAAAGTAAAATATAAAATTGAATAGTTCGAGAAAAGAAGTATAGTCAAAGACTTAGTAAAATGTACTAAGCATTTTCAGTGATAAAAAATTATAAACTATTTCTAATCTTAACTGATTTATTCGAACCGGAAGGCTTGAGAATCAAAACGCGTAAAGTAATAAAGAGTCAATTTGGAGTATGTTGTACAGGTTTACACGTCAATACGAGTAAAGCGAGTAACAAACATAAAGAATGAACATTATATATTATATATAATGAAAGATTGAACTTACATTAAAATACGTTGGTCAGAATGATAGTTCATAAAATTTAGAAATATTTTAAAATATTAAGAGATTCATTTGAACAAAATTTTATCAATTCGCAGTATAATAACTGCGGTGCTTATGTTTGTGTCTGAAAAACTAGAAATCCAAATAAGTGTTATTTCGATTAACTAGTTTGCTATTTTGCTGTTGAAAGGAATTATCGAATAACGTGTTTATAGGTAAAGTTTATATTTTGTAATTTTATGTTACTGAGAATGTATGAATGGTAATGAAAATATAATGGTGTGGCTTCCAAATTGCAACGAGAGGCCTAAAAATGAAAAAATAAGCCTTGAGTATGAAATGACAACTCCAGAAATAGTGACGGAGTTTTAGCGACTTTGCCTGTATCTGAACACACAATCTCTGAACACACTGGATTCCAGAAGAGATGGAACATTCACTGAAGAACAATAAAGTCTAGCAATTTGCACAACAAATTTTTAATTTTTACCCCTCAAAAACTTACTTTACAAAAACTAAAAAAAATAACTTTTATCCCTAATGGAAATCAAAATACAAATTATATATGTATTATAAAATGTAAACACATTAATGAATGTTTGATGACTAATTGAAGGCATATATACAGACAGCATATTCCTATCTAAATTAAATACAAACTATGTGAGAGATGTAAATATGCAATATAAATGTAACGTTACTAATAACTGATAAATTATTAAATGTAGGCATGACACATACAGACAATACTTCCATTATGTAATTCAAAATATAGCTTATGTGTAATGCAAAAATTTAGTGCAAATCCAATGTAGTAATGACTGATGATAAATTGAATGTATATGTGACCCATAAAAATTCTCTGAGGCAATAAGTAATATATAATATAAATACAAAATGTACATGTAAAGAGGTTTAATGTAAATATGTAAACTGTTTGACTGCTAACTAAAGTATTAACGATACAAGCATATCCCTAATGGAAATAAAAATACAAATTTATATATGCATTGTAAAATATATGTATATCAATGATTGTTTGATGACTAATTGAAGGCATAAATACAGACAGTATATTGTTATCTAAATTAAATACAAATTATGTGAGAGGTAAATATGTAATATAATGTAACATTACTGATAACTGATAATTTATTGAATGTATGCATGACACATACAGGTTAAGACAATATTTTCCATAAGTAAATTAAAACATAGACCATGTGTAATGTGAATATTTAGTGCAAATTTCAATGTATTAATGACAGATGATAAATTGAATGTACAGATGTCACATAAAAATTTCTCTAATGTAAATCTGTAATGATGTCGCTGATGACCATAGTAGTTAAAAAGCGACATAAAATAAATTAAATAAAAAAATAACTTTTCTGAAAATGAACAGATGCTTATATCAAGAATAAGAAATGGTTATTGTAATTTTAGTCCCAAGCACGTTCTAACCAGAGTTCCCCCTGCCACCAGTGTGTCCTGCAATACCTCTGTCAACATCCACCATTTGTTACAGCATTGAACTGTATTTCAGCACAATAGACGCAAGCACAAAATAGATGAGGAAGATCAAGAACTTAATTTAACTTTTGAGGATCATCAACAAAAATACTACAATTATAAATTAAGTAACATCCTAATTGAAGTGTAGCCCTGCAAAGTTTATTTCAATACTGTTCTTGCAATGTTGAATTTTAACAATGTTACATGTGTGTATCCTTTAAGGTTTAATTAGTATAATTAGGGTCAATCAATGCTATTATATTACAGGAAATTAAACTTTTCACTTGTCTACTATACCATTTGTAGGAATATCATGAAAAAACTGAATATTTGCCTTTTGGCACTAAAGACGTGTAAGAAGGAAAAAAAGAACTTAACAGCTAAAAAACCATTTAAAAAAATCAAAAGTGTGTATCAATTTCCCCCGACCTGATGGAGCTAAAGTGATACAGCTTAATATCCATAAATGTATTTTGTTTGTGAACAACAAGCAGGCTATAATGACCTAATGGGGCTAATAGGGCCAACCTGATGGGGCTAACCAGATGGGGCTAAAGTGATACAGCTTAATATCTATAAATGTATTTTGTTTGTGAACAACAAGCAGGCTATAATGACCTGATGGGGCTAATAGGGCTAACTTGATAGGGCTAACCTGATGGGGCTAAAGGCTTAATATCTATAAATGCATTTTGTTTGTGAACAAGCAGGCTATATCGAGACACCTTACGGTCCAGTGTCTCAAAGCCAAAATAGTGATATCATTTCTGTTGTATGTCCATTAATAATACAATACATTTGATGTTATTTTCTACTTTCTTGTTAATTTTGGATATAAGTAACAATTCTTAAAGTGTATCCCATTATTCCCAATTATTATCATATTAACCCTGATTGACCCTATATATGTTTACATAGTTAATTATTGCTACATATTCCTTACGTATTTCGTTGCATTTTAAAACATATATACGTCGAAACGGAATACAAGTTTCCAATATATGTTGTGAAATAATCTTCCTAACAATGTAATGCTACTGTGCTTCATGGCTAGCGGACCTCCATGCTTGAAAATTGTAATACTTATAACCCCGTACTTATTAAGTTATTAGAAATCGGGAGCAATAATTTCCGTTCTATAGTCATCAAAAATAATTTGAAGTGATGCCATCTGCACAAAATGATGCGGTTTTAAAGTGATGCAGTCTGCTATATACACTTTTATGATTTCAATCCAAACATATTATCGTTCGTTGCGAACTACTTTAGGAGAAGAGGATATACTCAGAGCCGGATTAAGCTTGATGTAGACCCTAGGGAAAATTTTTTCATATGCCTCAGAAAAAATTATAGGACTTTCATAAACTGTAATTATTAGACTTTTGGGGAATTACAAAAAAAAATAATTTCTAGGAATACAGATAACACAATTAATTCGAAATTTACGTAGTCTTTTATGACTGAAAGATTTATCCTTTTGTATTTTCTGTGTTTTCTATTTTTTTTCGCGCTCTTTTACAAACCTGATGCAATGTATATATTGTCCTGTATAATGTATATCGAAGTTATGTTTTAATAGCTATTAACATACCTAGAAATGTTATTAGTGTTATTACTGCCAAGAACAAAAGTTAAAAATCGAGGCGGAGCCTAGCGGAGCCGAGATTTTTAATTTGGATGAGACTGTAATAACATTGTAACATTTCGTGATATGTTCAGAATTTTATTGGTCGACATAAAATCTCACGAATTATGCAAAATTGTGGACATTACTGCAGTAGTAAACACCATTGCTGCGGCACGATATTGTTAGTATGACACAGTGAGATGTTGCTTGCGATATATCTATATAAACTATATTAGTAGACCGTGGTTCGAGAAAGGTAGATGCAAATGATTCTCCTGAACTTAAAGATATCTAAAGATATGACATTCTTTTAGGAAATTGGCGCGTTGACTTCCAGTAGTGACACCTTCACATCGTCAATAAATACGATTACTGGAGTAGTTTCATTTGGTGAAAAGGAGGATTTGGAGTAAAATGAGATTAATTTGCATAATCATTTTTCTAACTGTACTATCAATAATATTACAATTAGGAATAATTATTCCTCAAACCAATGTGAATTACATCTGAATTATTTGGATCTTATTTGTTTTGTACATTGCCATGTTCTTTCCTTAACGAACATTTGACTTGCGATGAATTGATGGTTGTTTGCGTTGCTAAGGATGTTAAATTTCTTAACAAATCGGTAGGTATAAGTGCACTTAACAAACCTGCTGGGTTGCATGTTAAAAGGAGTTAAAAACGCATGTGACCGATAATAATTAAAAATTGGCAATTTTATGTATATGGGATTTATTTATCTTTCGTCCCGGACCTAAATTGACTACTGGTTAATACGGCCCTGAATATACTTAAAATCAACATTAAAAGTAATAGGGACATTTCTTTGAAGAAAGAAAAGAAAAATAATCACGAGAACGGCCCCCTCCGTCAGAAGAGAGGAAAGCGTCGAGCCGCACAGGGGCCATTGTTGACTCCGAACCCCGTTCAGTTTTGATAAGTTGCGCTGTAGAAAATATTTGAATTGAATTTTCAGACTTTCTCATAGTAAAGTTTTCTAATTTACTTGGTGTGGGCTAGCTTGATGGACTTGTCCCATCTTGTCAGCCGCCTTTAATACATTTTTTGAAGTATTCTAATTTTTTCGGTTTCCTAATGGTACATTCAAACATATTAAAGAATATTAAAGAAGGTTAAAATCTCGTCCTTTATTTCATTTACTTTGATAAATTTGAAGCCGTTTTTAAGAAAATAGCGTTTGAGCGTTATTGTAAATGCGAAATTTGAGGCTTTTCTCACAATATTTTTTCGAATTTTTAAAAAATTCATTCAAAGTCATTTAAAACTCGAAACCACTCATAAATGCAATAATGTACAGAAATGACTGGAATATTAAACGGAGATATTTTAATAAAATTAATTTTGTAATTTTTGAAAAAACAAAACAACAAAACTCCAAAATTAACAATATGTCATCTAAACTCTGCCACTATCACTATCCACACGAAAAGTTTGAAGAAAAATTTGGAAACGAGTTTTGGAGAAAAAGTTGTTTGTGCGTTTCTGAAAACGCGGAATTTTGAGCTCAGAAACAGAAAACTTTTGAGTTTTCGAGAAAATTTATGTAACATCATGTAAAGCACATGTGCTCATAAATGCAATAACGTGAACAAATCGCCGGTAATGTAAATAATAACGACGTGAGAGGCCAGTCAAAATAATTAATTTTTTTGTAATTTTTGAAAAACAAAAGAATAGAGCAATGTGGCGTTTACGTCACCTAATAGAGTACATTCAGGACCTTTTATACTAAAAGTTTAAAGGCAAATTTTGAGCCTGTTTTGAGAAAATCTTGTTTTTATTATTTTTTTAAAATTAAACATACCGCACGCAATATTGCATGAAAACTACTAAAATTTTGAAAAAAATACACATGCTCTTATTGAAAAACTGATTATGAACATCAAATTTCATTTGAAAAAAATATCTCTATCTTTAACTTGGTTGTTCTACGAAAACGTCGGAAATAATTCAAACTCTTGCAATTTTCGAAAATTTGGAGTTAACTCTGCAAATCAAACCTATGACATGTAAGAGTATTTAAAGATACTCTTATATTCTTATACTCTTATAGAGAATTATAAGAGTATTTTACTCTATGATTACAAGAACTTTACAGAAAAAATTGGAGCCATTTTTGAGAAAAGTTTGAAAATGTCCCAAGGGTTTAATATAATGTACCCCCAAAAATTAATGCGTATTTTTCAAAATAGCAGATCAGGTCTAATCGACAAGTGTTTGTTCGATATGGAAAAAATCAAAAGCATAGTTAGGAGTTAGTGCTGTTCACATACATCGGACAGACGCACGGACGGACAGGTTCTTTGCGATCAATCGATTTTTCTGTGTCAAGGGCCCACAAAACATAGATTCTGGTTACACCACGTGTTGAGGATTTATTCTAAATTTAGCAACTGGATTTATTGACTTTTTAGTTTCCAGGACTGTAATCGTTTTCCGCTGATAATTTGCCGTTTCTTCGCATAGCATTACCGTACGTTTAGAAGAAAGTAATAAAGTCAACACAAATTTTGTTTGAGACAGGGCTTACCCATTAACAAGGCTTAAACTAGTCGAATATATCGAAACAACAAAACAAAACTACACGCAATGCTCTCAAAAATAAACACAGAGATTATAAATTAATTAATTATTAACAAAGCTACTTATGAACAGGAGACTTACATATGGTTGTTCCGTTGCGAGACACACAGCACCAAGGCAGAGAAAAACAAGTGCTAGAAACTTCTCCATCGTATCCAATATACGAGACGCAGACAGTTTCCAACCTCGCCCTTGCATATATACTGCTTCTCTCGTCGCCATATTTCACTTCTTCTATGTTGGTTTTCAGTTCAGTAGATAATTGCTTCCGGCGAGGAAGGTGTTGCATATGGAACAGTAATATAACAAATGGACCATAATTTTTTAGGAATCGTGAAAACGTTATGATGTAATCATGATAAATCATGATACGGTCATTGCGTTGTCAGCCAAGTTTCAAAATTTTCAGTTTTCCAAGAATGACTTGTTCAAAATAAACTGTTAATATTCTTATGATGTGTATTGATGAATTTGTATCTTGATAAGGGTTTTACAAGTTGTTTGTTTTCCAAAATTCACAGATTAATGTCTCTGTAGTGCCTCTTACCTGGAAGTCCTAACTGCAGCAGAATCTTCGACACTAGCGATAGTTAGGTCGCTGTGTTGGTTAGTGATTCCGGGCGTGTACACACCTTAGGTAATTAGTACCGTAAGTGTAATGCGTGTTTTTCCTCGGGCGTTGGCCGTGATCTTCCTCCCGCTGGATGGTGAGATCCGGCGCCGACCTATCGCCGGCTAGCAGGGTTTCCCCCTAACCAGGACTCTCCCACCAGCGGGGCATCGCCCTAGTCGGGACAAGCTCTAAGTTCCCGACCGGTCTCCCGGAATATGTGGTAGTCTAGTGCATGTTAGTGTAAGTGCGTGTGTAAGAGGAGAGGATAGGACAAGAAAGAGGAAGGAAAGATCGCGCGCTGTCCGTGGTCCGTTTGGTAGGGTTCTGCTCCGCCATTCGTCTGGTGTTGATCAGAGAAACCACGGAAAACTACCGGTCAGACCAGAAGGAAGCTAGAATTCTCCTCCAGACAGTGACTGAATTCGACCTCGCAGAAAAGCTCGTGTCGAAAATCCTGCCACCGTCGGGGCTCGAACCTAGGACCTCTAGGTCAGAGGCGCTGCAGTGACGTCAGTTAATGCACTGAGCTACCACTCCCGGTAGTTAGGTTGACTTCAGCCGTTGACTGAATTCTAGCGGTCGGGTGCTCTGATTGGTATATTTCAGTGATTTATCCGATCAACAACAGGTCAGTGGCGGAGCAGTACCCTAGCAAAAGGGACGTGGACCACGCGCTGGTTTCCCTTCCCTTGCTTTGTCTGAACGTCACCCCTTACACACACATACACACACACATACACACACATTTGGGATCTTAAAGTTTGTCCGGCTGGGGCGATGCTCAACTGGTGAGAGATACTTGGTTTGGGAAAACCCCCGCAAACCGACGTATCTGGAGGAGCTGTATCGCATTATCCAGAGGGGGATGATTTTCGTCACTCTCAAAGAAAAACATGCACTGTAGATACGGGAGTAATGACCATGGCAGTTGAGGCGCATGAAAATAGTAATCAATCAAAATTGCCTAATAAGTTAAAATGTTTCTATAATTACAACTTTCCGATACTTTATTTCTCACACGGTGGCTAAAAGCATGAACTGACGTCGCTGCAACGCCTAGGGGTCGTGGGGTTTGAATCCGGATGGTAGCAAGATTTTCGTCACTAAAAAGATAGGTCGAGTTCTGTCGCTGCCTGGACGAGAATTGTAGCAACCGGCTCGACCAATCAGTAGTTTCCCGTGGTTTCTCCGATCAATACCAGGCGACTGCTGGAGCAGTATTCCCCAAACGGGTCACGGAACGCGCTCGATCTTTCCTGTCCTTTCCTTGTCCTATCCTCAACCCGTACACACACTTACATGCACTACACTACCCCACTTGCCGGAAGACTGGTCGGGAACTCAGAGCTTGTCCCGGCTGATGCGGTGCGCCGCTGGTGGGAGATATCTGGTTGAGAGAAAAGCCTGTTAGTCAACGGTAGGTCAGCCCCAGATCTCGCCATCCAGCGTGGGAAGAGCACCACCATCTCCTGAGAAAAAAAACACTATAGTTACGGGGCTAATTATCTTAACAATGGACGCACAGGAATCACTAGAATCAATCATTTATGTTTCACTCACATGCCTTCACATCCTTACCCTCACACGTGGTTGCAAATTCCGCTATCCGTTTTTGTGTCATACTTCTGCGGCTTTTATCACAAGTAACTGAGTGACCATGAGAGCTTTGAAAATTGTCGATAAATCCCCGACCCGCGAAACAGGGAGGGGATTTATCTGAGAATTTCTGAAGCAGGAGTACTATTTAATAGGACAATTTCACGAAAGAAACTACGCCCAACAGTTCCAAAATGATCCAAATATTGAAAATAACTAAATGCATGTTAAACTCAAATATGTTATGTTGTATTATATACGCGGTTTATTGCACATCGACGCAGTGATCATTACATGCCGCCTCCTAAGATAGATGATTTGGGGCGGAAAAATCGGATAGAAAAAATGACACATTTTTTAGATACACAGACTTTTTAGTTAAACATTATTTGTTTTCATTTAACGAGTGGAATAATATTTTCTATTTACTCGTACTTTTCAAATAACTCTACGGTAGTCCGTCGAGGTTTCTCCAAACGAAGTGTAAAATATACTAGATGAAACCTTGCAATTACATTGAACAAAACAAAGAACTGCAGAAGAGATACAACTGCAAAGTTCTACAAATGCACTATAATTAAAATCGAACTCCCAAAAAGAATTATTTGATGTCGTTCGTATTCATCAACACTGATGGAATACGAGAGGTTTACAAATTCTGGGCAACACAATCACTATTCACTGAGAACACAGACTTGCTACTATTTCTAAAAAGATCATAAAAATGTATATATTCATCGAAATCTGTTCATGAAGAATATTTTATTGAACTATTATAAGTAGGGCTCGGATAATTATATAATAAAATTGGTAAAATATATACATATAATGTGACCGCTTTACCTTTTCACTATATTCACTAAAAAGCCTACAGTGGGTCACTCAAGTAACCTAGTAGTCTTACTTGACCTGTGACTTGTTATGACAATATCATACCAACAATTAGTTTTCTGGTACAAGAAAAATATAAAATTAGAATTAACATAGTTATTAGAATTAACATACTATGTTAATTCTAATTTTATATTTTTCTTGTACCAAAAAACTGATGATGATGATGGCTAAGCCATCGAAAGCTGCTATTTGTGAAATAAATACTATTGTTGACAATGACAACGCCTTCAATCATTTTAATAACAAAGAAAAGATACTGTTACACCGGAATCCGGTCTTTATACTTCAGTTTTTACAACATACGTCGCGTTAAGGCCTATCTTCAGGATAGATTATGTCACTGCTTTTCGCGTCTTTCTCGATCATGTCGCAGGATAGCGACAGTATCAAGCACTGCTCTGTACGGTCGCGATAACGCGAAATCTAGCGGCACGCCCGAGAAAGATGCGAAAATCCGTGACATATTCTATCCTAAAGACAGGCCTTGACGCGGCATGTTATAAAAACCGAAGTATAGTCATGTGCAATAAAGATTACAAAGAAAAGATAGTGTCCTTCCACATAAGTGTTAATGCTATTTTTAGAGTTAGATTATGAATGTGAATAATTTAATTAGTAATATTTTAATGGCGAATTAATTACATTTAAAAGGTGATATTTCAATATTTCCGGGCTCATACTTCGACCAGAAAATAGCCTTTTTACTTGCTTATTTTAAGTAAAACTAATGCGTGAATTTCCGGGCTCTAGCGATTATTTTGAACATTTTTCGTGTCATTTCTTGAGGACAGTTTCCCCCAAACCAGGTAAAATCTCATTAAGTTCATTTGTATGATACTTTTTTTTGAGAGAATTTTTAGTGTAATCAAGGGGCGTTTACGTCATCCTTTTATTACCTTGTTTTAAATCCAACATCATCCGCACCGGAAGTAAATATCCTCTAAGGTAAAAACCAGTTGCATATGGCGTTAAAAAAGCTATATATTGCAGAATTACTCTTGAAGCAATCTCTCGTATTTGGAAAGGATGAGGTCTCTGACTATTGTTTTTCGCTGCCTCAGTGCGATTTGTCTCCCAAAAGATACAACTAAGTTCATAACTTTCTTTATTATATGTTATCTGTGAATTATATTCGTATATATTACCAAGAACAGCCTGTTTACTATCGGGTCCGGTGGAATGAGTAAACGTGAGTAGCTAAACAAGTTGAGCGCCACATGTATAATTACAGTGGTATACATGAATAAGTACAGGGTTCGGAGATGCCTCAGTGCAGGTCCAAATATTGTTCTTGTGCACCTACTGCTGATCGCGAATTGAGGAGTTTTAGATTTAATTTAGATATCCATCCTTGATATTACAAATTATTTTTAATCGGCAAAGAAATAAGCCTTATACCTTCAATATCATTATATACCATTAGTATTTTCATTCTGGGACCTGCTCTGAAAATAATTTTTCGATTGTAAACTACGTGATGTAGAAAATATATTATAAATATATTAACTATACTAATATATAAATACAGAAGTGAGTTGTCTTGCAGCGCTGTAATCTCTGAATCTACTGAACCAATGCCGATTAAACTTTTGTACTAGTATTCTTTAAAGTCCTGAGTACTATAGGCTATGATTTACAAACATAAACAGTAATATATTTTCAAAATAATTCCTTTTCTGGACATTTTTTGCCTAACTTTACATCAGAGATTCAAGAGTACATCAATGCCAATAGTTTAGCTGCGCCTCATCAGAGGATGACGACAGAGATCTACTACTGATTTCATCAATGTCCACAATTATTACGACATTCATTGGAGTTTGAATAAGGTTATGTAATGTCCCTGTGTAAACATTTGAAAGAAAGCCGTAACTCAAGTGGTAAATAATGTCATTGTTCATGCATTGCTCTTTGTCCCTATTACATACAAAATGGCAAGAAATAATTGCGAGTTTGAAAGTGTTTATTAATTGAGGTAGGTTGAGAGAATAAAAAGTACAATAATATAAATACGGAACATACAGTAAAGTACAGTGTACAATATATAGATATCGTGCACAATCTAAACAACGTCTTCTTTTATATAAATTTGTGACAACTTAGTTGTTTGACGAAACGGGTGTCACAGCTGTCAAAACAGATTAAAAATGCCAAGAGATAGTCATTTTACTGAAATTTTAAATCGGTTACTCAGAGGAAAGATCGACTTGCTGAAGTACTCACTCGCCCCATTGAAAATAATACTGCAAGAAGGGGAGAAATGTGAATAATTCTCTAAGTAGCAGGGCAGCTGTTCATTAGACTAAATTTGACTATTTACACAGTTCTTAGATTCAAAATGGTAAAATGAAAAATATGTATATGTTTCCAGTACATCCAGTAACATTTGTTCTTCAATATGCGAAGGAATTTTGAACAGTGGTGTGGAATTAAGTAACGATAATTTACATATTTAGACTAATCTGTATCATTATTGTTCTTTTGATTAGTGTTGTTTTGCATGTCACTTGCTCCTAATGAATGAATTCATATATATTTTCAATAAATAATTGAAAAAAATAATCTCCTGTACAAATTGGAAAAATAGAAAGTAATTTATATTTTTGTAAAACCAGTAAAAGTTTTTCTTCAATATGTGATAGATTTCTGTGCAGTGGTAAGTAATTTAGGAATGATCATTTACATATTAAGACTAATCTGTAAAGTTGTTTTGCATATCAATTACTCCCAATGAATGAGTTCATTCATATTTTTCTAAAAACAATACTTTTTCAAAAAACATTTTTGTCTAAGCAAATAATATCTGGAAATCCTTGGTTTCTATTATTTATATTTTTAGGATCCATAATTTCTATCACTGAAGATAAAATAATGATGTTAATATTGTTTTGTTATGTGGCTCAGTGTCACACATAATATTGTCAATTTATAATTTACGCATAATCAATGGAAATATTAAAGTAAAATCAATGGAATCTGGGCCACAACAAAAAAGGATAAGGCAGAAAAAAACTTGCTAAATGACACTGCACTAGGCAGATTATAAATCCCGAAGGCTTCGGACTCCCATTTGGACTCCCAAGAATTTGCAAATTATTTTACAAAAATATTTCAACCGTCCCTCTCACCATCACTCACAGAATAAAAAGAAATTATGTAATTCCTAGAATGTCCTGATGAAATGTCACTACCAATTAATAAAAGAAGTCACGGCAGAAATAACACTACTACCAAATCACAAGGCTCCTGAACATGATCGTATTACAGGGGAAATGCTTTAAAACTACCTAAAAAACTCATTGGTCTCGTGACATTTTTAATGAAATATGCATCGGACACTATTCTTCGTAATGGAAAGTGGCACAAATAATTGTAATTGCAAAACCAACAAATCCTCTGCAAGAAGTTACATCGTTCAGACTTATAAGTTTATTACCTTCATTTTCTAAAGTATTTGAGAAACTACTACGCATATATCCTATATTTAAAGAAAATGATGCAATTCCAGATCATCAGTTTGGTTTCAGAAAATAACATTATACGATCGTGGCACATAGCGAAGTCGCTAGCCTTTTACCACTAAGGACAGTCGATTCTCATGTGAAATTTGTTCCAACAAAACGAGTTTGGCCGCTTTACAAGGGCTAGTCCAACCCCTGTGAAGTGTCCTAAACCCTACCCCATTCCAAATTCCTTCCCAATTCTGGCCGCTGAGTAGTGACGCGGCGCGTGAAGTAAGAGGCGCGTACGCGGAGACGCTACCTGGCGGTCCTTTGACATCTGTCTAGACGAGACGAGACATAAAAAAAAAATACAGCGTCCTCTGGAATACAGGAGGACAGATATTAATGGAGGATTATTCCGCGCTCAACGCTCGACCAGAGGTGAAGAGACGCGTTGCGTCGATAAGTTGAATTAAGGGCGCAACGAATTAAAAAAAATGAAAGAACAGATTCATAGAATAGTCAACACCATCAACGAAACTCTAGAAAATAAAATGTATTGTTTCGCTCTCTTTCTAGATATTAAGCATGCGTTTGACAAAGTATGACATCAAGACTAACTATACAAAGTCAAGAAATATCTGCCTCATCCGCTGTAGAACATAATCTAATCCTTCATTTAGGATCGATTTTTTTAAATAAAATTCGGAGATGCAATCAAATCGTTCCGAAATTATAACATTTACTTTCAGAAGAACAATAAATACAAGAACAAAAATAAACAGAAAACTAATGGAAACGCAGACACCGTCAAATTTTTCAGACTACATCTTGAGAAAAAGCTAGCTTGAAAAATATATATTTCAATTAAAACAAAGGAAGCAAAACTAAAATATAGGCAACTGTCATACTAATAGGGATAAAATCTTCTCTAAGTCCAGAAAATAAAATCTTACTTAACAAAACAATACTGAAACCCATATGAACATATGGAATTGAACTCTGGGGAACAGACTCACACTCAAATGTAGAAATAATTCAAAGATTTCTATAAAAAAGACTCAGATTATTAATCAATGCTCCTTGGTTTCCTGACAAACGTCACTATGTATCAAGATCTTCAAAACACCACTGTTAAAGAGGAAATTACTCCTAAATCTCTTAAATACCAACTCAGACTCGAAAAGCAATAGCAATGATTGAGTCATAATCATATTAGATATCACCACAATGGTAAGAAGATTGAAACGAGTACACCCTCTTTACGTAGATAACATTTAAATAATATCATTTGCTTATAATTGTAATTTCAGATTATACTATTTTCATTTTGTCGCAGTGTTTGTTCAATAATATGTGTGTTGATTTATGTGTTACTTTAATATGACGTACTTTTTCTCTGTTTGGACAATTGTTTAAAAATAATATTTAGAAATGACCAGAATTGGATGGTTTCTTTACAGATTAATAACTTATGTGCGATTGTATTTGCCGAACGTTCAAGTAGACCAAATTGCCAATAAAGCAGATGATATAAAAATAAATAAATGTTAATTAATCAAGAGTTTATAGGGAAAACCATTACAAAATAAAATTTATGTTCATACTCAACGTAAAACAGACGGGTTCAACCTAAATAAATTAGCAAGAGAATTTGTTTACAAGCTAGGTGCTTTTTAAGCTTATGTGGCAGACAAAAAAGCGACATTGGAGTGTGACCATTCGCATGTTCAACAAACGAATTTGGCGCCGCTGCCGCTAAGACGACACCAGTTTATTCCATGAAGGAGGGGTGTATCGGAGGTAGGGAGGGGGTTCTCTCTCCTCAAGCCGGTGGGGCGCCAAGAGGCATGACGGTTGGGTTGAAACGTTCTTGTTGGATTCGAGACGAGCTAGGAGGAGGTTATCTTAAGAAAGAAAGGTATCTGTACTCTACATTTTGTTAATACCGGATAGATTGTGATCAGTGCTTCGGTTGATAGAATGTTTGTGTTAGAAAATACAGTTTCTTTTAAAAGGTTAATTTATACATACTGTTACTTCAATGGAGATTGTGATCAGTGCTTCGGTTTATAGAATGCATTGTGGTAGAAAATGCAGTTTCTATTAGATAGTATCAGAAGACAGATTGCAAGATTTTTCGTAAATAGGCTAACATTTACAAACTGTTTCCGCTTGGGCAATGGCACGTGGAACATGTGATCTGTAATGTGCGTAATGAATCACAGTTCCTTCTGAACAAAACGAGGGTATTAAAGAATGTTATTGTATTTACTATGTGGTTATTAAGTTTTGCAAATTAGGCATTGAGGAAAATTCAGTGTATTGTGGAATGAGACATTCACACTTATACTTCATTTGTTTTACTTGTATTACTTTGTCATATTTGTATTACAGTGTATTTACTCTTAAAGAGTGCAAGACTAGATCATTTAGCCTATTATACTGATTAGGTAAAAGTTTAATATGACAGAAGAGTCAAAATAGGTTACATTTCTATATGTATTTCAGTCTAACATAAACACTTGTAAATTGTCAAGAATGTGTTCATGGTGATCTCAGAGGGTATTACATGTGTTTGTTATGTGGAGTTTATTTACTGATTTAAAATTCTTTGTGTTGTTAACATTGAAACAGAACAGTATTCTGAAGAGGCATTCACTTGTTCCATAAGATCTTCAAGGTAGGATGTATTTTAAGAGTCAGTTCAGAAAAATAACCTGCAATTAATTCTGCACCTAAAGAATAATAATTCAGTTAGTGTTTTTTACTTATACACCAGTTTATCAGAGTTATTAGGAATGTATATCATTCCTATCATATCATTCTTTGGTTTCTTTTGAAATCCGATTAGTGCTAGTGTTCAGTTCTTGCTGTAGTCATAAAGAAACTAGCAAATGGACAAATGATTGTCTTCGGAAGCAAACAAAGCTTTGTTTAAAATTGAGTGAAACTTGTTTGTGTTATTTTGGGTATATGTGCTTTTTATTGTGTAATGCTTGTGTTTTTTTTTATTGTTTGGGGATTGACATAATGTATTTTGGTAAATGTTCAAAAAACCGTCCAATTATGTTGTTCTTGACTATGACTTGGTTTGTTTTTACAAAATTTTCATTGATAAAGAGCCCCGAATCCATGAATATTTAATTAATTAATAGACAACCTGAGGGGAGGTTACAGGAGAACTGTGCTGAGGCGGGAACATCCCACAAATTTTGCCTGAGATGAACAATACCAAATAGCAGTTTATAGGAGTTACAAATTCATTGCTAAAACGTAGTGTAATTGTTGCTAAAATGCTAAATATTTACTTGTCTATCAGTAATTCTGGACGAAAACCCTCCGTTCAGATTCATGGTGTGCGCATAGGCAAATTTTCTTCTTCAGCTGAGAAATATGACGGTATTTCCGCATCGTACGTCAAAAAACCAGGCCCCGCCCCTCAGACAGCGTCCCTTGGGATTTTGCACCAATCACAATCTCTACTGTTCTACCAGGCTAGCGATTGGTCAACACGCCCCTCCTCCGCGTCGATGAGTGTGAAAGTTTATCTGTGCCGTTGCGAAGATAGAATTTCACCGGCAATTTTTTCTGAGGGTGACGGTACATATTTCGATACTTGTTGTTACGTAGAAATCGTAGAACTAAATATAATATTAGGGAATCTTTACTTATAATTCGGGGAAAATTGTTCTTTGTATTTTAAATTTAATCATAAAGGAATACAAGAAAGGAGCAAGTTTCTTTACTTTCTTTTCAATTGGTTACAAACACCGATGTATAATCTTTATTCCACAATTTTTCTTCTTTCATAATTATTCATTTGTATTCTTTCTCTCACTTCTTTAAAATTTCAAAACTGAGCTGCCTTGAAAAGTGTACGAACTGAAACAAAAGAATAAACACAGACTAGAGATATGTGATACACAATGTACTACTTAACGCTACAGAATTTACGCGCGGTTTGTCAGTCCATATAAAATTATTTTCCTTTTTCCATTTAATACCTTGGCATTAGGAACCACGTAATTTGAGTACCTTCGTACAAAATGTTTTGTGTATTTGAATACAGTCATTTATCATCCCAAAAAAGTATTACAAGATGTAAACACTACTTTATAGAAAAACATAATTATAAACTGACCTTCTGCTAACATTACCTAATACATTAAATGAAACTGATAAATACAAATAAATTTCAGAATAAGAATATTGTTACGTCCCAAAATGTTCTTACATCAATACTAAACATTACTGCACATCTACTGTTTACACCCACCCAGACGTCTAGGTAAAATTATATTATTAAGACGTTTGTATCCAAACAATCACCATCCCCAACTTGCACTTCTCTGGTTGGAGTGTTGCTGGATCCTTCTCGGCTGCTTTCCTCCCAGTCCACCTCAGCAACGTCTGTTGGCGGCCTCCGAGATGATGCCACAAACTATACATTTTACGGACTCTAATCGACACAATCCACTCACGTACGATTTAATTCCATTAAAACTTATAATGTTCTTGTTATTACTAGACATCGGGTGGTTAGGGAATTACCGCTTTTTTCTAGAGAACTTATTTAAAGGCTTAGGTGCACGAATCATGACATATGACGATGTTTTATTATGCTTATTTTAGCATAAAGGTCTTTTTTTGCATAAATACCATTTTTAAGACTTTTTTACCTTTAATTTATTATATTTATATACAATGCTAAGATATCGGAAAATCGGCGATGGTCCAACGTGACCAGTCATTACGAAACCTTCAATTCACGTCTTGAAATTTAAAATTACGAGAGAATTCCGAAAGTATACCAACTGACGTTTCTTCATCTCCCTCTATCATAAATACCAGCCATGATCTGAGAACATGGTCGATTGACAATACACCGATTGAACCAAAATTTTAAATGAAAATAAAAACAATTCCCAGAAGGTTTCAGCGTTTATAGTGTTGGACTGCTAAAATATTCGCCAGTCACATCATTCAGATATCCTTCTCCGCATTCAAACTGATTTTGTCATCGCAAATTTGAAATTGTGATCCTTGAAAAGTGACTGGTAATATATAAATATTACTGTTAATGGAAACTATTAAGAATAAAATGTAGAACAGTTGTAAATATGTAAATCTAGTTTTACATTAAAATGTACGAACTAGTTTTGTACATTTAAGTTTACAAAATAAAATGGACACAAAAATACAATTTTCCCTTTTTTTGTGTATGTAACTTTTGACAGTACCTTTCTTCTCCTTATTCTTGAAATTTTCAGTGCCTTTTTAGGCGCCTAAAAGACTATGTGTTAGTGCCTAAATATCCGATGTCTAGTTCTTAAACTTCCTGGGCTCTCTCCTGCCATTAACCATTTCGTTCGTCGCTCGCCGTCCTTCTCCTTCTCTCTGCTGACAGCCTGTCTAACCAACCAAGCTCGCGCCCTTCTCTCAGCCCTTTAAGCCTTGACTCTCACGACCATGATGGTTTCGCCTTTAGAAACTTTATGGAGCCTGGTGTGTCAGTGATAGCAAAGACCGACGCAGAACGATTGTTAGGGTTTTGGGAAATTGCACATTATAATATAATAATAATAATAATAATAATAATAATAATAATAATAATAAACTGATGGACCGTAAGTCGTCAATTAAATGGCTGTGCTTGGGAGAACTTTGTGCTGAAACAGAGGGTTTCATGGTAGCTATTCAGGACCAAGTAGTATAAACTAAAAACTACCGTAAATTTATCCTGAAAGACAATAACGTTCGTGATGACAAATGTCGGCTATGTGGAGAACATAGAGAAAATATAGACCACATTATCAGTGGATGCAGCTCTCTAGCATCCTCATGTTTCTTATTTACAAGAGAGGCTTGGTAAGTCAATAAATTTGCTTTCGTAAAATGTCAATAATTCTCCTAAACCCGAATGCCTCAATTGTGAACAAATTTGAAGAAAATGGAGGGCATATTTTACATTTATATTTATATAAATTATATTCATATTACACCGCTAGATTGGATTTTCATTGCACTTATAGATCTCAGGTACAGTTTGTTTTCGAATTCAAATTACACGTGTTTTATTCACGTACATCGCAAATTGTAGACGATAGCTCAGATTAAGTTTTATATATAATGTACTAAAGAAGTGTTATATCTTTAACTTTGGGTTTTTAGAATTATTTTTTAACAATATAGGGGAGAGTATTTGTCAACTATCACGATAGTGAGAGTTCGGCGATAAGTGCTACTGGAATTATGGGAAAGAGTAACGTCTGCTAGAATATTTTTTTAAAGCTGTCGGTAAATATTTGCACTAGCCGTTCGAAAATGCGCAGTAAAAGTGGAATGTTTATTTATGTTGTTCACGAAACAAATTTTTTTTAAAGACTTTTATGTAAAAGTAAGTTAATTTTTGTTAAACAATGCTTTTTCTGCTATCTCTGTTTTACACAATGTAAATTGTATTGTTTAATGCATTGTTTATTTGTGTTTATGAAACAAAATTTGGGTTAAACGCTTTTTAAAGTTGCTAATATTCTTTCGTGTAAAAATGCGTTCATTTTTATGTTAAAGCATGGTTCTCTTCTATTATATTTTTCTTTTAAACAATGGATTCGTTAGTTTAGTTTTAGAAATTCTGAAGTCATTACTAGCTAACCCATCATGATCGTGCGTTTACGCTCACGGCGAATTTAGAAACGCAAATTTTTAAAAAAATATTTTTCCACCAATCTTTAGACATAGAAATAACCTTTTTTTTAAATTGGGAAGAAAAACAATTTTAGGTCTAGAAACGCGAATTTGCGAATCTAGAAACTGCGAAACTGCGAATCTAGAAACGCAAATTTTAAAAAATATTTTTCCACCAATCTTTAGACATAGAAATAACATTTTTTTTGAAATTGGGAAGAAAAACAATTTTAGGTCTAGAAACGCGAATTTGCGAATCTAGAAACTGCGAAACTGCGAATCTAGAAACGCAAATTTTAAAAATATTTTTCACCAATCTTTAGACATAGAAATAACATTTTTTTTAAATTGGGAAGAAAAACAATTTTAGGTCTTCAAAGGGTTCAACGACTGACTGTTCCCAAGGAACCCAACCCATTCCTCGTCTGCTAATACATCTTCAAATCATGCTTCAGCGTCTGTCGGTACACCCATGATGTGTATACTGCAGAATATCCCATATAGTAATTTAGTTTCGGGTTGAATATTATGCATCTCCCTAAAGGCTTAACTAAATCTGAATTCCATCAAAGAGTATTTCTTCGCATTTGAAAAACAGTTGTTATAGTTTCCACCGAAGTAATAACTATTTTTTTAAAATGACTATTATTTACACTTACGTCCGAAGGCGGAAACAAAACACTTTTGATACTCGTATGCAGTTTCACAAGGGTCTGGTAACGCTGGAAAAGAGAAAAGAATTATAAAATTGATAGAAATGTAATTCTCGAAGTATAAGGGTGGAACATCTTCTCCAGACTTGAACGTGTTTCTCGCATGTAGAATACATGCGATATGCACAAGATATTTTGTTCTGTTACAGCAGTCTTCCATGAGTTTTGTTTTAATAGCCCTAAACAAATAGTATTTTTTATTCTTAGCATATTATATAACTTTTATTCATACTTCTCATGCAATTCTTTTTGAACTAATTGTTATCTTTGACAATTTCTAAAAAATCTTGTAACATTTCTTTTGATTATTTACTGCAGGTGCGCTTTTAAGTTTTATAATGTGTACGAAATTATTTATGTTCTAGAATGTTAAAATTTCTGAAAATTATTTCTAGTGGAAGAAACTTTTTTTCATTCTTGATTAAATTTTAGAAGCTATCGATGGGATGGCATAATATCATGTCACATTCTTAACTTTAACAATGTTTTTATAATAAAAATCATATAAGACATTAAGCAAAAAATATAATTGTCTTTAGAAAATGGCCAAAGATAACATTATATAACTTTTTTATACTCCAACTGGTGCCCTATAGTTTAGTGACGATCATTTTATATTCGTTTAATTTATTTTATATTTATTTTTATAAGTATTTATTATATACCTCTGCTCTGCGATTGTAGCACATTTGTGCCTCACAATACTGCTTCATCGTGAAGTTTTTTCGTTCCAAACGGGGATAGTTTTATTAGTTTTTTTTGGGGGGGGGGAATAAAATTGTTGGTTACAATAATAATGCCTTATCTCTGACACACAAAATACAAAAATTCATTCTTAAACGGCCCCTTCCAAGCTCACCCCATACCAATTTGTAGTATTAGCCTAATGTGTGCGGAGCATTGAAACTATTATTTGTAAATAGTTAAAAAATATGCACTAAAGTTGCAGGACTAATGACTCCAGCAGTTGACCTGTTCCAAATCACTAAAAATAAATCAATCAATCCTAAGTAACTACTATTAATAACCCACATAAATTACTTACGTGCTAGATTTCCACACCTTTCGAGATCCATCCTAAAATCCTCTTCGCTCCTCCAAGCAGGACCTTCACTATACACTTTCATCAGTCTCTTATGGTCCACTTTGTTTCCATTGATCTGTTCGATAACAATTAACATTTGCATTATGGAACAAACTGTAAGAAATATTGGAGAAGAAAATTCATGCGAAGAATACTTACAGATGTGAAGAACAATATAAATCTATACGTGATAGTGTGAATGCTCGTGAAGCGAGCTTAAAATTCTCAGGAAGCAGGATCTTTTGGGTATGAGAAAGGTCTGAACCCTTGACCCCGTGAATCAGATAAAATACGAATAAAATGAGCATATATTCAACGAAAATTACAGTGGCACAATTGTATATCAGGATTATGCATTTTAAATAGTTGCTCACAGAAAAAAAACAGAAAAAAGGCAAAACAAAAAATGGCGTCACCTCGACCGCCTGAACACACTTTCACAAATTACAATTCACAATTTGCTCATTCCTCTTTCTGAATTTTATCTACCACATTATTTTACTCTTTCTACTCTCTAGTTTTTCCGTGCACGGCTTTTAAAATGTGTTTTACACTTGTTCTAAGGTATCCCGTTCACAGGTGCTAGCCTTGGGCTTCGCACTCACTATAACATTGTGAATTTTAGAGAGAGAAAAAATAAAACGTAACATACAGGTTACTTAAATTTGACCTCTTTACATATCACAGAAAGCAATTACTTTTAACACAATACAATAAACTATGACTTTTCCATATAACATCACTGTACAACATTAAAATCATGAATTATTTAAGTAAAATTGTACAAGGTATGGCCTCTTTGAATGAATTTAATAACACGTGCAGTAAATGAACTTGAAACTGCCACTCACATCGTTCGGAATACTTCTCCCACCTATTCTGACCATCCACCTACTTTTAACACACATTTTCGTGTATTTACCGCTATATATACGCTTCTCAAGCTAACTTTTAACTACCATGTTAAAATAAACTCCTATGCTCCTATGCTCAAGCTACAATTGCCTTCAGAACTCAGTCTAGTCGCCGTCGCTGCTGCAATCATAGAGAGCTCCTCCGAGGCGCGCCGCGATACTTATGGTACTGGCGCCTGGGGAAATATTTGGAGGGGTGAATATTCTCCTCCTTTCGTGACCTCCCGGAAAAACATTATTCCCTAGTTCGGGCGTCAGAGTTCGAAAAGCTATGGGTAGATGGCGCGTTTACAAGCCATCGTTCTGCCGCGTACTCGACTTCTTTCTGTTCTCGGGCTTCTCGTAGCTGATGGTGTAGTTATGAGGTTGTCTAATCCCATGACGTCACACACACACAATTTATATATATAATGACCTAACGGTCATCTGTCCGTCAAATCAAAAGAAGAAAGAGTCCGCCATGTCGAATTAGGCGCGTGGAAGAGGCCGCAAATCGGTCTACGCGAGGAACGATTCTGGGAACGGCCAAGAACGAGTCACGGCCGGTGGGACGCGAGAGAGTTAGAAGAGAAGGGGGACGAATGCCGGATGAGGCGGACGTGCTGTGCAACGCTGGTATGGTGAGATGATGAAATCAGGTAGCATTCAGAGCTAAAGGTGTGTGGACATACTATTACATGCATAGACGAACGCCCGGAATATCAGACAAGAATCTAAGATCGGAAGTTATTATGTTCAGAACGTCAATGGACGGACGTTTGCAAAGTAGAGTGAAAGCACGTGGTGTGGTGATGTATGCGGGCCATGAACTAGTGCCGTGTGGAGAAAATAACGATCCCGGATCAGTGAATCGCCATGAGAAGACGGAATTCGTATCCATATGACGTAAGTAAATGATCAAGGAGCAGAACACTGGATAATGCCCGTCACCACGCGGCGACGAGCGACCACTCCGAACCAGTGGCTTCAAGAACATCGCAGTGGCGGCGGTTCCCACGTCGCGAGTGACAGAATAGCAGAAGTAACGAAGTTCGTAATACATGTGAGAGGTGAACTGAACTATTGCAATCATACACGCGTTAACGTGTGTAGAATGGGAAGAGGGGATAATGATAATTGATTATAGAGGTTCAATGAGGGGCGGGTGTATTGTCATTGCTTAATGGTGGGGCAGACGTAGTACTGAGAATAAGGCAGAAGGGTACAGAATATTGGTGTGTTATTAATGTATAAGAACATTGGAGTTCCGAATAACAATGTGTATATTCCAAGTAGTATTAATCAATAGTGATGTTAGTCATATTATATTATTATTCGATCATTTGATGAAGGTCTTTCTATTTATTAAAACATTCTTGTTCTTTGTGAATTAACAAATAGTTGTACGAGTAAATCGATGCCTAATGAATCCATTAAGAAAAGTAACAAAAACAAAACCAACATCATCCTAGTAAAAGCGCTCCCCCTAGAACGATCCCTTGTCCTTAATAATTCTTGATTACAGCATATTATGCATTCCAAATTTTAATGTGTGGTAAGCACTTGGCCAGGCATTTTTGGATCCCTAATTTGGGAACGGAGGTAAGTACGGTCACAATATATACATTCACAGGGTGAGTCATAAAACGTTATCACCTCCTGCAGTTTTTGAACGATTGAAGGTATTGCAATGCAATTATCACATAAGTGTATGAGGGAGTGGGGCTAATTAATAAATGTATTCATTTATATTCCTTTATTTATCATTTGTAATCTTTGAGATTGTGACCATCCGTTTGCCGAGGTCTCGGAAAACGGAGCACATCAATATTCAAGAATAAGATGAGCTGTTTGAACGCGCGCCAACGCGCATGAATACAATCCGAAAATGAAAACTACGAACTATATCCGTAAGGGAGCGTCTCGGTAGAGTATGCGACACCGAGAGTCGGAGAAGAAAGCTTTCTTTCTGAAGTAACAGCTGGAGAGTGAGGACCTACCGATCACGAGAAGGCGGCACCTCGTACTGCTACGGACTTCAGGACTGCATCTACGATAAAAACTCTTCAAGACATTCGAGGAGGTAATTATCATATTACAAGGCATTAAAACAATTCATCAGGAAAAGGATGAAAGTATAAGTGACGCATTTAAAATCTTTGTAAGAGAGAGAGTGTGAATAGCATGAAACTAACGAGGCATTCATTTCTTTTCTTTGCAGTTTTTTTATTTTTTTATTTATTCTTCTTATACGATAGACTCAGTTGTCGTATTGTAGATTCTTTTAAATATGGAATTAAAGCTAGTTACATTCTATAAAAGAATACGAAAGAGTATCAACGGAAAACGAGACGGAGGCCACATCGTGAGTTGAACAACGGTACTGGAAAGGGCGACCGTGCGGTTCTGCAGAGGGCGGCTTTGCTCCGACCGAGCTGCAAGGACAAGGACACCGAGCGACTGGAAGAGTCGACACCGTAGATTTCTCTACGCCGTGAAAAGACACAGTAAGGTCGTGCCAACTTGAACAATTTGTAGATATTAGAAGGAATAATTTGTTTCGGAAAGAAAGTATTAGTACAGGTTCTTTATACCGATATTCTGTAAAAAATAGAATCAATCTTTTCTTTCAAGAAAAACTTAGCTAATTGTAAAGTTGCAACTAGGGAATTTACGACTGGAATGATTAGACAAAGTTTTAAGTATTCTTTGAAATTGATTTAAATGAGAGAAAGAAACAGTGTAGTTAATTATTGAGAGTGTAAGTTGTTTTCTTTTTTTCAGCAAGACAAAATTCTTGTATATGTAAAGTGTTTTATGTTCATTGACTGTAACAGCAATTTAATTAGAATATACTTAAGTAAGTGGAAAGTGATTCGACTTGAGTTTCTGTGTAAATGCATTCAATCCACAACGCCCACATGACCCTGATCCCCGCTATTCTAATTGTATTTTTTTATTTTGCGCCCACCTTGAAAACCCATTCTGAGCTAGCCGGCGGAGGGGTGGGTCGCAAGATATTAGGTTCCTTTCTTTCTAATGAAACTATACATATTTTATTCTGCAATATATCATTTACGAACGTATAATAACGAACCCAATGATATTGTTGTATGTTAGGTAGGCATTTTTTCAGATATTTTAATTTTTTCCGACTCGTGGTTAATGGATAAACACAGACATGCAGGTTTTTAAAAAAAAAAAAAAAAAGTATATCATTAAGTTATTCATTTTACACTCGCCCTTAAAAATATTTCCATTTAAAAAACAGTTACCCTCATATCTCTTAAAATTCAAGTGATAAAGTCGAAAGGAATACATGCATCAATTACTGCATGCCGTCATGCACATTCGATCAAACAGAATTGCAATAACTTTAATCTGTTAAAACTTACCGCACATGCTAAAGGTACAGGGAGCGGTAGCTCAGTGCATCAACTGATGTCACTGCAGGGCCTCTGACCGGGAGGTCCTAGGGTCGAGTCCGGTGGCAGGATTTTCGAGATTCGCTTTTCAGCTAGATCAAATTAAGTCACTGTCTGGAGAAAAATTCTAGCGTCCGGCTGCTCTGATCGGTAGTTTTCCGTGGTTTCTCCGATCAAACCAGGCGAATGCCGGAGCAGTACCCTACCAAACGGGCCACGGGGGGTGCGCGTTCTGTCCTTCCTCTTCCTTGCCTCTTACACCCACACTTACACCAACATGCACTACACTACCACATGTCTCGGGAGACCGGTCGGGAGCTTAGAGCTTGTTCCGGCAGGGGCGGTGCCCCGCTGGTGGGAGAGTCTTGGTTAGGGGGAAACCCCACTAGCCGACGGTAGGTCGGTGACGGATCTCGCCATCCAGCGGGGAAGATCACCGCCATCTCCGGAGAAACATGCACTACACTTACGGGACTAATGACCAAAGCAGTTGACGCGCCCGGAAACACGAAAAAATCAATTAATCAATCGGCCAGCATCAAACCCGGGCACTTGGGGTTTAGAGGCAGTAAGCTAACCCCTCACCCGCCAAGGCGCGCCTCCGACGTGCTCTTTTGTCCGGAAATATTTTCCAATTTATGCTTCTCTCCGAGCTCCGGGCAGATTTTTTTAATCTCCCGAAATGTCCTTGTTTTCGTAAGTTCCTCGACTGAGAACACGATATTTTCAAATTGTTTTGACTTCTATTTACACTAATAGACATGTAGGTGGCAGCACTGCCACAGGAACATTTTCATTTCTGTGCTAATCGAGAGGTTCACTCATTCTGTCCGATCTTGTTTTAAGTAGTTTTATGAATTGTCGAATGAATTGGTGATTATGTAGACGAAGGAAACATTTGTGATTTTTATTTTTCAACACAATTTGCTAAAGATTTATATGCAGTTTAAAGTGCTAAAGTGCTGGTAGTTTAAAATGCTAAAGCAGAAATGCAAGTTTAACAATGCACTAGCCTGCAAAGTATCCTGTATACAAACTGGGAAGGATTGTAAAACTGAAACTGACGTTTTTAGCTGGAACCTACGTCTTCACTTCAAATAAAGATTTCTTAGTTTTTCTATGTAACAGTACATTACGTCTATGAAAATACTTCCATAAATATAGCGTAACCCTTACAGGCACACAATTATCCACATATTACATTATTATTTAAAATATTAGGAACTATCCTCTTTTTTTACCAAACTTACTCCTTTCATTAATGAGAATCTGGTCACACTACGCAGCAAGATGGAAAATAAGGAGTGAAAGACTTGAAGAGAGAGAAATATACCGGAGAAAGGGGTTGGATTTACCACAAAGCCAACCTGCTACATCCACAAGAACAGTTTTAAAACTCTGAGTTGGATACCGGAAAAAATTGTTGCAGTTGAACATAATTTTTTCAAAACAAGTATATATCGATAACAACACATGCCAAAGGAGTAAAATATTGTTTTCACTATCTAACTTCTTTAGGTATTTGTGAGTGACATCAAATATGAGATGGCCGACGAAATGTTTCAGACGTAAATTTCGCAACAATGTGTATTATGTTCTCGGTTTTTTTTGTTGGCTAAATTGTATAAAATAATCATCTACGTGAAAGTGAAACGTCTTGTATAGATTTCATTCACTATTCAAGTGACAATTTCTTTGAAAGTGTATGTAAAGGGTATTTTGATATGTGATTCGTTTTCAGTATTTTGTGTGTCCATGTATTATTGTCTTGTGTACAGGTATTTTATTGTGAAGTGAAGGGTAATATAATTTTATGTAAAGTGTTCATGCGAGTGTTAAAACGCAACTGCAGTTGTTAGGAAATCACGTAATTGCTAAAGGTAGAGCAAGTGATAGAAATTTTCAATGCAATGTGCAAATGCTAGATGAAAATGGTATTCAAATATTTAACAGAATATATCTAGAACTCTGTTCATAGTTAAAAGATTAACTTGCCTATGTTTCTTTTATTACAAAGGCAGGTTAAAAGACAAACCCACTCCTGTAGGGCAGTTAGGACACATAAAACCATTCCTAATTTTTGGTGTGACATTGTCAACAAGGCACAGGTCACGTAATACTACTAGGTTACTTGAGTGATTTAGTGAATATAATGAAAAGGTGAATATAGTGAAAGTAGGATTTTTAGTGAAATAATGAAAAGGTAGAGCGGTCACACAACTTATGCGGCAGTATTCGTACCCGTTTATCAACTTCCATAATGCAGTGAACCAGACACTAAAAAAAATAAAAATCATTATAACATCTAAATAATTTTATAATAATACAAAATAGTTGTGTATTTCAAACTACAACAAATTAAGAAGCAATTAATTTTTTCGACAATAAAAAGTACCTTTTTTCATTTAGTATTGCTATGGATATTGTTGAGGCTACAAAATAGCTTGAGATTTTTTGGGAGAGCTTTCGTGTTTAAAATCAGACGAGTCAAGTTGTGTCAGTGAGCTACAACGTGTGAAGTATCAAGTTTTTTCGACAGTAAGGAGCGTCCTTTTTGCATTCAATATTGTTATTGAAACGATATTTAAATTATGTTATGGAAAAGATTATTATTTTGTTAGAAATGATATTCTCTTCAAGAATCGGCAAAGTAAGAAAGGAGAAAGTTTCGAAATGTTAGTTGTGCCAAAGGTCTATCGCGGAGAAATCTTACGGGTTTGTCACGAACCGGCCTCGAGTCATTTAGGATGCTCGAAATCAAAAGCGTGCATGTCGCGATACTTCTACGGGCCTAACTGTTTCCAGGAAATGAAGAGATTTGTTAAAATATGTAACAGTTGCCAGATAGTAGGTCATGGTGGGGATAAGAGAAAAGCACCTTTAGTTATTGTGCCTACAATTTGTGAAGTGTTCTCTCAACGAAACATTGACACAGTAGGGCCGTTTACGCAAAGTAGTTCTGGGGCGAAACACATTTTAACAGCGATTTGTGTAGCTTCACGGTACCCCGAGGCCATTCCTATGAAGGATTTGCCGACGACCACTATCATAGAGGCTTTATTAGAATTGTTTAGCAGGACCGGATTTCCGCGTGAAATTCAGGTCAGGCGGTACTACGCACGGCGAAACATTAGGTAGTATGTTGCGGTATGGTAGCCGTTCTAAATATCTCTCCTAGCAGTGGGGTCTATTTTGTTAGTTAATTGTATACAGTGCATTGGTTATTTGTGACTACGGTCTAAATTGTGAATAAACCTGCTGTTATTACAACCCTCTCTCGTCAGTGTACTGATTACACCCGTATGATGCCACACTACGCATTCTCGTTACGAAATTTTGAATCAGATTTTTGAAACTGAAAATGAACCACAAGAATCACTGGAAGTCAAGGTACCGCCGAATATTGTTATAGGAAAGAACTATCGATTTTTAATTCAAGACGCCTCCAAAATTGTGCATAGTGAATTCTTTACTAAATCTCGCAATAATGAAATCAAAATCTTCACAAAAAGCGAGAACTTCAGAAATGATCGTAAATTCTGTGAAACGAACAATATTCAATTTTATACCTACCAAGATCCTTCTAATAAGTGCATTCCAGTGATGCTTAAAAACATTCCTACGTCAATCTCGGAAAATGACATTTTTAATGAACTGATTCATTTGAAATTTACTATAATAAGTGTTAGAAGCCTTTATGATAAATTCAAACATCCTCTTCAAACATGTGCTTTAGTTATTCAAAATTCTAAAGAAGGTAAAGATATAATTAAAAACTGTATTTCATTGTATAATTACTGTGCAACCAAGAACTAAACGCTTTTCTCCTGTCCAATGTAAAAACGGTCAAAGATTTAGTCACTCACAGGCAAACTGCAAATTATCTCCCAGATGTGTAAAATGTAACCAAATCATCTTTACTATTTTTGAAAGAAATGGTCAAATACTCCTCCGACTTGTGCTAATTGCGACCAAAATCATACTGCTAATTATAAAGGATGTCCTTAGCACAAACAAATTCTTAACAACAAAATTTCTAAATTTAATAACACTAACACTACACCCAAGGCACTGCACAATCCTATAAACAATAATGCACATACGAAATTATATACTTATAATAAATGTGACTTTCCAAATCTTCCTTCCCCAACCAAACACCTCATTTAACTACACATAAACCTCAAAATATTAACAATATTACTATATTTTATTCTCTAGATATCAGCCAATTAGTTACTACAAGAGTTTTTCAAGTTATCTCCACTCCTATTCCACAAATTCAACAAATTATTAAATCCCTTATTCATAATCAAAATGCGTAACAACACTAATGAGCTCACATTACTTAACTGGAATGCCAATGCCAGTAAAATGCAACATCAAAACTTTGAACACTTCCTCCATATTCACAATATAGGAATAGCTTGAACCACAGAAACTCATATTATTCCAAATAAAAAGTTTATCCTGCACGATTACAAAATATATAGGTATTACAGACTTGATAGCATTGCATCTGGTGGTGTTGCTATCATAATATCTCCTAAATAAAGACACACTTTAATTGACACTATTGTTTCATCTTCACTTAAATTGGTGACAATTGTAATATATATTAATCACATACAATATCACTGTTGCTCATAAACCTCCCAAATATATATTTCCTCTTTTAACGTTCAAAAACATTTTTAACAATCTCAAAAACATTTTACAAACAGGCGACTGAAATTGTATAAACGAAATTTGGGGGTGTGATAGTACTAACCCTAATGGTTGTAAATTGCACACTTTTCTTACCCTTTTCTTACTCATAAACTTCTAATACACACACACAATTAACCCACATATTATTCCTATAATTATAACGTCATCCCTGCTATTTTAGACATAATGATTACACAAAATTTACATTGCCCTGTTACTTAAGTTTTATTCGTGCGGTAAACATCGGTCACAAAGAGTAGAGATACCGTACGGCTTTGTTTCTTTGAGTGCTGAAGAGATAAAAGAGAAAGATGAATACTTTACGTCCACACCAAGAAATAAATATTACTAAAAAAGTTCGATACTTTTGTATGAACTCGTCTTCTGACAGCAGATTTTGTCTCCACCAGAGCTTTTATCCGTATCATATGATCCTATTTTCGCAGCTTCGATGGAATTAAAAGACCTTCTGGAGTTCATAAAAAAATTGAAAGATAACAATACTCTCAGATTTAGCTTTCCTAATGAGTTGAGGGGCTTTGTCCTAGTCGTGAGTATTTTTATCTTCAGAATAGGTGTTGGAAAATTTGTATTTTATGAAATAAATAAATATCCACATAATATTAATAATATACTTCATATGTATAATGACCAATATCACCTATCAAATATTATTAAAAATTTAAGAGTATGTGGAATACGAATAACGCTGGAAATTTCAGAGCTCGTAAAACCTGCACAAATTACACTTTCTCCCATTACTCACAATCTGCAACTGTTTTTTACGGTAATAAAAATGTAGAAAATAAAATATATTTTATTTGTAAATTTGAATGTTATTTTCTTTATATTTCTGAAAGAAATTGATGGCACACGCTTACAAAATATTTTCTATCTGCCTTAAGATAGTGAAGGGTTACATTTTATAGAAACAACAAATTGTATAATATTTCTCTCACTTCGAGCGTTTTAATTCCTACTTATCCTCCATGAGGAAAAATGGAAACAATCGTGACGATTTCATTCCGATTCTTTCGAGATTACATTGTTCCAAACGCCTATGTAATATTAGATTGTTCCAAAAATTAAAATATAATTGACAGTTATATTATTCTGACAAGATTATGGTTAAATCTCTCCCATTTTGTTTCACTCATATGGCATTTCCCGGGCTCAAACACATGCAAATCAACAGAGAACATTTAAATCAGATATCTGATGCCTCAATATTACACTTTAAGAATCCATACTTGCTAAAACTTCCAGTTAGTCTCCAATACCATGAGTTACTCGTACTGATATTTGAAATGTTAAAGTTGCTACGTCTCAACATGTTGTAGTTTGAAATACATGGGCGTTTAATATCAATTACCTTCGTATCATGAGATACCTCTTTCACTTCATCAACTGAAAATGAAGTCACAGAATTAATCATAAATAAATATGTTTTTACACAAAATATTGTAATTGATTCTAAAAATAACACTGGTCTGCGATGTTTTGGGGATATGAGACTAAAGACGTTAATAAGCCTTTTTCTGATGTGCTGAATCAAATCTGGATAACCGTATTTTATAAGTCAGGTTTGCACGAGATTATAATAAATGCTATGTTTTATTATGGTTTTAATGGCAAGGGGCCTTTACTATGGATTGTTTAGGCAAGGCAATAGAATAAAATAAAATTTGCATTGTAGACTTTCGTAAGAGTATCTTAATTCTTGGAAATGTTTATTAATTTATTTGGGAACTGTTTCTTAAATTAATATGCAACCTGGTAATACAACCTGGAACTCATTTTCTAGATTCCAAAAATGGCTTTTCATGTATCAGAAACAGATTCCGAAGTATCATGATACTATTTGACCGATACTATTTGACAAAACACCATTTAGTTTGATTTTTTGAATTTGATGTATCTGAATGCTTTTGGGAATGACAAATTGCGACCAGGAATCCTTAAAAAAATTAAATTTTGAACATTAGTTCACTTTTAGGTAAACTTTGTTTCCACGGGTTTAGAAAAATATTTGTGGTAAATTCTTTGATAGGTTGTTTTGTTTAGATTATTCCATAGAAAATTACTCTTCAATGATTGTAAACCATTGTCATGTATAGAACAATTGTTCTTCGATTTTGGAGAATGCCAAATCGAAATTGGGACTCAGATGTTGTCATTTTAATTATTTTTCTTTACAATGTATGCGTGAGTGTACAATTGCGTTTGTGTCACATTATCATAAAGTTCAGTTTCCTGTTACGATACTTACTGTCTGCATTTTTATACTTGTCGAAGCATTTTCGGTAGATTGGTTTCTGAAAAAATACAAAACAATCAATTTTATGATTCATGATGAACATGATTTATTTGTTTTTGTGAGACATTTATACGTATTTGATCAGAAATATTTTTATAAACGCATACTGTACGCATTGATTTGGCACAAGTTCCAATACACGTTTTTGGCAGAGTAATAGTTAATACCCCCTCCGGAGAAAAAATCTGGTTACGCGCTCACAATTAAATGTAAAAAGGTCACGCACGAAAAAGGAAGAGGAAAGAGAGAATCCAATACGTAGCCGTAAAAGTGGGAGCTATAGTGATATTACAGCATCCTATTGGAGTCTACCATCCCCGTCCCCATTTCGTGGGTGACCTTGAGACGCCAACTTAGAAAAAAAGAAGAAAATTATTATCAAGCTCACGAAAACGTGCACGTATTCTATGTAGTTTGTTGTCTTTCTCGTTTTCGTTTGTGAGTTGAAATAGATATATCAATAGTAGCAACTGTTTGACAAAATGTGTTTTTATATTCAAAGGTTATAAGGCGTTTTGAAGTGCTACGATTAGTCAATACTGTAATAATTCTTCTCCTGTTGTTACCTATCCTCTCCGCGCGGTGGGCTGCCAATGCACAAGATTCACCTGCTCTGCTTGCTACACGGCTATACTTCTAATATCATAAATATGTATACACACTCCTAACTTGGGCTGACAAATAATCACTGACTTATTATTCTTATTTATCTTTAAACACAAATCGGCACCTTGTCATCAATACACACACTCCCTTCTCAACCTACTTTCGCTCTTGCACTCGCCCGTTCGCTAGATAATTTTATCTTCTTCTTTCTAGGGTTTTTATCGAGCTGACAGCCGGTTACCCTTTGCGTCCCGATGGGAGGGTTTTTTTCGCCTTTTTGACACCAACCCCCCAGGGCTCCCCCCTGATAAAAGGGAACGCGGGGCCCCCCCGCGACAACAACGCATAAAAAACAACAATACCTAAGGGGATCGAACCCCGACCCTTGGGCCCAAAAGCGCTGAGTCGGTCCGCCTTAGCCCCTCGGCCACCCGGGTTTTGGCAATTTTTTAAACAATTCTTTTTCGTAAATTTGTAAAACGCCTATCGGGGCTTAAAAACGTACCAAAGGCGCGGGGGGGGTCTGCGTCAACTTTTGAATCAACATTCTCTAATGGTTTACTAATAATTGAAAGTTTTGATGTAAATTTATTTTAGTTCTATAACTTTTTTTTCCCCGGGATGTTTAAAATGAAAATATATATAAAATAAATGGTTTCGATGGCAACAAAAAAAACATAGCAAACAAAAAATACCCTGATATTAAAACGAAAAAAGAAAAAAAATAATGACCATTAAACCGAAAGAAATGAGAAATCACACCCACGGGAATGCGCATTCTGTCTTTAAAATTGTTAATTTCTTTTCTAAAATGAATTAACAAACTTGGTCTTCGTCAGATTACTTTGAAGTTGCTATAAAAAAGTGCAACCGCGAAAAATTGTTCTCGTTTTTACCGTAAATTTACCCATTATTTTTGAACCATTCCCCGGGTTGCCCCATCAAAATCCAAAATTTTTTCAAAGTCCATTTCCGAACAAAAATTTTTTAAACTGTTGTATTTACGTTCCCGGGCTGGCGTTTTGCCAAGCGCACAACACCGTCTCCTCATCTTTTTTTCTAAATTGTTTTCAATAGATTAACATTGAAGGGCCTTTGATAAACCCCTTTCTTCCCACAAACAAGATTAAAAAATATTTTTTATTTTCTTGTTTTAAAGTTCTTAGGCCTTTCCCCGGGTTCTCAATATTTTTTCATAATTTCCCCTGATAATTAAAAACCTCTATTTTCCTTTATTTTTTAAATTTCATTAAAACAACCATTTTTATTTCGATTTTCGTAAAGGACGTCACGACGTCCTAGATCGTCCCTTGTTTTTTTATGTTTTTTAATTATACTTTTCTTTTAAATTTTTAAATTGCCCCTTTTTTCCCAAAATGGGATTACCCAAATTTTTTCTAAAAAATTTCGCCCGTTGTCCCAAATTTCCACCCCGATCCCTTTAGGCGTTTTCGTAATTTTATTAAAAGTATTTTTCAGCTTTTTTAAACCAAAAATCTTCCATGTTTGAACGTGAAATGTACGATTACGATTTTTTCAAAAATGTGGGAACCCTAGGCCCCGATTTTGTTGATTGTTCTTTCAAAAATTTTTAAAAATTATTCTTTATCGAATTTTATTTGTTTTTCACTTTTTCCCGCATTCTTTAAATTTTGGAAAATCCCTGTTGCCTTTTTTTTTAAATATAAACTTAAATTTTATTCGGTCTTTTTTTTTGGGAAACTAAATTGGAATGCCCAAAAATCATTCAATACCCCAAACTGTCCAAATGGTCTGACATATTAAAAATTTTTAAGAATGTTTTATTACTGATGAAGGGTTTTTTAAGTGTATATCAGGATATCTTTTATCTCAAAATAAACGAAAGATTTTGGGTAAATGAAAAACATATCAATTACATTTTTAAAAACTTTACCGGGTCCCTTGACGGGCCAAAAAAGGGGAACCAGGAGGTTTTCGACCCCGGGTTAAATGGGCCCAAGCTTTGTCTGAGGAAATTCTAGTTGCGGCTCCTGATCAGTATTTTTCCTGGTTTCCCCAGTAACTAAAAATGCCAGAAAAGGCCCCCTAAGAAAGGCCTGAAACCTCGCGCATCTTCCCCCCTTCCCTTCCTTTCACTTTTCCATCTATACCACTTGCATAAAATTTTCAAAGGGGCCCCAAGGAAATTTTTAAATTAAATTGCAACTATTTCTTTTCCCGGATGAGAAATCCTTTGGGACCCTTTTTGGCCCTTTACTGGTCGTCCAAAACCCCCCGGCATACATGGCTTCCAAACAGATCTACTAAATTAGATGGGGCCCCGGTAAAATACGCTTTAAATACCAAAAATTTAAAATTGACACTAACATACAATAAAGAAAGGGGATTTTAAGGTCTTTTTGAAACAAACGCACTGGGGCAGGGGAAAAAAAAGTAAATTTCCCATTTTTTCCCAGAAAGCGAGAGACTGTTTTAAGGCTAATCCCGATTTTCACAATTTTAGTTTTTGGGGCTCACGTTTTGATTTTCGGGTGTGAAAAAATTTTTAAAGGGTTGATTTTGGGTTTTGGGGCAAAGTAAAAAAAATTTTAAGTAAACTCTCTTGATTATACAAAAATTTTTTAAAAAAAGGTGTCAAAATAAAAGGATTTTTGTCTGTAGGGCGTGGGGTCCCCCAAAATTTTAAATTTAAATTTGAAAATGTTTAAATCATTAGTAAAGGGGAAAATTTGTTTTTTTACCTAAGTACGAAAAAAATACATTTTTTTTCACCAAACTGGAAAAAATATGAGTAAAAGATGGGTTTTAAAAACCAAAAAAAAGACATATCCCCTTTTAAAAAGTAACAAAAACATTTTAAAAGATTACCTTTTAAAACACAATTTAAATTTCATTCATTTTGAAAAAACATTCTCTTTGTACTCAATTTTTAAAATAAAATTACACTTACGGGGAAAACTATTTTTTTGGTAATATTGTTTTCCCCCGAAACCCGGAAATGACTTTTTGAATTTATTTTACTGGAAACCAGTCTCCACATTTTTTTTGGAACTTCCTATTGAATTTTGGAAATTATATCAGTAAAAGGGAACTAAAGGGTTTTTTCTTCTTATGTAATAAACAGAGCGAGAGAAACAAAAAGGGGAACTAAGAAGATAGATGGTTATATAATTTAAGGCCAAAATTTCCCCGGAAGGGAACCCCAATAAAAGTTTTTGTTAGCTAAAGGGGAAATTTTTGTTTGTGGGGTTGAAACTGGAAAAGGGAAAATGTGCTTTGGGGTTAGCGGGCCCAATTTTGGGGTTTCCGGGGTTCGTGTTTACCAGAGATCGGGGTTTTTTTCCCCAAATTGCTTCGTTTAGAGCAGCGTGACAATTTTAAAATTTTTAAAAGGTTTTGGGGAGAAATCCCCCGAGACTTTTAAATGCAAAAAAAGCATAGGGAAATTCTGCGTGGGAAAAGAATTTTGAGTGGATGGCTTTTTCCAATTTTGCCAACAATTGAAGATGAGTTGGGACGGGGCCACCCCTTCCACAGCCCGGAAAATGTTGGCGCTTCGACAAATTGTGCGGGGGAAAACGAACAACCATCAAGGGGTACCTCGGGAAGTTGGTTTTTTCCCACATGGGAGTTTCCCAGCATTCTTCAAAAATGACTTGAACATGCATCGTTTTTTTGGCACATTTTAAAAAATTTTATCCCTAGAAAAGGAAATGGGTAAATGCCCGGGGACTTGATTAAATGGTTGATGCAGATGAAAATTTAAAATTTGGGCCGGGATGAGCCCGGGTTTTTCCCCCGACCTCGAAAAACGGTAACCTAAAGGGAAGTCAAAATTACCAAAAAAAAAAAATTTCCGGAGAACCCGGGTGGGAGTTAGGTTTTTTTGTTTCCCCTTTGGTGATTTTTGTTTATTCCTGGGGGAAAAAGAAATAAAAAATTGAAACCAGAGTTTTAAAACGGCTCGGGGTTGCAATTCGAAAAGGCCCCAAAAATGGGGCAGAAATGCCCCGGTGTTTGTTGCACGACAACCCCTACATCGATCCCAATGGTAAAAAATCCCTTTGCCAAGAAAAAATGTTCCCCTTGGGAACATCCTCCATATTCTTGATTTTGCCCCAAAGTTTCACCTTTTTCCAAAATTTAAAAAAGGGTTGGGGACATCTTTGCTAAACTGTCAAAAGGTGATTAAAAATGCGGGGCGGCTAGAATTTTTAAAAAACGGCTTTAAAGAGTTTTTCCCAAAAATTATAAAGGTGGAAAAAATTGTAGTGCAGGAGGGATTTTTTATGGGAAATAAGGGAAAAATGTTAAATATTTTTACCAAAAACCAATTCCGTCCCCCTTTTCCCTTCAATAGGGTTTCCCCGAGACCACTGTGAAAAAACAATGAGTTTCCCCCGAAGAACAACTGGGAAAGCATTAATAAGAGTATCGGAACCCCACGGGATAAACCCTTTTCCCCTTTAGTTTTTCCCAAAACCCCAACACCAGTGCTTCTGCGCCAAGATAGAAAAAAGACTTTCATTCATTTTTTCGGGCCCCAAAGGTTTTTCCCAGAGGGTAAATCGGGCCAGGGGGGAAAAGGGGAAAATAATGAATACGGACAAAAAGGGGCAAAATGTATAAGTAGACAAAGAAGGCAAGAAAGGCAAAGGGGCCCATTAGAACAACTCAAAACCCCTCAAATTTTAAAAATGGGCTTCCCTGGCCCGAACACCAAACCCCGACCCCCCCCGGCCCCTAAAATCAATTGCCCAACCCCTTTTTGTTTCATTTCAAAAAAGGACTGCCCATCTTAAAACATTACAAATGGCGTGATGGCAAAGTTATTTTAAAATTAATTTGAATATAAAATTAAATAAACCCAAGTTTTACAAAAATTTTTTTTAAACATTTAATTACAAAAAAGGCATGAAATTTGTAAAACATTTTAAAACTGTTATAAAACGGTTTTGAAAAAAAAAAAGGGACAACGACTTTAAGATCCATTCTACATTTCGTCTTTATTTTAAAATTTAATATAAAATGCAAAAAAATTTGATTGAAACCATTTTTCTAACCAGTAATTTTATTAGAAAATTAAAAACAAAGAAAAAAAGGTTTTAGAGTCATTTCAAACACGACCCGGTGAGCTTTCAGTTGTAAATCTTCATCACAATTTTAGATGCCCCAATTAAAAAAATATATGGCCCGGACTTAATTTGAAAAAATTTTTTGATATAAATATAAAAAAAAACAAAGATTTAAAGTTCTTTTTGTCAATAAGTTTTCTTGCAGAAATTATGATTGGTGGGTGCCCTTAAAAAGGGGAATGATTTTGATTTTTTGTTTTGGGGATAAAAATTAATTCCCTTTTTTAATTAACTTGGGGTGTTTGTTTTACATGGAGTTCTTTTAACCAAATTTTAAAAAATCATAGGGATCCCTAGTCTTTGGGGTTTTTGGGAATCAAAACAACATATGATTTCTATAAACTTTTTAATAAATTTTTTAAAAGGTAGAAACCCCAAACTCTATTGGAACATTGGGGGAACACACACACCACACAACAACACACTTTAAACACATACACAAAACACCCCTTATCAAATATATTATTTATATGTTTTTTATATTTTTCCCAACCCAAACCCAATAAATTAATATATTTATATTATTATAGAAGTATATTTTTACATTGGTTTTTTTTTTTTTGGAGAGAGCAATGCAAAAAGTTTTTCCGTCATCGGAATTTTACACCTTTCTTCAGATAAGCAGCCCCTTGCAAACACTTTTTTTAATAATCCATTAAAACCCTGGGATTCTCCTGTCAAAAATTTTTTCAAAATTGTAATTTTTAATTTTTTTTAAAATTTTGTCAAACTGAAATCTGTGCCCGATAATCTTTTGGAAAAAATAGATCCTCTTTTTAAAAAATATTACAAAAAAAAATTTTCTTTTTAAACTTTTTTACATTTCATAAAAATTGCCAATTTTTTGGGATATGTTTCATAACGATCTTCAGTAAAAATTACCGAAATTTATACTTTTAATGAATTGTTAATAAATTTTAAAAAAAAATTTTAATTTTTTATTTAAAATTTTTTGTTATAAATTTTATAAAGAAATTTTAATTAAAGAAATTATAATATAAAATTAATTTAATTTTTTAAAACTAAAATTCCCAAATTTTATTATTGTTAAAAACCATTACCTATAAAAAATGAAACCCTTTAAAATTTTCCCCATTGATTGATGGTTGTTTCTGATAGTTTTATCTCAGAAAACGTTTAAAAAAAAAAATTCAAATAATAAAAATTTAACCTAAAATTTTATAATTCATTGACTTTTGGGTCGCCCCGGACCATTTTAAAATCAAGGTCAAAAGGAAACCCTTTTATCGTTGGGGGTTCTTAACCAAATTTTGGGGGCCCTTTGCTTTCCCCTTTTACTTAAGTCTTGTTTCCCGGGGGATTAGATTTTTAACATTAACTTGAAATACATTTCCCTTAAGAGAGAAAAATGATGAAAAATGTGGGGGTTTTTAAAAAAAATTTTTTGGGGAATACTGAAATAAAAGTCCTACTGGCTATTGTAATTACTTTTTCTTCTTTCTTCGAAAAACCCTGCCAACATTTTCCCCGGTGAATTAAAACATCGCTGCCAAAAGATTTCAAAGAGACCAATATGTTATTGGGGATCAAAAATAATTTTAATTTTAAATTGAATTACCTTTTGGTAAAAAAAAAAGGGAATTTATTTTTTTTGGTAGTTTCTGTTTTCACTTCAGTCCGTAAATTTTTTTGGCCATAATTCAATCATTTTTTTTAATAAAAAATAATTTTTCGACCTTCAATTGGAAAAGAATGGTTTTCCCATTAAAAAACGATCATCCCGAAAAATGGAAAAGTTAAAAATATTCAAAAAACCAAATAAGAAATTATATTTTTTCCCGGACTTCTGAAAATAATCAAATTTTTTTTTGTTTATTTAATTTTTTCAAATAGAACTAATTTTGGGTTTTTGGGTTTATTTTCCCGGCAAACCAAAATCTTGCCCCTTTTTTAACATAATAAAAAAGGCTTTTCACCCAAATTTTCCCCTTTGGGGGTTTTAAAAGGTTTTAATTTTTAACGGTTTTTTAAGTTCTTTTTAAATTTGCTTTCACCCCCAAAATTTTTTTTTTACCCCGGGATCTTTCCTCTTTTTTTCCCCTTTCTTTTGCCAACGGGGACGGGGTTTAAGATTTCCTTGGCCTTCCCTTTTTTCTTCTTTCAAAGGGGGATTCCCAAAAGAAAATTTTGATATTCTGCCCAATCATTCTGGCATACCTTTGGGAGTTGTTTTGGATTCATTTTCACTTGTCTCCCTTTATTATCTGTCAATCTTTTGTTTAGTTTTCCCTATAAACAGTATACAACAACACGTCAAAAAAATTTCCCTTTTTCATAGCTTTTTAACCGACATTTTTTTGATCATTTTAATTTTTTGATTCATACGTAACAAGTTTCCCCCATTTCATGTTATATTGTCTTTAGTTTTTTTTGAAAATTTTTGTTTAAAAAAATTTTAAAGTCTACTAAAAATTTGGGCCTCCTTTTGTTTATTTTTAAAAAAGTCAAATTTGATCCTCTGCTCTAATAATGACCAAAAATTTTTAAATTCCCCTCAAAAAACCTATTTCCCTGACCCTTATCAAATTCCCCCTACAACCATGTTTTGATTTTTACATTATTTTTTTTGAGTCCCCATTTTTTTTTTTTTTCGGGTTAAATGTTACAGATAAAAAAAAATATTTTTTTCCTATTTTCAATGATATTGCCCAAAAAAAGGGGGATATCCATGAAAGGAATTAAAAGGGTTTTTGCACCCTTTTCCCCCAATTTAAACGATACCCAACAACATTTTTATTTTGGATTATGACAACCAAACTTTTCAACTTTTATTTTTTAAGTCCATGACTTATTTTTGTCTCCTAAAAAAAGTAAAAAATTTTTAAACGTTTTAAAGGGGAAAAGAACTTTTTCCCGATAAAATAAATTATAAAAAAAAAAATTTTCTCTTTTTTTCCATTACTAGTTTCCCTATTTTCTTTTGAGAAAAAAAAATTTTTTCTAGGATGAAGGGGGGAAATGACCCTGACTTTTTTTTGGGTTTAAAGGGTTTGGGAAAGGTTTAGAAATAGTTTGGCATCCCTTTTGAATAAAATGATGGAAAAATTTTCTAATATTGTTTTTTTAATAAATTTATTTCAAAACATTTTCTAGAATGTTAAAAGGGGGCATTTTAAAATATTTATTCAACAAATTTTTTTAAATTTTAAATAAAAATTACAGGGTTTTTAAAACCCAAAATTTTTTTTTCAACTTCACCCTTCTTTTTCCCTTAAAATTTATCTCTCCCATTTTTAAAAAACACTTCACATATTCTTCGTATACTTACGTATATACAGAAATTACGGTATAGAAATGTTTATATAATGGTGCGCGAAAAAACCTTTTTCTGCGAAAAATTTCCCGCGCTCTGGTGACGAAAAACTGAATAAAAAATTTTTGCTAAATTAAAAAAACCCTCAAAACCCCGGGTGAAACCCTTAATTCCAGTTTGTGGACCGTGATCCCAAAAAACCAATTGGGTTAAAACGCCCGGGTCTGAAAACAACCTACCCAAAACCGGCCATACGTTTTTTTCCAAATTAAGAAACCCTGCCCTTTCGCCTGAGCTGGGTTTTGGTTTTTGAAAACTTTCAAATTTTTGGGGCTTTCCCCTTTCCGGAAATTTTTTAAAAACCCTTTCAAATTTTTTTTAAAAATTTTTAAGGGGATACACTCAAAGTAAAATACGAAAGGGAAATATGCCCAATTTTCAGGGTTTAAACCCTATTAAATAAATAAAAAAAAATTCGAATCCAAAATTTATGAAAATTTTGGGCGTTTTTTCCCAAACTACAAAATTAAAGATAAAATTTTTTACAAAACAAATGTTCCCTTTTTCCATCTTTTAATAAGGTTAAAATTTTTTAAAAGTTTTATTTGTTTTCCCAACAATATAGGCCAATTTGAAATTTTTAAAATTTTAAAACAAAAATTTTCTAAAAAGGGCCCAAATTTTTTTTTAAAAATTTTTTTGGGGAAATGCCAAATCAGCCTACCCAAATTGACATAAACGAGATTTTTCCTTTTTATTTTTTTAAAATTCCAAAAATGAAATTTTTAAAACCCCCACGCTGTTAATAGAAAAATAGATTTTTTGATTTTTTCTTGTGAGTGAAGTTTTAAAAATTTTGGGGAAATTTTTTAAAAAACTAATATTTCCTTGAAAGAGCTTTTTAAAACCAAAAGTTAAAAAATGCCCAAGGGCCTGTATTTTGTTTAAAAATAGATGTAGTAAAAGAAGGTGTTAAGGGGAGCTGGAAAGGGGCCAAAACCAGCCCACAAAAAGGAAAATTATAAACTTTTTACTGAAAAAAATCTGTCCCTTTCTTTCAGTTCTTCATTTTTTGGAGTTGAAGTAAAGCATTTTTAATTTTTAAAAAGAAAAGAAAAATTTCATAAATTTGAAAAAACAGTGAGACCAAAAAAAAAAAAGTTAATTAAAAAGACAATATAAATTTGGGGTTTGGGGAAGGGAAAGAAAAATTTAAAAGGAAAAAAATTCCCTAAAAACAGGAAATATGGGTAGTGAATGATCTGGAAAACAAAAATCAAAAGTACATCAAATTTTTTCCGCAGTTTTGTAATGGTATCTTTTTGGGAAAAAAAGGTTTTAAAGAACATTTCGACCCCCTTATTAGGAATTTATTTTATTTTTTCGTCATAAAAACTGATATCGTCGGGATTTAAAACAGGGTTTCCCCTCTATTGTGAAGTCACGACCAAAGGGATTGTCCCAAAAGGACGTAAAAAAAAATTTCCCGTGAACTTATCAATTAAAACCCTTTGAATTTGTCCAAAAACCATTGTTTTTCCACCTTCGAAATTTTAAAATAAAAAAATTTAAATTTAAAGTTAAAAATAAAAAAAAAAATCTGGGCCCCATAAAAAAAAGTTAATTCTATTAAGAAGGGTTTGTTCAATTATGTAATTTATGCAAGCGTTTGGTTCAAATGACGCTCAAACCTTATCCCTCTCCCCAAAAGGTGATTTTTAGACGTAAAACCCCGGGGGCCCGAACAAGTTTCACAGGCCGACATTCAAATTCATTTGCTGAAAGAAATTTTATTAGAATAAAGAAACATTTTTTGATTTAAAAAATCACCAAATCTTTGCTTTCATCTTTTTTCACCCATTTATAAAAAAAACTCTTTTTCTTTTAAAAAGGGGGTTTTAATATAAAAAAAATGTTACCCCTTTTCACTTAAATTTTTTTAAAATTTTTCAAACGACAAATGTAAATGTAAATTTTGGGAAAAAAATTTTTTAATTAAAACCCAAAATTTCAAAAAAAAAATTTAAATGGGGAAGGAAATTTTTTCAAGTCTTCCATTTCTTCAAACAAGCACCAAAAAGAGGGTCACCCCCAGTCCCTTTTGTTTTATATTGGGGATGGGTGATAATTTTTTTGGGGTTTTTGCGAAAAGGGAATGTTGAAAATGAAAAAACAGAAAAAAGTAAATTAAAATGGTTTTTAAAAAATTTTTAATATAAGAAAAAAAAAACGTTTTATTGCATTTTTGCTTTTCCCAAATTTTTTAAAATTGTAAAATATTCTTGCACTTTTCCCGTATCTTTTAAAAAAGCCTAAGTTTTTAAAAAGAAAAAATTTGGGGAAAAAAATTTTATTTGAAAGAAAAACCTTTTTCTTTTTGAAATTGTAAAAGCCTTCAAATTCAAATTTTTTAAAATTTAAAAATTCAATTAAAATTTATAAAAATTAAAAACCCTTGTCATCCTTCAAATGTATTTTATTTTTCAAAAAAAATTAGGGTTTTTGAAAATTTTAAAAATGCCCGAAAACCATGAAAAGTTTTTAAATTTCAAAGATTTTAAAATTTTTAAGTTTAACTCAAAAAAAAGGGGTTTCTTCAATTTGGGAAAAGGTTAATTTGGGGTTTTTTGGGTTTAAGTAGTGATCAAGAGGGATGGAGGGACTTTTCGGAAAAAACCCTTTTTCGACCCCAAAGGGGAACCGTTAAACCAAAAATCGATTTTCCAACCCCTTAAATTTCTTTTTCCTTTTTGGTCCCGCACAAAATATTAGTATAAAATTTCCCCTTTGAATTCTATTTATACTACGTATTTTCGTGATACGAAAAGTAAAACGAAAGTACAAGTTTTGTTTGGGGAAATAACGGTTTATGTTTAAAACCCAAAATTAAACGTATTACAGCATTTCCCAAAGGTAAATAAAAAAAAATACTGAAAATTTTTCTGTTGGGGGGTTGTCATTTGGAGATTTATTTTTTAATAAATAAATTCATTTTAAAATATAAATGTATTTATCTAATCAGAAAAAAAAAAATTTTGGGTCTTAAATCTGGAAAAGACTTGTGAAAAAACCCGCTTGATATCAATTCCAAAGGCCCAAAATTCCCCTCAATTGACTTCCCGTTGTTGGGGACAAATATCAAATGCGTAAATACAAGAGCCCAAAAACCCAAAACTGTAAAACGATTTTTCGGGCTCATGGTCAGGCAACTGGTCGTAAATCGAACGATGCGGGTTTTATTCCGTCCGGGAATTAATCTTTTGTACTTTAATTAAAAGGGTTTTCAGGTCACAATATGGATATCACTAACGAAGGGTAAACATTTTCATATTTCATTTCCTAAAAATGACAGAAATTGTGAAAACGTTTTTTAAGTAATTCAAAAATGTTTAAACGTTCACTATCTTAATTTAATGAGGTTGGTTAAAATTTAATTTAAATAAATAAAAATTAACATTTGTATAAAAATTTTTTAATAAAACGGGATCAAACTAATTAAAATTTTATAGTAGAAAAATTCAGCAAAAATTTTTTTGCAAAAATAATAAATTTTTTCCCAAACAAATTCTTTTCGTTTAATTCTCAGACTTAGGGAAACGAAAAATGGAACAGAAGAAAAAGGCAAGAACTCCCATCCTCAATACCTGATTTAAAACCCCTGTCAAACATTTCCCCGAAAGTTATTGGTCTTTCAAACGTTTTAAAAGTATCTACGAATACCCAAATTTGTTCGTAATTTCCATTTTCTGGGGTAACATTTTTAAAATTAATAGAAAAATTTTCTAAACATATTTTTCCAAAAGGGACAATTTCAAAAAAGCAATTGGGAATTTGTGTTTTTTCAAAAATAATGATAATATATTTATTTTTCTAAATCCATATTTTTGAATTTTTAAAAAAATTTTATTTGGAAATTTTAAAAGAAAATTATCCCAGACATTTTGGGGTCCAAATTCACCCCTTGTTTTTTCCTATTGAGACTAAATGAAGGTGATTTTGCATTGGGTCACCCTACAAAATATTAAAGGGGAAAAATCATTGGGTATAATAAAAATTAAAAATTCCCTTTTTTCTTGTTGGGACTCACCACTCAAATTTTAATGCTCCCCCCCTTTGTCTCGTCTTCCCACTAAAAATAAGCCGTATCAAAAAATTGTTTATTTAAAAAGGAGATAATAATAAAAAAATATTGATTTTTTCATGACCATCAAATTTACTTTTTATGTTTTTGGGGTTATCATTTTAAATGTTTCACCAAAGACTTCTTAAAATTTTAAAAAGACCTAAAAAAAATAAAATTATCAATTGTTCAAACAATTAATGCTTTGTTGATTTTTTCACAAAAACAAAAACACAAATGGGAATTTTAATGAGTTCTATAGTCCCCTAAGGAAAATTTGTTAAAAGTGTAAAAAAACATTTCCTTTTTCAATTTAAAAAAAGAAAAAAGTTACCTTTTTAAAATTTCAAAAAATTTACAGACTTGTTAACCCCGATTATTTTCTAGAACTTTTTAAATTTAAATTTAGTGATTTTTACAACCTTTACAGACTTTTCTATTTAATTTTTTTGATTACAAAAAAGGTAATGGTTTGGGAAAGGAGACACTGTTAATTTTTTGCATCTCTTCCAAATTTCTTTTTTTACATTTTTTTTGGGAAAACAAGAAAAAAGCACAATCTTAATATAATCCATTTTTGTTTACAAAACAAATTTTTTTCCTCCTTGCAAAATTTTTGGAAAAGTCTCTCCGTTCTGATAGGATTAATTTTTCCAGGCATCAGGTAAAAAAAACATATTGGGGGGATTTGATCTGGGTCCATTCCTCCCATCTACATTTAAAAACGACTTAAAACAGATCTACCTTACAGTACCATGAGGGGGGTTTATTTTTAAATTTATTGTTCTTTTTGATGTAAAATTTACTTCAGGGTTTCAACAAACTCCCTTCTTGATAAAAATGTGGAATCATCAAGGAACTTTTTTATGGAAAATTCTAAATTAGAAATATTTCATTAATGTCTTTTTTTTGGGGGGGCAAGAAACCTTTTTCCCGAAGGGCCATCTTTTTCTCCCTTTTCTTAAAGGGGGGATTCCACAATTTCGAAAGACAAACTGTAACCCCGTCGGAAAAAACCAATTTTTAAAAAACAGAACCCGTAGTATTAAGGTAACTATTTATTTTTAAAACCTTTCCCAACTAAGAAATTTCCACAAAAATTTTTATTGTTATTCTTTAAAAAAATTAAACCCAAACTTGAAAAGATATAATGCTAACAAATTTTTTAAATTTTTCGAAATAGTTGATTGATTGCTTTTAAAAATATAATGTTTTTAATGTAAACAAGAAGTAGTTGTTTACAAATTTAAAAACTTTCTTCTAAAGTCACTGTCCCTTTATACTATTACATGAATTGGGAAAAGGGGTTTTCCCCCAGTAAGATTCTTTTAATTTTTTGTTTTTGGGTTAACTTTTTTAATTTTCCAAAAATATAATTTCGAAAAAAGGGCGACCAACCCCCGGGAGAAAAGTACAGAACGGGGGCCCGGTCGTCGTCCAAAGGAAGACAAAATCCCTTTTGGGGCCCCCCGTCTTTTAAAAATTAATTATTTAAAAAAATTTTTTTATTTCTGGGAAAACCAATTAAAAAGGGAAAAAAAAATCCCTTCTGGATTGAACTACAACGTTAAAAATGACGCACCATGAATTTTAACCATTTTGGGTAAAAAATTTGGGTTTGTTGCCCTTAAAAATAGTTAAATATAATAAAAACCCATCTAAATAGAACATAACGTTAATATATTTTTTGTTTTCAAGGGCAACCTTTTTTTAAATTTTAAAAATACTGGATTTTATAATATAATATAAAATGTATAATATAGGGGAAAATTAAAATATTTAAAATAATATATTTTATTTTAATTGAAAATTTCTCTATGGAAAGAAAGTAAAAAAATTTTTTTTCCTCATGCGTACTTCAATTCCCAGTGTCATAATAAAACTGGAAAGGGGCTTTAAAATTTTTAGGGCCAATGTCTGAAGAGGACAGTTTTAAAAAATTATTTATGCTAAAAAAATATTTTCCCCCCGTATTTTCAAGGGAAAAATCTGAAATACAAAGTTTAAAAGTCATGATTTATTTAAAAAACTTATCTTTGGAAAAAAACAAAGGGGGAATTTAAATTCCAAATTTTACAGGGAAAACCCAGAAAATCAGTTTTCAACGAACAGGACCTGCAATATTTCTTAAAAGGCCCCACCATCCCAAAAATAAAAAGAATAAAAAAATTTGGGAAATTTTTTTGAATAGAAAAAAGTCCGGTTATTAAATTTCCCCCCCCCTAATTGAACATCATTTTAAAAAAAGGGGTACGACACAGCCAGATGATTGGGATATCAATTTTGGGGAAAATCGCTGAACGGTTTGTGCTTTGCTTGTTCAAAGGGGCGGGGGACAGACATTTTACCGTCAGTGATTTTTTTGCCATCAACCACCACAAAAAATGGTTCGGCACCCAATTGGGTTTGGAGGATTTTTTTTTAAATTTGAAAAAAGGGTTTTTTCCATTTTTTTGCCCCAAAAGGGGCCCTTAATATGCTTTTCAGACAATTCCGGGTTTTTAATTTGCCTTTCTTTTTACTCCAAAAAAAAATGGTTTATCAATAGGGAAAAATTTTGATTATTGGGTTTTTTAAATTTTTTTTCACCAAAGCAATTTTCTAAATTTGGCATTTTTTCAATTTTTATAACCTTTTAGAATTAGTTTATGAGAAGGGAAAAGAAAAAGGGTTAATTGAAATTTGGTTAAGATTGTAAGTTGAAAATCCCCGGGTATTAATAAAAAGGGGAATTTACTACAGTATTTGTAAAAATTTTGGGATAGGGATTAATGAAAGTGAAAGGGAAAAGAAAGGGTTCGTTTTCAGAAAATTTCAATTTTAAAAAAACATAATGTAACATAACCCCCCGTTTTTGGATTTTCATTGGTTTTAAAAACCCAATGAACTTTTTAATATAATATCAATTTTTAAAAGAATAATTTATTTTAAATTATAATTTTTAATTTTTTGGGTACCAAAGGTTTACACAAGGGCCTTTTACAACAGGGCTTAAAAAAAAATACATTTCCGAGTCTTTGGAAAAATTTTTAGTTCGTGTTTTTAAAAAATTTTCCTTCAAAAACCCCTTAAAACCCCTTTTTTTTGATATCAATTTTTTCTGTAAAGGGCCCCATTCGAAAATTAAAAATTTAAAAAAATTTTAAAGAAATCTTAACTCAAATTGGGGAATAATTATTTTCCCAACCTGTTTCAGCAAAAACTATGGGAAAATTAAAGAAAAAACATTATTTTAGTGGTAATTAGTTTAATAAATATTTTATTTTTCCAACGAAATAAAAAAGTGTGAAAAATATGTATTGTACAATGAATATCCCCTTTTCAAAATTGAGGAAATCTCAAGGGGAGATAATAAGTTATAAATAAAATAAAATTAGCTGACCATATATAAAAAAAATTTTTTTTTTGATTAAAAAAATTTTCTTTTAAAACTATTTTAGGGAAATAAAATCCTTGGTTTTATTAGGAACGATTATTGAAAGTCCAATTCAAAATGTAAAATTTTTTTTGACAATTGGAAGTTTTTTTAAAAAATTTTTTAAAGTCTTTTTAACTAATAGGGCCTTCAACGACCACTGTGATTTTTTGGGTTTAGTTTTTTGGGAATACAAGGACATCACGAAACACATCTATGTCCAGGCGGGAACCCCGGGCCCCTTTAACCCGGAAGCTGGGGTTTCGTCCATTTTCTTTCTCTCCCATTAAAAACCTTTTTTAAATTCCTTTCAACATCAAATACATCGAAGATAAAACCAACCCCCCTCATTTTAATTACGTTTTTTCCTGTCCCCGGTCACGTGGGGATAAGTGGAATGGGAAAAACTGACTAGGTATTTAAAGGGGCCCCGGGGGGCCAGAAAAACATCTTTTTGGTAAATCACCCTTCTACCAAGATTTTATCCCAATTGTTTTGAGGCAAACAGAGGGGAAGAACTTTTCAAACTCACAAGGATCATAAGACCTTGTCGTGGATCCGTGGTCTTGGGCCAGGGTTTTTTTCACCTTCCCAAACGGGCCCGCCACTTCCCGGACATCTCGTGCAAAATTACCCACCCCATCCCCCCCGAAATGAAGAACAGGCCTTTGTAAAGCATGCCCCCTTTCACTGCGATAATTGAAGGAGCCAAAAAAAGCGCAAACCGGGTTTACTAAGAGGGGAACCCACTTTCCCAAACACTTTAAACTTTCTTAATATGGATTTATAAATCTAATAAGGGGAAGGGGGTGATTTTAAAATGCCTTTTTTAACTAATTTTTTTTTTGATGTAACATTTTTTTTGTCATTTTTTCATTTTAAAATTAGTAATTTTTTCTGTTTTTTCTTTTTAATCTTTTAATTAATAAAATTTTAAAATGACTTTTTTACAAATTTTCAGAAAATTTTTGGAAAAAATTGCACTATTAATTTTTAAAATATTTGAGCACAATAAAAGTTCTTTTTTTATTAAAGAATTAAAGAAGTTTCCTTTTTGAAATAAAGACTGTGGTTTAGTTTTTTGATTTGGGAACTTGATTCATTGAATATCTTGTTTTTCCGGGGTCTAAACCCAAAAGTATTTTCAGGTTGATAAAGATTCCGTATTGGGGCTAAGGGGACAAATTATTTTCATGCGTATATATTACAAAAGGCTAAAATTATTTCACAATTTATTAGAAAACAAGGATTTTTCGAATAAAACCCTTTCTTCAATATCGATAACCGTGCCCAAAGGGTTTTGGGTTTTGAATTGAAGAAACCCTTAATCAAACTAAACACTTGAAACCGGGGGCATACAAAATCCAACATAAATTTAAAAAATAAATTTGGGAAAAACCCGTGTTTTAAAATTTTAATTTAAAATTTTCCCGGGAAATTTAAATTTTTTTTAAATAAATATCAACTTTTAATGTTTATTCAAAAAGTTTTTTTTTTTCTTTAAAAGCTCGTTTTAAAAAAAATTACTTGATTCGTAACATTTTTAAAGGTTTTTTAAAATTTTTTCTTTTTTCTAAGTTTTTAAAAATTTTTAAAAAAATTTTAAGAAAAAAAATTAAATTTTTTTTTTAACTTATTTGATTTCAAATTAAAAGAATTAAAATTTGTTTTTTTTATATTATTAAACTATTTCTATTAAAGATATTTAATTTATTACCTTAAAAAAATTTTTATAAATAAATAAAAAAATAAATAAAAAAATAAATAAATAAAAAAATTAATTAAAATTTAAAAAAATTAAAAAATTAAATAAAAAAAAAAAATTTTTAAAAAAATAAATAAATAAAATAAATAAATAAAAAATAAATAAAAAACAAATAAAAAATAAATAAATAAATAAATAAATAAATAAAAAAATAAATAAATAAATAAATAAATAAAAAATAAAAAAAAAATAAATAAAAAAAAAAAATAAATAAATAAAAAAATAAATAAAAAAAAAAAAAATAAAAATAAAAATTTACACGGAAGGGATGATATAATCTTCTAAAATGTAACAGAAAAAAGTAACTTTTTAAAAAAAATAAAGAAAAAACAATTATATTTTCGAAAAATTTTTAATGAAGGTTCCCATTTTTTTCAAAAGGGTTATCACTATAAATTTCATCAAATTACAAATAGTCAAAAATATTATCAATAGCAATTTTGGTGTAAATTTCGGACACCCGGCAGGATTTTTTTGATTAACGAAATCCTTTTTAACACCTGCTCAATAAAAAATGGGGGATTAATTTTTATAAAGTAATAAATTTTTGATTGTTTTTTCCTTAATAAAGGGTAATAAAGTCAAAAACAAGGGTTTTTAAAAAGGAAAATAATTTAATTGCTTGATAGGGAAAAATTTTATATTATGTAAATGTATTTTATTTGTGTTTCCGAAAAAAATTATGTAATTAGTTTTCCCTTTAGAACCATTACATTTTTAAAATTTTTTGAAACAAAAATTTCAATAATTTAATTTTAAACCCCACAAAATTTTCATAAATTTGATAAAATGGGGTTAATTTTTTTGGTAAAAAAACTTGATAAAAACCCGCCCCTTCCCTGAACCCCGCCCTTGGGTTGTCAGGTTTAGGGGGTTAAGGGAACCAGTGCAATTGGCAGGAAACCTGCACCCCGCGCACCAATCCTTTCGTTTTTGTGCCCTCCTGTTACCTCTTTTTTTCCCCTCCCCCTCTCCTGTTCCCCCCGCTCACGTTAAAAAGGCGGCCACCGGCCTCAGAAATTGCTCCCCCCTTTGGGGAAAATGGGGAAAACTTGAGGGGAGGAAGGGACGTGTCTGAAAAATTTGGGCCCAAAACCAATGATAAAAGGGGGAAACCCCGACGCCAGGATTTCGTGTCCCGCGATGGTGTCCCAAACGTGAAAAAGGGTTTTGGCCCACAAGGTTTCGCCCCTACCCCGGGGGGTTACAAAAGAATTATTTTAAAAAGTAAAAAATGTAAAATTTAAAAGCTTTTGCCCTAAAAGGGGCGGCAGTTTTTTAATTTCTTCCCGACTATCTTTAATGTTATACCTATTCCCCTTTCCCTTTTTTCGCAGCGGATTTTTTAATTTTTCAATTTTTTGCTTTTTAATTTGCTTAATAAAAAAGCTGGCCTATGGAAAAGAAAAATTCACCCGTTTTCTGGGAAAAATTGATAAGCGTTTGTAAATGCGAAATTTTAAATTTTTAAAATTAAAATTTTTAAAAACCCTTAAAAGTCAAAGCATTTCCCCCAAATCAATATTGCATGCGCAATGTGCATATAAACTAGGAAAGGTTTTAAAAACATTTTTCGTAATTTAAAACAGCAAAAAGGGGTTTTTTCGGCATAAAAATTATTTAGCATTATTCTTATATAAATATCAAGAAACAATTGGGGACTTTATATATTACAATGGGGCAATATGGCCCTATTTCATTGTAAAAACTACTTAAAACACTGAGCTGTATATTTTTACAGGAAAGTTAATTTTAATCAAATTTTTTAATTGAGTTGATATATTATTATTTCTTTTGGGCCCGACCATCTTTAAGTTGTTTACCTATCTTTCGTTGTTCCACAACATTTTATGTAAAGTATTTAGTTTTAAGAAAATTGTTTATTAACGAGAGAGGCCGCGACAACCTGGAGAAAAATAATTTGCACAACTGTATTTCCCACTGAATTCTAGAAGACGTGCACAGATAATGAAGTTACATTAATGCCCAGAAGCAAAACAAGGGGCCATCTCAGCATTTGCTCAGATGATCAGGGAAACTGGACGAAAAATCAGATCGAGATGGGGGTCATTGACCCAGAAGCTGCGGTAGAATACTAGTTACTGGTTGTTTAGAATAATACAGTCCAAATGAATGTTCCTTTCTTTTGATACTGAGAACAGTCTCTAATTGTAAAGAAACAGTTACGCACGATAAACAATTTCATTTATGATTAAAATTTTGAATTATTTAATCATTTAATGTCATCTGACCGAGTGTAGTAAAATAAAGTACATGTATTGTATTTGAATTTTTTTTAATGAGCTGTTGATACTGTCACCTGATGAAAATGATTACTACGTCGAGTGTTACAGTTGTAGACATCGGCGTTTGCTGAAACTGTATTTCCGCCCTGAAGTAAATCATTTGTGACAAAAACCACTGTTACATAAATCAAAACACAAGGTAATTGTAAAATACGTAGATTAATAAATAGAGGCTTTCAAGAATCACGTGTCAAACAATACCTCCGTGCACGGGTGTTATAAGGTCATTTGCTGACAGTCCAAGACCGAAATTTTTAACACATTCTGCTTTCGGTAGTTCATAAAAAAAAATTCTGAAAGTCTTCTAATGTATGTATTTATGTTTTCTATTTTCAGTTCGTTTCGAATTTGTCTATTTGACACAAACCATGGTGCTTTAATTATGCGTCTTAAAAATTTACTTTGCACTACTTGGATTTTCATTAGACTGTTGGTGATGTAGATACCTTATTAATTCAAAGTAAATAAAACAGATGTTGTTTGGTATCAATTTTTATATTTCTGCTTATATTTCTGGTATCAATTTTTATATTAAGCAGAAATATAAAAATTGATACCAGACAACATCTGTTTTATTTACTTTGTACTTGGATTTTATCTATGTTACGTTTTGCAGCCCCACCCCATACAGGGCAAGCGTAAGTAAGTGATGGTCTAACAATTCATTTGAATAAGCTTATCTCACATTCTATGCTTAGTCTAGAGTGGCTATTTATTAGTGTGTATAATTTTGATATTTTCACATATGTTTTATTGGCAATTTCTGTAATCTATCTCCACCTTAGTTTTTGGTCTACAAGCACTCCTAAATATCTCACTGGTTGATCTTTTTTATCCATTTTAAACCTACATTTTTAATTTTTAGTGGGTTGGGCATTTTAGGTCTTCGTAGCGTAAGTATCTTGGGGTGTGTTTTAGTGGGTTTATGTTTATTTGCTATTTTGAGCACCAATTTACAAACGAATCTAATGATTTTTGTAGAATTTCTCTACCGTGATCCACATCCTTGTTTGTTGCGAACAGTACTGTGTCATCAGCGATACAGGCTATTTCTGTTTTTTCATCTCAGAGTAGTCTGCGACGTAGGTGTTAAAGAGGGTTGGTGAGAGAGGTGACATCTGCGGTACTCCTGCTTGCGTGATGTTTTGATCCGATAAGGTATTATTCATTTTCACATTGAAAGAACGATTTTGGAGAAAAGATTTAATTATTTCATATAGATAATGGAGTATTCCTAAATTTCTCATTTTATATAGTAGCCCTGCAAGCCAAATTTGATCAAAGGCCTTTTCTATATCAGGTTTTCCTTGATGTAGCTATTGATGTAGCAAACGTGTGTTTATGCTGGTTAAATGCGTTTGCTATATTCTCAGTTAGTCTTTTAAGCTGCTGAATGGTAATGTTCGCGAACTCCGAACTGTTCTTTAGAGATTATATTGTTTTCTTTCTGGAAACAATTTGACCTTCTATGAATTAATTTTCAAAAACGTTTCCTACATTAAGAAGTAAACTTATTGGTCTATAATTTAAGGGCAAACTGTGGTCCTTACCAGGTTTGCTTATTGTTATTATTATAGCTTGTTTCCATGTATCCGGAAAGTAATTAGTCTTAGAGCTGTAAACCCTGCTATTGTTGTCCGAGGGAGCTCCTTCAGAATCTGCATGGTTGTTGGATCATGGCCTGCTTTAGTTTTAATTTTAAGATTATTTTACGTGTTTCAGATGGAGATATGAATTTTAATTTTTGAGGGACTGTTGTGAATCGAAGAGAGATAACCTTATTTTTGTTAATTTTTTCATGTTTCCGGTTTATTTTTTAAATTTCGAAATTGGAAATTGGGTTTTTTTTTTTTAATTTAGGTTCTTTTTTTTTTTTTTAAATCTATGTTCGTTTATATTTGTTTTTCTTTTTCTTTGAGTTTGATTTAGTTTTGCTTTATATGCTGTTTTTTTTTTTATTATTGTATTTGTTTTCGGCTTTTGGCCATATTGTTGCTAACGTATTGCTTTCGTGGTTTGTTTATTTCTTTATAATACTTTCAATTGTTTTTAGTTGATTGGGGTAAGTATACAAAATGTTTCATGTAAACCTAAATTTTTCCCAATTTATTTTCCCATTTACTAATTTAGATAATGAATCTGTGTTTGTGATTTGAGTTTTTAAGCTTATTATTACAGGATAATGGTCTGAATCAAGGTCTGCTGTTACGTACTGATGTAATGGGATATGCACATGTTTAGATATTGAAATGTCTAGGATGTCTGGAATAATATTGTGGTCATAATGATAAAGAGTGGGTTCTGATGGTGCATGTATATCCGCGTTATTATTTTGTAAGAAATTAATAAGTTTTTCTTCTGCTTTATTTGTTGAATTACAGCCCCATACAATATTTTTTTCAGTTCAGATCTCCCGCAATTAGCATTGGTGTATTCCTGTTTAGAATGCTTTTTAGGGTCTTTTATGGGAATGTTTTATTGGTGGTTGGTTGGTATTTTATTGGTAATGGTTTATTGGTTTATAGGCCGATATTATTATCATGTCCCCATGAACTGAGCTCATTTGTATGCCGACCGTTTCTAAGTTAACAGAGCATGGTATATTTAGTTCTTGATGTTGGATTTTGTTTTTATTATTACCGCAACTCCCCCAGATGTCTTTTCTGCTGTTCTATCCTTCCTGTAGGTTTCATACCCTAGAACGTTAAATTTCAGATTACTATGGAGATGGGCTTCGGTGATACATGCAATATCTATTTCCCAGTTTGAAAGGAAAATCCTGAATTCATTTTCTTGCCTTTTCAGCCCGTTTGCATTCCAGTTTAAAATGTTGGTATTATTTGCTTTCATTTCCGGCATTAAACAACTCTTGGAATATTTGTTTGCATATATTTTCTATGTGAGGTATAATAGTCGAGATTACTTGTGTTACTATTTCTGTAATTTGGTTTTTAATTATGCTTGCGTTTGAAGTAACAGTTTCCGAGACATTTGGAATGCGTGATCTTTGTGATAGACGAGAGATTTCTGCCCTGTTTGGTGGCCTTGCTTCGTCTCCTTTATTTTTTCTAGCATTAATTGATTTAGGCCCAGCTCCTGTTGCTCATGGGTTTGATATTGGTTTGGCCCTCAGTGAATGAGAATAAAAACTAGAATAAAAACTACCGCGTTCGGTTGCTTCCTTGAATGCCTGGCATTCCCGGTAGTTGGCGGTGTGCGGGCCTTGGCAGTTACAACATACAGGGGGTGTACTTTTTACTAATTTTGCACTCTGAGTAATGGTGCTTACCTGGGCATCTAACACATCTAGGTTCTAAATAACAGTTAGCCTGCGTATTCCCTATCCTTTGGCATTTTTTACATTAAATAACTTTGTTATTTACTTGAGCCTGCAATCTTACAATACAATAATCAAAACGTTTGAGATGTAAAATGTTTCTAGAATTTGCTTATTTATTTATTTATTTTACGTCAAAAAAGCAGTTAAAAACTGCGTATGACGTGCTATGGGGAAAAGTGAATTGTGTGCACATTTTCAAAATTCTGTGATTCCTACACTAAGTCATATACTACTTAAAAAAAGAAAGAAAAAAAAGCTCCCATGTAATAAAATCTATTTTCAAGGATAAAAAGGCGCAGACAGGTGGCCATGCTCAGATAATGGTGCATACGGAATATATTCCTGCATTTTAAGTCATAAATGTGAGCTAAAAGTATTCTAATGTCGCCAAATTTATGTTCAAAAGCTATCTACAACTTCATTTCAGAAGATTCAGGTAAAACTTCCCAAAGTATGTGTAATTAATATTAATATTTACTCTTCTCCCTTAGGGGAGTCGAGTGAAAGACTAAAATTGTTATGTTTCCAAATGAAAAAATATATTTCTCTCTTCTATTCAATTCAACATAGTCTCAACCTCAACAAATGGCTACACCAAACACTACAACTTCGTCTTATCAAGATTCTTCAGTAAATGCAAAGCAAACCAGTCCTTACAGATATATCCAACAATATACGACGTCAACATCCACAAGATCCTGCAGAAAATCCATCCAAATTAAGATACGAAGTTCTATCAACAATACCAGAAAAAAGTACTCCATCTTCTACTGCTTCAATTAAAATTCCTCCCATCACAGTGATTGGTAAAAACTATCAATTATTAATACAAGACATTGCAAGGTTGGTTAAAAATGAATATTCAACAAAATCTAGATACAATCAATCCAAATTTACTTCACTAACATTGATGATCATAGAAATTTTAGACAATTTTGTGAAAATTCTAATATACAGTTCTATACATATCAAGATCCTGTAAAATCAAAATTTCAAGTAATGTTTAAAGATATTCTTGTTTCCTTAAGTGAGCTTGACATTTATTATGAACTTTATCGTCTTGGTTATGCTGTTCACCAAGTGCGTCGCCTCTACGATAGATCAAGACAACCTCTACAAACTTGTTCAGTCGACCTAAATAACTCACCTCAAGCCAAAAACATTTTAAATCTTGATAAACTTTTTCATTGCGTTATAAAAGTTCAACCAAAAACAAACAGATTTATCCCTGGACAGTGTAAAAACTGCCAACGGTGTGGTCACTCACAGGCAAACTGTAAGTTAATTTCACGTTGTGTTAAATGCTCACAACTCCATCATTATTCAAATTGTCCAAAATTTGACGAGACTCCCCCGACATGTTGTAACTTTGGTCAAAGCCATTCAGCAAACTACCGAGGTTGTTCCTATTATAAACTTGTTTTGAATAACAAAATAAACAAAACTAATAACAATCCATCTACAACTAACACTTCCCCTGCTACTAATATACCTCACTCTTCTAATACATCTCATTCTCCAAATACCTCTTTCTCTTTAAATTCTAATAATTTTCACCCTCTTCCAATTCCACGAAAATATTTTCAAAACCCTTGGACAAAATATAATCAAAATCCTCCTCTTTCACCACAAAATACCTCACTTTCCTCCTCTCCTTGTAATATTCAGCAAATTGTAAGTACTATAGTAACACACATATTATCAACACTCATTCCTCAGATTCAAAATATGATCGAATCACTTTTACAACATAAGTGAATAACAATATTACTAATCAATTAACACTTCTAAATTGGAACGCTTATGGTCTCAAACGTCCAAATACACACATAACGTAAATATTGCATTCATCACTTAAACACATCTTCTTCCGACAAAAGTTCTTTATTACTAACTATAAAATTTATCGATTTGACAGAATCAATTCCATAGCCTCAGGAGGTGTTGCAATTCTTATTAAAACTATCATAAAACACTATCTAGTTCAGCATAATATCTGTCCTTCTCTTGAAATACTAACAATAATCATTAATATTAATCAAATTAACTACCATTTTTCAGTTGCCTACAAACCGCTGAAATTTACTTTTCCTCTAACAATATTTAAACAAATTTTCAAGAATACAAATAAAAGCATTCTACTAGGCGATCTGAACTGCAAACATCAAGTCTGGGGATGCAATACTATCAACCCAAACGGCATTAAATTACTCAAATTTATTACTACTTAGAATATTCAAATACATTCTCCTTCTGAGCCTTCATACTACTCTTATAATGACAATATTATTCCTGACATTCTTAATATAATTCTTACACAAAATATTCCCTTTCCTATTACACAATTTGTACTTTCAGAATTAGATTCTGACCATCCACCGATTATTATTAACATATCTTTTTCCTTTAATATTACTCCATCTACTTTCAATCCTCTCTTTCAAAAAATTAATTGCAATCAATTTAAGTATGACATTGAAAATAATATTCAATTTCCTCATAATATCAAAACAACGCAAGATATTGACAATTACTTAACACACTTCACTTCTACAATACACAATACACTTCATACCAGTTCACATTACATTCCACAATCACCTACTATTTACAATCCATTACCTTTAAAAATCATTAATGTAATTAAAACCAAACACTCTTCGTTGTTATTGGCAGTTAACTCGTCGTTCTGACATCAAATCAAAACGAAATAAAATTTCACGTATTATTCGTTCAAAAATACATGTTTAAGTTATCTCAATATAAAAATTTTCTGCAACAACTACATCCTCTATCTAAACAATTATGGTCGACAATTAAACGTCTCCACAAAGAAAAGGTAACTATTCCAATTCTCACAGATTCTTCTACTACTGCTCAAACAGACTTTGAAAAAATTCATTTACTTGGTACCCACTTTCAAACTTCCTTTCTTCCTAATCCTATAATTAATACACAACTACATAATCATGTGATACATTATCTCTCTTTTCGGAATTATAATGTTCCACAAATTATTAACTTCATATCGCCATCAGAAATTGACCTTATTATCAAAAAAATTAAAAATACGTAAATCAGCTAGTTATGACTCAATTACTAATAAATCTTTAAAACATCTAAGCAATAAATATAGAGCAGCCTTTACTAACATTTTAAATTCCTCTCTTCGTCTTCACTATTTTCCTAATAATTGGAAATTAGCTGTAATAACTCCTATATGTAAACCAAAGAAGGATCCTGGACATCCTTCAAATTATCGCCCTATTAGTTTACTTTCTTCCCTTTCGAAAATATTTGAAAGTCTCTTACTTCATAGAATGCTTCAATTTACTATACATAATAATATTATTCTACCAACTCAATTTGGATTTACTCACCAACACTCTACTCTTCACCAATTATTACGCATCACCGAAAAAATAAAAAAATCTCTTTTCATTTAAAACATCATTCTTTAGCTATATTTCTAGATATTGAAAAAGCTTTTGACAAAGTTTGGCATGAAGGTCTCATATATATAAACTAAATATCATTGGTACTCCTATCTATCTTGTAAATATTATTAGAAATTTCTTAACTAATCGACCATTTATAGTTAAATACAATAACTCCTTTTCACAAAAATTTAATATTTCTGCTGGGGCACCTCAAGGTTCCTGTCTGTATCCTCTCCTTTTCAATATTTTTCTATATGTTCGGACCCACACGCAAAAGCAGAAAAGGGAGGTATAAATAAAACACTTCATACGCCCTAGGCGGCAACACCGGAAGCGCGGCATGGAAAGTTCCATAAGCCGAGCAGCACCACCGCGCCGCGCACGTGGTGCGGATAAGTTCGCCTCGGCCACCCGAACCTTCTAAAGCCTTCCAGAACATTTCAAAATTCCAGCAGTTGCCAATTGGACTGTTCAAATTCACCCCTCTTCGCCATACTGCAACCGCTGGAAAAGTAGTCGCTAATTGGCCAGTTCAAATCAGTTCAAATTCCCTCTTCGCGTTCCCGCAACCGAAAAGAAATCAGTCGCTGAGATGCAGCCTCGCGAGAAGCATGTCGGGCTCCGTGTTAAAATATCACGTAAATTCTTATACAGAAAGTAACATTCGGTGCTTATGTTGTGGCCAAGTGAAAAGCCACATTGTTTCAATTTGTTGTAGTTCAGCATTGTGTATAAATTGAACTAATCAATGTATTTCACACGAAGTTGCAAGTAAGTTGCCAGGCAAGCATATGTCCTCGCACTTCGTGATCCAAGATGGAAGGTTTCTGTACTCTCACATTGAGAACAGTAACTTAGTGTATTTTAATTGTGAAGAACAATTGTGACAACTCAAAGGTTATTAAACATCATTCTGCAAGGTGAGAATTGTGTTTCCATGATAACCCACATCATTACAAAATTCCGAACGAGCGTCGAAAGGGACTGAGTGGATTGCCTACCAATGTTCAACTACCAATATAATACAGTCCACTCTAAGCACAGGCAACCGCCCCGTCCACTATATGTTATACCAAAATTCATTTATTCAGATTTAGCTCTTTTTGCTGATGACACTGCCCTTATTACTTCACATCCTCACATTCTAACTGCAAAAAACAAACTACAAACATATTTTAATCAATATTCTAACTGGGCTAATAATTGGAGAATCAAAATTAACATGACGAAATGTTAAGCAAAAATATTCACTTTATGTAATCCGATTTTCCCCCTCCACTTACAATTAGTAACACTCATATTTCTTGGCTCCCGTCTTCTTCTTCTATAAAATATTTAGGACTTTACTTAGATACAAAACTTAATTGGAAAACACACATAAAAACATTCTTCAAAAAACAAATATAAAAATTCATAAACTCAATGCCCTTATTGACAATAATTCTTCCCTTCGTATTAAAACTGCCAAATTAATTTACACATCCATTATTCGTCCTTCTCTAACTTACGCTTGTCCAATATGGTCTAATACAGCTAAAACAAATATTCAAAAAATACAAATTATTCAAAACAAATTTTTACGTAGAATTGTTCATGCCGCCTGGTTTATCCCTAATTCGCAAATTCATAAAGAATTACAAATCATTACAATTCATGAATATATTAAACATAGCTATTCTTTGAAAATTTACCTTCTTTACACCATGCCCAACTTTTTAATCTCGGTCGCACTTATAACTTTCCTCGTCGTATCCAATCAAAATTCCCAAAAGATAAATTTCGTCTTCCATAAATCTTCATTGCAATTATTTTCATCCTTTATTTACATTCCTTCTAACTTTACATTAAAAATTCTACATATCTTAAAAATATGATTAATAATTCCTTATTTTTATAAGGTTACTGTCAGTGATCAAAGTTATGCTTCCCATTCCTCCGCGCATTCACTTAATTTAGAAAAAATGTTCGTGCGCGGCGCTGCCGTCATTTCCCTCTTCGGGTATAATTTATTTCATTTGTAGGGATTTTTTTTATTTAAAGTAAATACTTATTTGGTTGATGATTATAAATCATTACAGTAAATATAAGAAGCGCGTGTAGTGATAAAAACGTTTTTATCACGCACTATATTTATTGTAAAAGAAATACTAACGGGGGCATGAAGACTGTAAATCTATGCAGTGGTCTTGGTCGGTTCTTATCCCTGACAATTAGTGACATTGTTTTATTCCTCTTCTTTTTTCTCTTTATTTTTCCTCCTCTTCCTATGCGTTGTGTATGTCACAAATGATGCTGAAAAATGACGTTATGGGTTTATGTGTGCATCAATGTCTTTACAATACAAATAATACTGCTTTGTGTTTGATTCATAGTAACATTCAATTACATAAAACACTCGTGATGTTGCAATTAATTTCCATACAAACGTGCCCCATTGACGTAACCCTATTGAGGATCAACGTGAACAATTGCAGTATTGAAACATTTTAAATTTATGTTATTTAATTCACGAGACGGATGGAAAATAGAGCATGTGTCAACTTGAACAAGACTGAGAATTTTAGTGGAGTGTAGATATTTAAGACTCGTTTGTACGTAGAGTATTTTCTTCAAAAAGAAGCATGTTAGCGAAAAATGTTCCATTTAGCTAATCAAGATGCGTGTTGTTAAAATGGAACAACCACACTCCAGATTAACAACAGTTTACTTGTTGTGTGTTACAGTATGCTTCTTTAATTCTTCTCGTGACGCTGAGTTCTTTTTGTTTTGCAATGTGATAGAAAAAAAACTCGGTTATTATTACATCTTTATAGCTGTACAAAGCTAATTGAAACAACGAGGCAAGTGCAGTGAAATAATAAGTAACAACACAGTAAGACAATGTGGTTTTTTGTCCTATATTTAGTATGGTAGTCAGACCTTGAATATTGTGACAACACTAATTCTAAAAATATTTAGTATTAATTTGCCCATCATATGACCCTTTACAGTGTCGACAGTGTTTAAATTTTATTTATTTGAATACATTTTGTGAGATCATGTGAGGAATCTCAAATGCAAAAGAAACACATTTATCATGGTATTCATGACGTTTTAAGTTTGAGGTTACGTTTTAAGTTTGTTTTTCACGCACTGAAAATACTTTACAGTGACTCCACAATTTGTAATGAAGCTTCTGCGTTTTAGTTATTATACTTTTCAATATTCTGAAGATTTCATAAATTCTACTGAAAAATTGGTACTAGCGTGTTTGACAGACGTGTTTTGGCAAACCAATTTGGCGTACAAGCTTCACTTCCAGAACATAGCGGAGATTGGTAAAGCAACCTCCATGTGTTCATAACTCAATGGCATAGCTACTAATCGCGCCCTTTTTCTTGAGACTCCACAGCGGGGAGTGCGGGGAAAGGCGGGTTATGTCTACGTCATGGCAGTGCACTGCTGTCAAATTCAACGGCAGAAGACTATAATAAAAGAATAATAATAATAATAATAATAATAATAATAATAATAATAATAATAATAAAGGGTAATAGCGCGTCTTGGGCCACATAACAATGAGACACAAGGCAAGACTTTTTAAAGTGTAGCTTCACTATGCGCACGTTTTGTTGAGCTTTCCTTGTGCTTGTAGTGGTAGTAGAGTTTAGGGTGAGTTTCTATTTGTTAGCAATAGAGAAGAATTAAATCCGTTCGTTTACCGTTACAAATAAGTTTTCTATAATTCGGCAACGAAAATATCTAGTGTTTCAAATGTTGATCTCTCTCTTTTTTAAAATTTATTATTATTATTATTAATATTATTATTATTAATATTATTATTATTATTATTATTATTGTTATTTTATTTTTCATCTTTCAACTATTAATATTTAAATTGTGGGGAAGGGGTTTTGAAACTCAAGAAAGCGTGTGCAGATGATTTTCTCCCCCATACGTCACATACAGTTTTTGACTGTTTTTGACTAAATAAATAAATAAATAAAAATACTGAAGAAATATTTAAAAGTTATAAAAACTATTGAGTAGCAAGAACGAGCACCGTACGCACAGGTCGTTAGAAAGAGAGATAGAAAACTGAGAAGCCCGCATTTTATAGGACGAAGGTGGGCAGCACTGCAAACTAAGCCGTGACGTTCCGAGTGGAGCTCATATTTTCTACCGGGCCGTGCTGTGCCGGGCTGAGCTAGAACTAGCTGGAGGGTCAAGAAAACGTGCGCGCATAGTACATGCAACAGCACAGGCAACGTCGAGAGCAACCAAAGCGAGAAAAACAACGTGTTTCACTTACCACCTGATTCCAGTTAATTTACTTAAGCCCTGGTTATCGAAGTGTTAAATGGAAAACCTTGTAATAGATCTGAATTAATCCAGGGATATTGCTTGACATTTTTTCTTTATTCCCAATATTTCATACTCTATTTTTGAAACAATATTTAACTTAAACATATGTTCTCTTTCATTTACACTGTGAGTGATTGTTAGGAAATTGATATTCAGTTAATAACACTAATGTTGTTTGACCACAAGTTTTTAATAAGCATGCCAGAATGAAAAGTGACAAAATATTTGAATAATCTGAAGAAAACTTTCTGGCTTTGTAACTTCTTTTCTGGAATATTTTCATAGTCATAAAACAAGAAGGAACCTCATCACTATTGAATGGTATATTTTTTCGTAATTTGTATTTACAAAAACCATACAGGTTTCCAAAATATTGGTGCCAGCATATATTAATATTAGAAGGGAAACGTTTGGGAAATTTAGGGTTATTGTTAATAACAAACTTTGTTGATTGCATCTTTTTAATTCAGTATTGTGATAGTATTTCTGAACAAATTATAGAAAGCAAATTGAATGAAATACATGCATTATTCATACATTTCACGTTTCTTCTGTCTTGAATACATGCTTGGGGTAATTTCATTGTTCAATTGATGAGTGTTGATCAATTCACAACATTCTGTAATATGAATAAAGATTATGTAGTAAATCTGCAACAACCTACATTTTTAATCATTACACTTGCAGTGAAATTTTAGTTTGCATATTTCCATTCCATTATATCTTTTATTACTTTCTCTATCAATTTCCATAATAGTTTTTGGACTTCTCTGAAAAACTGCGTCAAAGTGAAACAGGAAGCAAATAGTGGTAGCAGTAGGAGGAATTAATAATTTTCTTAAGGAAATACTATTAAAGGATTGTACGTGTTATACACTAATACAAAGAATACTTATAAGCTTGGCTAAACAGGATAAATGTGCAAACGTATGGCTAAGTTTCTACGGCTAAAACAAAGTTCTTTTATTATTTAAACATTTTTGAAATTTGAGATGTGATTTCATAGTCAAAAAGTATAAGTCTGCATAAGCTCTAGAGAATATGTGGGTCGTTTTCATTTTTCTCATATTAGCGCAACTCTTGGTGACTTAGGCGTTTTACGAAAAATAAATTTACGCAATTTAAGAGTTTACATAATTTTTTTCCTATTCAAATTCGAGAAAATTGAAAAGCCTCTTAGTTATTAATGAACGCAGATCAACTTTCGTTGTTTAATCGATGGAATATTTGAATAAATGGTTTGGAAATGTTAAAAGTATTTACCTTTCTTTATTATTAATTTATTTTCAGGGATCAAATCAAATGCGTTCGAGATTCTGTATATATTTTTACAGTGATTTTTTATGCCTGCAGGGGAAATAAATACATTTAAATTCGCGAGTGAGAAAAGCATAATGTTTTTATAAATTTGAGATGAACAAACTATGAATGACTACAATGAATCTAATGAATGAAGTTCGTTTATTCCTAAAAAGGTATTTCTTCTCTTCGACTCCGATTGCTAACCCTTGAATATGTCCAGTCTTGAAGTATACCTTGAATTTCATATGAAGCTATTTTGGTAAATAGTTTCTATTTTTTTTTTACTAAACTTTTCGGGTCGAACTAGCTTGCCTGTATGTACCTTCGTAAACTTCTCCGATGTTCAATGTTTCACTAAGCGTTTTCTCAGAGAAATCGTCTCAAACGAAGCCCATTTTATCTGCGTTTGATGAATAATGGCAACTCATCCACATGAGAATGGAGAATAGATTTTCGTGCAATGATGTCGGCATCTATTGTTGAATGTTCCTTCAACCAGATTGGTAAATTATAATAGAAACCACTTTAGTGGAATAATCTCTCCTTTACTTCAGTTGTCCAAATTATTGATTACTGTCTTTGTTAACTGTGAATAATACGTGCCTCATATTGAAACATTTGCATTTTCAAACAATATCTATTTTAGAGGTAGATAGTCCTTAATAAGTATCTATAATTTAAAATTGCTAATAATCTTCTTTGAGAATTTTAGTATTTTGATCATCGTTATTCATTTACTCAGCTTTCTTTCTGCTACAGCTGACTTTTCACACTTATCACTAAAAAACTCCGTTCCACTCTCATTCATTCCCTTATTTCCTAAGCGTTGTTTCCTCATTTGCACAGCTTCTTGTTCACATCCCCTTCCCTTATACAACTTTTACATGTACACAACTCTCCATACATTTATACAAAGTCGTCGTTTGTATCTTTATCATTTATTCTTCCCTATTGTTGCGTATTACTTAACTTAATTATAATTTTAAAACCTTTTAATTAATTAGATTACCTTGTGATACGCTGATTTTGTGCATAGGAAGAACTCGTACGCAGATTCACATGCATCCTGAGGTTCTAAAATGAAACAAAAAGAATTATAAAACAAAGATGCCCCGTAATGAGAAGGAATAAACGAAGTCATCTTCGTCAACATAGTATTTTTATTGAAATAGCCGACTTTCGACGGATTTGCCGTCATCATCAGTCTATAATGTACAGAAAATAAAATAAAATAAATTACAAATAAAATGCAAAAAAAGACAGCAAATTAAATTAAAATTAATAGATACATTTAAATTTTAATTACAAACAGCAGATACAATTGCGAAAATTGAAATGTAACAGGAGAATTAATATTGATAATTGATAGCAGTTGAAATTTAAAAAAATATAAAATACAAATAAAGTGACTTTCTTTATTTGTATTTTATAATTTTTAATTTGAACTGCTATCTATTGTCTATATTAATTCTGTTGTTATTTTGCCTATATTAATTAACATTGTTGACTGATGATGACGGCAATGCCGTCGGAAGCCAGCTATCTCAATAAAAATACTATGTTGACGAAGATGACCTCTTTTATTTCTTCATATAAGAACGTCTGCAACACCGAATCAGAATTCTCACAACCCCTAATGAGATTTTATTGTTCAAATGTGCATATTGGATCCCTAATAGTAATATATTCTTAAGAGTAATTGGAGTATGATTTACAGAATAGATGTGTAAAGTATAGATGGTTAACACATAGTTTTATAAGCACATTTTCAAAAAATATTCGAACCATTTCAAAGGAAAGGTCGCATGAGTTTTTTCCAAAACTATGCAATTTTGAGCTCTTATTCACAGAAAACTTTTGAGTTTCCGAGAAACTTTATTGGAAATACTTTGTAGCTCTTCAACTGAAATGTATAGAAAACGCTATTGTGGCCCACGCTAGACGTTAGTTGTTCACAAACAGACAGCCTGACGTTTTGGAACAAAAATTCAGTATCAGGGGACCTCAAATGTGTTTTTCTAATGAAATATTTAAATCGATTTTTCGCAGAATTACATAATTTTCTCTATACGAAACAAATTACCATGTGCCTATATGTATATATGATGAATTAAAAACATTTCAGCCTAAACGGTGGTTGTAAGTTTAATGAAATTCCTTTTTAATATGGATATGATGGAATGGGAAACATAGGAAGGCATCAGATCAGTGACCCATTGTTTAAGTCAAATTGCACGAATTGAAGCCCGGGCCTGTCCGAGGTGGATCACAGCCATCTCCGAGTAAAAAACATGCACTACCCTTACGGGACTAATAACGTAAGCCCGAAATCACTAACGAACCAACCAACCAATCGAATTCTACCTAACTCTGGAAGACAAATCTTGCAGCCGGCTTCTAAGATCACTATGTTTCCGCTGTTTCTTTTATAAATATGAGAGAAAATGCTAGATGGGTATGGAAGGCGTGCGATCGCCTCTTCCTCTGCCTTGTTCGGCCCTCTCCCCTTACACACACACACACACACTCACACACACACACACATGCACACACACACACACACACACACACACACACTTGCAAGGGCTACCGCACATGATGGGAGTGTAGAGCTTACTCCGAATGGAGTGTTGCTCAGATACGGGAGATACCTGGAGAGAAGAAACTCCACCAGTGAATGAGTTGATGGCCCCCTGTCTTCATGTTCCAGAAAGGGAAAAACATTTTCCACGTCCTGGGATATACTATGCACTACAATAGTTACGTAACTAAGGACTTGAGTAAAATGATGTGATTGGAAACACCGATCGATCAATTATAAACACGTAACATGCCAAGCGCATACGCGTTTTTTCGTGCTGGTTTTCGTGTGCGAAACAGCTAATTTTTTTCACAGTGTGCGAAACATCGCCATGCGTGTGCGAAACATCTGTGATGATTCACAATTGTCTTTCGTCTTGACGTTTTGGTTTATTGTTTACAAACTATAGTGTTACGACACTAACTAAAATCAATTTACTTTTGTACAACTAAGGTATTTCTAGCTATTTGATACTTAATTTCTATTCCTTTACTTGATGCATTGCGTTTCGCTCACGGTGTGTTAAAAAATACTATTGGCATCATGGGAGCAAGGTGATTCCTTCGTTGATTGATTGATTGAATTTTTCGTGTTTCCGGGCGCGTCAACTGCTTCGGTCATTAGTCCCGTTAGTGTAATGCATGCTTTTTTCTCGGGAGATGGCGGTGATCTTCCCCCGCTGGATGGCGAGATCCTGCGCCGACCTACCGTCAGCTAGTGGGGTTTCCCCTTTACCAGGACTCTCCCACCAGCGGGGCACCGTCCCAGCCGGGTCCAGCTCTATGCTCCCGACCGGTCGCCCGGAATATGTGGTAGTGTAGTGCATGTTAGTGTAAGTGTGTGTGTAAGGGGAGAGGATAGGTCAAGGAAGAGGAAGAACAGATCGCGTCTAGTCCGTGGCCCGTTTTGTAGGGTACTGCTCCGGGATTCGCCTGGTGTTGATCGGAGAAACCACGGAAAACTACCGATCAGAGCAGCCGGCCGCTAGAATTCTCCTCCAGGCAGCGACTGAATTCGACCTAGCTAAAGCTATGTCGAAAATCTGCCGCTATCAGGACTGGAACCTAGGACCTCCCGGTCAGAGGCGCTGCAGTGACATCAGTTGATGCACTGAGCTACCGCTCCCGGTGATTCCTTCGTCTCTTTGTATTCCTTGTTACGCTCTGACGACAAACTTGACGCGTGCGTGAATCACTTGTTTAGCGTCTTCGTTACGTAAACTACTATCCACCAATCAAGATGTAGTAATTCACTTCACGTGGAGGAATTTCTGATGTGGGCGACGCGTATTTCCCCGGGAATGCTGGTTACTTTCGTATCACTCATTAGGGAACAACGAGTTAAGGGATAGAAGCAAATAAGGCATAACGATATAACGATAAACGAAAAGTTCCATTCTCAAAGAAATATAGGCTATGTAAATATAACAGTTCAGACGCGCAAAAACGTTGGCATACAATATTAATTTGTATCAGTACATACTAATAACAAAACTCAAAATACGTTTGTTTTACTCCAAACATTTTCGAGTCGAATGATGGTTTTGTCTCTGTATATACCGTTGCTCACGGTCTTGCTGACAAAAGATCTACAGACTTGCACAAACTTACTAAAGCCCTGGAAAATATTGAAAATCTTCTAGAATATATTATCGACTTCGTTACTTGTAATTCACTTCAAAGAAGTTGACGAGAAAGGGTGCAATTTCTTTCCTTTTCACAAGTTTGTTTAGTGCACAAGTAGACATTTGTTTCTTGTGGAACTTACCCGGTTTGCTCGCACACTTCTGTACACTTTCTTCCATTTCACTTAAGTTCTTCCACGTGCTTTTTCGTAGAACATCGATAATTGCGTCTTTATTGTACTTGTTTCCTGTCATCTAGAGAACGAGAGATAGAATTGTGGATGTATATCTTATGAAACATATTAGAATGGCAATGCTTAATAAAAAAAATTTAACACCAATAATAAAGTAATTAATTATTAAAACAGTCATTGCAAATACTGTACAACAGAACTGTGTTATAAATACAGTACAATAGTTTTTTTATATACCAATAATATTAAAAACGTTGCACTTCTAAAACGCAACACGTTAGTGCAAATATTCCAAAACGGGCAGTCTCTTCCATGCAGTCTTGCTGTAGAATGACTTCCTCTGTGTCGTGATCGGTTACGCACTAAGTGAGTATTTACTCGATTCGCGCAGAATGAGATTAGGCGAAGTATAACAATAAAATATTTGCATTATTAATTAAGGATAGTAGAGATATCAAACAAAAAGCAGTTGATTACAATGTTAATTTAGTAAAATGAAAACAGCAATACACGTGTTTCGGGACTACTTCATCCCATCTTTAGTGGTTCTACAGTATTGAAAATGAACTAACAAGTAGCATATGAATAAACAAGGAAATAAAATTGAACAAATGAACACGTAGAAGGTCTTAAGTTGGTGCCACTATTTAAGTCGTACAGGATCCTCAGACTGATTACGGGGTATTGAAGGAGGAAATAGAAGAGCGGTAAAAGCTAGTCAAAAACTAGATTTATAATGGGACTGGCTGTATATTGAGACTGTTAATTGAGACATATTGTTCAATCTCGCGATCAAATTTTCGATCTTGCCACCAAGGCGAGCCCCTAAAAGCTCTTCCCGCGCGGCCACCCACTATTAAGAGCGTACTTTCACCAACCTCTCGCAAGTCGCTCTCTGTGCATTCCAGCACGCGGCGGCAATAAAATCATTTACATTGTCTTCCGCGCAAACCGCCGTTCTCACGGGCCCACCCCCGTCGAGAACGCTGACCGCCGCCACAGCTGGGGACTAAGCCCTCATTAGGCTGGGGCTGGGCCACCCCGGCGCGCGGCGCCCTTCACCCCATCGCTCGCTACCTGACAAGCAATGTATACAAATATTTCTGGGAATCGCTTCCGGCCTCCCTCGCCCGTCAATGCACTGCCAGCGTGCCGCCCCGCTCCTTGTCCATCTGCTAGCCAGATGCCTCAATTTCCGTTGAAACTCTCGAATGCAAACAGGCTGCCGTCGCGGGCACTTCACGTGCCTCAGTGTCACGTGACACTCCTCTCCCCGGGCCCGAAGGCGCATCACGAATCGGGAACCGATCGCGGGCACTTCAAACTTTCCCGCCTTGCCATAGGCCAAGTTATAGCCACGTGACCCTCCCCTCCACGGCCTCAATCACACCCGCGACACAATAAATCAGAATCATGGACAGAACAGAACAGAATCACAGACAGAATCATATACCAAACAGTACCGAGAACTACAATGCTCCGAACTGGTCAAACTAACTGACCGACAAGACTCAACAGAGTCGGCTGTTCCTGCTTCGCCTATCAAGGCGATTAGTACGGCCACATCTAGCCTGCCTCAAATTCGTGCCATTCGCGGGCCGCAGCCGCCACCTGGCCGAATTCACGGCAATCTCCACCACCAGCTCCGGTCGGCTGAGTCCGCGCCCATGCCAGTTCGCACCACCGAATTGCCTGGAGCCAACCTCAGCCCGGACAGCGACACACTCAGCCGAGTGATTTGGGTTGGTGCCTTCCTTTCAAAGCTGTAAGTAAGCTAAACCCGCGCAACAAGAACGCGCTACAGGAAGCGTTACAAGAAAGAAGAGCAGCAGGAAACTTTGTAAACTTTGTAAACTTTCTATGGTCCTCCGGTAAACAAAATCAACTGTATTATACTTTGCAATTAAATTCATATTCATTCACTTGCATACTGTTTATCATTCCCATAAAGACAAACAATTCCCTGAAACCCGTTCTGATCCCCGTATGTAGTCGCACTGCAGCACGGCACCTCACACGGGCTGCATCTGCTACACATATTAAGTTAGGGTTTTTGAAAAATTTTAATATTTCCAATTTTTCTAGAATGAACATTTTGTTGCCTTTATTTTCGAAGTGAAAACTTTTTAAATGAGCATGAGGGTCCAACGAGTAATTATCTTGAATTAGGTGGTTTGAAAATGTGGAATTTGCTTGTTTCAGTCTCCAAGCTATAAGGTGTTCTTTGAATCTAGCAGAAACTTGAGTACGACCCAAATTTACTAATTAAGCTACTGGCACTTCAATTTCGTGAGTTGGATGGAGAGGGGTACTTTGTCATCAAATTGGGAGCTACAATGCCAAAACTTTTAGACGTATTGAAGCTCCTGTTTGGATGTCAATGTCTCTCTCCCCTTCCAGCTCGTAACCTTGAAGCGCCACTCAGTTTAAATGAGAGTATGCTTGAGTATGAACTATATTTATATAGATTAGAGTATTAATTTGTATTTGTTTATTCATATGTTAATTATATTTGTTCATTCATTTCCAGTATTGCATAGCCAATGATGATGGGATGAAGTCCCTAAACACGTGTATGGCCGTGTTTTCATTTTATTAAATTTATATTTAATAAAATACTTTCTGGTTGATATCTCTACTATCCTCAATTAATAATCATAGGTAATCACAATATATCTGCGGCCACCATAGAAATATTTCCATTTTTTAGTCAATATCAAAACTGTTCACTTGTTTTTAGACTTTCTTGTGTCCTGGGTAACTGACAAAAACATTTCCATGACTGCAGGTTGCATAATTTTCCGTCAATTTATGCGTATAATCAAAATTAGTAATGCAAATAAGATGCTATTGAAACAGAAAGAATATAATCCGGCTTTAAATATACTTACAAAAAGAGCATTCTTTATGATATCCTACTGTAGTAAGAAATAAAATATACTTACCAATTTTCTCTCTTCATAAATGCAGTACAAGAAACACTGTAAAATAAGAAATTTTGTGTTCAGTTTCGATTTGACAAAACGTGCTTCATTAAAATATTTAACGAATTTACCTTTGTATCTCTTGTAGGGTTCTCGATATCATTTTCTTCAAGGAAAATCTTATCTAGGGAAATAAAATGTTGGATTACTTTTGATGTTCTTTTTACATAAATGAATTTACATAGTAAGACCGGGAAGAAATGAAGTTTGAAATTAATAGATGTATGTTGATAGTGATTTGAATTACGTTCACTCAATATGAACGTTCACAGTTGGAGTTAAAAACGTTCTGTTAAAAACGGTCACAAACAGTAAAATCCAGTAACAAATGCTGCACATGAATTATAACTCCACTTCGTATTCACTAGCAAAAATCCTTCCAAAATTATGTCGAAAACGTAGAAATTTTCAATATTCAGGTACGGACATTGTATACTGAAATGTAATTTTTTTGAAATCTCTCTCGCGTCGTTAATTTTAAATTCCCAGAAATTTGAATACATTTGAGAGTACGATTACTTTAAATAATTTTTATGAAGTTTCCCGAAAACTCAAAAGTTTTGGCTGAAAATGAGCTTCAAAGTTAGCATTTTCAGAAACGTTAAAAAGACATTTTCTCAAAAACGGCTGCAAATTCTTCAACGAAAATTTCCACATGGGACGAAGTTTTAATCTTTTATAATATTCTTACAGTACTGTTTCAGTTCTTACATTAGGGGACAGAAAAATTGAAAAACCGTGAAAAAATGTAGTTTGGACTGCGGTAGATGGCGGCTGGAAAAAGGGTTGGACAAAATCGAAAACGTAACCAAGACCAAAGAAATTTAAAAAACTTAGTATTTCAAGAAAGTCTGTGCCATTATGTAGCACCACTAGTATACTGTTATTGCCTTCCATACGATTAGTATGGAGTTGGATAAATACTGTATAACTTCTGAATCGCGAGGATCGTGATTGCGGGAGACATATGAAAACAGCTTAATAATGTTCTCCTATGAAGGTAATTCCCTCCATAGAACATTATTCAGCTGTTTTCATATGTGTCCCGTAACCACGATCCTGGAAACCACGAATTATGGAAGGGAAAAGGAAAATCGAGTTAATTTAACATCTAGTTAATTAGTAAATAAGTAAATCTGAATCTTTCTATAAGCAAACTTTCCACTTTGCATCCGATCACACTTCCCGAAACATTTCTTTCATCCACCACAAATATTTGAACAGCAACCTTTTGAACCACCTCCAATGTTATTTCCCTCTAACCCTACTCAACCTATATATGATTTCAATTTTAAAATCGACTAATGTGGATTGAGGCACCTACTACATTCTGTTGAGAACAAACAACTATTTTCCATTACGTATCTCGACATCTAAAGCCTACTGCAAGTCTAGCCGAACAGGAAATGAGAAAGCTTTAATGTTATCACGTCCTTTGTCTGTAGGGATTTAACATTTTAGTACTAATAAATATAAAATTTATTGAACATTTTTTACTTAAAATTTAGCTACTTTACGAACAGGCTCATATTAATCAATAAATAACTGGAAGGTAGAGATTTTATGCGGTTTTTACGAATAATCGCTAAGGGTCAATTATGAAAAATAAGAGACAAAATGGTATAATGTGAAAATAACGAAATTTAACATTACGCTAAATACTTACAGCTAACTCCAGGAACTTTTTTTTCGCAGATCTCAAGTTCAGGCTTTTCCTGAAAGAGAACAAATTCATGTATCATTGTAGATTGGGTTGTACATATACTATTTTCAATACAAAACAAGACAAATTATAGGCATAATGCGGGAGAAATAAAATATTCTCACCAAGGTTACATCTTTAAAAAAGTATTTAAAATTGTCTATCTAAAACTGGAACAGTGACTTAATTGTTAAGCAATATTATATTTCCACCTCGTATATTATATTTCCACTTCGCACTTTTGGCACTGGCATGCCATTTCCATTTTCTGTAGTAGTAATAATCCTAAAACTATAATATGTGAATTAACATTATTCATTTTTGCTTAATTTTAATGTAGACTGTTTGAGATAAGTTAATATTAATTATAACCTTCATTTAGATATTCCAATGAAGTTTGAACACTGGCCGATTAGCAGTAAACGTCTTGTATTCATTTTTATTTCATGTATTCTGCTTTTAAGTAATTTTGGAGCACTTTGGAGCACTTTTTAAATGTGAAAAGTGTTCTTTCTACCATCTACTTCACTAAACTTACTTCTCTGGTTGATTAATCTTCTTGGTGACTCTATTCAAGGGCAGTACATTTTGCTTCTGTGTAAATAATTCACTGTTTCAACTGCAGATAGTTGCTACTATTAATCTAATGATGCTAATATGATGATTTAAAGTATGTCACAAAGGAGGTGGATTGTGGTTGTAATTGTACATCCTCCAAAATTTTTGAAGGTTATATTGATTTAGACCCTAATTGGAATTAGGATCATTTTTTTAATTTCTTAGAAACATATTACGAGTGATAGGATAAAAAGACATTGACTAATCAACAAAATTTACTTGATTTCGCTATCCATCATCAGTATTCACCATCATCAGTTTTCAGTATACGTTATACGTATATAAGTTCAATATACGTTAAACTAATATTTCGTGAAATTTTATCAACGAATAGTTTTTTTCTTTGTGCAAATAAAATCATTTAGACATGTTTTATTATGGTATACACAATAATTCATTGGTTAGGAGTATTCATAAATAAGTAAATATCTTAGTTTGCGTTTTGCAAATCATTGAATTCTTATATTAAAATATATTTTATAATATATATAAACTTTATTTCCTAGAAACGTATAGGAAAGACTCGTATTACTTACAGCAACCTGTGCGTAGCAAATGGTCAACGTGAGGAAAAGTTGAAATACAACAAAGCAATAGGACTTCATGATGCTGAGTTGTTTAAACATCCTGCTGCCAGAGATGAACGTCTCTCTAGTTTTATATCAAATGGCTCCCAAACGATTCTGTCAAAATTGATTGATGGCATCCTTTAAAAAACATATTACAGGAAAACATGTCAAAGTCTTTATACCACGTTTTAATTTCACAATTCTATGCTAGTTGCCACTATAAAGTGCGAAGCTACCCATTGTAAAATTTGATATTTTTTACGGGAACTGACAATGTATCTAGTGAAACAGTTCACATGCGTATCCGACAGCCAGTGCTGAACAATGAAACTGATTTGATTCACCTCAGTTTAGAAAATGCTTTAGCTTTGAAGGTTGATATTAGGGTGCATACAGGAAGTTTTTTAAACTTTGTCTTTATTTTCAACTGTTTGAATGTGCCCAGTAACCACACAGTAAATTAACTTCGCGTGAGAACCACTAGTACGTCAGCTACAGCATATGGTTAGAGATGGTAGATTTTAGCAATTGCTAAAGTAGCCAAATGTTACCAAACGCCGAAGAAATTATTAATTGTATGTTTCACGGTCAGTGCAGTATATTTCTGAAGGTTTTTAATCTACAATAAAAGCCAAAATCGATCGCAAAATGCCAATCACGTACATCGTACGAAATGGTCGTGAATCTGCGATATAATACCTAAATTGCTTTTATATAATTGTCACCTTACCCGTCACCTTGTTGGATGCACTTACGATCGGAGAATATGTTCCGCAGACCTACAGCTATCCAAATAGTGACCATGTTACTGAGTAACAATATATTTTAATAATTAAATTATTTCAAAAAATTGGTTTGCATTTAATGGTTTAAATGCATGGTTTTAATTGCATTTAATGGTTTAAATGCATGGTTTTAATTGCATTTAATGGTTTAAATGCATGGTTTTAATTGCATTTAATGGTTTCCTTCGTATTCGCTCTCTATCTAGGGATGCGACATCGGCTACTTCACTTCGATTTTAGAAACAATTAATTTTCCCATGGCAGCGTTTATTAATTTATAATTAAGATTGAGCTGACAAAACAACGTGAAAAAAAGAAACATTTAAAAATCTGACTTTTTCAAATATATTTATTTATTTACGTAAAAACGTTAAAACTGTGCGGCGTCCTACGGGAAGAAATGAATTATGTGCACGTTTTCATAATTCTGTGATCCCTACCCTAAGTCATATACTGAACTGAGAAAGAATGAGTTGAATTTCAAATATAGAAGGAATGAGGGTTAACAAAATATTCGCTCCGATGTAATAAAATCTATTTTCAAGGATAAATCTGCAGTAAATTTGGACTCTTATCCCTTATCATGACTCTCCTGAAGGAATAATGCTTCCTGCCGCGACAACATGGTGAACGATAATTTGAATAACTACATTTCCCTCTGAATTCTAATAGACGTGCACAGATAATGAAGTTATATTTACGTTTAGAAGCAAAACAAGGGGCCAACTCAGCATTTGTACAACAATCAGGGAAAGTGGACAAAAATCTGATTGAGATGGGGGTCATTGACCCACAAACTACAGTACTACTTGTTACAGGTTCTTTAGAATTAGACAGTCCAATTGGTAAATAATACATTCAATATCATTGTTAAAATTAATTTTTCTTTCCTTTTGAATGCTCGGGTCTAATTGTATAGAAACTGTTATGCAGCAGAAAAGATTTTACTTGAGTCATAAACTTTTTTATCGAACTTAATTGTTCGATGCCATCTGGCAAAATAAAATAATTTACGAGTATGAGCTTTTTTGTAGTGAGCTGTTGATACTGTTCCCTGAGGCATATGATTTGTAGGTCGAGAGTTATCGATGTAGACATCGGCGTTTGCTGAATCTACATTTCCGCCCTTAAGCAAGTAATTTTTGACAAAAACCACTGATACGTGAATCAAGACACAAGGCAATTGTAAAATACCTTTGCATTTAACCCCTTCGTTGGAAGGCGGAAGCTGCAGAGATCATCTCCTAGTAACCCCTCCATATCTGGTGTACCCACAGGAGTCAAGGACAGAGATGTGGACTTAGCGCCTCGGTCAGATAATACATCAAGTGCGATTAACCTCCTGGAGGTGCGTGACGCTGATCTCCCTGCAAAGGAGAGCGTGGTGATATCGCCAAGAGCTATGGGTATACTGCTGGAGAAGTGGGCGGCCATGGAGATGTTGCATGGGGCATAGACAAAGTTAGTCGAGAACCTGGCCTTAAGTGTGATAAGTGGCAAAATACTCCGAAACAACCCACAGCCGGTAAAGGATGCAATGATGAAAGCCTTGCATGACATCGACTCGATGAAAAACAAATGCAAGGCCATTGCGGAGGAAAGAACAGAGTTCCTGGATCGACTACAAGAGTGCTCAACTACGAAAATAGGAAAGCACTATGCGGAGACTCGCCAAGGGAAGAAAAAGGGTAAGAAGAGAGAAGCTCCCAGGCCCCCGGCGGAAACCACCAGATTGGACAAGAGGGAAGTGACAGAAGTGATGGAAGAGGGGGAACGGAAAAAGACATGGTTGTACGCAAAGTCGACCAAGAAGAAAGAAAGCAAGAAGGCAACAGAGTCGGAAAGGCCCAAGAACCGCCCCGGTATTCAGAACCAAGCGATTAAAGTAGCGGCCAAAGATGGTGAATCCTACACGGATATCATCAAAAAAATTAAGGAGTCGGTAGACCCTAAAGCACACGGGGCAGAGATCCTGAAGATCCGCAGGACGCAAAGGAAGGAGCTGCTAATCGTCATCCGGAAGACGGGTGATATTGAATCCTTGAACAAGGCAGAAGACGAGGCAGTAGGCACGCAAGCCACAGTAAAAGCGCTGGTGCCAAAGAGGCTTATCAAAATAAGGGACATCGACGAAACTGTAGTAGTCGAAGAGGTTGTCAAGGCGGTTGCCCGGGGGATAAAAGCAGAGACTCAGAAAATCGTTGGCTCCTGTAGAATGCGGAGGGTATACGGTGGTGTGCAAACAGCTGTAGTACGACACGTACGGTAGTGTGACACTATTGCTTCCAGCTGAACAAGTCCAAGAGCTTTTAAAAATGGAAAAACTCAAAATTGTGTGGGTTAACTGCCAGATTAGCGAAGAGAGGCAGATAATAAGATGCTTCAGATGTCTTGTTTTCGGGCACATATCAACCTCCTGCAAGGGCCCCGACAGGAGAAACATTTGTTACAAATGTGGCAAAGCAGGACACAACGCAAAAGATTGCAGGGGGAAACCCCAGTGCATTCTCTGCAAAGACAAGAACAAAAGCGACGACCATGCCCTGGGAGGCAGTAGATGTGAGTCGTTCGCTACGGCATGTAAAAAGGACAAACGCGCCTGATATGCTCCGATTGCTACAAATTAATCTAGGCAGAAGCAAACAGGCACGCGACTTGGCACTGCAGATAGCTGCCGAAAAGAAGATAGACCTGATATTATTTTGTGAACAGCCCTCTGACGACTCTAAGTGGTATCAGGATGTGCAGAGAAGAGCTGATATTAAGGTTGTAAATGGTAACCTAGGCGTACAGAAGTACAAGGTGACGAAGGGTTCGTCTGCGTATAAGTTAGTAACATAAGAATATACAGTTGCTACTTGTCTCCGAACGATACTATCGACAAATTTATAGCCGAAATTTACGAACTAGACACTAGTCTACAGACATTTAAATCAACGATAGTACTTGCCGGCGACTTCAACGGTAAATCTCCGGAATGGGGTGAGACACGCTCCGATAGAAGAGGAGCTATTGTTAGTTATTTCTCGGCAAGGAATGATCTCATCATTTTAAACTCGGGGGCTGGGAGAACCTTCCAACGAACGCCTCCTCCATTCTATACCTGACAATATGCTCAACTAGCCAGGCTAGATATGCAAAGACCTGGGAAATATTAGAGGAGGAAACACTAAGTGACCACCATATATGGTGTCCTCAGTTGAAACAGAGCGGGTACAAAACGACAAGCGACCACCCAGGAACAATAAACGGCCACCCTGGAATCCTATGAAAATGGATGTAGACAAGGCAAAAACGTCCTTGGAAGAATCCAAGTTGTTGAATAGCCTGGACTGGACAAAAAAAGCAGAAACACTCGACGAAATTGCAAAAACAACAATCGAGACAGTAGTAACTGCATGCGATGCCTCGATGCCTAGACGTCGTGGCCCTAGACGCAAACAGCAGGTCTATTGGTGGACACAGGAAATACCAGAAATACGTAACAGATGCATCCAGGCCAGACGGTAAGCGACGAGAGCTAAGACGAATCCCACATTTAAAGAGCAGTACAAGACGACTCGCAAACTTCTCAAGATAGAGATTAAAAAAGTAAGATCATATGTTGGAAGAGGCTCACCAAAGAGGTCGAAAGTGACCCGTGGGGCATGGCCTACAAAATTGTGACCAAGAAGCTTAGAATGGAGGGGAGGACGCCTGAACTGAGCGATCCAGACTGGGTGAGGAAAGTCATAAGTGACCTATTCCCCATTGGAGAGTGCTGGACAAGACAAAGACCGAGCGTCTTCTCTTTTGACGAGGGAATCCTGTTTACGACGGACGAACTACGGAGGGCTGCAAATAGCCTAAAATGTGGGAAAGCTCCGGGATTCGTTGGGATTCCGAGCGAAATGCTCAAGATTGTTGCAGAGCAACATCCTGACTGTCTGCTATCCGTGTTTAACTCCTGTCTCAGGAATGGAATAATCCTCAGAAGGTGGAAGAGGCAGAAACACATCCTTCTCCGGAAGGGTAATAAACCGCTTGACAAGATCTCGTCTTTTAGACCGCTTTGCCTCCTGGACACCATGGGAAAGCTACTAGAGGGACTAATTATATCTAGGCTGGAGGTATACCTATCAGACCTATTCCCTAAACAGTATGGCTTCCGGAAGGGGCGGACGACAACTGACGCCATTTTCGAAGTGTTCAGGATTGCGGAACAGGCCAAAAGGGGTGACGGGAAGAAGAAAGGATTCTGTGTTCTGGTGGTCATAGACATCAGGAACTCGTTCAATAGTGCCAGATTGAAGGGCATCATGGAGGCTCTGATAGATAAGAAAGTCCCTGAATGGTTAAAGACTATCTTCATGAGAGGAGTATAGTCTATACGAACCTCTTCTCAATGGGGGAAGACGTGACGTGTGGCGTGCCCCAAGGTTCGAGACTGGGACCATTCCTATGGAATGGAATGTGTGATAAGCTGCTACACATAGACACCCCGCCAGATACCCATCTTATTGAGTACGCAGACGTCACTCTGATCATCTGCACGAGTAACAAAGTCGACCTGCTCGAGAGGAAAGTGAACGAAACCCTCTTCAGGGTAAAAAGATGGCTTGATAGAAGACTCCTACACATGGCTGTAGAGAAAATAGAGGCAGTACTGGTTACGGACCGCAGAGCATTTCGTACCCCCAATATTAGGCTGGGGGAGGCGAACATTACCTGGAGACGACAGATAACATATCTCGGAGTCGAACTTGACCACAGGCTCAACTTTGGGCCTCACATCAACAAGATCGCCGATAAGGCAATGAGGACTGGGGCCAATATCTCCAGGTTAATGCCAAACGTGGGGGGGCCCTCGAGAGGCGAAACGCAGGCTGATTGCTTGTGCTGTCCAATCACAAATGCTGTAAGCAGCCCCAGTGTGGACGGACAGACTCGCGAAAGCCTCCATGAGATGCAAGGTCGCACAAGTACAAAGAAGGGTAGCATTAAGAATAACGTCAGCCTACCGCACGGCCCCGACAGCGCCGTGGGGGTGCTGGCCAGAGTTCCCCCTATAGACCTTCTGGCAAGAGAAAGGAAGGTCGTTTATAACGAAGCGAAGAGAGTCACTGACATCTGCACGGGACCTCTACGCAAGCTGAAAGAAGACATAAAAGAGAGGGCACGCACGTCTCTCCTGTCAGCATGGCAGGAGAGATGGGAGAAAGAAACAAATGGTAGATGGACATATGAACTAATACCACACATCGAACCATGGTTCAATAGAGGTCATGGGGAGGTAAACTTTTACCTCTCACAGGTGCTCTCTGGGCATGGATGCTTCAAGTCCTACCTGTTCAGGTTCAGAAGAGCAAACGACTCAAATTGCGTGTTTTGCGGACAAGTAAACGACGACGCAAGGCACACGATATTCGAGTGCGGAGCAAGGGATAGTCGGAGGATTCAGCTGAACAGCGAGTTAGACCAGGACATCTCGCCAAATAACATGGTGCAGCACATGCTGAAGTCGGAGAAAGAGTGGTACCTCATACAAGAGTTCGTGACGTTCATCATGAAAAGGAAAGAAGAACGACTCCGCCCTTGAAGCGGCTTGAGCTTTGAAAACAACTCTGCCACCTGCCTGCTCCCTCCATGAAGTAATGTCTAACGACGGTTCCATGGAGGGAAAGTCAGTGCACAAGAGAATGGAGGTTAGGTTTTAGTCGGTAGGCCATGATGGAGAGTCCGACATAACCGGCTTCGCCGGTATCTATAAAAGATTTCCCTCTCCATTAGAAAAAAATTGTAAAATACCTAGATTAATAAAGAGAGGATTTCAAGAATCACGTGGATGATATTTGCTTATAGCTCGTACAATTCTTTTTTGTAATCAAAATGTCTGGGAGCTATAAGATATATTTCTCCTGGATATTATGCCATGTCTTAGGCGGTAATGAACATTCGCGAAATTTACGCTACGTGCAGTATGAAGGCTGACTGAAATTAAAAGAATCCTGAAAGCGTAGCATAATGAACTTAATTTTGTGTTCAATTCATTTTAATGGACGTCCCATTTGAGGTTTGACTGAATTGCGAGACCCAAAAAGGTTGTTACCTTAACATCAGTCAATGGCACACCGTTCATTTTCAATGAAGTAAATAATTGTTTATTTGTAATGAAAAACTGCATTGAAACCGTTTTCTTTTCGTTTTCTATTAATTTGTTATTAAGGAACCAATTTGAAACATCTGGTACTGCTCTATATACGGTTTATTTATTACAAAGAATCATTCGCAAGGAGTTCTTCCGTTTCGAATCGTCAGGGGCCTATCATTTACGTATGTGTACGTAATATGTGGTTTTGTAGTGAATGTAACTGTAAGTGTGTTTACGCAAGGGGAGAGGATAGAACAATGAAGAGTAAGGAAAAATCGCACGCTATCCGTTTGGTAAAGTGGACTTTTCCCACTTTAGCTCCCTCCTTTCAATCAATCACCGAATTCTTAGACTAACTGAAGGCATCTTGTATTTCATACATTTCAACACGTTAGCGCCACTTTTCCTTGACACAGAAAAAGCTTTCGACACTGATCGGCAACTAGATTTTTTTATAAACTTTTTCTTTTAGAAGTTTCACAATATCTAAACGATTTACCTCGCAGTTTTTTCAATTATCATACATTTTCCACCCGATTAAAACACTATATTTCAGTTCAATTGTTGCGGGCGTGCCTCAAGGGGCTATACTTTCTCCCATCCTCTTCAACTTATTTAATTCTGACTTTCCAACAACAACTGACACTTCATTTGTTTTATTTGCCGATGACTCTGAATTAAACAGCATTGATAGTAATCTAACAACAAAACATTCTACGCTTTGAAATCATCTTAATCTGGTAGGCATATGCGGGCGAAATAAACCCGTATTACGGGCGAAAAAGTGTCACAGTAAGGAAGTTCATCAACATGCAATGCACAAATGTTCTTTTTCCTTTAATACAACGATACGCCTCTTCTAAAGCATCAGAACGAAGCAATGAAGTGACTTTCGTCAATCAGTCAACGGAGGAGGATTAATGGGCAGGAAACTCCATTGGCGAAATGACATCAACAAAACTTTCTCAGCAAATAAAAGTTGGCAAACACTTCCTCTTATTATATACTCTTTTTAACATAGCATTATTACTAAATTACATTACGTTAGTATAAGACAATGATTAGGCTTATTATTTTTTGTGTCTATCCATTTTATGGATCTGCACTAAAAACAAATCGAATCCAGAGTTTTCAAAATACTTGGCTCCAAATGTTCTTAAATCCTCGTGGTTTATTTATAACAAATAAATTCATCCGGAGTTAAGTATGTTTTCTATTCAAAAATTGCATTATTCATATTGAAAAATTATATCAAAAATTAATAATGTTTCAACTGCAATTCATTTTCAGTCAAGAAAACACAATCCACATCAAACTCACACGCAAATTAGTCTCAAACGCAAATTACCAAGATAATACTTTGACCCTCCGTAATATTTTTCTCTTCGTAACATTTCTAACTACCTTCTTTCTCCTACTAACACACCTAATATTACGCCACGAGCAGGGTTGGGCAGTATTTAAATACTTGAGTTTGAAATACGTATTTTAAATATATTAGGCTCTGGATGCCTCATGGGCAGCGTACTAGCTTCCCTTGCAGTGGTTTCGGGTTCGATTCCCGGTCGAGGCAAAAATAGAGTTGTAGATTTCCTTTGATATCGTCCCAGTTTCTGTGTGACGAAAGAAAACACAAGAAGGCGGATCTTGCAAGAGATCTTTCGGTGAAGAGAAGACGTCATCTTCACCTTCTCTTACCCCCAAGAATAGGATTTTAACTAGGCGCAGGGATGGGGGACACCGGTAGCTGGCCGGCAAAGTTGGACTACTGACCCAATAACACAGATACATACATATACTTTAAATATATTTTGTATTTGAAAATTTACATTTTTTAGTTTTGGGCATGTATTTTAGAAATGTATTTAAATACATAAAGTAGGTGTACGTAAAACAATACTAAAAAAAACTTTAAACAAAGACGAATAATATACTTTAGAACGATGATGGTTTCTTTTTGTTTGATTCCGCTCGCAAATCCAGATCAAATTCGGCCCCTTTCTATAATTCTATAAGCGCTTTAGCAGTGGACTATTTTTCCATGAGGGTAGACGCATCGTTTAGTGTATATTTAACTGAAAAATATTAATTTATTAACTGCTTAATTATTAGAAAATATTTTAAAATCAGAAAAAACAGACACTTTCTCAGTTTTCTCGTAGTGAGAAATTTGGCGTTTGACGGGTTTCTGAAATAAACGATTCAATTAAACTTGTATACAATTTTATCTTTTCATATTTACGCATTCATAATTTATACATTATGACAAATTTTTAATATTTCAATAATAATTTACCTTTGACGAGAAGATCTAATAACAAAATTAACTGGAGGCCATTAACAGTTTATTCATTCTAAAGTTAATTAGTTTAATTGCAATGGATTTGCTAATTTTTAGTTGACATTATTAATTACATATTGTTTCAATATTTATTTAACTTAATAATTATGTTAATACTCAATAATTATACAGAACAAAAGGAGGCCAGTAGAAACATTGACAGATGAAAAATAACTTCTATACACGTGAAAATTCATGGTTTTTATATAAACATTTTATTTTATATAAACATTTAACTAAAATTTGTTATTTTGGAGTGTGGTTTGTTTAATTGATTTATCTATGTATATCTATATCTATACCAATATATAAAGACAGAAGTGCGTTGTCTTGCAGCGCGGTAATCTCTGAATTCACTGAACCAATGCCTTTGAAACTTTTGTACTAGCATTCTTTAAAGGCCTGGAGTACTATAGGCTATGATTTACAAACATAAACAGTAATATGTTTTCAAAATAATTACTTTTCTAGACATTTTTCGCCTAGCTTTACATCACAGATTCAAGAGAGCATCAATGCCAGTAGTTTAGCTGCGCGCCACCAGAGGATGACGTCTGAGATCTACTACTGATTTCATCAATGTCCAGAATTATTACGAAATTCATTGGGTTTGAATAAGGTTATGTAATGTCCCTGTGTGAACATTTGAAAGAATGTCGTAACTCAAGTGGTAAAGAATGTCAAAGTTCATGCATTGCTCTTTGTCCGTGTTATATACAAAGTGGCAAGAAATCATGGTGAGTTTGAAAGTGTTTAATAATTTAGGTAGGTTGAGAGAATAAAAAGTACAATAATATACAGCGCAGAAAATACAGTAATATACAATGTACAATATACAAATATCGTATACAATCTAAACAAGGTCTTCTTTTTCAAAATATTGTTATAACTTAATTGTTTGACAAAACGAGTGTCACAATTGTCAAAACAGATTACAAATGCCAAGAGATAGGCAGTCTACTAAAATTTTGAATCGGCTACTCAAAAGGAAGATCGACTTGAAGTACTCACTCGCCCCATTGAAAATAATACTGCAAGAAGGGGAAAAATGTGAATACTTCTCTAAGTAGTAGGGCAGCTGTTCATTAGGACTCTCAATTTGACTATTTACACAGTTCTTAGGTTGAAAATGGTAAAATGGAAAATGTGTAGTTCCATCCTCCAGTAAATTTTTTTCTTCAATATGCGAAGGAAGTTTGAACAGTGGTGTGTAATTTATGAATGATCATTTACATGTTACGACTAATCTGTAAAGTTGTTTTGCATATCAATTGCTCCGAATGAATGAGTTCATTCATATTTGTCTAAAAAATATTAGCAAAAATTAATTAAATTAATTAAAAATATTTTTGTCTAAGCAAATAATATATTGGAGTCTTTAGTTTCTATTATTCATATTTCAGGATCCATAATCTTTATCACGAGATAAAATAATGATATTGTTTTGTTATGTGGCTCAGTGCATTGTCAATTTATTATTTACACATAATGTCAAGTTGGTGTATCATTAGTTTTTTAATGTATCAGTCGTATGATGAATTGATTTACCAGAACAAATAAGTTTTATATTACACATTACTAGCACATAGGACATTAAACATTTTTGTCGTCTTCAGAATTATAAAAACTGGTAATTATGTTTCAGAATAGACACACGTATTTTCATTTGTTTTTATGATTCTTATTCATCAATTACTTTATGACATCTATAACTATTACACCGGATCTACCTACAACCGTACCCGTGCATGAACTTCCGTATGTTATACACAGCTTAAAACAGTAAGTCGCTTCAAGGTCACGAGTTGACAGATCATTTTCAAAACTTTCTTTATGAATACAATAGGAGAAAAAATATAAAATTGGATAAGTTTTACAACGTAACAATTTATTGATAGTGTTGGAATATTATATAAAACTCCACAAAAATTAATCATAAAGTCATAAAGTGAATGTTTAGAAGCTGGAACTTCAAATAAGAAAAATGTAATTATTTGTGGAAAAGTGAACGAGGTAATCTGGAAATTTCCAAATGGGTGTCAAGAGAAGACAGCTATCGTGGCGTGGCCGGGCAGAGCATGGTAGGGAGTAGGGCGGAGAAGGGATACAATGGACGAGATAGAGGTAGGTCCCGCCGCAGGGCATGAAAAGATTGAATTGCTCCCCCTGTATAATTTGTAGTAATAAATGCCCGAGTAACGCCGGGTACTTTAGCTAGTATGTTATAATTTTGGTTAAACCCATTACATTTTGGTAGCAATCTCATATTACCGATTATTATAAGTAATGTGGAGTTAAAAATTACTTCACATAAATTTAAGAAAATAGCATTAATATTAAGGAAATATTAAGCAAACTTTACAATTTTTAAAAAAGGAATACACTACATTTGAGGATTAATTTTTTATTGATATTTAAATCCCAATGAGAGTAGGGTTACTTTGTGCGAATTTTAGATGATTTTCGGGTGGAGTTAGCTTAGTCTGGAAGGAAATGGATCAGGTAGGAGTATGTAAACGAAAAAATTCTTCAGATGAATATTTGTTCAATATATTATAATTTATTGGACAAATAAAATCTCTTGACAAATACATTATTTGTTGTGGCATTTTTATTTTTCAAATATTGAAAAACACATTTTACAGTTAAATCCATGTAGAAAATATCATTTAATTTATTACCGAGAGGCATTAATAAAAAATAGCACATAGCAGTTCGAAATTAAATAAGTTTTTCGTAAAATGAGGTAATTACAATTTGGTCTAATATCACACAATGTACAATATCAATGCTGGAAGTTTGTACTTTCTTACGTCTCTGCGAGATTTTGATATTTCTTCCAAAGAACGTATAGATGGTGATGTCCATTGCGTTGATTTGTTTTTAGGTTCATTGTGTTGCCATCTTGCTACAGGGTAACCTGGTTTGGAATAAATATTATTTATTTATACTTCCATGTTTGGATGTAACTTTTACAGTGATACAACATTTTATTCTTAATAATATTCCAGTACCAACCATTCCAGTTGATACGTTGACTGAAAGATAAAAAACGATTTATTGATTTTTCAGTAAAGCGATCTACATATTTTCTTTTTTATCTCGTCTGGAATGTTGAACATGACCATCCTACTTCAAATTTCATATCGCATTACTGTGCTGGCCGCCAATGCTGGAAATTGAGAAAACAGGGTTAAAAACAATATAATATAAATACGGTACTTACGAAAACAATTTCTCTAACATCCTTCATCTAAAATCAATGTTTTACAAAATGCAAAATAGTGAATCATGTGTTTCATATATTTGTCGAAATAGACGGTGAAAATGTGTTCTATTAACAGACTTTAAGTATAGATAATTCATGTTTGCTTAATATTATTGTTTATTTCATTTCGCAACTTACCATTGAACAATGTAATCAAATCTAAAAACAGTGACTGGTTCCCATTTAATATTTTTTACGACTATTTTTTAAGACTAAGTCCCCCGACACTTAAAAGAATTCTTTAATGATTGCGGCATGACCTAAAATTTCAAATTGTTTTGGAATTGTTTGTGAGACGTTGGTCAACAAAGAGATTGATTTATCTTCCCGACATTTCTGAATTTTCCTGTTTTCTCGCTAGGGATACAAATGGTATGCAAAGTTTAATACTACTTCACTGATGAACATACTTCATGAAATATTTGATATCACGTTTAAAAAAGAGAAATGGTAATTTGAAATAACGTTAAATTAGTTCTGTATTTCACTACTTTAAAAAACATCCTTTTGCAATCAATAATAGTCATACGCTACCACTACATATTTCCTAGGAGGTAAATTTATATTATATTCAGCCCTGGTGAGAGAATAACAGAGTTACGAAATATAGAAAAACTAAGTTATTTTATTTCAAATTATAATTTTCTTTTTCAAATGTTTTCCAAAAATTTTTCATTTAGATAGTACGTTAATCAGAAGTAATATTAAACTCTTTATTAACCATCTATATCCCTAATGAGAGGACAGGAAAGTTCAGAAATGTCGGAATGTGATGTTAATCTGTTGATTGACCAAACTCTCATGAATAATTATTGTTATAATTTGGAATTTTCGCAATACGATTAACTACTAGACGACTACATAAATTCAACAAGATGTGATTTCAAACTTAATATCCTGACTTTAAAGAGGGTGAACATTTTAAGGTTAATAAAAGTGATTGTGAACATTTACTTACCGTTTGAATGGCTCTTTGAGTACATGACGCAAACGCGAAGGCAATATCACATTGATCATTATTACTTTCTGAAAAATGAAAGAGAAAATACAAGCATTACATTTCCCAATTAACGCATTTTTGTTTTATGAATGTTTTATGAATTATTACGTTATGAGTGATAAATCTGATTCATTATGCTGATACAAAAGATTTACAGTTCGATATCTTATTTTTAATGATTCTATGTTTATTTTAATATTCACTCGGCAGCAAAATGCACTGTAATCACTTGGCTGTCTGGGAGACTAATACACAGGTGCTAAAGTTTCGGCTATCTTCTTACGATCACCCTCACGGAAAAATATACTAATAGCCATGGAAAGCGTGCATTCATTGCTTCCTCTTTCATCTATTTCCTTCTATCGTTCTATTCTCACTATCTATTGTCTGTCTATTGTCTCTTCTATAGACCTATTCTGACCCCTTTCTTAGACACACTACAACACAGGAATTAGTGTTGATATTCGCTTGAAAATAATTATTTTTTGAACCAAATATTCAACAATTTGGAATAGGTTTTACAAAAAAAGATGAATGAGATGTGTTTATTCGGAGAGAAATTGTGGTTTAAATAGTATTATTAGATAACTATTACTAAAGGCGAGCAAGTACGGGCAATACTAAATATTCCAATTGTGATTAAGCTATCATGATGTCGTGGTATTGTGATGTGACTCTGCTATCGCAATTTGTTCACACACCCAGAAATTGTTTAATGTCGTTTGTTTAAGTAACAGCACATTATTAGTTTTATGAATTTATCAATTTATCGAAATGATGGAAAACGTCAATAAATCAAAATGTATACGGTGATCCCCAGAGCCCCTCACGCCTTAGTAATGCCTTAGTGAACTATTTATCCCTTGGAATTGATATGGTTAATATATTTGTAACATATTTTTAGGCATCCTTTAAAGCATTCTATTCATGCAACACTAATACATTTCCTTCTTTTTGTGAGTTACAAAAGTAAAGAAAAATACTTAAAAAATATATAATATGCAAACATACCTCCAACACTTTTACACTCATTTACAGCATTTATCAGAGCACTGTTGTGAGCGTCTTTTTTAAAAGCTTCATCCACTGCAGTTATATTAATTATATTCCCCAGCATCTGTAAAAAAGTGCATGAAACATTTCTTTCCAGAACATTTGAGAGTGAACGCTTTGTATTATTTCTAGTAATTCATTAACGAATCTTACGTCGTTTTGAAATATTGTCTTATTTTGAAGAATATAATTAAAATGATGTTACAAGTGCGGTAATAGGAATTTTTGGTAAATATGGAATTGTTATAAAATTTTGAATACTAATATTTTTTAAACTGGTAATGTTTGATAAAAAGTGAGAAATTTTAAATCATATCGAAAAATTACTCACCGTTCCCTCTCTTTCGAAGAGACAATGAACGTAACACTGTAACAAGAAAAAAATTATGAATACTCCCTCCTGAAAACTTTAGCCACAATTTCATTAAAAATACTTACCTTGGTGTCTTGGGAAGCTGACACATCGGTTCCGTCAAAAGTAAGTTCAGAGACTATAAAATACAATGTATAGAATTAAGGTAGTATAAGTATTAGTTCGCGTTGTATTAAATGTTTAATTTTATAAATTGCCTGCACTTTTAAAAGAAAAATAACCCAAATATTTTTAATTGCAGAAAAATTTGTTGACTTTTAAACATTATCACTGATATTGCAGAAATTAATTGTGTCACATTAGGAACAATTCAGGAACTGAATTTTTGTAATGATTAAATAAATGAAATTCTCCAAGTCGTCCATACTTATATGAATTACGGGCATCAAAATTACTGCTCTCTAAAAATTATTAAAGAATAATATATAACTGTCAATAGTTTGATTTATTAGCTTCATTCTCTAATAATGGTATCCATAAGACAATGTCATAAAGATGTGTAGCCATAATTATGCATAAAAATAAAAGTGGGAGGTCAAATGAATCTCTCCAGAAATACAAATACATTATACCTTTCTAGAAGTAAATCTCATTACTTACCATTCATTCCAGGAAATAAACCTCTACATTGTTCCACAATAGCATCCTAAAAGAAAAATAATGTAACATTTTCAGAAGTGATCATTATTTTAATATATGAAATAAAATGAAGATGGAAAGTAATAAGATAGTGAATTCTTTCAAAAAATAAACCCAGTTCCAAAAAATTTATTATTTGTGAAATTAGAAAAATAAGTAAAATTAACAAATTCATAAAATAGATTTTTACTTTTGAGATTTATGCACAACAACTAACAAAAATTTATGAAATATTTGAAAACCTATTGAAAGTTCAATTCGACAAATAAGATCTTTTTTTTATTTAAGGTCGCATCAACATCTAGGTCATTATCGACCACTATTGGAGTTAACGTTATAGTAATTGGGGAGATGAGACGATGTAAGAGGGTGAAAGGACGAACAAAATTCAACCACGTCCAAGGCGGGACTTCAATCCGCGAGCCTTCAGTCCCAGATCGCTACAATACTACTAACTTAGGAATTTGAGTCACCGGATGAAGAATCTGTGGTAATCCAGGTATACTCACAGATTGTTTACAATGTTCAGGTGTTCATTTAAAGCAAATTAAGACTTACGAGATTTGTGAACAATTCAAACATCGCGAGTTAATAGACAACGGTATCGTGGATTTGTACATTTAAAAATTTATTGTCTGTCCAGCGTTATCAAGAAAACGTAGCGCTCACTTTCTCATACCATGATAGTGACTTTCGTATTATCCCTTTTACATTTGGTTCAACATTTAAATGTAGTTTTACTTCTTACTGAGAGTTTGTTTGGAAGATGTCTCTCATCAATCATTCTATTTAAATGAGAAATAAGTCAGTATTTAGAAAAAGAAAGTGTAATATTGATGATAATACGCTTAATATAATCATGATGTGGCATCGGGACTGTAGTGAAAGTACTATGTGCACGAGATAACCTCAGATTTTATAAGTAATTGTTGAAATGATCATACGGTATTAACATCAAGGAGATTGTTACGTCATTAATATTTTTTTATGATTTGAGAATCCTGAGTAATCTATCATGTTAATGAGAGAAAGACGAAAAAACTGTTTTATTAATGTTGAAATCATTGGATTCCTTGTTCACATTCGTCTACATTCCATAATTAAAAATATCCAGCCAAAGTCCTGTGGTAACATTAAACTAAAGGAAGAGTAATGAAAAGTTACAAAGGAAAAATGGTACTGAAAATTGAAAACCCCGTATTCTTTCATGTCGTTCCTACTCCCCAAAATTGATAAAATGGATGAGATATGCAAGTTCTGGAACAATACAATCATTAATATTTATGAACAAAGAGTTAAAAATCTTTCTGAAAATGTAGTTATATTGTGAAGTTATCAGTGGTGAGAATTATGTGGTGTGGTTATTGTGAATTTATCAGTGGATATCAGACTGAAGCTATATATCTCACAAGGAAGTACATAATATACTTGAACATTAAATTAGTTAATTACAGTACTTACCCAAGTGACATGGATTAAACAATTAACCATGGTGAACACTACAGAATTTAGAAAATATATAGGTAACTAACTTACCTCAGAGTAGCAACCGCTTAGTATGAGGAAAAGACAGGCAATGCAGTAGAGCATCAACATGGCGGTGGGACGAGGAAATGGGGCACCTGGCTTGTAGCTTCCTCTGTCCGACACGCGTTTTCAGCTTCCATGCGCAGACAATGAGTGTGAATACAGAGGGAGCACTCGACCGGAAAGGAAGCTCCGGAAGCAAAGGAAAAAAAATTGCGTAAAGCTTCCGTACTTCCCCCAAAGCAACCGTTAGAAACATTTTGGGTGACTTTATTCAGTGCTGGATGAAAGAAAAAGCTTCTCTGAGAAAATTTTTCATGTCACCAACTAATATTTAAAAAGTTAAATGCCGAGATTTGCGTTTTATCTCTACGACCTTCCTCACTTAATGTGGTTAACTTTTTTCACCTAGGGTAATTACCGTTCACTTTAGTCACCCCATCATGAAATATGTTTTCTAACTCAGTTTTTTTAGACAGCTCTTTTTCCAGTGATACTTTAGAACAGACATACTGTAACATGGTGGTAGCACTGACATTGCCATGCAGCTTTCCTGTCGAGGAGGTCCCAGGATTCGAGTCCAGACGGTAGCGTATTTTCGATACTAGCTACTACATTAGGGGTGTCCAACTTGCAATGTGTTAAGGGCTACAACTAAAATATTGAATATGGTTGCGAACCATATTCACACACATGGATGCGCCGTGACTAGCCTCTTCCTTGCTCAGCAACTGAAGCCAGTCTGCCATATTAGTGGGTCCAAAACTCGTCTATCAAACCAATACCTTCTGTTACTGGCCTAACAATACGGCATTAGTTGGTTAAATAATTCATTCATTAGCTAGAAATTTTTTTGAAACTGATATATTAAAATTGCAAATATTGCACGAAAACTACTAATATTTCCAAATATTAACGTACATGGCCTTAATGAAATAACTGTTTGTCGGCAACAACTTTCACTTGAAGGAAACATCTCTGTCTTCAGTTTTGTAGTTGTAGAAAGACGCCGAAAAAATTCAACGTTTGCGATTTTCAGAAATTCAGAGTTAATCGTAAAAATCGGACCTCTGCTACCTTTGTAAGTGTATTTTACTCTAATCTTACAAGCAATTTGACTAATAACCTCACGCGAACCGCAATAAATAGAATTTCATTGTCCGGAAATTCATTGTCGTAGTACGTAAACATTATCGTGAATAGGAATTAACGTATCTTCAGAAAATATGAGTTTTTACATGTTGTACAATGAAAAACATACGTTTAAACTAGGATCTAATTGGAATGAATACGTCTAACAGGATCTAATAGCTTTTATTGAACATCGGTGTATCTCTGAGTACAGTTTTGCTTTACAAGATACGTATGATAGATACCTATATGAAATCGAAGGAACTCAATACATACGTAACCTCCAAATCCTTAAGAATTACGTTAGTTTATTTCAGACATATTTGAATTAACGTAGAAAATACCCATTAAGTTCCTGACTTATTAAATTGGTAATAAGGATATTGTATTTTTCATTACTTCCATGCTTATTGTGTGTTAGTGTTGAATTCGTGTTTAGAGGTGGTGGCGAAAAATACGTAAAATGTAAGTTACGAACACATTTGTGGTAGTAGACAAAACAGTGAGAATGTTGGGATCCGTGAATCGAAATCGCGTCATTTGATACCGGCGCATGAGCAGTTCAGTTGTCCACAGAAGATGTCAGAACAATCAATGACCCCCATCTCGATCGGCTTTTTGTCCAGTTTCCCTGATCCATTGAGCAAATGCTGAGATGGCCCCATGATTTGCTTCCGGACGTAAATGTAGCTTCACTTTTTGACGTAAATGTAGCTTCACACGTTCTGTTGAACTTTCCTTTTGCTTGTAGTGGTAGTAGAGCTTAGGGTGAGTTTCTATTTTGTTAACAATACAGAAAAATCAAATCTGTTTGTTCCTTTACCGTTAAAAATAAGTTTTCTATCATTTTGCAACGAAAATATATAGTTTTCGAAATGTTATTCCCTCGCTTTTTTAAATTTGTTATTATTATTATTATTATTATTATTATTATTATTATTATTATTCATCTTCCAACTATTAATAGTTAAATTGTTGGGAAGGGATTCTGAAACTCAAGAAAGCGTGCGCAGATGATTTTCTCCCCCATATGTCACATACAGTTTTTGACTGTTTTTGACTAAATAAATAAATAAATAAATAAATGAATAGTCGTATTACGTCTTTCAAATCAGTGACTTGCAAAAGCTCTTTAATGACACTTACCAATTGGAGAGCTACATAGTGAGATGGATTCCATCACTATCTGGAGGAGAATTCTGGTGACCGCCTACTCTAGCTGGTACTTTTTCGTAGTTTCTCCTCTCAACAGGCCTTACGCCTGAGTAGTACCGCAACACACTGGCCACGGACCACGCACTATCTCCCTTGCTCATCATTTCCCTCCCCCATTCTCTTATACACACAGGGCCATATTCATAGTCGTCACTTGTAGGATAAGAAAATACTTAAGCTATAAGAAGTTACTTTTGATAAGGAAATGCTTATACACATTTGGTATCCATAGACGGTTCTTATAATAAGTACGATGTTAGCAGTGCCTCGTGTGGCAACAGTGTATTGGCTGCTTCACAGCCTCTTGAATCCTGCCAGAAACGCTCCATCAAACTGGCCGTGAACTACCATATGCGTGCGCCCGTGAGGTAACTTAACCGACACAGTTTCTTAAATAGTGCCAATATCTTAAACAAAGACTTAAACGTGGTAAAATCAGTAAATATCTAGGTAGTTACAGGTGGTTTTAGCCACCAATGTTACCAAACAGTGTGCAACAAAAGTCTTAGTAAAACGATATTTTTTCTTAAATTCTTGATCATTGTGCATTTTCAACGGATTTTGCATGTCACGTAAATATTGCTTGTTGTTACAAAGAAAGATGCCACTGTAAAAATCCTTATAACCTTTGAAATAGTCGTCCATTCCATTTCTTTCAAATTACGACAATTGTCAACGCATCAAGAGAGGTTTCACTTATAGATATAAGTGAAAGTTGGACCTTTCTTATAGTTATAAGGATTTTCTTATGTGGATAGATAAGTTGCTACAATGAATTGGAAATCGTTATAAGGAAACTCCTTAAGATTTTCCTTATTTTAAGTCACGACTATGAATATGGCCCATACCCTTTTTTTTCTTGAAGCACGTCACTACCACACACGTCTGGAGTCCAGTCGGGGGCTTAAAGCTTCTCCCGGCAGGGTGATTTTCCGCTGGGAGAGATACCTCGTGGTGGACTCCACGAGCCGACGAATAGGTCGTCACCGGATCTCACACGCTATTGGAGAAGGAATGAGCTGGCTTTATCACACACTACTCTCACGGGACTAACGAACTAGTGGTGCTAAACAGAACGCACTTTCTCGCCCATATTCACACCAAACTACCCGAAAAGTACTAAAATTTTCGAAAACTTGTTCCTGGCCTTGTTTCAAAATTATTATTTAAGGAACATATTTTATTATGGAATAAATCTCTTTCTTTGTAATTGTAGTTGTACGAAGACACCAATAAATTTGAACTTTTGCAATGTTCGAAAAGTTGGGGTTTCCAACGAACATGAGACTTACACCATTCTGTTAAACGTCCATTACAGTATCCAACAACAAAATTTAATCAAAAACGATGGAGCCATTAATTTTTTCGAAAATTTGAAAAATGTCCTAGAGGCTACATGTAAAATACATCCAAAAGTAAAATATCGGTTTGAAATTAAAGAGGCCAGGATATCAGGCAGACCCATTGAGGAATATCAATTTTGGAGATACTCGGCAGAACGTTTTAGTCACTAGTGTTGTTGCCAGACATACAGACGTTTTATGGTCAATTGATTTTTCGGTATTCAAGATCCACCAAACATGGATTCTGGCTAAATCATTTGTTAGCGTATTTTTTGTAAATTTAGCAACGGGATTTATTCACTTTTTCGTTACCAGCGCCCGGCAGTAAGGATTCTTCTGCTGAAAATTCGCCGTTTTTCACGCAGCATAAAATAACTTTCTCCCCATTCCGTAGCAAGAAAGTAAAAGGTAGTTGACGCACGCTGAACACTTAGAATAAACCTACTCACGTAGAATAAACTTGTGTAATAGCCCTGAAAGTGCATGTAATTGCAACTACTTACGATTAATGTTTCCGGTACCGCAGGAAACCCGTGAATTTTTCTTTCTGCCGTCCGAGCAACTGTCTATTCAGGACGTCGGCGGAGCACAGTTGGCGAAGCAATGTTGATATGCTTGAACTACTGACCTCATCCGATAAATGACGCGGCTTTCCCTGATAACCGTAGTTGAAGAAACGTCACATCACGAACTAGAGGTTGACAGTTGATGTAGTCGTAACGTGAATTTTTGGAAAACATGTCATTTGCAAAGTTTCATCCTTAACGCAGAAACAGGAAATTAAAATAACAACAAAAAACGTTATGGCACTTAAGTGTAATGAAAGCAAATTTTCAGGAGTTATCTGACAATGATTTGTACAGATTTAATTGTTAAATATTCCTATATAGATAATATCTATCAGTTTACAATAATTCAGAACATAAATACCACGTGTTTACAAATAAAATCAGAAAAAATAATATCGATGTGAAATTAACGGAAAAACTCTGGTTACAGGGCGTTGGTAACGAACAAGTGGATAAATACCGTTGTTAAATTTAGAAAAATAATATCCTTTAACACGCGGTGTAGCCAGAATCCATGTCCTTGATCCTGAACAATCGAATGACAGACCGGGAGCGGTAGCTCATTGCATCAACTGATGTCACTGCAGCGCCTCTGACCGCGAGGTCCTAGGTTGGAGTCCTGACGGCGTCAGGATTTTCGACACTATCTTTTCAGCTAGAGCGAATTCAGTCACTGCCTGGAGGAGAATTCTGGCGGTCGGCTGCTCTGATCGGTAGTTTTCCGTGGTTTCTCCGATCACCACCACGCGAATGCCGGAGCAGTACCCTATCAAGCGGGAAACGGACCGCACGCGATCTGTCCATTCCTTGTCCTATCCTCTCCACTTACACACACACTTACACTAAGATGCACTACACTACCATATATCCCGGAATGCCAGTAGGGAGCTTAGAGCTTGTCCCCGCTGGGGCGGTGCCCTGCTGGTGGGAGAGTCCTGGTTAGGGGGAAACCCCACTAGCCGACGGTAGGTCGGCACCGGATCTCGCCGTCCAGCGTGGGAAGACCACCGCCATCTCCCGAGAAAAAACATGCACTACACTAACGGGTCTAATGACCAGAGCAGTTGACGCGCCCGGAAACACGAAAAAATCAATCAATCAATCGAATGACAGCAAAACGTCTGTTCGTCTTTCCATCCGTACATGAACAACGCGAGAGGCTAAACCGTTCTGCTGATTTCCTCCAAAAATGGTATTCCTCAATCGATCTGGCTGATGTGTCGGCCCCTTGAATTGGAAACTGATGTTTTAATTTTGAGGGGTACTTTATTTGAGCCCCTGGGACATTATCAAAAATTTCAAAAGTATGGATTCATTGTTTTTTATTAAATTTTGTTGTGGGTTAGTGTGAAGGATGTATAAGAGAATGGTGCAGGTCTTATTTTTGTTGAAAGCTCTAATTTTCCAAAATTGCAAAAATTCAATTTTTTTCCCACGTCTTGCTTCAACTACAATTATGAAGATAGAGAATGCCTCTCTTAATGAAATGTGTTCCCTAAAGATAGAAATAAGTCATGTGCAGTTTTTTGAGAGTTTGAGTATTTTCTGTGCATTATTTCTAATACTTAATATGAAAGAAAAATTGAAAGAATTGAGTACCATAAATTTGTACCAACATTTTAACTTTAATTTCATATTATTGCCTGGTAAAACAATTGAACGATATTTGAAAGTTTTTTGGCAACAACGTAAGATATCAAATGTGAAATTTTTTTCAATTTCTCCTAGTTGAATATTGACATACAACCATTAAGAGACTTTGCTCTATTTATTTATTTATATTTTTATTTATGGTAAAAATAGAAAAACGGGGAATCGCGTACTGTGGGGAGTGACGTACTGTATTCGTAAATTCTAGTATTCCTATTAAGAGTATTTATTTATTTATTTATTTATTTATTTATTTATTTATTTATTTATTTATTTATTTATTTATTTATTTATTTATTTATTTATTTATTTATTTATTTATTTATTTATTTATTTATTTATTTATTTATTTATTTATTTATTTATTTATTTATTTATTTATTTATTTATTTATTTATTTATTTATTTATTTATTTATTTATTTATTTATTTATTTATTTATTTATTTATTTATTTATTTATTTATTTTGTCAAAAACAGTCAAAAACTGTATGTGACATATGGGGGAGAAAATCATCTGCGCACGCCTTCTTGAGTTTTCTACCCTAAGTATTTTTTACATGCTGAGTTCTTCGATGAGTAAAGACAATTTGTGAAATTTTCTTAAATTGAGAACTTATAGAGCACATTACCTGTTCAGGCAAGGAGTAACGTGTAATTCATGTTAAAGCGAGCATATTTGAAGAATACTACAATACTATAGTGCTTAATAATTTGTATTATATATTTTTCGATACTATATTTTCAACACTATCCGTGTTACTGCGTTGTAAAATGAATAAGGTAAGTTGGGGTAACTGGGCCCAGGGGGTAAATGGGCCATAGATTTTTTCCAGAAAACTTGTGACAGGAATTTCACTTTAAGCAATGGGCAGCATGAAAGGACAATGTTGTCTTCCTTAAACAATGTGCCTCATGTGTCTGAGTGTTGTGGATTTCGCATATGAATTTGTTTAATTTTGTAGTGAAAGGTGTCCATAACAACGAGGTGTCATCTTGAGTTTATGAAATATCTACAGGTTTGCTGCAAGTGTTATCAATATTATAGTTAATTCAGCATGTATTAGAAGCATAACAGAACCCAGAAATGTTACTGCCAGCGCCTGTTATTTTTAAAGTTATAAGCATGTGTGTCTGGCTCAATTACCCCCAAAATAGTTTTAAAATGGGGTAAGTGGACCAGATGCTTGGGGTAATTGGACCCGCCTTGGACCTAGTTACCGCAAGCATATTAATTGTCATAATTATTGTTAGAAATGTTAAAGAAAGAAACGAAACCTTAAATAGTTGGTAAAAAGCGTAAAATATTTGTGACAAACACTGAGATTATTATGTCGAAAGAATATTTTTTAATGAACAAAAATAAAAAAAAGGGGAGAGCTAACAGGAAGAATGTCAAACTGGAAACAATGAAAAGAATGAAAAAAAGTGAAAAGAGACCATTTACAAGCCTGATGGTAGAAACACAGGTCTGCTAGATTTAAATATATGATCATCTCCTCTAATGATTTGGGTGACTTATCGAACTTTTATTATGGTTTTGTTACCTATTTATAAGATTATATTGTATTAGTACTTACTAACTTAAAACTATTTTTTCTTCTTATTTCACCACTTGAACCTTAATAAATGTTGTGATTATTCCCAACATTGACTTAATTTCATTCCCAATAGTTATGATGGAGTTTTACATCATCGATAACTCAACTAAAGTGTGGTTCAAATGATTTCTTGCCATTTTTTCTGTAGTTGACATGATACTCAACAGACTCGCACACTCCAATTCAAATAACAATAGTTTGTATGAATCGAAGACCTCTATGGACCATATGGACCAGTTGCCCAGATTTCTAGGGGTAACTGGGCCCATCAGGCTGTTTTTTCTTCAATTTTTAAATACAATGAAAATTAAATGCAACTTTGGATCTGACTAAAGATATTTGAAGACTCTACATTGAATTATAAATAAAAAATACTTTAAATATTGATATTTTATATTGGAGATTCCCAGGTCGATTGATTGATTGTTTCGTGTTTCCGAGCACGTCAACTGTTTTGCTCATTAGTCCCGTTAGTGTAGTGCATTTTTTTGCGGGAGATGGCGGTGATCTTCCCTCGATGGATGGTGAGATCCGGCGCCGACCTACCTTCGGCTAGTGGGGTTTCCCCCTAACCAGGACTCTCCCACCAACGGGGCACCGCCCCCGCCGGGACAAGCTGTAAGCTTCCGACCGGTCTCCCGAGATATGTGGTAGTGTAGTGCATGTTAGTGTAAGTGCGTGTGTAAGGGGAGAGGATGAGACAAGGAAGAGGAAGGACAGATCGCGCGCGATCCGTGGCCCGATTGTTAGGGTACTGCTCCGGCATTCGCCTGGTGTTGATCGGAGAAACCACGGAAAACTACCGATCAGAGCAGCCGGCCACTAGAATTCTCCTCCAGACAGCCTGGTTGAGGAAAATCCCAGCTAGCCGACTATAGGTCGGCGCCGGGTCTCGCCATACAGTGGGGGAAGGCCACCGTCACCTACCGAGCACGAACATGCAATACACTTAGGGAATTAATTAAATTGACTACTGGACTAGTTGACGCGCTCGGAATCACAAACAATCAGTCAATTAGACCTAGCTATTAGGTAGGGTCAAAAATCCTGATACCTTCGGAACTCGAACTCTGTCACCTCCCGGTCAGAGCCACTGCACTGACATCAGTTGATGCCATGAGCCACCTTTGCTTATCACAATCCTTAGAGCGTTGGGCTCGTTTGCCAAATGGCCCACCAAATAGTCGTCAAATTTCCCATCCCCTTTAGATGTAGAAGAAAATAATCGTTCGGTACAGGAGATAGAAGAAGGCATTTCAACAAACAGGGTGCCTCAAAGTCGCAGATATCAATTGCCATCTTCTTGAAGAGGGACATTGAGGAGAGAAAAATACCCCTTCAATAAGATGTTGAATCGAATTATGAAATTCAGAAATATTCACACTTAAAATAATCAGAAGAGTGATGTTACAAAACAGATTGCCCTGTAAAGTCAGCTTAGTGTGTCGTGCCTTGTCTTGAATAGTATTACTGCCTCCCCAAAAAAATAAATTGGGCTTTTTTGAATAATTACTTTTTTGAACACTGTCATAATTTAATAAGAATAAAGTCTTGTAAATATTTATTAATTGTTTACTTATTTACCAGTTATTACATATATCACCGTTTAACACAGTGTAGGTCACCCAGATACGCATAAAGAGGGTGTAACTTCTGAAGGGCGTGGCATACACACTTTCTGTATCTACAACTGTATGCAAAAGACGATTTTCGTCCCTACTTGAAAAGTCTGTCTTGCAGTGAAGATACGAGAATAAAAAGCAGCACATATTTAATCTGAAATCAAGAAAATTTTATTTCTTTAACATTATGAATACTGATGTTTCTAATTTACAATAGAAATGAAGTTATGTTGAATGCAATTTATGCTTTAGTAATTTCCTTTAGTAGAGTGATTCTATCAAAGGTACTGGAGCACTTGCATCATTTCTGGATTCTCGAATCTGAAACATTAACATTTGGAATGTTATTTTTGTTATAAAGTTGTCACAATTACAATTAGCAATCTGGAACACGCAAAATTGTATATCCATATTCTTTCCCTGCCTTACTTGTACTGAACGTTTGGACATTTTCAAGAATTGATGTACACCATTGTAATGAAATTTTGTTCATTTGGACATTTTAATTTGTTTTAAGTTTTAAAAAACGATTCTTCTAATTCTAGTTCCATACGCTTCAGGTTTGGTGAAAATGAGAGCAAGATTACAATTTTCCAAATGTCTTAATTCACCATCCGCTGTAAAATTCTATAAGGCATGTAGTACTAGCTCTTATGAGAATTCGAGATTTGTAAGATTGATTAAACAGAAAAATCTATTGATATCGTAATTTTAAAAGTACTGAAATTGTAGGGTATTACTCAGGCAAAATGACAATTTAAGTGATAATTATGAATACTCTGAATAACGATAATAAATAAAATGTTGATGAATTTAATAGTTCGTAATGTTTATTTTATATTTTTTGCCATCTTATAACAAAATTAAAAAAAAAAAAAAAAATTTTATAACAGAACTCATGAAATGGTAAAAGAACATTGAATGATTTACTTGCTGATACTACAAGAAGCCCTGGCGACATTTTAAAAATTTTCAACAAAAAGACTCCATTGTTTGTAATTAAATTTTGTTGTTAGATAGTGTGAAAGACGTTTAAGAGAATGGTGTAGGTCTTATGTTTGTTGAAAACCCTGATTTTTCGAAAATAGCAAAGATTCAACATTTTGTCGATTTCTTCCTAAAACTAAAATAATAAAGATAGAGATTTTTCCCTTACTGAAATCTGTTTCTTAACCCTTAAGTGGGCACGCTGCGTACAGAGTACGCCACTCTACATTACCGAGCTTTTCTATCCTATAATTCCGTAAAGCCAGAAATGCCGACACCTTAATACCCTATCACCAGTTGTTGCTCTGCCGATTGTGAGTCTGTATGTATTTTTTCGTGTTGTGTAAGGTGTATGCAAACGCTTTTCATTTTACCGTGCATCTAGGGGTACTCTGTACGCCTCGCGCCTAGTTACGTAAGTAATTTAAAATTTTTCATTTTTACAATGGAAAGTTCGCGTAGCACTAGTAGCGCTCATATAGATGGAACGTTTGTGATGGAATCGCATTTGGCAAAACAGATCGACGACGACCCGTCTGATAATGAACCGGGTAATGTAGAAAATGTTCGATCACAACAGTAAATCTGAAGAAGACATACGCACATCTCACTGCCATCGTGATAGCGATAGCGTTTTCAGATGAGTTATTTGAAAACAGCGGAGAATACTTTTCTAAAATATTTTCAAACACAATAGATCGTGCCGCAATAAAAAAAACGGTTACAAGGAATTAAAAAGAGGAAAAACTCGCCCTAAAAAAGCAAGTTGTCTAGAACAAAAAAAAATGTTTTTGAAGAAAATTATTCCTGTCGCATAAACAAATGTGGCTAATAACGTGAAAGACGAATTCCATGCTTTCATCAAATTCATAGACATTTTAGATGAAATACCTTTGTAGACGAATTAGCACATCATGCGAAAGAGACTTTCTGGAAGGTGAAACTTTATAAATTTATCAAATATTCTTGCCTACATATTTTTCCTTTGTTAAAAAATATTGCAATGAGAAAATGTTGGAATAAAATATTTCAGTGTAATAAATACGATATTTTAAAGTATTTTGTTACATTTTAGCAGCTCTACCTAAAAACAAATGAAATGACGTACTCAATACGCCCATTTACGCGAGTATTGCTCGCACGCCTACTTAAGGGTTAAAGATACATTTTAAATTACAAACGTGTGCAAATTATTCGAATAAATTTTTGAGAAATCGTACAATTTTTTAAAAATGTGAGTACTTTTCGCGTAATTTCGCTTAAAAATCCGGGGTAGAAAGTGAGTGCTGTTTTAGCACCACGAATTAAAACTAGTTTCTTGTTGCCCTAGGTGTCCGTTTGCCGTGCCGTTTTCATATTACAATTTTACTACTTTAGTTTCTGTAGAGTTTAAAAATATGATTTGCAGAGCTTCGGGTCTTTGCTGGATTATAACAATGATCCATGCTTTTTTAGGCAAGACTGACATAACTGCATCAATATAAAAAGAAACTTAACCGATGTCTTAACCTACTTACCTTTCTATTAGCCTCATCAATACACATTGAAAACTTGTATGCTGTGTTGCAACGGTCCACTGGGTCTAAAATAAAGAGTCAATTAAAGTCAAATGTATTCGCAATGTATTTTTATTAATTTTCAATGTATTGTACAAAGAAATGTCATTATTCTCTTCTTCTTGTATTAATACTTTCACACATATCCGTAGGCCGTTATATTATAACCACTTACTGGGCCAAATTAACAGCAATGGGTTTACATTTCAAACATCCCGCGCTCGAGATTTTTCCCTCAAAAACCCACCGATTACCTCGTAAAGAGAAAGAATTTCATTGGCACGGAGCTGCGAGGCAACGCCACACCTTATTACAGTTTCGGGAACAAATAAGACGCCACGGAGTCACATTGTTTGAAAATCAGAGAAGCCGAGCATTTTCTGACGACCCGCCTTGCTCGTGGAAAAAAGGCTACGAAATACGCGCGTAGTGGCTGGATGAAAAGCTGGATTAACACGCGTAACTGTTGCTATCGCGTCATGAAGCTACAGGCTGACAGATTGTCTATGAAAACAGCGTGTTGGCGCGCTAGCTGTATATGATTTTCGTTACACACGAGAGTAACCAAATACAAGCAGAAATAATGTTTTCATATCACCCAGACCAAAGAAACTCTGATAATTTCTTCAGTACTTAATGATCCTTACGCCGAGGTTTCTAACAGTCTTACTATTGTCGTTTCAGAACTTCTCTCTTTACAAGAGTGCACGAAACGACGATAAGTTTTCTTGTGCAAGTTTCCCTGGCACAATCTCTTCGAAAAAACGCTTCCAATATTTCGCAGTCACAACAAGGGGTGTTTCTAATTTTTATGATTTAGCACAAAAACGTCGGTGTGAATGCATCGAATTCTTGTATATCTAATGTAATTATTGTTTCTCATATATGTTGCAAAAGTAACATACCTGTTTCTTTCAGGCAAGCGTTCGCGGCAGCGATCAATTCATTTTTTAATTTATCATCGTGATGATCAAACAATGAATAAACTGTAGTTGTATTTATTGTATTTCCAGATATCTGTGAAAAGATATTAAAAGTTTTATAAATGTTTTCAAAGATTTGCATCGCTTTGTTCAAATTAATTATTAATACCATTATTATATTAATAAATTAATATTAACATCAATATATCATGTTGTAGATATTTGTGAGAAATGAAACATTATTTAAATTCTCAGCAGATTTAGTCGAATAAAGCAGATTTACCCTTGAATTTGTTTGAGAACTTGTATCAAAAACATTTCCCCAGGTAGGTCATACGTACCTGTCATCATTTCATACTGTGCACATGGCCAAGCAAGAGCACATTCATAGAACTCAGGTGAAAAATGGAAGTACTAATCATGTCTACTCCAGTGTTCTTCACTGATCTTTTAAGCACAATATAAGTACATAAAGTCCTATAACGAATCAGTAAATGTGGAAAATCCAACCATGCCGAAGACAGCAGATGACATGAACCTTATCGAAAGACTTCTTATCATTTCCATTTACAATTTATTGGAATAACTAAGTATAGAGCTTGGTACAACAGTACATTTACATATTTTGTGAGTTAAATTAACCTTATAAAATAACTTAATTTTAAATCTATCTACTAAAAGGAAACTCATAACTTGCCTTAGTTTTCTCCACCTCGGATTGAATGTTAAAAATGCTTGAATTGGGAACCTGTTTTAATTTTTTCCGGGAATTTGTGATTTGGACAAGATGTAATTGGAACACGCGTTCGATTTTGTTGATGCATAAGTAGAAATTACTGGAGGTCCTGGTAAAGAAAGGATTACGTATGGATGTTTCATTCTTTGTGCCACTGTAAATTTGAAACGAACCACAGGACCTTTGTAATTGTTCAGTTTATTTTCAATGACTTGGATACTAATTACATTAGTTCTCGTAGCATAGGGATTGATTAAATCAAAATAGGACGGATAATATTTTCGTAAATAACTATTGCATTGTTCAGAGAAATTTTACGTTTTGAATTAACAAGGATTTTAGTTGGAGAATCTTTACTTTAGCGTGGTGTGTTTTTAAATTTGTACGATCTTCAGAAATGTCGTAACACAATCTATATTCCACACGGGTCTAGATCATCACGCCAGCACGAAGTACTCATGTAAGTTGCTTCACAATCAGAAATTCTTCTTGTCAAGACTCCCATGTACACAATAAAAGAAGTTACTGCCTAAAATAAGGCAACTTGGGATAAGTACTATGATGTATATCCAAAACGCGTTTGTCACCATTGACTATTAGCCTTCGGCAACCTTGAGGAGTAATTTCGAAAACAATAACAATTAATAAATCGAAATGAGATTTAGTCGGATGATTGAAGAGATCTAAGGTCATGACAATAAAAAATGATATTCCCCCAATTTTTGCTACAAATATAAAAATAAAACATTTTTAAAAAAATTTCCAAAAGTCTGGTAGTATTAGACATAAGTTGTATCCCATAAAATATTATATTAGATATAACCCATAAAACATACCGTGAACCAACTTCAGATCACGTACCAGTAATATCAACCCGCGTTACTGATGTTCCCTCTTTCGCACCAGCAAAATTAAATGCTTACAATGTGAAATTAAACTCTGTGAAGCATTCGACACTTTTGGAAACATTTTTTAATAACACATTTTCTCTACATTCTCAAATGACAACATACCAATGCTGTATTTACAGACATTTTCAAGCGTTTGTCTGAATATAGCATCAAACATTATTATAAGCCGGTTTTAATCAGCACATTTACGTATCTAAATTATATAATTATAATCTAGATTCCTATTTATGCTAACAATTTCAGTAACGTTTCAGGTGATAGTTATTGTTTAAACCATGAAAGATTACGGACGGAGTTCCTCAAGGCTCACCAAAGTGAAGGCATAATAAGTCAATAAACATGATTTCGCAGAAGTAATCTCTCTCCCGGAATGCCTCATGCCGCATATCGCACTTCAAACCAGTCGCCTTGTGAAACCGTTTCGTTGAAACCTGAGCGTACTCTTACAGCCAGGCCTACCAATAACTGCCCTGAAATCTAATTTTAGTATCTGTCGATGTAGGTATAAGTTGTAAAATGGAATCAACGTAATAATTGTTTAACTAGTTATTAAAAAATAGGACATGACCATTTGCGTTCCTACGGGATTCAGTCGCTGCCTGGAGGAGAATTCTAGAGCCGGTTGCTCTGATCGGTAGTTTTCCATGGCTTCTCCGGTCAACACCAGGCTAATGCCGGAGCAGTACCCAATCAAACGGGCCACGAACCTCGCGCGATCTGTCCTTCCTCTTCCTTGTCCTATCCTCACCCCTTACACACACGCTTACACTAACATGCACTACACTACCACATATTTTGGGAGACTAGTCGGGGGCTTAGAGCCTGTCCCGGCTGGGGTGCAGCCCCGCTGGTGGGGGAGTCCTGGTTAGGGGGTAACCCCACTAGCCGACGGTAGGTAGGCGCCCAATCTCGCCATCCAGTGAGAGAAGGTCACCGCCATCTTCCGAAGAAAAACATGCACTGACTTACGGGACTAATGGCCTCAGTAGTTGAGGCGCCCGGAATCATTAACAATCAATCAGCGTGCGTTTGTGCGACTCACTGCAGTTTGTTTCAGAAACGCGCACAGTAATTTGTTAAAATTACGCACTTATTCTCTTCTATAATGAGTGGCGAACTCTGTTTTTGTGTTTCAGTGTTTGGTGCGATGTGTATTGGAGGAACAAAACATGGTTAGTTTATCACAAAACATACTATTTCCGATTTACATAAAAGACAAATAATCGAGAATAACAACTCCACTAGCCGACGGTAGGTCGACGCCGGATCTCGACATCCAGAGGGAAGATCACCGCCATCTCCCGAGAGAGGGAGAAAACATGCACTACCCTAACGGGACTAATGACCAAAGCAGTTGACGCGCCCGGAAACACGAAAAAATCAATTAATCAATCAATCAATTCCTACGGGAAGGATCGCGAGTAAAGGAAATGCTCAAAATGAATAGTCCTTGCCATACCTCAAAAACGGACATTTTAATACAAACTTCAACAAATGATTGAAATTGCTAAATATTTGAATCAGTAGTTTTTAAATACGAAAAAAAATCCTTCATATATTTTGCAATTTATTCTGGAGCCCAGCCTTTCTCTCTATTGGCGTTCACCCAGAACTGGAATAGCATTGGTATTCGATCATTAGCAGTCGTATAGTGTTACAAATCGGCTGAACTCAATGTTTCCGCAACAGCGTATACACACGCAGAAGCCCGCGATCGTTTGAACGCCAATAAATTCAGCGCCAGCCGCATTACCACTCACAAAGGAGGCTGACGTGACTCTTGATGTAATTTAAATAAGAAATTTCAACAGAATGTAATCAATTTAAATCACATAGCATTATTTTTCTGAATAGTATCTATCTAATCTACCAAATTTGACTTCTTACAGTAACTATCCATAACTTCTATCTGTAAGCTAACATATCCTGAAGTTGCTACTAATTCGGTTTTAAAATCATAATGTCACGTTAATATTTCCGGTCTACATTCAGGTGTTTATTCTCTTTCCAACTCGATCCCGCGTCTTCCAACAAAACTTGCATCCATGGTAACCGACGGTTTATCCTTCAGTTATTTTTACTTTCTCTCTACTGAGTACAGAGAAAGTTATGAAATTCTGGGCGAAACAACTGCGAATTTTTGGCAAAAACCCTTATTACAGGATCCTGGTAACGAAAAAGTGGATAAATCCAATTGGTAAATTTAAAAAAATCCTCTGCTACGTGGTGTTGCCAGAATCGATGTATTGTGGGTCTTTGATACCGAAAAGGCGAATGACGGCAAAACGTTTGTCCGTCTGTCTCTGTATCTCCGTGTGAGACCAATGCTAACAGCTAAACCATTCAGCCGATTTTCTACAAAACTCATATTCCTCTGTCGATATGGCTGATGTCGCGGCTCCTTAAATTTCAAACCGATATTTCAATTTTAGGGAGACTTTTTATGAAGCTGAATGGACTTTTTATGAAGCCTGAAGATGGGAATTTTCGAAATTTAAAAAAATAGCCCCATTGTTTTCTAATTAAATTCTGTTGTCGGATATTTAAGAAAATAGTGCAGGTCTCGCGTTCTTTGAAACCCTGATTTTTCTAACATTTCAATACTTCAAACTTTTTCGGAATCTTTCTGCAACAAAAATGTTAAAGATAAAGATTTTTTTCCTTGCATTAAATCTGTTCCTTAGATAGATTTTGATTTACAATTTGGTTGGATTTTGGTCGTATACAATTTTTCGAAAATTGTAGTACTTTTCGGGTAATTTTGCATGGAAATCCAGGCGAGAAAGTACGTACTGTTTTAACAACACTAATTTTACCATGAAATTATATGACTCGTACAAATTTATATTATCATCGTAACACAAAGCAATAGGACGGGGGTTAATGATGGATGCTATAGTAGTTTTGTTCGTATTCCTTTGTTGAAATAAGGAGTTACAGTTTCATCGTTAAGGATATTTTTTTTCTAGAATCTTTCGTAACCATTTATGATAGTTTTATCTTAACGGATATTTAGAAACAAATTCAAAACCGTCGCCGTGCACTATTACTTCGTAAAAGCTCATGCATTCTTTTATAGCCAGGCCGGCACGTAAACACGTTGCAACATTTACAACACGTTGAACTAGAACTTAGAAACCCTGCCACTGAGTCCGCGCGGAATGTCTTTGAAATACAGAAAATGTTCAAAACGTGCATGATATGCTTCAAAAATAAGAAAATATTTTAACATTAACTCGTAAAAAGTTATTTTTGTCCATTACATGTATTCTTGTTCATGTAAACATTTGTTTCAATGATATAAATTGTATAATTCCTATGATTTGTAAACTTTTAGTATGTATGATAGAATACTATTTTGTAAAACCGTTACTTGTTTATAAACAGTGTTGACTTCGTACCATATCTCGGTTTTTATTTTTACTATGAGCTTACTTAATATGCACCTGAGCACTGGTCCTTGCTCAGTCGGACTCATCTGCTGAATTTGTTGTTATCTTATGTGAAAATTAATATAATTTATTATTATTATTATCAATTATTGTTATTGAAATTATACTGCAATTTAAACTCGTGTTCATGTTTTCCATGTACTAGAATGGAAATAGTAAGCTACTGTTAAAGAAATCCATTTTGGAAGTTTTAATGCACTATCTTGAGCGTGTGAAACCAAAAATTCACGGGCTTTGATTCTATTGGGTCAAAGAACAGCTTGTAATTACGTGACCAGGGGTCTGAAGACAATTTTAAATACTTGAATCTTATGTGGTAACTAGAAAAAAATCAGAGAAAAAATAACTTACTATATTTTCATTCTCAAGTATACAGTGTAAGAAGCACTGAAACGAAAGAGAAAACAATATTTTAATGCAATTCTCTCTTCGATTTTTAGATGCACATATTAATATTTATATTACCTTTGTGTCGTTTGTAACATCACCTTTGAATGGTTCTTGAAGTTCAGTTTCTAGAAATTTTTCAAAATAAAAATCAATAGAATAACAGGAACAAACTACTCATAAAGTATTAATTATAAGTAATAGAGCCGTAATTAAGTTTGAAATCTTTTTGTAAAAATATTTTATACACTACGTGCAAAATGAAATCTGCATGTTACTCTGTTCTTTACTGAGATTGATATTTTTAATATTTAATTAATATTCATTATTTATATTCTCAAAAATAGGATAGTATTTTATATTTAGGGAGAGCTAAAAGGACAATAAATTTTCTGAAACGAAACCAGCCAATGTAATAACACAAAGATATATTGGATTTATGTAATAATACATGTAGAATAATCTTATTTTGGTTATATTTCTGGCGTTTTTAGACTTCTGCAATACAGAATTTTTCAATTTTTACATAAAAACCAGGAATCTTTCTTTATATTAAGGTGTATTGACCACATACGTACCGTTTGCATTTGGAAAATTATTCCTACAGCGTTGGAAGAAACTGTAAGGCCTTTCCTGAAAAAGTGTATGAATGATAAAAACATTCATTAAAATGCAATTTTTAAATGAATGAAAATATTGAAATACTATTGCAAATTATGAGTAAGACTTGACACAAAATAAGAAACAAGACTTGTAGGTGTAATATTTCTTGTTCCTGTCGGTAGTTTACCAAATATAATATAATAAAATGTCAAAATCAAATAAGTTATAGGATCCCAAAACATAATGTAGTGAAACTAAGGAATCACATACCTGAATGGAATTCCCTGAGGGAATAGAATAGAATTTCCTCAGGGAATCATGCATTCCCTGAGAGAGATACTTAATTGTAATTAAACATCAACTAGAATAATGCGAATAATTGCGAATAATACGAAAACTAGAATACTAATAATAGAATAGAAAAGCATTCCCTGAGAGAGACACTTAATTGTAACTAACATCAACTAGAATAATACGAATAATTGCGAATAATACGAAAACTAGAATAATCGTGTAGAATAATACGAACAATTTTCAAAATCATTACTGTTCATACAATTGGCTATTCAAGACTGATAATAAACATTTTTTTCACATATTACAGGCGATAAAGCTTCAATAAATCGTTTATTTGAAACAAAAATCCCTTGAAATGAATATTTTTAAGATTGATTGATGTTTCCGGGTACGCCATCTGCAATAGTAATTAGTTCCGTCAGTGTGGTGAGTGTTTTTATATGCCTTACTTAACTTCCACAGACTAGATGGGATTCAGCACACCGGGAAACGGTCAATGACCCTCATCTCGATTGGCTTTTTGTCCAGTTTCCCTGATCCATTGAGCAAATGCTGAGATGAAGTCTGATTTGCTTCTGGACGTAATGCAGCTTCACTATGCGCCTGTTTTGTTGAACTTCCTTTGCTTATAGGAGCTTTAGAGTGAGCTTTCCCCATTTTGTTAACAATACAGAAAATCAAATCTGTTTGTTCCTACCGTTAAAATAAGCTTAATTTGGCAACGAAAATATCTAGTATTTGAAATGTTAATCCCTCGCATTTTAAAATTTGTTGTTGTTATTATTATTATATTATTATTATTATTATTATTATTATTATTATTATTACTCATCCTTAAACTATTAATAGTTAAATTGTTGGGAAGGGATTCTGAAACTCAAGAAAGCGTGCGCAGATGATTTTCTCCTCCATACGTCACATACAGTTTTTGACTGTTTTTGACTAAATAAATTACATTACATTTATTTGAACTGCACTGGGTATGACCTGGTAAAGCATCATCACACTATAATAATAATAACACTTAACATTAATAATAACAACAATATTAATAATAATAACGATATTAATAATAATAACAATAATAATAAAGGAGCACAGCATGTTTGAACATGCAATAATCATACTATCACTAATATTACATTATAACAAATATTTCAACTCGTATGATATATAATATTTATAATTATATGTCGGTGATGCTAAAATTTAATACAAGCTACATAAATATTACTAAATTTATTGTTTCTAATTCATTGACGTGTTCACTACAATTAATCAAAATGACACTGCACTGCACTACACTACACTACACTACACTACACTACACTGCACTACACTACACTACACTACACTACACTACACTGTTTTTGCTTTGAATTACACTGACCAGCACTTCATCGCACTTCACAGCACTTCACAGCACTTCACCGCACTTCACAGCACTTACTCATTTAATGTCTATTACTCTCATATTGTTCTAACTTATTTCTAAAACAATGGACACTTAGAGAAAGGTTTGAAAATTGCTGGTGGTTAATCATGTTCCACCTTTAATTGTTCTGTTACAAAAGGAAAATTTCCTAAGATCTCAAATTCTTGTTTCCTGTTCGAATTTGTGAGTGTGATCGCTTCTGGCCGAAATAATTCTGGTTTTTCTAGTCTAACCTGAATTTCTTCCAAGCTGTTTGACCTACGTATGATTTATAAAGCACGCAAAGCCTCGCCTCCTTGTTCTTCCTATATTTCCTAGAGGTTCCCATGCCTTTTTATCGCGTTAGTTCTGGTAGGTAAACTTATTCTGCTTTTTTCTCTGTATTCTATCTAGATTTTTCCAGTGACTTTCTGTATGGATCCCAACATGCCACCTGGGTATTCCATGAGAGTATGAACCAGCTGAAAATATGCTAATTCTTTTATGTTTGCAGAGCTTTTCTTTAGAATTGCATTACAAAATGCAAAAGACTTCACGTTTTCCAACTCACCATCGATATGCTTCTCCACCCTAATTTACTATCTAGATGAATGCCTAAATACTTGCATGATGAGACTCGCCCGAACGTTATTGTTTTGCTTTTCGATCCGTTAATTCCCATGTCATTTTTTCAGCCCAATCACGTAAATGTTCTAAATCCTGCTGTAATATTTGTTCGTCAGCGCTACTTTTGATTTTTCGGTATATAACACAATCGTCTGCAAAATAAACGCACCTTTTGATTGTATGTTAACGGGAGATCATTTACGTACACGCTAAGAAAAGTAATGGCCCTAAGTGACATTCCCTTCGGGAACCCCTGAAGTAAATAATAACTGCAAGTCGAAAACTGAGTACCACCCGAACTTTTGTTTCCTGTCTCTAAGAAATTGCCACCACTTCACGACTCTAGCATCAATTCCCTGAAGTTAATAATTCTGATAAGTAGGTTATGCGGGTACTACGTCGAATGCTTTCGCAAAGTCGATTACGATTGCATCCACCTCCCACCCGCGTCAATCTCGTCGCCAGATTCGCAAAAGAGAAACGATTTTGCTTTCGCACGAATATTTACTTCTAAAAACCCATGCTGTCCGTGAAAATCCAGCGCCCGCTTTTTTCCCATTCGCGGCGAATGTACCTGGCTACAAATGCTCCATTATTTTGCATACTACTGATGTGAGCGATACTGGTCTATAATTACAAACTTCGTTTTATCACCTTTTGAAAATAGGGACCACTATAGCGTCTTCTCCAACTGTCTGGTAGACTTTGGCATTATTGATTGGAAACATTGAATAATCTTAACAAATACGGCAATACCGCTTCCCCACCGAGTTTAATAAAATCTGTCGAGATGCCGTCTGGTCCGCGTGATTTACCGTTTTTCAGTGATTTTGTTACGTTTGAGGAGTTCCTAATGCATAGAAGCTTGAACTGGTTTTCATTGAAAATAAATGAACTTGCTCCTGCGCCCGTTTTGGTTTGAATATTGATACAAATACGCGTTGAACGTACATTTGCTTTCGCTTGGTCGCCGTGCAATGGCGCGTTATCTGCGTCTAGAATTTCCTGAATTTCTTCCTTATTCCTCTGGCGTCTGCGGACATATTTGTAAAAGTCTGACCAATTATTTCTTCCGTCTCCAAATATTTCTTAAAAAATAATTCATGCGCATTTTTTTTTCTTTTTCTAATTCCCTATAGTATTTTTTTAAGTTATCATGTCAGCAATGCTGCGATGTCTCCTATTAAATGCTAGTGTAACTTTTCTCTTCAAACGCCCCATTATAATATCCAGGATCAGGATTACTTTTCAGTATTTTGCAAGGAACGAACTAGAAGCTGTTTCTACGATTGTTTTAAAAAGCCCCCATTGTTCCTCCTCCATACCCCTTCTGTTCTTAGAAATACTAGTCGTATTTTTCCCTTAAGAAACCATGCAACCTCGACGCTTGCTTTCATATTGCCTGACTATCGTTCCTTCACCTTTTAGGTCGCGTAATTTACATTTGTTTGTACTTCTCACTATCACTGCCACCAAATAAACCTACATGACAGTTAAGCGGGGAATAACCCAGCGGTGGAAAAGATGGGTGAGCTATTCCGGCGCACCGATTTGTGCTCGTATCACCGGTTTGCGTCACGAACCACGTGACCACAGCACGGGCACTTCGTTTGAAAAGCCAGTCCACACGCTGGCCGCCTTGTTACATGGAGAGCGAGTAGTGTTGAGAAACATTCTGAGTGTGGTACAAAATGACAATTTTCACCGTCAATCAACCAAAAATCACGCGATGGAGATGTACAGGAAATAATATTTAAAAGAAATGCTTCATAAATCTGTTCCAATGTCGTGTAACGAAGGGATAATTTTGATATGTGGCTACATTTAAAATTCCCGCCAATATTGTGACGCACACTGGTGTCTGAAGCTGATTAGCTTGACGTCGGATACCATGTGCCAGAGCCCCCTGGAATAACTTCTATGTTGCTAAAAACAGCTAATACGAGGCATCGAGTAAAACCACGCAACGGCGCAGGCAGCGGCGCGCGGCAACGGCTTGCAATAGTCGCTTAGCCCTTCTATCATGGCACTGAGCGGTAGCTCAGTGCACGGAACCGGATGTCACTGCAGCGCCCCACCGGGAGGTCCTACACTCAGTTGGGTGTGATTTATGGCAGGAATTTTGGTAATGGCCACCTGATTGGTAGGTTTCATGAGCCCGGTTCAACACCAGACGAAATGGAGCAGCACCCTACTGAACGGGAGCCACGGACCAAAAGATCTGTCCTTCCTTGTCCCATTCTTCCCCAGCACACACATTACACTAACATGCACTCCACACTACCATGATACCTGGAGACCGGTCAGAGCCAGAGTTTGTCTGGCTGGTGGCGCCCCGCCGGTGGAGAGTCCCAGTTAGGAGAAACCCCACTAGCCGACGGTAGGTCGGCACCGGATCTCGCCATCCAGTGGGTGAAGATCACCGCCGTCTCACGAGGAAACCAAGCACTACACGACTAATGACCGGAATCACCAACCAACCAACCAACCAATCTATCATGGCCGATAGTTTGGGATGCCCGACAACAATGGCTTTCGCACAATAATGTTTTAATTCTAATTAATTGGTGCACTGCTTGCGGTGTCGAGCAGCGGTAACCAATAGCAAAATTCATCTGTAGTGATTTCGAAACATTATTCATTCAAAATATTCAAAATTAATGTGAATTATTTCAATTCATAAGCTTTGTATTAGTTATAAATTAAAATTTTAAAAAGCTCATGCTTCGACTTAGGAAATATCATTATTTGTAAATTTAGTCTAGTAAATATTTTTCATGGCATTGTTAGAGGTATTGGCGTGATATAAATTGATGTCTAGTGCCACACTTTCCTGTATGAAAATCAAAGTAACAAAGAATTAATGCAGACTGTATTTTCTTAAGTAATTGTCAATTTTCAGTTACTTCACCTGACTTTCGAAAACAAAACAATAGAAACGAAAAATTCATATGAAAATTGAAGAATAAAAATGTGCATACCTAATATTGAAATTTTAGATCTATTTGTCGCTTTTTCTGGCAAGTTCTTTATATTATTAACAATAAATAAATCCTTTACTCTTTTTGACTCGGAAACAGATTTTGATAGAAACTGTGTTTTTGTAATTTTTGGATTTGGTCGCCTTCTGAATTGCCTTCTCTAGGGTTTTTATCTAGATGACAGCAGGTCACCCTTTATATTCCGATGGAATGTACACTATCCACTAACACTAATACACTTTCAGGCTCCTCTGATCTGGGGTCAGCAGAACGCGATGCCCCCCGCGACAACACATACCTGAGAGGCAAGAGACAACCAACCAAGCCCAAGGCGGGACTCGAACCCGCGACCATCCGGATCAAAGCACTGAGTCACTATATGCTATTAACCACCTCGGACATCTGGGTCGGCTTGCATCCGGAATACTACCGCACGTTAAAAACAATTCCTAGACTCGATGCGCTGTTGTAGACTCAGAAGATCACTTCAACAAACTGTACATATTATGATGAAATTTGCCAACGGTCTGTTGGGAGACTTTTGCAGTGAAGTCAAGCCGTTCCTTCTGCTTTTTAGAGCACTGCTGTGGCACTCGCCTACCATTGATCTTATTGAAGAAAAAACTAAAAATTACTTATCAGAGTAACCGGACTAAACAATTTTTATCCAAACAGAGGCTGAAGTATGTCTATCTATCTAGGCTAGGTATTGAAAATTTGCCGTCGGATTTCCTGAACTTAACCTCCCGGTCAGTCATTGCAGAGAAACGTACTCAATTTTGTAAATTTTTCTTAATATTCATACTTGTGATAAATTTATCATAAAATGAAACTCAACCTTTTGAGCCCCTTCTATTCATCATATATACACATGTGATTTAGTTATGAAATAAATCAAATCAACAAAATCAGTGTATTTGTTAGGTTAGTTATCAAATCACAATTTAGATAACTAGGTCGAGACCAACTGCTGTCTGAAGGAGAATTTTAGCGGCCGGCTGCTCTGTTCAGTAGTTTTCCCTGGTTTCTTCGATCAATATCAGGCAAATGCTGGAGCAGTGCCCTAACAAACGGGCCATGGACCGGGCCGCAGTGCCCTAACAAACGGGTCGCAATATTTCCTTCCTCTTCCTTGTTCTATTCTCAAATCTTACTTCCGTACACTTACACTTTCATGCACTACACTGTCACACATGTGGGGAGACCGGTCGATAGTGTACTTGTAGTCCTGGTTGGGACGTGCCCCACTGGTGGGATAAACCTGGTTAAAGAAAACACAGCAAGCCGACATACACGTCGACACCGGATATCACCATCTAGGGGGGAAAGGACCGCCACGTCCCAAGCAAATACACTCGCACTACACTTACGGGACTAATTACAAGTGGACGCGTTCGGAAACGTAAAGTAACCAATCAATCAATGTTTTCACAATTCTACTATGTGTGAAAAAAAAATACAGGGTGTAGGTTTCGGAGTGAAGAACACGTGCACAATTATTACAATATCTCGGTAAAAATAATAAAATGATCAATAATAATAATAATAATAATAATAATAATAATCTTACCGTTGTCATTTGTGCCCAGCACAGTGCCAGAGCCAAGAGATGAAAGAGCACAAAGTAGTACTGTTTCATTTTGGCAGTATGAAGGACTGACTTGAATGAAGCTTGACTGAATTTATATTGTGCTTCTCTGACATTTTAAAAATCTTTTTCGCCTATGAGTGATGTCATTCTATTGTCCGGTTTCAACATTGAGGAAAGGGTTAGCACAAATACATTCATCACTGATACATCCTGTAATTCTTTGTTCAATGATGTACATGTACATACGTTATTCTGGTGTACAAAAAAGTGTCATTCATTGTGTACTGTATCCCTTTGAAGTTAAGTCATATTCTGCAAGAATTTGTTGATACTTTTAATTAAAGATTGACTTTTCAACATGCTAAATGGGCTTGCATCAGTTTTTTTTCAATGGGATATTTGTGACCGAGCATTATTTATTATGACCTTCATATGTTTATGAAAGTGCCTACGTGTAGGTAAATATGTATATTACTGGTACTTGTAAAAAGTGTGATATAAGTGATTTGCGTTTAATGATCAGGGGCGAGTCTAAATGACATTTCAGGAAGGGGAAATTTCCGTTCTGGCCCGCATTTAGTCTACATAACAAACTCGTCCGGTGAAATCATTTTCCTGACTAACTAAACCTCAACTTTATGGATTATAAAAACTAAGCAAATGAATTCCTTTAAAGAGAAAGTATTCAAAAAGCTTTATAGTAAAAAGTAACCAATTGTTTTATATATTTCTTGAAAACAAGTGAATATATTGCATTAGAAATGGTCTTAAAATGAAGGTCGAGAGCTAGAGGCATGCAGAAACTATTTAAACTTCAAAAAAAAAAAAAACGATTCATTTTGCTCTAGATATTAATAATTAATCCTCAAAAATACAATTTGTAACGGCTTCTAGCGCAGGGAAAATAAGTTCTATGGCGGGCACCGAAAGCGTTCCATTGAAATAGACGCAAGCCCAACACAATTTGCATGTGTTGCAGTTTATGATAAACTGAACGATATGTCATTTGCATGTCACAACATAAAACTGTCTTTAAGTTGTGATTTTTCATAAGTGTTCTGTGTGAAATATTTTATTTTACGAATAATCTAACTGATATATTAATCGCAGTCTGGGAAAGATATCCACGAGTCATTTGCTGAATTAGTTAACTAGGGTAACATTAACATGTTTTTATATTTAATATATATTTAATGAAGATAATTTAGATTCAATAAGAAGCGAAGCGGAAGTCATTTTGCGGGTTGTTGACACATAGACCTGAGGATGGTCCATCCTATAATGTTATAGACATCTTATATCAAAACTACTGAAAGGCAGAAATGCTGAACAAGAAATAAAATTAAAATAAATAAATAAAAGCACAACATCATGAAAGACTTTCTCCACAACCGATCCTTTGCAGTCAAAGTAAACAACTCGCTATCCCAATCATTTAGGATCCTTGCAGGGGTCTCTCAAGGTTCTCCATTATCCCCACCGTTGTTCAATATATTCACTGACGATATCCTCAGCGTCCCCTTCACCCAAACGGCGCTATATGCAGATAACACTGTTTTATTCACATCCAATCATTCTCACCAAGATGTCTGTTCTTCCCTTCAAGTAGTTCTAAACGAATCCACCACTAGGTCTTCAAATTGGCAACTTAACATAAACCCTGCTAAATTTATTGCCTAAACCTGCACCCCAAAACGCATCCCGCCTGCTTCCCCTTTGTACATTTACTCCCCTCAAATCGGCAGAGCATATCACATCTATCCCTTACGTTGTAGTCCCTCTGGACACCCGTCTAACCTGGAAAACCCATATACGTTCACGCCTAAATGTAGCATATTTCTCCCTTCGCCAACTATATCCTCTTATTAATAGAAAGTCATTCCTTAACCTAAGAAACACCCTACATTTATACAAATCGCTAGACCGCCCTGCAATCACGTACGCAGCCCCAATATCGGGAAGTGCAGCCCCCTCCACGTTCAAGCACATTCAAACCCTACAAAATAAAGTCCTCAGCACTGCCTTAAATGTACCATGGTACATATCAAATACACAAATTCACAATGACTTAAAATTCCCAACAGTCGCTCAACACATCGCCCGCCTCTGTGAAAGATTCTTCAACGAGTTTCATAACCTCCTTTTCCAACCGATATTCTCACTAAAACAACACTTATCCTCACATAAACTGCTTCCTGTCCAGATTCCCTAAGTATAAATTCCGTCATCCGTAACTCCTACTCCTTCACATCGTAAGCGCCGTTATCTCTTCCATTTCACAAACCACCGCAATAACTCTCAAACACCCCAATGTGATTTCCCGTTGAGGAGCACAGTGGGTTCATTTTCCTTATATTGTCTGTATAGTATTGTGTACATTATATATATACAAAACAGTTCTGTAAAGCGGCTGTGTACGCTGTAACAGAAAATTGTTAAATAATAGTTATTTATGTATCAAGGGCGTTAAATAGATGTTTTTGTCTCAAAGGCGACTTCCAACCCCTCGGGCCAGAGGCCCTCGGGCTTGGAATTCGCTCTCGGGGCAAAAACATCTAGTAACGCCCGTGGTGCTTACAAAACTTTATGGTTTAATATTTCGTTGGTGAATCAAACGAGAATTCTAAATATTTTACAAGTTTTCTTTGGTCTAAGTGAAAAGACGCATGTAATCGTCATTTGTCAATATGACGTCAAACAAAACAGCGGATCCTACAAACCACCATGGACCATCCTCGTAATTACCATTGCTTAATTGTTGTTGGATCGAATATTTTCATACAAAATGAAAGTATATCATAAAGTTTTTCAGAAATTCTCGCAAAAGCTAACAAAGATACGGGCAGCGGTTTCCAGTAAGATCTCGAGAAATATATGAAAATGTTTATGGGATATTTGAGAGTTATGTAACAGTGTGAATTTCGCTGATGAAACGGTACTTTTAGGTTATTTGCCTCTATTGCCAAAAGTTATTGAATATTTCATAACATCAAAAAAATATTTCAAAGATGTTAGTCGATGTGCCTTATACATCTTATTACTTATTGTGTAGCAGTACTACTCAAGAAGCATGTCTAAAAAAAGGTTACACGTAACAGTGAAATATGAGGGAGTGATGGCAATTAATAAATCCACGAGAACATTCCAAAATGGCAATTTTCATATCAATTAAGCAAAATAAAGTTTGTAACGAGTTCTTTCACATATTTGAGCATTACACTATTTCTTTATTGTATTACACTATTTATTTACTGTTTACATCTTAACTTTAATAGATCGAATTCATAAAAATGTTGTATGTGTTGTATTGGTATTAGAGCCGGCCATAAAGATCTCAAAAGGCCCGAGGGCATAAAGAATCAGAAAGGACCGCAAGGGTATTAAAAATACCATTACGTGTTTTTTTCACGTTCGTAAACACACAGCAATGAACTAGTAAACCATAAAATAAATGTACAGAGGGCTTTGGTGATTAAATGCGGTGAAAGAGGACGTTGGATTGGAAATGAATGGAAATTATGTCATGAAAACTCTTATGAAATAGTAAAGGAATTTGAAGGTGTTAGATCAATAGGGATTCCATGTAAATCTTCAAAAACATACGAACAATTTTATAGTTGTATAGTGAATAAAAGAAAATCTCTTTTTTTGAAATTCATGTTCTTAAATGTGCAATTATTAGTATATTCATCATTTCAACTTTCGCAGCATCTCACATTTCATAGGGAAAAATTAATATATATTAATATATATTAATATATATATATTAATATATATATATATTAATTATATATTTATATATTAATTTCTTAATAAATATATTAATATATTAAATAAATTAAATTAATTAATTAAATATATTAAATAATAAATATATTAATATATTTATATATTAATTTCTGGAAATGTATTCTCACAGGAAGAGGGACTTTTCTCCAGTGGGGTCAACTTTTCCACAAAAAAAAACTGCTATCATCAAATGGTCCTTTTGAATCAACAAACCTAATATATAATGAAAATGAATTCTTCATATTTCAGTGTGGTCATCTATCCGGTAATGGATTCAGTAAGACAAGAATTGACTAAAATTGTGTGTTTTCAATAACGAATTCATAAAATTAAAATGCGAGGTTCAGACGAAGAAAGGAAATTGGATTTCCTCCTCGTGTGCCAGGAGATACTCAACGATCTACGATGAAAGCATGTGGCGCTTTCTATATTGTCTTTGCTGTACTAAAACGCACGGGAATGACAATGTGCTAGTAATGTTGACGCAAGAAGAAGCACGGCCAGTCAGATGACTCATGCTTCACAATGTTAAACGTCAACCACCGTGCCGTCTACAATGGTACGTTGCCAGGTTTGCTAATAGACAGCGCTCGACGCGATCTCCTTGATTTCAAAATGACTTTAAATCTTGACATTGATATGAACTCGAATATGTGCCCCAACCGCGGACCAGACCCGAAACAGAAATTCCCAAAATATCGACTCGGGTGGTCCGCCAGTTCAAACGGCGCGCTGGCAACATCGCCTGAGCTTTGCAGCGACCAGGTCGAGCAGAACGCGCTCCGTCCAACAAGAAAATCCGAAGATAAGAGCAGGAACCAAACCTTGCCATTGGCTCCTGTAGAAAAAAACGAAGGAAACCTCAACAAGATTTTGTTTTCCGTTAGAAGAACGGGAGTCTAGTTGAAATCCTCGAGAGAGACGGTTGGTCGAAAGTCGCGAAGCAGAAGTCTAGTTGAAATCTTCGTGGGAGACGGTTCGATGAAAGTTGCGTAAGAAGAGTACAGTGGAGATTTTCGTACGTAACGGATCGTCAAAATTCTCATGGGAGGACGGACTATGGTGAGGAGGACGTGCTGTGGTGAGGAGAATGGAAGTAATTTCCGATGAGTGATGAAGGGCTCATTTCGGCATACCACGGATAAATTCTATGCAACCTCTGCGCCGTATCGCACAGGGGAGAACCCTGGGCAACTTCCAATCTTCAACGTGGTCAGAGTAGTTCAGCGAAACTGGAAACGCGTATGGAAGAGGCCGTTTTGTTTTAATGCCGAGGTTGAATTGGACTTGGACGTGGGCGGACGGAAGCAACGGAAAGCGAAGGGTTTGGCCGCAACCGAGAAGTGGCGAGCACTCCGCTGGATTTTCCCGCGGCCGCGCTGACCGCGTCGAGTTACAGTGCTGCCTCGAAGCGAGGTTACTGCCCGCCGATACCACGGCGTTCATGCTCCGCCCGTACTATCCGCGAGGTTATTCTACATGTCTCCCATTGCAGAAGCGTGAGTACTCGTGCATGGAAATATCGAAGACAAAACAGAGAAATTGAACTAATTAATTTGAAATTATGATTGTAATTTAAAAACCAAAAACTTATTTGTGTTCTTCAAGCAAGGGTTTTAATTTTTGTTGTTGTGAATTAATGCAAGTAAAATTATTTCTTGAACAAGGATTCGTATGGATGATTTGAATTATAAATTATTTAAACGGCTAACGAATTAATCAGTGTGTAAGAAATGTAAATAGTATAGTGTAGAATAAATAGACATTTGTGAGTATTTCGTAATCAGGATCGAGGGTGTTCTCACACCAGCTTGTTCAATAGGGCAACGTTATGAACTCAATCTTAAAGAATAATTAAGCTTGTACAACTCAAAGAAAGGGTAGTTGCAGAAGCATTTAATGGGCAGTTGAGAACGCGAGGCTCGTGTTCAAGAGTAGGTCTTGGAAAAGAGTAACCATTTTATTGTACTTGAGTTAAGAATATATTATTATGTGTACCAGAGCCACAATCGTTTTCTTTAGTATTCTTCCTAAAATGCAATCTCTGTATGTCTCCTACAGACAGATTAGAACAACTCGACAGGACTGAAGTCGGGACGGCAGTGTCGGACGGCGCCGGTAACGCCCACGCGGAGCAGGATATCCATAGGGCTAACGACACCTGATCAAAACAGTTGCAATATGCACCGGCATTCTATTCTTGTACCGACCACCGCTATTTCAATAAATTAATATCCGCTAACTGGGTCGATGGGTCTTATAAGAAATAATCGCCATTGCCTACTAATAGTCGATTATACGATCTGCCATCTGTACAGAGTGCCGAGAATCTGAAAAGCAAATATGCATTTCTAGCTGTTCATTTGCTGGAATTAATAATGAAAATCATCTTTCTATTCACAGAAACTTGGAAGTTTATTCAACGTCCATGAAATTTTAACCTGGTAACAATACGAAACGTAATTTTCGGTCATGACCTTCGCTTCAAACCTTATACTGCAGTACCTGTCTTGGCGCGTTTCTGGCTGATGTCGCCGCGCGTAGAACCATTTTTACTTTTTCCGGTGTCGATGGTTCAGGTCCAAATACCATCTTCTTTTCTTCCGTTCTGGCACAAGTGTACTCAAGTCACTGATCCTCACTGCCTCATGTTGATAAGTCTTAATTAATTTGCCTTTAAAAGTGCCCAGTTCTTTCACGCGCATGCTTAAAATATTGCGTCTGTAAACTATCTGGTCGCTAAATACTTCCTGTCCTGTTGCTGAAAAATTCACCTAAGTTCACAGTTTAAATTCTAGCTGCTGCACTCGAAATATTTCTCAAGTTCCAATTTCCGCACGTTACATCAATATTCAAAGTCCGACAACCATATGCTTCAAAGTAGACGTTCACCATTCCCAAACCCCCACATAAATTATCTACACACGATCAGCACCACGGCATAAGTCGGAATGAATCCATATTCTTTCCTTTCAGCCCTTCAAAACTCGGTCTATATTTTCACTGTCTTTTCAGAAAAATTCGACCCACTCTCCATTAAAATATATCATTCCATTTACTGAATCCCTAAATTACTTTACAAATTCAACTAGCTGCACCGTGGTTCAAAGTAATGAAGTTTGTTGACTGGGCAGCAACTGTCTACTGTGGCGTAGGCTGCCATATTTACACATGTCTATTCTTACAATTCACCATGTTTACAATTAATGTCACGCATTACAATGTCCGACATATTGGTATGGCACACTATATATATATATATATATATATATACACACACACACACACACACACACACACACACACATATTCAAACACATTGCGATTCTAAGCATGTGTCCATTTTAAATTGCACGGTCGTTATGGTTGTGTGTCCACTGACCATTTGAACGAGTCAGTGGAGTAAAGTTATGAGAGAGGAACGGCGGCGGGACGAGAGGATTGGGAGTCAAGAGCCACTCAAGGATAACGGAACGGTGGCGTTGGGTGGGAGGCGTGGAAGACGCTGAGAACGTATTACTAATAGCTAGGGTGCAGATAGCAGAGAGTAATAAAGGTTTAAGTGCGACACCCATTGAGAGAAGAGAATTTACACCAAGTAAAAGCACAGAACATGCAGATCGATGACTAATATTTTATCATATAATACAATTACATACCAGTGTATTAGATTAAACACAATTTTTTCATTAGAAAACGTACTCTGTTTTTTGAAACAGAGCCTGGTAGCATCTGATCATTTCATTTATATTCATTTTCTATATTCATATTACTTATTGAAATAACTCGTTTTATTTATCGAATTTCCAGACATTTATAAAAAATGACATTGAAATTTACGAAATTTTTGGAGTTATATAACAGTTTTATACAATTTTTAGCATTAAGATCATTGAGTCTAGGGCTCGATATTACTTTGAAATGCAATACTCTTTGAACCATCAGCAGTGTCAAGTTAAACAAAACTGATTTACCCAAACTGATGCTCCCAAATTTGTTTTATATTTACATTAAATACCTTTGAACAATCTATGGCTGTCCTTTAATGTATGCTATGTGCGGTAATGTATTAAGATTAAACTGAAACTGAAATATTCAGTAAACATTTGTAATCACATGAAATAAAAACGAACAAAAATTTCCTTACAATGCCTTTATTCTCAAGATGCAGTGTGGGCAAGCACTGAAAAAATTAATGTAATTCTCAATTTATACACACATATTAATACACTTTACCTTTTCTCGTTTTTAACGTTACCTTTGTCTGTTTGTAACGTCGCTGATTGGGCCCTCACTACGAAACTGTTTCTGCTTTTCTATAAATTATTAAAACTTCAAATAACAAAATAAACAAACAATAGAGTAATAGAAGTCCTGAGTGAAACTATCCACTGACAATGTTACTCTTTCTGATTTTCATTTTGAGGAAGAAAAAAAGATTAATGAACGTAAAACAGACAACATACCTATAAAACTGATTTTATTTTTTTCATTGATTATACTGAGCAAACAAATTAAATTTTTCTGTGACAATCGGTTCTCTTTCCGCGCATGCGGCATCTTTCTTCAGAAAATACAAGTTGTAAGTGGTATAAATGTTCACATTTTTTTCTCCTTGGCATTGCTTTTATGTTGGTATTCTCCTGTCTCTTTTCTTACTTAAGTACGCTCACTACTCATTGCCTCATACGTTTTCAAAAATACTCGTGTACTAGAAAATGTACAAAGAACTGTTGTGGGGTAAAAATAAAATGTATATATTTTTTTAAAAAAAGAAAGATTTTTTGTATTTTTATACCTTTGCCCATAAACCGATATTTCAATTCTTTTAAAATGCGAGGATGTGTAACAGGTATTTATAATTCGAGTCATAAGAGGTATTTTATTTTGCGATGGGGGAAGGTCGCGACACGAAGTCGATAAGCCAAGTGGTGCAATCCTATGAGCAAAATAAAATCACTTTTATCACGTGTGTCGTACATTATGCTTTAGACAGCATTACAGACTATTTTATTTTAATTCAGGTTTAAAGATCAATCATAAATTAAGGTCTGTGGTAGGTGGTACAGTTACAGGGAAATATTTTGTTTGTTAGTCTTGCATTCAGAGATTTCTTTAAACACTCGAGCGTCACACTTTTTAGCATGCTATTGTGGCGTTCTATAAAGGTAATAATAACAGACGAGTGTAAGTTAGTAATTTAGAGGATTACTATCAGTCCACCACCTTATTACAAAAATAACGTAATTACTAATATCCCTTACACGGAGTAATTTCCGTTACGGCTACCTCACCACTACGCACCAATCTCAAGCAGTAGATGGCGGAAGTGCCGCAACCCACCTACGACCTGCATCATCGAGTCAGTTCTGCAATGGCAAATGGCCATTGCCGACTTCTTGCACAGCCCGCGGTCCGCGCCCACAGTCCGATCCGTGCCGCACCGCGTCCCGTAACCAAGAGAGCGTTCCGCCGCTCGCCAGGGCTGACGCTCGCCCTTCCCCCCACCACACTGCCTCCTAGGGTTTCCCGCCGACGTCACATCCGCTCGTAAACAAAGGCTGACGCGTGGCGCCTGCCGCTCTATGCCACGCGTCCGTTCGTTACACTATGTTTGGTGCACGACGCTACACTATTCATGCATAGAAAAACAGTTTTTACAAGTGGCGGTCTAAAAAGTATATGACCAAGGATAATGTAACGTCGTGGGTAGGGATCTACACCACAAAGAAACAGACACGAGTGGGTATTTACAATTTATTTACAATAAATTATGTACAGGAACTAAAACCTCACTCTAAGGCGTTTGTCGGAGCTACCTGCCGCAGCCCCCCTCTCCCAACACGCGCCTTGCGGCCGCGCCTGCGAGTAGCCAACTCGGCCGATTCGCAACTGGCACCTCCTGTGCCCTCGGCAGACCATCTGTCCTGAAGTATAAGGCATACTTCACCGTGTTCAAACCTCGAACACCTACTCGTGCCTTCAGCACTTCCGCGCCAGACTTGGCCGGACAAGTTTTGCGGACACAAAAAGTGAAGCGATCATGACACACATCCATAAGAACTACTAATGAATTGCAGGGATAAGCATAGGGATATGAATTGTAAGGATAGTTTTGGCCTCTTCATTAAAATACAGTATTTTTAGGAGAGTCGTGGGAATGTGGTTTGGCTTTACAAATGAACAGATTTATACAAATGGACGCTTGTATTCAGATGTCTGGAACTTCCGTAATCATTGGTGCAACAAAAGGACGAGTTCACGTGATTCAGATCCCTTGATAAGTAATATTGAACAAAACTGAGTTATATTTGGTTTTGTGCATGCTAGATTTAGTGAAGAGGTTCCTGGCAATATTCTTTCAAAACTAGAAGAAACCGTATATTGCAACATATATTACGTGTTTCAAAATTTGGGTCTGATAACATCCCTTAGCGAATGAAACCAATTAGAAGAGCCTGCAGAGCTATAAAAGATAAATCAGAAAAAATGAAGGTTTCTATGCTTTCCACAATGTTTACTTCAAGTCTTATGTTGATTGTCATATTAATTGTTAAAAGTTAACAATATTTTTAGAAGAACAATTTCTGCTTGGAATTCTAGCAATTAAGTTTTAAATTGTCTAAAATATACGGAAATCTTTATAAAATATGATTTCAAGATCAATCCCATACATACCATTTGCATGAGGATATTTCATTGCACATTTTTGGTAGTCCGACATGGGCGGTTCCTGAAATATTTTACAATAAATAAAAGTGAAAAATGTTGTAATAAAATATTACGTGATATGAGAACATATAATAAGAGATTAGTCAAATAATTGAATCGTTTATCAGAAACCAGTCATTGGCCAAAAATGAGTTCATGGATTAATATTTCTATAGATGGGTATTTGTAGTATTACTCTTCAAAAAAGAAGTTTTAAAATTTTAAATACTATATTGAAATTTGTATTTTCAAGGAAAATTAATACCTTTTTCAGACTGTATTTGGCCCTTATTTTATAGACAGAAAAATTCAATATTTTGGATAGCAGATTTACATCAAAATAATAAAGGTTATATATGTATTACTATTAAAATGTGTGTGTTAAGTATAAATGCCGTTTAAAGAAGCGATGTTTCTGAAATCATTATCAATCTTTCAGGATGGAGATCAAATAAATAAAAATACGTATAACAATGGACAGAAATAAAACAGAAGAACTACATAACATCAGTATACATAAGTCATTATTGTTTAAAATATTTTATTTATTTGTTTTTGAACATTAAACTCCAACCTGAAGATGCATGCCAGCAACAAGCAATATTGCTGAAACTTAATGTCAGCAAAATAAAACGATTTCCATTTGAAGTCGGATAAGTGCAATGTTACAGTCAACTTTAATAATCAACAAATTGTTATAATGAAAGTGCATATTCTTATTGACTTATTTATTTATTTGCCATTTGAGATAATTTTTATTACATGGGAGCAATCATATATTGCTTTGTGGTATTTCCAACATATCTGAATATCTTTTATTCATACTTGGTCTAAATGATTTTCTCCCCATACGTCTTTCTCTTAAATGATTTTTTCTATACGTCACATACAGTTTTTGACTGTTTTTGACTAAATAAATAAATAAAAAAACTTCCATGATTCATGCACCCTGACCAGAACGTCCTAGGGTTTGAAAGCCCAAGGAGGCGGATTTTGCACACCAACTACATAGCTAGGTCGAATTCAGACGTCGTCTGGAGGAGAATCCTAGCGGCCGGCTCCCTTTTAAGTAAATTTGCGTGGTTTCACCATTTAACACCAGGTGAATGTCGGAGCAATACCTTAACAAACGGGCCTCGGTCCGCGCCCGATACTTCCTTCCTCTTCCTTGTCCTCTACTCACCCTTACTTGGTGCTGGCACTAACACCTTCATTCACTACACTACCACACACATCCGAGACCAGTCGGGAGCTTAGGGTTTGTTCCGGCTAGGGGGATGCCATGCTGGTGGGAGAGTCCTCCTTGGGGAAAACCCCCTTTCCCGACGGTAGGTCGGAGCCAGGTCTCGCTGGTGGGGAAGATAACCTCCACTTCCCGGGATAATATCGTGCACCGCACTTACGGGCTAATGACCTGAGCAGTTGACGCGCCCGGAAACACTAATCATAGAAAGAGTAGGAATTCCGGAGCTTAAGAAAACTCCTGCGAATATTACACTTCCGCAAGCGGTAATAAAAGTATGCTAGACATTAAGACTTACCTCAGTTGTTTGCACCCAGCCGAGTGCAAGAGCGAATAAGAGATGAATGAACGCAAAACGGTACTGTGTCATTGTGGGAAAATTGGAGACTGTCATTTCAAGCAGTTGTTTATATTGTTTATTGTTTATATTGCGTTTTCCCTGTCATTTAAAGAAAATTCTTTCCCGCCTGGCGCCATGCTTTTGTTCCGAATGAAAATAGAGCAAAGTGGTGAGCTAAAAAATATTTGCCGCTACTACATCCTGTCGATCTTGGTTTAATGACTTGTTCATACATAAGACTTTAGTCCTCATATTTTGCTGTTTCTACAAATGTGTATGAAAACCATTCAGATATGCAAAATAAAACTAGGATGTGAATTACATGTATTCTGTTAGCAAGTTCATGTAGCCTTTAGCTTGGGGAACAGAATACAATTCGCTGGTAGCAGGGACTACATGTAGTACATAACCACAATCCTTAATTTCTCTTTTCAAAATGAACTTAGCATTACCCAAAATTATTTACACCCTAGTATCAATGATTGTAATTTACAACTTCACAAAAATCAGTTTGGTGAATATTTGCTTAAAAATTCCTTTTTGCCTAAAAGAAGAGAGGTTCTGAGGTCTGAATATTTTTATAGTATTCTAAATTAATATTATCTCTTTCAAGTAAACTTTCTAACAGCCGAGACCTCGTAAGAAGTAGATTTCCAGACTATTCCTTTCAGATTTTTAAAAAATTAAACCCTAATATATTTATGTACTGCAATAAAGTGTTTACTAGAATTCTGATTAGATATAAAATAAAAATAAAACAAAACTTCTCGTAATTTTAATATAAGAGAATAGAGAAAATAGAGGGGGAATGAGAAGCAAAGATTTCAATATTTACTATAATCAGTTCCTGGATATCAATTCGTGAAAATGTACTGAGGGAGACAGAGAGAGATGATTAAACTTACCTGTTTCGTAATGGGGGCTGCCAGCACGGGAGAGAGAGGGAGGAGAGAGAGAGAGAGAGAGAGAGAGAGAGAGAGAGAGAGAGAGAGAGAGAGAGAGAGAGACAGACAGACAGACAGACAGACAGACAGACAGATAGACAGACAGACAGACAGACAGACAGAGACAGACAGACAGACAGAGACAGACAGACAGAGACAGACAGACAGACAGAGACAGACAGGTAGACAAGCACAGAGAGGCAGCAGAGAGACGTGGTATGATGGTGTAGTGCCAGCGTATCCGAGTGTTATACTCGAGTTAGCGAGCGCACACCCGATCCAAGCCGTGGATTTTGAAGAGCAAACAAATTCTTCGCACGCCTTCCTTCGAAGAGGAAGTAAAGCCGGCTGACCTGTGGTATAGATTTACTGCATATAAGAGATAATAATGCCTAAAAGAAGCCTGTTTCGTCGCCCAAGTAATACATTCTCCCATGATTGGTGAACGAAATTTGCGTGGTCAGACGGAAGATCAGGCCTCATGGCCTGAGTCTCGCCACGTAAAATAAGGCAAATTCAATTCAATTCAAGAGATTCGGAGGCAGACAGAGACTGAGAGAGACGGAGATTGAGACAGAAAGACGGAGACTGAGAGAGAGTCGGAGATCTTGGGGGTTGACAGAAAGATATGGAGGGATGGTGTGTTTGAGAACTGTCCTGTCATAGATCGTCATAATGTTGTAATTGAAATCTGTCAAATCTATATTTAATTTCACTCTGGAAGCCTGCAGAAAATACACTAATACTCAAGTTATGTATCAGAGGCGTGACTCAGAAATACCACTGAAAGAAAATATACCGAAGAAAATGACAATTACCTCAAATAAAACAATTTATTGACAGAAAGGATCAAGTCAGATCAAATATAATAAAAGTAGGAATTAATAACCTATCTTCTACCCAAAAACTGTATTAATTCAACCTAAAACACTCCAATTTTACATTACATAAATTATTCCAAGGTCTATCAGGCACCAACACAACAAAAATGAAATATTTATGCTCCAAAACAAATCATCTGAGTATACACGTGTTTACTTCCCTTGATATCAGAATATCTCGTGTCAATACTTCCTTTCTGCTCGGAACACTCTAGATCGTTCATTTGCGCGTCACAATGCCAACAACTGTCTCTTGTCCTTATTCATACACAATCCTCTGAATCCATCTAACATGATGAAATACATTATGTAACATAGTGAATGCTGGGTTGAATGGATCCTGTCCGGTGTGGAGTGGAACCGCTGAGTAGCTGGTCGCCACTCCGCAACGATTTATCTGTACGTCGCTATCGCGATAGCGAGCGTCTGTTGAACGGATTTGATAAAAATGTTTATTAATAATTGTTGACATTTTACAGAGCTCAGTTTTTAACTTGTTCACTTGCATTTTATTCATGTATTGTTGAGTACTAAATGAAGAAAATTGCAAATATCAATTAGGACAACGATTTATTCATTCAGAATCCAAAAACAAAAGCCAGGTCTCGTCCTCCAAAAGATAATTAATGCAAGCAGGCGTAAGGGAAGGGTGTGTCCAGTGATCGTGTTGAGGTCCTCCAATATAGCTTCAACACGATCCTCAATCTCGACTGACTCGTGGTGTGCCGCACCCCGCTTATACAGCGAAGCGGTGAAGGGGCGGGCGGTGCGGAGCCCTGCTGGCTGAAGGAGAGGTTGCCGTGCTGTTGGGTCCTTTCAGCGAGCCGTGACCAGACACTCGCTCACTAGCCATCTAGGGCGGTAGACGGCGCGACTCTCTGGCGCTCGTAGCGGCGTTTGTTACTCCCGCCTGAGGCGCCGTGGTGGTTCGTGGCACCGCCTTGCGGGTGCTACACTTATAACTATACTTATCGTAAATTGATATTTAACTGTATAAACTACGTACTGACAGGAGACTCATAGAGCATCTTCTATTTTAGCTACTGTATGAAAAATGATTAGAAATACTTGTAATAGGAATCTGTTTTTGATGATGGTTGGGAAATAATTGATTGGTGCTAGATGTTTGTGGGCTTATTATGTGATTATTTTGAGCTTTCGTCTTGAAAGCATGTATGGATGTTTTAGTACCCCAGCACTGATGAATCTGGCAAAGAATTCAAATTGGTGCTTGGATATAGATTGGTTTTATTCAAATGAACATTTCATCTTTTCAGTATTTTTCGAGAGTTTTTGAAAATGATGAGAGAAAGCTATAGTTTTCCATTATAATCTAGTTTTCAATGATATTTCCTGCTTTGTTTGGCAATGTTAGTGGAATTTATATTGGAATTCTTTCATGTTATCTGATTTCCATATTAAGGAGTTTGCTAATTTTATTTTTAATTTCCCTGGGGGAGACACATAATTATTCAGGAACATTTTAGTTAGGAGGATGGTTAGATATATAATGTTGCTGGTGTTCAGTATGGGAAAAGTGGGTATTGTTAGATATGAATGTATTGTTAAAAACCTCATTGTTCACTCAAATATGGAAACGCGTTACTATGCCATGACTGCACATGTGCCATTCTTTCGAATGCCTCATCACTTTATGTCCTCAATAGGCTCTCAGGCTATATTGTGTCCAGTATGGCAGATTTCGCCTTACGAAATGCCATTTTAGACAGGTTTTACTGCACTTACTAGCTTTATACGGCAAATTTTAAAACGGCAAAGGGAGAGAAAGGCATCTTCAATAAGGAGCCTTGACGTCACTACAGTGTTGGAACGTTCGTGATCATCCTTCACGTAGCTGCGCGCCTCCAGCCTGTACTTTGCACGTGCTACCCACACGAGTGTGGTAACACAACGTAATCCTTGACCTGAGGTGCCATTATTAACCTTCAACGCGGCGAGACGCGCGGTAGCATTTGGAAAGAGAAAGTATTAAAAATTAAATGTTTTCATAAAAACAGAAATAGAAACACTTTAATCGATATTAAACTATTTGTATAGAAAATCTCCCAGAAAGAAACAGAAAATTTGCCGTAACACACAGCCAGCGTCTGTGCACGGCACCGACAAGCGATCAGCGTCTGTAGACGGCATACCGCAAATCAAAGGAGAAACAGGTAAATGTCCCCTTCCGTCCTGCGACATCATCATGAATAGAAAGGAAACTCCATGCCGTCCAGGGATGGCATGAAGAGAATGAAAATCAGCGTCTGTAGACGGCATACCATTGAAGGGTTAATACATCGAAGTATATGCACTATCACTTTCGGCAAGTTTGTTGAGTGCCATGTTGCATGTCGCGGCTGGTCTCGTGTTATGATGCGCGAGCTTGCGAGATAGTGCAGACGATTAGTATTTTGCCTTGCAAAAGATGAGGTAGAAGATTTTATTTTTTATTTTGTTTATACTTTTATTGATAAGATAACAATAAGTTTTCCACCTCCAAATACTTCGGAAAAATTTTGGCCCCCCCAAAAAATTGGGCATCTTTTGTTTTTTGCGTAATAACTTTTAATGGTTGATCTTAGTGTAAAAATAGTTATGTACTATTTTAAAGGAGATATAGTTCTCTACAAATTTGATTTAAAAATTATTTTTCTCAAGTAAATAGTAAGAAATCTACGAAATTTTAAAATTTTACCGATTTTTTCTTTATATTCTAATGTTGCCTAGAATTGCTAATGGTTTATCAACTATAGCATTTTGAATCTTAAGGTCATTTACAGATTGAGACGTTCACAAATCTGATAATTGTGTGTAGAAATGAGTTAATAATTTGATATTGAATATGAATGTTTCTGTAAAATCCCAAACAAGTTGAAAGATATGACTTGAAACAATACATGTTAAAAGTTTTATTTATTTTAAAGAACATATTTTAAAAAGTTTTGTTATTTTTAAATTGTTTGATTGTTGAAGTTTCTAGCACAAATGATTAACTTACTTAGAGACCTTCTACTAATGATGCCACTGTACTCAATTGATTCTTCCAAACTAAAAACAGGGATTAGCATTTATGAAATCAACAAACAAGAAATATCGTAATTTAAAAGAATACACACTGATAACGAATTTGAAAATGCTAGGAATGAACAATAATTCACATTTTGTCTCTCGTGTAAAAAACTAAATTTACACTCAGGTGACAAAAATCATGAGTCACCTCCTAATATCGTGTCGGACCTCCTTTTGCCCGGCGAAGTGCAGTAACTCGACTGACCTGGACTCAACAATTCGTTGAAAGTCCCCTGCATAAAATTTATCCATGCTTTCTCTACAGCCGTCCATATTTGGTAAAGTGCTATGGTTAATATTTTGTGCACGAACTGAACACTCTATTATATCCTGCAAATGTTTGATAGGATTCAAGTCGATATGATGACTTAATCTTACGCTCAAATAGTCCAGGATTTTCAACCAATCAATTGTTGCGCGACACATGGAGCATTGTTGTCCATAAAAATTCCATCGTTGTTTGGGAACATGAAGTCCATGAATGACAACAAATAGTCTCCAAGGAGTTGAACCCCCACCAGTCAATAATTCGGTTCAGTTGGACGTGAGGACTCAGTCCATTTCATGTAAAACAGCCCACACCATTCAGCTTGCATAATACCTTGTGGACAACTTGGGTCCATGATTTTATGGGATATATGCCACACGCGAACCGTAACATTAGCTCTTCTTCTAATATTACCAACTGAAATTGGGACTCACCTGACCCAAACCACGGTTTTCCAATCATCTAGGACAAGGGTGTCCAACTTGCAAGTTCTCAAGGGCCGACAAAAACCTTTAATGCATTTCCGGGCCATATTTTCATTACTCGTTTGATCCACACGTGACCCCATATTGTTGATCTCGGCAATTTGCCCTACTGCTCTGATACGGGAGGGGGCATGAAACTATGCATTATATCAGCGTCTATAGTGCATAACGCATCATGCATAACGCAGTGAAACTCCTTGGGACAATTTTGAATTTCTGAAGTTACTATAAAATTATTCCTTAAATCTAAACTTAACACCCCCTTAGTGTAAAAAGAAGTTGACCCTAACAAGGCGCGTGCTGTAGGCGTAATATTCTCGCCCGACATGGATGCAAGGGTTGATCTACGTTGAACTACATGTTCACGTTTGTCCAATTGCGAGAAAACGGATTTATACGGACCACAAATAAATTAAATGTGTTTTATATATATATATATATATATATATATATATATATATATATATATATTGAGACGAGCTCTGATATGCGCCCCAGCGAGGAAGGCTAGAACCTCTGCGTGGGCAAAAACGCCCAAGATCAATCGCGTGCTTACCACTGAATGTGGCGCGCGTTGGCATTGTCATCATCTGACGTCAGCCGCGGCTGAAGTCGGGCGTGGTAACGAGTGGTCGCCACGATTTCTCGCGATAAGCGCTGGAAAATTAAATCCTGCGATTGGCACACGTTGATAGAAAAACGAGGGAACAGTCCTGAGGGGGAAGTGTCTCGGAAACCGACAGTCGTGGAGAAAGGCCGGAGAGTTTGATAGAAATCGCAGAACATTCTGAGACAAACCGCCGAACAGTCTGATAGAGATCGCCGAAGGGCTGAGTATACGATCATTACGTCTCAACTACGCCGCATCGCCAAAGCGAAGGGGCTGAGGCGACATCTCTGGTGCAACACAGCCAAAGAAGCAAGTTTGTTGGGAACGGAAGACGGCGTAGATACCGGCCGTTCTACGGGACGACCGGAGAAAATTGTACTACCACGGGCGAACGGGAGGCAGCATCGCTGAGCCAAGGAGCAGCGGACTGGAGGAGCGCAGGGGCGCAGCGAGCTGGCGAGGCCGAGCGTCACAGGGCGCGAGCAAGCCACCCGCAGCGATAAGCAGCTGAGGTCGGTCAATACCGTAAGGGCTGAGGTCCAGTTACGTGTGTTCCCAATCGCCGAAGCGTGAGTACCAGCGACATTCAGACCGCGATCGTAAGATTTCCAAAGGCGTGATTAAAAGGTGATAACTAGGAAGTATTCTGCTGAACGCTTAACACGGGAATTCAGTTCGATCCAACATAGTGAACGAACAGACTGGAAAGAACATTTAGTGCTAAGATCAGCAGGTTTGCATAATAATTAACCAAGTCTGAGTATTGTAATAGCGGGCAAGATATGATTTTTGGAGTATTTAAGGTAGGGAGGCGCTGTTTATTTGCACAAGAGGAGCAAGAACGTTAATCCAGACTTAGGGATTATAATTATAATAGAAATAGGATTGCAATTTGTTTATTATAACCTAGTGTGTATGTGTATGTGCCTCTTGAAAAAGTTTAAGAATACATGCCTAATTTTACCAGAGCCATCCAAGTGTTTCATTAGAATTCGATCCGCCCTGATTCTATCCATTGCAAGCTACCTCATTTGCCTTCACAGGCAAGACGAACGAACAACGACAGGCCTGGCGTCGGAGCGACAGCAGGCCGCCGCACGGCGCTGGTAACGCCCGAGCGGTGCTTCACACCTCAGGGCTAACGACCCTGATCAAGACCAGGCTACTGTGCGGCGCGCCGAGGCCACCACGGCGTGTGTTCTGTCACAATATATATATATATATATATATATATATATATATATATATATATATAATGTAGTTATTTTTATCAAAATTTGAAGTAAAATTTGGACTTAAAAATGAAGATGATAAAATAATATTTTATTGTCAGTTGATAAGCCTTCATCTTTAAATTGTGAAATGTAACTTCCGATATTACACAGACTGATTTTCGTACTTTTCACTTTTTACACTGGCTTAATAGAGATATTATTAGAGCTGAACCCACACATAGTATTCTGCCTGGATTTTAACCGATAATGAAGGTAAGTTGAATTCTGATGTCCAAGTCTCTGGGACGTCATAAGTTTTCCGGGTGTCAGCTCAGAGGGAAGGAGAAAGGGTAGTGTGGATACTGAAACGAGGGGCGTTTCCCACAGACCATCGACGTCTCAATGTCATCTGTTTAACAAATCCAATGGTTCTTCTCCTTGCGGCACCTTCATCTCGCGGGACTCTGACACCTCACACAGGGCCTCATGGCCGAAGAGTGGATATATTCTTAACATGAATTAAAACATCAACAGTTTATTAACTTGCTTTCCCATTGACAATTGTCCCTAATTTTAATAATTCAGAATTTGAAGATAATACAGATTAATATCGATAATATCTTATTTAGAAAATACTCGTATGTATTTACATAGAAATCCGTTTCCTACTGATTACCTTTTGCGGGTCACAATAAATGGCACCGCGGGTCGCCAGTTTGACAGCCCTCATCTAGGGTCCACTCCATATGGCCACGAGCCCAAGAGAGGCTCTGCAGGCATTGTTTTGCTGATATCAAAGGTACCCGAGCCGGTCTTCTACTGTCAGAGACCATTTCACCCAAATTTCACCGCACAGTGCTAACGGATACGTTCGTCGTAAGTCCCACATTGATTTCTGAGGTTATTTAACCCTTCAGTGACCTCGTGGGCTCCACAGACCCCAGCAAAATAAAAACCGCTGTAACTTCTTGAATATCGCGGCGCGCGGCACTGACGCTTGTGTAGCTGGGAGGTGCGGTGTTGCCAAACCCCTTACCTATTGCAATTTAGTGGTCGCCTGACCAGCGAAGAGTATAGACGCTTGATAGTGAGTCAGGGTCTCGCAGACCCCACGTGGTGCAGGACGTTTTTTGTTTCTTATTATGTATAAATTTAAATTAAACAATGTAAATATGTTTTCTAATTACTTTCTAAATATAGGCTGCTTCATAGAAACGTGCACCCCAAGTTTGTAAAAATATTTGAATTTTTCTTTTCTTTGTATTTAAGTGGTAAAATGATGATTTGACGGATGTTTGTTTCATTTTATCCAAAAGTAACTCAAAAGTATTATCCGTACATAATATAAACAAATAATTAAATATTACGCAATCTGTATTCCGATAATGAGTGGGGTCCAGGAAACCCCACATGGTGCAGGACGTAACTTTTATCCACGTGGTTTACGGAGGGTTAACGCAGTGTTGCTTGTCTGGTAGCAATGAGAACACGCTTGCATAGCCCACCGCACTGACTCATTATGAACGGGGCGACCACTGTGTTCTCCGCGATGAGAAGTTATACGTGAAACTAGGTATTCTGGGCACACTCTTGACACTGCATCTCGGAATTTTGTATTTTCCAAACAATTCCCGAATTGGAATGACCCTTTCGTCTAGTTCTAACCACCGTTCCGCGATGAAAGACTGGTTATTCCCGTCATGCAGTCATAATCACGTCAGAAACCTCTGACATGAGATCAGTAATGAAATCATTTGAGTATAAATGAAATATCTGCCAATTCACTTCCATTATTGTACGAGATAATACTGTTATATGTATATTTGCATATACTACCCCACAACTTTTGTCACCTCAGTGCAAAATAAAATATAATAAATGTATCAAATTTCTTTATTTACCATCTCTGTGATCATCGGTCTTAATGAGAAGGAAATAGAAATACAAGACTGGAGGAGAATTATAACTGTCGCTACTACTCTGATCGGTAGTTTTCTCCGATTAATTCCAGGCTAATGCAGTATGCGGCACCCTTACAAATGGGGCACGAATCGCGCGCGATCATTCCTTCCCATTCTTCGTCCTATCCTTGTCCCTTACAAACATACACTAACATCCACTATACTACCCCATATGACTGGAGGCCCGTCAGAAGCTTAGAGGTTGTCTCGATTAGGGCGGTGCTCCACTGATGGGAGATACCTGGTTGGGGAAACCCCGCTAACCGACAGTAGGTCGGCACAGGATTTCGCCATCTAGCAAGCGAAGATCACCACCACCTCTCGAGAAAAACATACGCACTACAATTACGGGACTAATAACCTTAGCAATTGACGCGCCCGTAATCTTTAGTAACAAATCAATCAACAATCAAAAGTCGCAGGGAGAACTTCTGATCAAAATTAATACCTTGAATTAAACATTTATTCTAAACATGTAAAACACCACAACATACGTTTATCTTGTAGCATCTTTTTAAACTACACAATATTATATTTTTATGGCCATTTGTCATATCGTACAGAAAATACACATAAATATGTATTCCTGAACATTTATAAAATTTTGCTCAACCTGTTTCTGTTCTTCTTAAACATTAGATTCAATAACTCAAACTTTTTCGGAACCAATCAAGGTGTTATATAAAATATTAACTGAAATTTTAAAAACATATTACTTATGATGGTATTCATGTTACTCAAGAGAATAAAACCAAGTTACGAAGTTACGTTGTTACGAAGCAACCGGAGTTACGTTAGTTGTCGAGATACAATTGTTTTTTGCTGAATGGTCGAATAAGTAATTCGTATGTGGAGTTCGTATTATACTAGAACGTAAAATGTAATCATTTCAAGAACAATAAATGAATAATCTATTGAAAGGCTTTGAATCTACAACACTTATGTTGTGCTGTTTTTATAGTTCTATGTTAAGATATTTTTCAACAACTGGTGAACAAAAAAGTATGCCGCTTTTACATTTTAAATGTGCTTTGATTTATACTGCATAATACCTTATGAATAGCTTCTAAAATACAGTGTAAAATACGTAGGCTTTATTGCAAGGCTCAGGGTCTGTAAAGAAGAAAGACAGTATGAAGTTAATAGTGCAAATATGTCAACATTACACTTTTTAGGAAAGTGACCTCACCAAAATGACTTCAAATATAATGTAATAATCTTACCATTGATGGCGGTACATTTGTTTAATTCGTTCCAAAATTCGCTTATAAGTTTCGTTTTCGAACATCCAATTACGGATGTTTCTGCTTCTACTTGGCCATTAGCGTCTATCTGAAGAAAGTAATGAGATTTACTGAATTTAAATAAAGTATTGAAGAGAACACAGACATTATGTTTCAAAGAATATTTTTGAAAATCAAATACAATTAAGTGAATCTTACTGTAATTGTGCACAGTACAAAATAATTGAAGCGGTATTAATTCTTATAGATTTATACTTAAAGATCATTGAACATGTACTTGCTGAAATCAAATAATTTTTTACTTACTATGCGTAGATCTTCAAGCTCACATTTTATGAAACACTGTAAAGAAAATAAAGTTGTTAGCGAAATTTGCATTTATCTTTACAAAAATGGGATGATCTCTCAACTCATTTCTCTACCGTAAAATGTGATGTGTTTAATATTAAAGTGGAAGTCCTAGTACTCTGACCGGGAGGTCCGGCGTTCGAATCCTGGCGGTAGCAGTGACTTTTGACACTAGCTAGGTAATCGCATTAAGGTGCTGTCAGGAGGAGAATTGAAGCAGCCGGCTGTCGCTACTACCGGCTTTTGGTAGTTTTTCGTAGTTTCTCCGATTAATACGAAGGTCGCTACGAAAGTTTTGAGAGATACTGTGTTGCGGTCCATTATTACCTTCCCAAGACTCTGAGTCGAATTCTGAGTATTGCGTGCAAGTAGGAACTTGCTCGGCTTATCGCTGTTGCTAAGAAACCTACCTTTATTTTGGTTGACGAGGCATTCAGTTGTCAGAATGGAGCGAGTTATATACCTTTGGTGCAATGATTATCATGACTTTTGCAAGTGGAAGGTTGATCCTGGTTTAGGTGGCACTTGTTCCTTGGTTCCTTTTATGATTAATTATTTCTCGCGATTCCTATGTTTGTAGTTGCGCGGTTCACTATAACAACTGAATTATTTATGTTCAATGTTAAAAATAAACGTACTCTCTACTTTATTTCTAAGCATCATAACGTATCACCTGGTTTACACGTCTACTTCCGAGAATATAAAAGAATTTTTAGGAAAATAATAGTTCAGGCAATAATAATGAAAAATAATGAGGATATTTTGAACGCTAGAAACAAAACTAAATCAATGTGGTACATCGTTAAAAATTCGACCACGTCATCACATGTCGTAGAGAATGTTGCTGTAAAGGATAATGAAAGAGAAACAAGAAATCCAGAAACAAATGCGAATCTCTTCAACCAACACTTTTTAGAATTGCGGTTGATCCTCACGAAGTGACTAAAACCACAAAATGCAACATCATATGCTTCCGAAAAAAATTACGGCACGGTGTTTATTTACGAAACGTCTTCTAACGAAATCCTCAGAATAGTCAGTAAATTAAAAAATAAATATTCATCAGGTTTAGATGAATTTCCGGATTGTTTATTAAAAACGTGTGCACCTGCCATTATACACCCATTAACTCACATTTTCAATGCTTCCTTGTGCACAGGAATATTTCCAGATACTTTCAAAACAGCAAAAATTAAGCCACTTTTAAAAAAGGGAACAAAAATGAAATTCAAAATTACTGGCCAATTTCTCTTTTGTCAGTTTTCTCAAAAATATTAGAGAGGCTTTTCTATACGCGAATGGAAACCTTTCTCAGGAAATACGAAGCATTTTCAGACTCACAACACGGTTTCAGGAAATCAAAATCTACGAAAACTGCCATTTTTCTTTCCTTAAAGATGTTGCTTCGTCAATGGACAAAAATGAAAAACCCATTGAGATATTTTTAGATCTTCGGAAAGCTTTTGACGTTATTAACCATAACATCTTGCTCTCAAAATTACTGTCATATGGAATTCATTGTATTGCTCTAGTTTTGATAATCTTGTTCCTGAAACATCTCAAAGAGTACAAATACTGTACTGGCCTGAAAGGACATTATTTACTTATCTCTCCAATTCTTTGCCAATTGAACATGGGGTCTCACAAGGTTCGATCTCAGATCCTATCCTCTTTCTGTTGTACGTAAACGATATGCCCTCATCTATTAAAAATGGAAGAACATTTCTGTTTGCCGATGACACGAATGTTCTTTGCAAAGGAAACAATAGTACAATTTCAGAAGTTTCAAATTGGTTTTGTAATAACAAATTAGTAGTTAACGAAGGAAAAGCTGTCTCAATGCAATTTTGCGCTTCAAATCGGCAATCGTATGCTCCATTGAAAATGAACAATATGCAATTAGCTGATGTTAAGGTAACAAACTTTCTAGGTCTCTCAATTCAATCAAACCTCAAATGGAATGTACATATAACAGAATTAAAACACTAAATTAAGCCTCATTATATGCATTCAGAATTCTTTCTAATTCTGTCAGCCTTCACAGCTCACAGTGTGTATTTTGCAATTGTAAATTCCCGCCTGAGATAAGGCATAATATTTCTGTGGAAGCTCATCCTAAATCCTGTGACATTTAGATTGCAAAAGAATAGTATCTGAAAAAATGAGTACCATCCACGGGTGATCCGTGCAAGCCACTTTCATTGAGCTTGGAATCTTAATCCATTGCCTTTGCCTATTTATTTATGAGTCTGTAGTATTTGGTCAAAACTGACTTACTTAACGGTGGAACGCCATGTAATACTGATATTTATAGTTACAACACTCGACGTAGAAACTCATGTTCACTGGGCGTTTGCATCAACAGTTCACTACAGCGAAAACCACATACAATACACGTACGTTACTTTACAACGCATTGCCAGATGACATTAAACAATTAATTTCGGTACACAAATTTAAGTTAAAAGTAAAATCATTTCTGTTGAATAACTGTTTCTATACAATTAGAGACTATACTGATCATCAAAAAAGAAAAATAATGCTTAATTAACAAAACAAGGTATAGTATAATGAATTTGCATATACAATTTAAAAGACCTACATGCCTGTAACAAATAATGTACTTCCGGGTCAATGACCCCCATCTCGATCGGGTTTTTGTCCAGTTTCCCTGATCCATGGAGCAAATGCTGAGATGGCCTCTGATTTGCTTCTGGACATAAATGTAGCTTCACTATGCGCACGTTTTAAGGAACTTTCCTCGCTTGTAGTGGTAGTAGAGAGCTTTTAGGGTGTTTCTATTTTCGTTAACAATATATATAACCAAATCGTTTGTTCCTTTACCGTTAAAAATAAGTTTTCTATAATTTGGCAACGAAAATATTTAGTTTTTGAAATGTTTATCCGTCTATTTTTTAAATTTGTTATTATTATTATTATTATTATTATTATTATTATTATTATTATTATTATTATTTTCATCTTTCAACTATTAATAGTTAAATTGTTAAAGAGACTCTGAAATCAAGAAAGCGTGCAGATGATTTTCCCGCTACGTCACATATGTTTTTGGCCGTTTTTGACTAAGTAAATAAATAAATAAAAATAAATTTAAGAAGTCACCTGATACTGTTGGCGTGGGAATTTGTGTATTTTCATTTCCAAGTCTTCTTCAACAAGTTTGTGTCTACTCAGTTGAAGGTATGGAATTTTCTAAAGTGAGTGTCTCTTTAAAATAAATTCTTAAAAGTGAGGGAGGTATATAATACAGCGAGCGCCGGAGCGACAGAAGGAGGCGCGAACTAGGTCGGAAGACCCTCGCGAACGTAGCACGTTGATCCGTTTGGTAGCGACGCGGTAGCACGTCCACTCTGGTGGAAAATGCGTTGGTTAAAGAATCTGTGTAGGTTATAAATTAAATTTGTAGCGCGAAAATACGAACAATCAGTTCACTTAATAAGAGTACATTGGCGCGAGATTTATATACGTACAGGGAGATGTTGGTTAGTAGCGCATCTGATCTACCTTTATTTTAAATAATTATATTTATTACGGTAACATCATGAATTGAACTACATGCGACTATTACGTATAAACAAGGATTCAGTTCATGGAGTCGATTCTCTTCTTATGAACCGAATCAATGAATCAAAGGAATCGTGCCACCCTAAACTCGCGATTTACGAAAAGTTGTTTAAACGAATCTGAAAGCCTTGATTTGAAAGATCTTGAAGTCTGAAAGCAGCGGGTTTTTGGGTACCTTGCGCCTTCCCGTGCGACAATTTTTTGGTGGTTTCAAGAATTCAGAAGAGGCAGAACTTTGTTGAAAGTCGAGGAGAGAAGTGGGCGTCTTGCGACTGTAGTGACTGAAGAAAACATCGTCGCTGTGAAAAAATTAGTTCACGAAAACAATCGTATGACATTTAAGGACATTGAAGGATCCTCAGATTAACTGCACCAGGCGAAAGCCGGAGCAGTACCCTGACAAACGGGCCACGTACCGCGCGCGATATTTCCTTCCTCTTCTTTGTCATATCCTCACCCTTCACTCACACTTACATTTACATGCACTACACTACCACATGCAGGCCGCAGCTGGTGAGAGAGCTCTGCTTAGGGAAATCCCCGTTTGCCTACGAGCAGGTCGGCCCCGGATCTCACCATCCAGAGAGAGATGATCACCACCACCTCCCGGGGAAAAAAGCATAAAACGTACGGGACTAATGACCTTATTAGTTGATGTGCCCAGAATCATCAATCAATTAAAGTCGAGTGAAAGGATAAGAAGAGAAAGTCCCTCCACGAATTGTGACATCCAAAGGATATTAATCTAGTGTTCACGTCAAAATCAATTTGCAAATAGATGTATCCAAAGTTTCTTATAACAATCATTTATTCAGTAATTTCACAACGTACATGAAAATGTTGTGAAATTACTGAATAAATGATTGTCATAAAAAACTTTGGATACTTTTATTTGTAAACATATATTGACAATCAAGAAGAAATATTGAATTACAAAATCAATTTGTTTTCATCTAAAGAAAGATATTTCTTTGTAGCTTGCAGGGCTCCAAGTATGATGCAAAAAACATTCTTGAAACGATGAATTTACTGAGAAGAACATTGCAGTCGTTAAGTAACTTAAATGGGGAACAAAGCTTCATGTCCTCAGCAGAAGATAAAATGACTTTCGTGGTCCTCCAACCGAATTCGAAGCGAGATTGCCCCACTACTTTCCAGCTTTTTTAAAATCGATAAACACCTGCGTGAAATTTACAATTTACAATTTTATAGTGATTTTTCGCGATTCAAATAAACTGAAAGTAGTGAGTTTGATTCTGGCTTTTTTAGATTAGATTCAGCGTTGATACCGCAGAGAAACATGCGTCCAGTTCCGGCAATTCTTAAATTTGTGTGCCTGTGTAATCGATGTTTGAGTCATTTTTGTCATGTTTGTCATGTCATGTTTGAATCATGATATCTATACATAAATAATGTTTTTTAATTTTTTTTCCACCAGCCTTCATGAGTTTTTTCAAAATCTTGGTGAAAATAGGTATTGTTTGTTGTTGTTGTTGTTGTTGTTGTTGTTGTTGTTGTTGTTGTGGCACAAGGGAAGTTGTGGGCAGAATGAGAAACACTGCTTCAAAATTTGCCATTTTTGAATCCCGTTCATTTCATGTGCATACATTTTTTCTAAAGCTCAATATTGAATGTATAAATGTGTTATGGACTGAATGGAGAATTTATCAATTCCTTAATCGTAAATCTTCAATTAAGTTAAAATATAGATTTATAGGAGTGCCATATTTCTTGTGTTCCCGCAGTACTATATTGAATAAAAACCGTATTTCAAACAATAAGTAATTTCCAAAACATAGGACGAATAATGAATTAAAATTATAATGAATGTGAAACATTTCATCAATAACTTTGCAAATGCCAACCTACCTTTTCATCGTTTGACGGATTTTTTAGATTTGATCCGAAAGAAACTGAAAGTAAAAAAAATATTTTCATTACATGATAAGAACCACACATTCATTATAAGTACCCTCATGATTATGTACACATCCGTAAATCAAGAAAAGCAAAAAATTCACTCAGTGTTTTTCTTATTACTAATATTGAGATTTTAGAATTTATGCCTCTTGTTTTAAATTATGGTAAGTGTGCTTACCGTTAACTCCAGGATATTCTCTTTCGCAGTCACTTTTGCTTTCAGGATAATCCTGGAAGAAAATGAAAAAAATATTAGAAACCATTGGTGCTGAGAGATTGGGGCTGATGCTGATTGGGGCGGTGAGAAACCTTTATACCACTGTAAATGTAAAAAATATATAAAACCTACAAGCGCTTTTTTACATTCTGCCTACGGACTAGAGAAAAAGTTATGTATTGCTGAGCGAAAAAAAAAACGCGCATTTTCGGTAGAAAATTCTTATTACCAGACTGTAATTTTTTGACTAGGATTTCACTTTATTAATATTTACATTAGCGGCAATTTGTTGGCAATATTGCATTTACAAGTACTTGTGCTTTAAATGATGTCTTATACAGTTTTTTCGAAAATCCAAAACGTTTCTGTGAAAACAAGTTCAAAATTACACAGTTTCCGAAACGCTCAAATACCATTTTTACAAAGACCGCTCCAAATTTGTTTCTTCATTCTTTTCGCAAGGATACTGTTAATTACGCTGTTTATGATGACATTAAATTAATTTTTCTGTATTCTTTTGTTTGTGTTTTTCAAAAAATACACAAATGTATTTTTTAAATTCATCTCACGGCGTTAATATGCATTTCCTGTGATTTATATATACATTATTGCATTTGTGAAGGAATGTTCTTCAAATGACTTCAAAAGAAGTTTTTCGAAAGCACAAAAGATTCCTGTGAAAAAGAGCTTCCAATTTTGCATTTCTTGTGACGCTTAAACGCTATTTTTTTAAAAGACTCCATATCTTTCAACAATTGCCATATAGGATAAGATTTTACTCCGCTTTAATATTCTTCAATTAATAAATCAGTTCTACTATTAGGAAAACGAAAAGTTGGCAAAATGTACTTTAGGTGGAGATAGAAGGCAGCTGACAAGAGGGTGAAACTAGCCCAGACCAAAAACATCAGAAAACTAGTACGAGAAAGTCTGTCATTCTGTAGCACTACTAGTTTCTATACTGCATAAGCACGGGAAGGGAAAATTAGGCCTTATTGAAGCTGGTGTAATGTTGTTGTTTTTTTTCATAAAATTAATGCAATTTATAAAAAGCATTTTCTCAAAACGACTACAATTTTCTTTTTTCACGGATAGAACAAGAAACATCTAAAAGAATTGCTCAGGTCTAATTTTGGTATAACTTTGAATTTTCGAATATTGGAAATATTAACATTCCAGAAGTATATCCCACTGTGTCATTAGTCACTTAAAAATGCAGGTAACTTTTCAGGGTTTTAGGGTTATTGAAGATTAATCAAAAATAGGAATTTCATTAATTTTACAACACAACTGACTCTAAGAGAAATACAATGCATTTACCAGCTGCTGCATTATTCATTTTACAGTTGTAGGATTCTAACTAAAAGGAGGAATATTGATTTCGTTATATTTTGCAGAAATCTTCTGAAGCAATGTAGAAATGTATTGATCATAATATGAATTGATAAAATGTCACATCTACAAAAAAGAAAATTTCATTGAACTGCTACCGAAGAATTTTAGGTAAATTAAAGGTTAAAGTAAAGGTTAAAGTAAATTTTGTATCAAAATTCAAAATCAAAATATTTAAAATTATTTCCCTATACATTCGTTTTCGATTCCTTCCTCCTGAACCATATGCCCGATTCTTGCTTCAGAAGAAAGGTAAATAACCTGAAATGTGACTTTTTCGAAAGCCGACATGTCTCGTAAATAAGTAAAAAGCGAAATGAACAAACTATCTTACCGTGGTCATTTGAGCCCAGCTAAGGGCTGCAGCAAGAGCCAGTTGAAGTAGAAAAGCACAACGGACCTGCATTATGACGAACTGGAAGCTCGAATGACTGTCGAGTTTATATTCATTCGCAGCTGTCAAATGTCTGTGGAGACTGATGACAAAGGGAAGTAGGGGAAAACCTACGGCAGAGTCGACCAAAAAAGTTGTTACGTGACCATATGTATGTTTTGTTCAACATTGTATGTTGGAAGCGACCCTTCACCTAGCACCTCCGACCTCTGGTTGATCACTTATTTCGTGTTTCTAGGTGCGTCAACTGCTAAGTCTATCATTCCCGTATGGGTATTGCATATTTTATCGCGAGAAGTAGCAATGTTCACCCCGTTCTGGATGGTAAGATCCGACGCCGACCTACAAATGACCTTGCGAGGTTTCCCTCATCTAGAAATCTCACCAGCAGGGCTCCGTTGTAGCCGAGCCACGCTCTAAGCTCACGATTGGTCTCCGGACACGTGCGGTAGTGCATGTAAGTAAGAGGTGAGGATAGGACAAGGAAAATGAAGGACGATCTCGCGCGGTCCGTGTCCCGTTTACTAGAGTACTGCCCCGGCATTCGCCTAGAGTTAGATAGAAGCTTTATTCTACAATTGGCCAGATGTTGCCCGGTGGTAGAATGCAGAAATATGAAAGTACAGTTACAATTACAAATACAATTACAAATAAAAGAATAATGTATAAAAAATCAGTATAAAAACAAATTATCTTTGTCATTACCTAGACATGCAGATGGCATTTACATTCTTATACTACAAATGAAAATACATATATACTAACATATAGGTAAATAAACATATTACGTATTACACAAATATGCATGCATATTACGCATGCATATATGTTGAATGTGCATGCATATACAGGGTGATTCACGTAACTTTAGCACCTCCTATAACTTTTGAACGGTTGAAGATATTGAAACGGAAGCTTTATGAAGTATGCAGAAAAAATAGGTTAACTGATATGTGTATTCATTTCTATTTTATCATTTGTATTTTACGAGATATTTGAGGTAACTTTGTTTTTTTCAAATGAAACTATACATATTTTTAGTCTATCATGACGAGCGTAAAAAGACAAATCCAATGATATATACGTCATATGTTAAATAAGAATTTTTTTGAGAAATTTTATTTTTTTGCGACCAGTTCTTAACGGATATTTTGAATGTAACCGACCGCCACAGAAGGTCACGCAGCGCTCCACCAGCCAGCGCGCGCTCGGGGAAGGGAAGGGTCTCAGTATATCAAGACACAAAAACATGGCTCCAAATATTCAGAAAACTGTTGTAGCTTTTTCCCTGAACTCTGCGTTCCATCCTTCCCATTTTCAGCTTATTTTAAGAAATGAAGGGTTAAAAATATGGCTTATTGTAAGTATGTATTGCAATAAAATTGTGTATTACTTACCCAGTTAATGGGGTTTTATATTATGATAATAAATGGGTGGTACTGTGCTGGGCTCCGCGCGTTCCCCAGACTTGACGCTACTAGATTTTTCTTTAGGTTTTCTTAAAAACCACTGTCTACCAAAAAGGCCTCCATCTACATCACAAGATATGCGTAGACGCATTGTAGCTGCATGTTCTGAAGTTAAAAAAGAAACATTGGTCGCAGTTAAGGAATCTTTTCAAAAGCGCCTGCAGATGTGTTTGTCTGTGAATGGTGGTCATATTGAACACATTCTAAAGTAATTTGAATAGTAATGTATTTTTATTTAGTATTTTTGAATTCTCTATTTTTATTTTTATTAATATCATTACCTTCCTGCATTTTTTCATAAGGTATTATTATATTCTTACTAATAAAACAACTATTTGCTGAAAATATGCATTTTTTGTACAAACTTAATAATTTATAATTGTAGTGTTTAGTTTCCAAGATCCTATTAATATCCTGTGGTATGATATCTCTTTTAAATTAAATTTAAATAACAATCTTATTTCAATACATAATACATGTGACAAATCCATATTTTCAACTTTAAGTAATAAAATATTTGAAAATGGGGAAGGATGAAAGCAGAGTTCAGGGAAAATATGTTTAGTGAATATTTGGAATATGTTTGTGTCTTGAAATACTAAGATCCCTTCCTTCCCGGAGCGCGCTGGCTGGTGGAGCGCTGCAGACCTCTGTGGCGGTCGGTTGGCATTCAAATATCCGTTAAGAACTGGTCGCACAAAAATCAAAATTACTAACAAAAAAAGCTTATCTGACATATGACATTCTGAATATCATTGGTTTTGTCTTTTTACGCTAGTCATGCTAAACTAAAAAATATTTAGTTTTATTTGAAAAACAGGAAGTTCCCTCAATATCTCGTAAAATACAAGTGATAAAATAGAAATGAATACACGTATTAATTAGCCCTATTTTCTCACGCACTTCCGTGAAAACTCCATTTCAATATCTTCAACCGTTCAAAAGTTATAGGAGGTGCTAAAGTTACGTGACTCACCCTGTATATGCATGCATGTCTGTAACTTAGTAACTTACGTTACTTGGTCTGTAGACCAAGGAACCCTCGCATACACACCAACCTGATCTGTGAAATCATGGAAAGCTACCAATCAGAGCTACCGGATGCTACTACTCTCCTCCCACCCCCGATTGCGGCGAGTGATTTCGACCTATCTACGTAGAGTCGAAAATCATGACACCGTGGGAGATGGAATGCACGTCACTGCAGGGACATCAGTTCATAGTCTGATCCACTTCAGTGGGTCCACACCAGCGTACCGGATTAAAATCCATGTCCATTAGTGTGGAATTTGTGGCAGGTAAAACGAGTTCACGAAAGCTTTTGTCAGGTTTCTCCGGATTTCCTTGCCTCTGATTACAGCCGCACACACTCCATCATCATTCAAATCATATTTTCCTTCACCCATAAATAAATAAGTCAGTTTCAATTGTATCATCCTTTGAATCAACTTTGCCATTTCTTCTTTCCGGATGTATCTGCGATGAATGGTTTTGATGGATGGCAGACCGGAGATCCGATTTGAATAATGATGGAAGACCAATGGAACAGAGACTGGCGAAACGGGAAGTCCCCCAGAAAACCTACCGCAACCCCTCTTACTCCATCACAAATTTCAATAAATAAATTGTATCATTTGCGAAGAAATATGGATAACAAAAAGTATAGATGTCACAATATGTACACTAATTTTCTGACTGGTTAAATAAATTCATATTATTTATAACGTAATAAAAGTAGTCATCAATGTCAACGTAATATTGGCGGAGATGACTTCTTTTATTTCTTGATGTAATTATGTCAATAATACCGTATCAGAATTCCCACGATTATAATTATTTACTTCACTAGTCATGGAAAAAATAATAAAAACGATATTTTATCGTTCTTAATAATGTTAGGTTCTGCATAGTTAATGTATCAGAGACATGAGATAGAAAATCAAGGAAACATTAAAAAATATTTGTATACAATTTTTACAAAATTATTTTCTTCTTTCTCCTATGCTTCTTGGGCTCTCTAAAACCAGATTTTAAGCCCTTTCTTATTGTTGTTTTTATTATTATTATTATTATTATTATTATTATTATTATTATTATTAATATTTATGACTTTTACAATTCCGTGCAATAGATCTCATACGACCATTAGGTCTTCATTTTAAATTACATCTCTGGTAACATCAATTATCATCTGATAACTATCAGAGTGCTAGTGGCATATGCAACGATCTTTTCATACATCATATTATGGTATTAACAATTATTTGATTTGGGCATAAATGAACGCAGCTCTTAAAGTGCCCTTCAAACCTTAATTAAAACTTACAAAATTATTTGGACTTGGTCCTTTCAACTCACGCCCAGAAATGCCAAATTGAGGTGGTTGGTGTTGGACATGGGATGAACGTTTCTTTACACAGGGGAAAGTGGCTTAAGGAGTGAACGGTTGAACGGCGTTGAATGCCGTTCAATCGTTGTTGAAGAGTGCGCAAATGTGCAATAGGGTGCCTGATTTCAATTTGAAAAGGTATCATGTTTAGCGATTTTATTGTCCTGGATTTTTTTCCCTGGAACTTTTGCAAATTTTGTTATTGTAAACAACGTAAAGTTATGTTACAATTGCAGAATATGTTTCAATATTTACAGGCTGACACAAACTAAGGAAAATTAGCAAACACTTGATTGCTACTTCCATCAGGTTTAAAAGTTTTTGTTTGAGAAAAGAAATATTATTTGAATTAACGATTAAAATTTGTCAACAATATTATGAAGGATTTTTAAGTAAGAATGTAAATAATTAATTAAAAATACAGTATTATTTTCTTGCCCTACTCCTAACCTATTTAATAAAGTGAAAGTATTTAATGATGTGGAAAACAATTAGCGATTTTCCACTGAAAATTACCCTTCATATCTTATTTAAATTTTACTTAACGGCTATCAATTTAAAACATTTGTTTTATTACATGAATTGCAATAGACCTAGAGAACACTTCTTTGCTACATTATTTACTGATATTATTATTTATGTGCACCTGCAACATTATTTATGTGTACTTACCATATATCGCGCATTGCGACGAACAAGTTTGAGCTTGTTCGAAATTTACGGTGACTATTCCACTCGTGAAATTAAAACCAATAGTGTTTAACTATACATACAAAATACCCCAATCAGAGCGGTGTATCTCAAACGTTTAGTGCTTTTTTCTATCCGAGTTTTCCTACCTCTTCTCTCTACTGGCCAATGATAAACTGTGACTCATCTAACTTAGGAGGCGCTATGTCGATGTCCGATAAACGTGTGTATGTGATATAACATAACCTCTTTGATTTTGACATATCTTTCAGTTATTTTCAATATATGGCGCATTTTGAAACTGTTGGACATATTTTTACTCGTAAAATAGTCCTAATGAATACCACTCGTACTTTGAAAATTCTCTGATAAATCCCCTCCTTGCTTGGCTAGTCGGGAATTTATCGACAAGTTCCAAAGCACTCATGGTATTACCTACGAAAACTAATTTTGACATAAGTGATATGGTAATACTTCGTTATGAACTCTAGGAGAATGTAGGATATATTTTATTCCTCGTATATGACAGCATCTTTCAGTTATTTTAAAATATCTAACGTCTGAATCTCATAGATATATGGCGTGTACTGCCGCATAGACATTACACATTAAAAATTGGAAAGAAAATATAACACAAACGAAAAAGAATTTCATTGGGTAAGAAGGATGAGTTAGGTAAGGACTGTACAACTGAAATTCAATTTATTATGACTCAAAACCATTGTTTTATATATTTTACATTAATTTTCTTTGCCTGGGAGCATCTTCTACGTTCTTCTCCGTCTTTTCTCTTTATTTCTGACCCACACGTTTTTTCTTTATCTCCTCGATAGCCCCATTGCTCAATGCACCTTTCTGGAATGCTTCCAATTGCTCTGGAGGTATACTCTATAAATACAGAAGTATATCATGAAAGGATGCAGAGTTTAAAGGAAAAATATAACTTAATTATGCAATTTAGATTTATATCTTGACATCCAATGACCCCTTGTCATGGATTTATATCTTTACACCCTATGCACTACTTGCAGATTATGCTTTTGAGTAGAATAAACATTGTAAAACTTTCTGAACTCTTATGATTACTTACTGAACTTTTCATGACCTGTTATTGGCCTGTATGGGGAGGTCAACAACGAATACCCAGTTTTTTCCTCGATCTTTGTTTAGGTGAAAAGGTTGTGTTTCATCGTTTAGTATTTTTATTAGACCGTTTCATAACTCTTAAGTACTAGTTCCGTTTTTCAACGCTTATCACATTTACAAAATAAATTCAAAATTGTAGCCATGCGTGATTGCTTCCTAGAAAACCTGAATTCCCTTAGATCCAGTACCTCTCATTCACTTGTAATCTTATTTTATTATCTGTCGACGTTGTGTAGTTAGAGCAACATAATAAATGCTGAACTACCGTGCAAACGCTTTTTAAATGTGCCGCTCGCACGGGGGTTTAGCCTAGGTGAACGAGGCCACGGATACAAGGGAAATCAAGTCAGGGCCGTCGGTTGAATCGCCGAAGACGGGAAGCGGCTTTTTGTTACCAGAGAGTTTAAATTGTATTCTCTTTATGGTAGATGCTGGAACGTCACCGCGACTCTTGATACATTCTTCACTTCCAAATAAGTTCTATTTCACTCAGTAAACGATGTCCTGTGATATTGCGGAGATCTGTTCTTGTGCCTTAATTAATATATTGTGTCTTAATGTGGCTTCCTTGTGGTGATTTGTCACATACATGCGATCTCTTGGAAATCCCCAAAGAAAGAAATTACACGGAGTCATATCAGGAGACCACACGCCCACTTCTGAAAATTTGCGAATTTTTAATTCGCACCTCTCTGTTATTCTGCATTAACTATATTTAAATATATAATTCGCCCTTCGTTAACTTATGCATGCCCCATTGGGAGTGGTGCAGCAAAAACTCATATTAAAAGATTAGAGATTATACAAAATAAGTATTTAAGGAAAGCATTAAAAGCACCCTGGTTCATAAGAAACGATCAAATATTATGTGAACTCGATATTCCTCCCCTAAAATCCTGGATCCTTCGTCTCTCAGATAACTTTTATGCTTCTCTTTCTTCTTCTCCTGCTTATACATCTTTTCAATTAGGAAAATGAAGTTAATCCATTCTCAAGGAATTAAATCACGTTATCCTAAAGATCTTTTATCCTCCTTAGTTCCTTCACAGTTTCTATCATGTATTGTAAAAAATTTCATGAATCATATATTATTTATAAACATAGTTTCTTTTTAAGATTATTATCACTTCAAAAATAATTGTGAAAGTAATTGTTAAGAGGTTGCTATTTAGTTTCTCGTCATATTCTGTATGATGTTATTGTCATTTTTTCATACCCTTGAAAAACAAATTTTTGTCGAACAAGGATCAATAAATATTAAAGAAAAAAGGAGACCACACAGGTCAAAAATTACGAGTGAAAATTCTGTCTCCATTAATGGCATTTAAACCCTCAAGGGAATTGCTCACGAAAACTGCTCATGGAAATTCTCGCTCTTCATCTGTCAACAGTTTTGCAAGGAAGGCACCATGATACGATGTACATAACGATTTGACAAATTTTACGTATGTACCATACACAAACACTTTCTGCCTGAGAGTGAACTTGGAGCAAGCCCTCGCGAACCGACTATTCCAACAAGTCTAGAAACCATGCCTTTTGCAGCTCGTGACCTTGAAACGATCGCGTCCGCAAGGTTGAGCACACCCCATTCCCGGTGAGTGAGGGCCCGTTGGCCAAACAGAATTTTTCACGATCACGGCACACTAATAAAATAATCGCACTGTAGTTCTTCTAAACGGAACATGTCCATCTGTCTCCCCACGAAAAGGGCTGTAAGTAATACAAACATGATTAAAATATTAATGACTTTGTACTACCTCAATAACAAAAAAATATTTAACGCAGTTTTGCAAAAAAAAAAAAAAAAAAGATTGTAATTTATGAGTAAATATATGTATTGATATTTCTTAAATATATGCACACTAGCGGAGGCGTGCAAGAACTCTCGAATGTTAAATACCTCCCTCTTTCCGATTCTTCCATTTCCATATTACGTCCATTATATATCTTGTTCTTGAAAACCCTATTTTCCTCCGTCATTTGTTCTTTATGTCTCCTTGTAATTGTACTAACTGAATATATTTTAACATAACTCTACAATGCACCATTTGCGATAAAAAATATTCTTATTTAACTTTAGTACCAAACAGAGAGGTACTGTGACTGATCACGTATTTACAAGCTTTAAATATTTTGCTTCCCACCCAAACCGAGATAAGAACTGACTAGCGCACTGATTGACATCGCAGGCACAACGTTCAGTAATGAAGAGACGAGAGTATTAGACAGAATGACATCGCGATCGACCTAGACCGTTACCTAAACGATTAACAAGTGTTGAACGGTCTTGTTTTATGCCAGTTAACGACGAGAGCAAGACGGATCAGGAATCACTTTCCATCTATAGTAAAACTGCGTCTAAAAGGCTCTTTCTATGAGTTCTTTGTGTGGTATCCTGAATTACATACCATAATTCCCTCTACTTTAATTAAATGGTAAAGGAAATGGTATTTCCAATAAAACTAAGTTGGAGCAGATTAGTGATCATAGTTCTTAAACACATACATACATGTTCCGGCCGACACGTGGTAAGCGAAGCATCACTGCGTGTCCCTGGTTCTGCATATTGCCGTCTTCCAGATCTGTATTTTCCGGTGAGAGCCACAAAGCTGAATTACACCCCACGAGGAAGAACGTGGTAGCAACAATGCCTACAAGTCGTGCAATTTAAGACCGGGGCGGCCCATGATTCTTCTCAGAAATATTTTCATCGCCCACGCCAATCGGATTCATTCGCCCATTGGATTTACATAAAGTAAGACACTACGTTCTTCGCAACTTTTGTAACGTGCGGAGGTATTTTCTAAGAGCGTGTGCCCACTGCAAGTGTGTGAAGCCCTCAGGATATAGAGCGATTTTCCTAAGGATGAGCCAAACTGACAGCTAGTACTGGCAATATAACTGAAAACTGGTGGTCGTTGTGCCCTTGAGCCCATGCCAGACTCCCTTCCGCATTCGTTCGTTTCAGTTAGTAACCTGTAAATGGCTTGACACTCTCTTTTGTGGTGTCATTGTCCAACAAAATATAGTAGCGCTGCGAGAAATAAAATTGATATTGTAAAGTGCAGTGTAATGCCTTCTGTAAAAATTAATTATTTCTTTATATATTACATTGAATTTACATTTTGTGTGATAAATATTGTGTTTATTTTAAAACCGAGACCTGAAGACCGGCTAAAATCATGAAAAACGATCAGGATATTTTGAACTCAAATAATAAAACTAAAGCAATGTGGAATATAATAAATAATACTACCAAATCAACTAGAAACCTGTAGAGAATGTTGTTTTAAAATATAAACGATATAAATGTGAACGATCCGCAACAGTGGTTAACTTCTTTAACCAATACTTCGAGAATTGCTGATCTCACTAAGGGTCTTCTAGGCACAAAATTCAAAAATAGACAGTTCACCTAAAATTTTAGACAATGTTCGTTTCCTGGAAACTTTCCTATGAAATTCTTAAAATAATCGGTAAACTAAAAATAAATATTCGTCCGGTTTAGATGAATTCCCGGATTCTTGAAAGAAGACTTCCAGTGTATGCCATTATACACTGTTAACTCACATATTTAATGCATCTTTATGCACTGGAACGTTTCAGATATTTTCAAAACAGCTTAAAATTAAGCCAATAAAAAGGCAACAAAATGAAATTCAAAATTATCGGCCCATTTCTCTTCTATCAGCTTTTTCAAAAGTATTAGAGAGACTTTTTACGTACGAATGGAAACCTTTCACTAAACACTACGCGCTTCAGACGGCAACATGGATTTAGAAATCAAAATCAACGGAAACAGCTATATTTTCTTTTCTTAAAGATGTCGCCCTGTCATTAGATCAAACGAGGCAATCTATTGGATTATTTTTAGATCTTTCAAAGTTTTTTGACGTCATTGATCATGACATTTTTACTTTCCAAATTACCTTCATATGGAATTCGTGTAAAGGCCTAGATTGAAGCATGTTCGTACCCTTTTAAACAACGATCTCAGAGAGTTGAAATACCTTACTGGAATGATGGAACATTACGTACGCACCTTCCGACTCAAGTTGCCCGTTGCATGTGGAGTTCCTCAAGGATCGATTTTAGGCCCTATTCTGTTCCTACTTTACGTAAACGATATGCCCTCGACGAGTCTGTACCTGAAGAACAGTTTTTGCAGATGATACGAACATCCTTGACAATAAAGAAACCGTAAATAGTACAATATCAGATGTTTCGAAATTGTCCTGAAATAACAAATTAATAGTAAATGAAAGAAAACTGGTTTTAATGCAGTTTTCCATTTCAAATAAACTAAATTCTGTGCTCCATTGAAAATGAACAGTACCATTGACTGATGTTAGTAAATAAAATTTAGGTCTCAATTAGTCAAACCTTAAATGGAACGTCCATTTAAATGAATTGAACACAATTAAGTTCTTTTATGCTACGCGTTCAGAATTTTGCAAATTCAGTCAGCCTTCATACTGCTCAGCCAGGTATACTCGCGAATGTTCATTCCCGCCTGAGATATGGCATAATATTCTGGGAAATACATCTTATAGCTCCCAGACTTTAGATTACAAAAACGAATTGTACGAATAATAACCAAATCCCACCCACGTGATTCATGCTTCCTCTTCATTAATCTAGAATCTTACCGCCGTGTCTTTTATTTACGAATCAGTGGTTTTGTAAAAACACCTTGCCTGGCGGGCGAATATTTTTCGCAGTGCAGAAGTCTACACATATTTCTCGCTACTATTATTGAATGTGTGATGACGTCATGTCGCGTTTAATAATGGCGATGACGTCATGTAGCGTGCAAAAAAATACTGGACGCACGATTCGGGTATCGAAAAGTGGTCGTTTATAATGATGGTATACAAAAAAATTTGTTACGTGGTTAAAGAGTGAATTTTATGAGGAGTAATGTTATTTATCACACGAGATAAATTTCATAAAACAAGTCCAGATAGTAATGTATGCACAGTCCCTAGGAAAGATCCTTAAGCACTGTGCATTTTTCAGATTGTGTATATAAGAGTATGTTTTGAAAGGGTATTACATTCTTGTTGTGTATCTGTACATTTTGTTTATATTTTTGCCTTTGTTCATTTTGGTGCGTTTCTGTTTTTTTAAGCGTATACAACTGAGTACAATTATATTGTGACTGATTGTTGGTACTTCAATCGTGTCAAGGTATGTCATTTGGCCTTTCTCACCTACCATCACAATGAGATCATTCTTTTTAAAAATATTACTTTTTTTATGATCAAGTGGAAATTATGGGCTAAAATCCATTGTGGGAATGCTACACTCTTACTTGTGATCTGTGAGTTCTGTGAAGCTCCAACATTATACAGTGGATGCAGACCTCACAAGAGCAGGGTTGGTGCAAAAAGCTTGCACTGAGTGTGCGTGGGTGCCACATACTAGATCGCGGGGGTTGCAGTAAATTTGTGAATTTCAGTCCCTTATAATATTAAGTAATTAGTTAAATTTCACATTCTGTTGCAGATTCTGCACAGATAATCTCTGAATAGGTGGGGGTGGAATTGAGAAGCGCCGTGCCGGTAAAAATGTAATACAATGTCCAAGAAGCGCTAGGAATGTTTCTTTGAGTCCTATAGCCTTCCAATTCCAGGTTTTAAGACTTTATAACGGTTCGTTTTGAAGTTATATAACTATGTAGATTTAAATTACGCTGCCTGAGTTGTTATAGGTTGTACTTTAAGTGAATCTGTTGCGTTTTTTTCAACAAATTCTTGATATTTTTAAAGTGCACTTCGTCAAATCTCCGTAAAATTATCTTTCAATAGAGGACTTATTTTTAAAGAATGATTGCGTGTGAGAGACGTAAAACCTATGAAATAGTAGAAGTAATCTTTTAATTATATTCCAATTTATTCCGAGATCCGGCATTACCCATCCTCCCTATTGATATTCTTCGAGTACCGAGATAGCTCTAGTTAGCGACTGTTAAGCAAAGTATCCTTTTTTATGCGGAACTAATATGTGTTGTACGACTGTTTTATTCATATTGTATGTTTTAATTTTTGTATTGTACTATTGTATTTTCGGTTATATTGAATTTTTTGGTTTTATGTTGCTTATGAGTTTGATTTATCTTGACTGCTATGTAACAAATTATACTGCGGTTTTTACAGAGCTTCCTCTCAAGGTCTCTGGGGACCCATCACCACTGTAGCATTTAGGCACGTTTTTTCGCGTCATTTTCAGTAGTGCCGCTAGATATCGCATGCTCGCGACGGTGTCAAGCAGTGACGCAGATGAAGCGACTCTAGCGGCCCGACTGAGAAAGACGCGAAAAACCGCGCCTAAATGCCACCGCGGTGACGGGCTTTTAGTGACCTTGAGAGGCAGCTCTGTAAAATCAGCAGTATAATCAGCAAACGTCGAAATAATTGTAAAATAATTAGTATTAACAGAAACCTATGGATTACTGTGGTACCTCTTCTATCAGAAGTTATTTGAAATGAAACTTGTTTATGATTGAGCCATGAATACTCACACCAATTTGTAATAGGATAATTCTGTATCAAATTACTAATAAAATTGAATTGAAATTTTGTGCGAAACTGCTGTTCAAATCAGGTCAGTTATTGTTGTTGAGTCTAGTAACATTGTTGATACCCACCTGACACATTGCCTGAAATTCACAATGCCACAGAAAATGTGCTCTCATACATAGATCCTCGTAGTCACTGGGAGCTCTTGCGGTATTGTTACTTCCTTCTACACTGAATTCAGCTTCAGCTGTAAAGGAAAGCAAATAAATTACTCTTTCTGTTAGGCATGTCTTAAATGATCCGTGCATTAAATCGAAATATTTTGTGTGCAAATAACGTACCTCTAAATTGAACGTTTTCAAGTATTATAGACCCAAACATAAGATATAGTAATGGTGCAAGCGACGTGGAAAAGTGAATTAAATATTGTTCACGTATCCAATCATCGATCAGACCACGTTAGCCATGCCTTAGACAAAATTTCTCGAAACTATGTTTTTTCATATGGTTATAAAAATGACGCCGTTTCGATTATTGTTTAAATCTCTAAATTTTCAAAAAATACAGGATTTAAAAATACTTTTGGTGTCTTCCTTTAACAACATTATTGAATATTCGTGATGAATGTAAGATAAATTTGTTTATGAAAATAAGATATTAAAATTGTTTTTTGAAAATGAGTAATTTTTGCGTAGCTTTGAATGAAGTCGTGAAATTTATAAAATCTAACTACGTAAATAAGATTTTATCAAATCTACAAAATTGTTTCATTACATTTATTTATTTATTTTTGCGAAATTATTACAACTTTAGGTCGCTTATCGTATCCTATCCTTCATTTGTTACGATCTTTCCAGTCGTTTTCTTGCAGGTTTCTTCCGTCCATCGCTTTAGCTACTGCATCCTTCCAGTGTGTCCTCGGTCTCCCTCTTCTTCTTTCTCCCTCTTCTTCTTCTTTCTCTCTTTCTCTTCCTCTCCTCTTCTTCATCTTTCTTCTTCTTCTCTCTTCTTCTTCTTTCTTCTTCCTCTTCTTCTTCTTCTTCTTCTTCTCCTTCTTCTTCTCCATCTTCTTCTTTCAGCAGGGGTCCAGGCGATCTTTTGGGGCCACCTTCCCTCATCCATTCGTCGCACGTGCCCATACCATCGCAGGCATTTTGCCTCACAGGTGTCTAAAATTGTGGTCCCTATGTTTAGTCTTGCTAACACATCTTCATTCCCTATTTTGTCCTGAATCGTGAGCTGACAGCAACGTCGACAATAATCCATTTCGGTTGCTCTTAATTTTTTCTTTAGTTGTTCTGTTGTTGTCCACACTTCTGCTCCGTAGGTAACAATGCTCTCTACAATATACTTGTATAGCTTTATCTTCGTGCAGGGTTTTATTTGCGTGCTCCATAAAGTATAGTGCAGCTGTTTTGTAATTTGCCCCTCTCTTCGTATTCTTTCAATAATTTCAGCTTCACTTTCACTATTCTTGGTAAATATTACTCCAAGGTACTTGAAGCTATAAACTCCTTTGATAATACCACTTTGTAGCACCAAATTTCTGTTTACATTATCAGCTACAATATATTCAGATTTAGAGATATTTATTGTTAACCTCCACTTCTGGTATTCTTCAAACAGCTTCCTCAACATATAATGGTTTTTCATTACATTAGTTCTCAAAATTGTCCAAGTTTCATTAAAATTTCTGAATTTACAAAAATTGCAAATGTTTAATGTCCTTTTTAAAGCTTTGGTTTTGCTGACACTGGTGGTTGGTGCAGAGATTAAGTGGATTGTGTGCTAAACTCTAAGTTCACGAGTTCCAATTCCAGAATGGGCAAACATTTTTGAGGATTCTTATAGAATTATATTCCGTAAAAATTACAAATACTTCGAGAAACTACAGACTGTTCCGCGCATCCAAAGTTGCGTAATCCGAAGCGTGAATTTAGTGGATCTCCGCTTATTTTGGTCTCAGGAATTCCATGTTATGTACTATATTTTCTTCGTTTACAATGTTGCTAGCTAATGTGCTTCTAATGCATGAAAAGCAATTTTGCTGTTGTAATCGAGAAATAGGGAGTTTTAGGTAGCATAAATGAGGGTACTGAATTAAATCATAAATAGAGGTTTCTAATTAATTTCGAGTGTCTAAATTAAAGAAGTAAAAGAGGCATTTTTATCTACGTCTAAAGTCCCTTCACTTTTCTTTCTCATCTTAGAATCTGCGGTATTGAGTTGCAATGAAGTTTTAACGATTTTACGTAACCGAACCAGTTGTGAGGTCTGTATTACAGAGGTATCATCTTTGGTTTAACTTTTGTTTCTGCAATGACCTCCATCTCGATCAGGTTTTTCGTCCAGCTTCCCTGATTCATTGAGCAAATGCTGAGATGGCCCCTTGTTTTGCTTCTGGACATAAATGTAACATCTGTGCACGTCTTCTAGAATTCAGTGGGAAATATAATTATTCAAATGATCGTTTCCATGTTGTTGCGGCAGGAAGTAGTTTTCCTTGTCGAAGGGCATGATGGATGATAAGGCCCAAAATTTATTGCCGATTTATCCTTGGAAATAGATTTTATTACATCGGAATTTTTTCCTGTATTCAAAATTCAAGTAGTATATGGCTTAGTGTAGGAATCACAGAATTTTGAAAATGTGCACAGTATTCACTTCTCCCCATAGCACGTCATACACAGTTTTTAACTGTTTTTGACGTAAATAAATAAATAAAACAAATAAACAAACAAATAAACAAATAAATAAATAAACAAATAAATAAATAAATAAATAAATAAATAAATAAATAAATAAATAAATAAATAAATAAATAAATAAATAAATAAATAAATAAATAAATAAATAAATAAATAAATAAATAAATAAATGTCAGAAACGTTGCTCTAAGCCAATAAGGGTCATCTGAAACACCCAAGCTGTGAGAAAGGGAAAGGACTTCATAAGCGGCAATAATTTGAATGTTATACGTACTTGCATCCAGGCAGCACATTTCACTTCCTTTTCTCCATCTTGTCTCATTTATACTGACTTTGTGTTGCCGCATAGCTTTTATATCAATGTCTAAAAGTCTTGCCGAAGCCTTGCAATCAATCTTCTTATCAATGATCTGTGTTAATGTAAAATATATATAAGTATTCCTTTTTGACTTAATGTTTAGAATATGTTGAAAAGAAAATAAAAAGGATTAGAGGGAGTATTGCAGTTAAATGATAAATGATGTTCTTTAACTAATAACTACATATTATACTTCAATGACTACTTAGTCAGGCATTTCCAATATCAATATATTAGTTTCGAAGAAAATATACTCCTCTTTCCAAATTAAATGTTTCCAGAAGATTGTCAAAGAATTACTAAACTGTTGATATTCCAAAAATAGTTTTCTATTAGAATATTATCAATAAAATTCCAAAATATTGAATTTAACAACGTATCGACTTCTTATATGTTTCAATCTCATTTCAGGTCTAAATTATTTAGTAACCTTGACTGAACATACATATTAGGTAATTATTTTTTTGAATTTATTAATTCTATTCTGTACATTAAATTGTTACTGCAAAGCAACACAGATAGGGATAGTAAATTATTCTCTTCGCACCCAATAGAACATAAAATTCAAAGTTGGTAGATACGTGACATTTATCATCCGTGAGGATTTACGAATAAATTCATTTGATAGTATTTTACTAAAATTAAATATAAGAAAAAGCTTGGCATGGCTCTAATGCTGAAGTACTCAAAACACTATAGCCATCTCCTACTTTTTTAATTTTGGTCCATAATTTAAAATGAAATAAAGATACAAATTTGGAATTGTTTCCCAAATGAATTATGTTCATCAGAGGAGTAAAATACTCAACTGTCACAGAAACGAAAAAAGATTATCTACAAAGAGTAGAATTAATTTATTTTTCACATTAAAACCACTAAATCCAATTTTGCAACATCGGTTAAACACAGGAGTTACAATTTATTAGGATAAAATGAAAATCCTGGTACAAAAAGAAAATAACATCAAAAGTTTACCTGGCGAAGCGAACACACATCCGTCTAAATGCAAAATATAGAATAAAATTCATCCAAAAATCCATGATTAATAAACTAATAATTAATTAGGTTATATTACTTTCCTCTTTCTAATCAACATTTGCACCTCCCTCTCGTGATTTATCCTTCACCGTACAAAGCTCCTTCACTTGTTTGCTGTGGTTCTAACATATCTTTCCGATGACACCATACCGACCGAAGCTTCTTTATTTAATATAGGGACGGTAACATCATACAATCTTCAGATATGGCGTGTTGTAAATATTGTGAGTACACGTCACTAGAATGCAAGTCCACATAAACACTTACGACATTAATGATAACTATGTTTTAAAATCCATATTGTATATTTGCGCAATGGTGCCAATTCATAATACCCTTTTTTAAAATTCGGTATTCATCACATATGAATTCTTTGAAAAGCCTCACTAATAAAGGGTTGGATGACAACAAACATGGATCCTAACTCACGAAATATTCAACTTATTTTAGTAGACGTAAAACAAGACTCAGAAACATTAGGAATCGAAAAGTCAAAAAGGCAAAATGATTTTGATATTGATATTGATAATGCTCATGTAGAATAATACATTCTGTACATAGAAACTCAGTAATTCTTTGATAATTTCTAATAGAAAATATGTTGATATAATTTGTTCAAAACTATACATATTAAATCATTATGTAAATATGTCTGTTATGAAGCTCTTGTATTAATAAATTATATTATATACACAAAAACATTGTTATTCTCGATTATTTGTCTTTTATGAACAATCGGAAATACTATGTTTTGTGATAAACTAACCATATTTTGTTCCTCCAATACACATCGCACCAAACACTGAAACAAAAACAGAGTTCGTCACTCATTATAGAAGAGAATAAGTGCGTTATTTTAACAAATTACTGTGCACGTTTCTGAAACAAACCCGTCTGTAATGCAGTGAGTCGCACAAACGCACGCTAATGTTAATGATTGTTAAAGCTTGTTAATGATTCCGGGCGCCTCAACTACTGAGGTCATTAGTCCCGTAAGTGCAGTGAATGTTTTTCTTCGGGAGATGGCGGTGATCTTCTCTCACTGGATGGTATATGATCGGGCGCCACTCAATGTCGCACGACTAGCGGGGTTTCCCCCAACCAGGTACCTCGCACCAGCGGGACACCACCCCCTTTTTTTCTCCCTTTCAAAATTCAAAATTTTATTGCTTATTTATCCTTGAAAATAGATTTTATTACATGGGAGTTTTTGTTTTTTTCTCCCTTTCAAAATTCAAAATTTATTGCTTATTTATTTTTGAAAATAGATTTTACTACATGGGAGTTTTGTTCTTTTTTCTCCCTTCAAAAAATTCAAAATTTAAGTAGTGCATATGACCTACTGTAGGGATCAGAATTTTGAAATGTACACAATCTACTTTTCCCCATAGCACGTCATATATACGTGCAGTTTTGATTTGTTTTTTTGACGTAAAATAAATAAATAAATAAATAAATAAATAAATAAATAAATAAAATAAATAAATAAATAAATAAATAAAATAAATAAATAAATAAATAAATAAATGTAACAAATAAATAAATAAATAAATAAATAAATAAATAAATAAATAAATAAATAAATAAACAAATAAATAAATAAATAAATAACAAATAAATAAATAAATAAATAAATAAATAAATAAATAAATAAATAAATAAATAAATAAATAAATAAATAAATAAATAAATAAATAAATAAATAAACAAATAAATAAATAAATAAATAATAGAACCCCAGCCGACACGTCCGCGCGACCGGTCTCCTGTCACGTGTGGTAGTGTAGTGCATGTTAGTAAGTGTGTGTGTAAGGGTGAAGATAGGACGAGGAAGAGAAAGGAATGATCGCGCATATTCCGTGGCCCGTTTGTAGTGAAATGCTTCTGGCATTCGCCTGGCACCGATTGGAGAAATTATGGAAAACTACCGATCATAGCAGCCGGTCGCTAGAATTCTCCTCCAGACAGTGACAGAACTCGACCTAGATATATGGCTAGTTTAAAAAATCATTCAACCGTCGAGATTTGAACTCCAGGTCCTCCCGATCAGAGGCAGTGCAGTGACATCAGTTCATTCTCTGAGAACATGTAGCGGGGCAATCCGACAATCACATAGCTTTGCTCATGGCATGAAGTCGCTAGCGTTTCACTACTGAGATCCGGGTTCGATTCCCGTCGAATCTCATGTGAAATTTGTTCCAACAAATCGAGTTTGTCTGCTTCACAAGGGCTAGTCCAACCTCCTGTGAAGTGTCCTAAACCCTACCTCTATTGCTCTTATTCCTTCCCAATTCTGGCCGCTGGGTAGCGACGCAGGAGCGCGTAGCAGGAGGCGCGTACGCGGAGATGCTACCTGGCGGTCCTCCTGACAAGTGACCGCGATCTGACGTAAAATGACGTAAAAAGGTAATGGGGAATTACTCCCCAGGGCAAAGCGCTTAACGCCTCTTAAGGGGCTGAGAGACGCGTTGCGTCAATATGTAGACGCAACAAATTTTAAAAAAAATCAGACGATTAGAGTTCTGAGAAGGAGTGGGAGAGCGTAAGAGAGGAGGGGGACTTTTCGCGTGAAAGCTTCGTGCTCGGGTTGAAAACACTTCGATCAACAACGCCATAGACTACCGACACTTGTTTTCTCCGGTCCCAAATTTCAAAACCTCTGGACACAAGATTTTCCGTTTATAACTTACATAGGTGAAGGTCAGACACAGACCAGCAGCAATATTTTAATACCCAGAGCTACTGCCAAACATGGGTTTGAAGAACCAAATGACACTTTATTACTTAAAACACCCAATTCAATTTCCAAATATACAATTGAATTTTCTCATAATTTTGAATTTCAAAATTCAAAACATTTTGACCATGAGGCTAGAAGAGACATAATTATTTCAGAAACTTTATTTATAAAATAAAAACCCAAAAATTTTAATTGCTGAAAGCAATTTTATACTTCTGCTTATGATACAATATTTATGGAATTAAAAAATTCTCATTGTGGATTTTAGTGTGAAATAATTTTATAATAAATTAAGATAAGTTGTATCTGATGAAACAGACACGTCAGTCTGAGAAAGGTTGTGACATGTAATAAGCAATTTTTACAAATTCATTGACTATATTAATAGAACTGTAATCCATAAAAAGTTTGAGAGACTGTCACAAAAATAACCTTATTTACGAAGTGTATTCTGTACAATTTTTCTCAAATTATGGAATCTCTACTCTAACAAACATACAAGTTGAATAATGAATACTGGTGGAAATGAGCGTTTTTGATAAAAATTAAAAAGAAAACATTAGCTCTCGAGCAATACAAACTATATGCAAAGGAAAAATGCTGTAGATTTTATCTACTTTCCCTCATTGTGCCCATCGTGAAGGAATCAATATACTGACGTGAGAACTTTGGGAACATATTCACTGAACTACAGCATAGTACTGAGATATTGTACTTACATTTACTGAAACGATATTTAATTTATTGGTACTTACCATATTATCCAGAGATGCATTGTCAGGAGATCCTGGCCAGGGATCTAAAATAGAAATATTACAGTAGTTTCGCATTACAGAAATACAATGCGAGTTTGCGTGAACTTTTTTAAAAGTTAAATAGTGCGTGTTCTTCAAATATAATCTCTTTAAAAATTTACAAAATAGAGAGTACTCGAATGGCATCTTAACTTGGAATTCTTGTCCACTTTTCTTTGAAATAAAAAGACCATTTGTTGATATATTGCAACGAGGTAGAATATACATAGTTAAATAATTTTTTATAAGGTTAAATACACTTTTAATAGTCAATAATATGCTGCTAAGAAACCTGTTTATCACCTACGACTAACACAATTTTCACGTGAGTAACATAACACAAGAATTGGAATCACCTCCACAATACTACCTGGAATGTTTGGTCATAAAATTCGCGTTAAAGGTTCTTGTAAATTGTAGCTAGTATACACACGTTGAGATTAAGGTCTATTAGCGATATTTAAAAGTCGATTAAGGTTGTTGTTAGTAGAGAAGAGATACATATAATTTAGTTCCCGAAAACCGGGATATGTATTAAAATCCACTCCTACTCATAACTCTTTTAGGTTAGAATATTTTGACGAGAAACTTGGTAAATACGTCAGAAGTAAGATGGATTCGTGTCGATCCACAAACCAATAATAGATATTTATGTATTAAGGGCGTTAAGTAGATGTGTTTTCCCCGAGGGTGACTTGCAAACCCGAGGGCCTCTCACCCGAGGGTTGGAAATCGCCTGAGGGGCAAAAACATCTAGTAACGACCGTGGCGCATACAACACTTTATTATTTACTAGTTCGTTGCTGAATAAAAGAGAATTCGAAACATTTTACAATGTTTCTTACATCTAATGTGAAAAGATGCATTGTAATAGTAATTTGTCAAAATGTCAGATAAACAAAACAGAGGGTGTGTCTGTATTGCATAATCATTATTGGACTTATTTCTTCGTACAAAATATTCTCGCAAAAGCTCACAAAACTACGCAGAGTGGTTTCCAGTAAAATCACGAAAAATATATGAAAAATTTTATGGTGTGTTTGAGTTATATAACAACTGTATTCGAGTTATATAATAACACAAATACAGCATAATGTGAATAACAGTGTAAATTGCGTTGATGAAACAGTACTTGTAGGTTATTTGCTTGATTTGCCAAAATTTATTTAGAATATATAACACCAAAAAATAACATTTCGAAAATGTTAGCCGATGTGCCTTATATATCTTATCACTACGAGTAGTACTGCTAATCAAGACGCACTTACTATGTCTTTAAAGAAAGGTGATACGTAACAGTGAAATATGAGTGACTGATGGCAAGAGTTTACTCACGGAAACATTCCAGAATTGCAATTTGTATATCAATTAAGCAAAACAAGGTTTATTTATTTATTTATTTATTTATTTTACGTCAAAAAAAACAGTTAAAAACTGCGTATGACGTGCTATGGGGAAAAGTGAATTGTGTGCACATTTTCAAAATTCTGTGATCCCTACACTAAGTCATATACTACTAAATTTGGAATTTTTGGAAAGGGAGAAAAGAAAAAAACTCCCCATGTAGTAAAATCTATTTTCATGATAAATAAACAATAAATTTTGAATTTTAAACGCTTATAACGAGTTATTTTATTTTGAGCATTATGCCATTTATTTATTGTATTTGCTTGCATCAAATCTCTTTAATAAAATGGAATTAATAATAATGTATGTAAGTGTGTAGGACAGAGTGGGCCTTAATTATTCTTCCAAATGCCTAAGGGCATAAAGAATCAGAAAGGCACGCAAGTATATTAATACCAAGTTATGTGCTCTTGTTTGAGGTCGTTAAACACAAAGCAATAAACTAATAAATCATAAATATTTATATCTTTGCGGGGTATGAAATCTCTGTAATATTTCAAAAATTTTCTAGAAAATGTCTGAAAATTTGTTCTTGAAATTTTAAAACGTTTTTGGAATCACTCACATATTCAAACGCAAATTTTGACCATGAATAAAGATAAGGAAAATTAGAAACATATGAAGTGCAAAATTCAAATCTTTCTTTTTGCATGACGTTAATGGATCTGCTTTTCATACCTTACTAAATATGAATCGATAAACGTCTTACAAAAGAAAGGTTTGAATTTTGCACTTCATGTGTTTCTAATTTTGCTCCTAGTAAAGAGCGCACAGCAACGAAAAATGTATTCTATAACAGAAATGTCAATACACTGTACTGTCTTTTAAATGATGGCTAGAACTTCCCAAGATGATAGAAGAAACAGTGTCTTAGAAAGAAGTCTTATATCTAAGACAATCACATCAGTGGATAGAGATATAAGTGTAATATTGTAGGGAAATAATTAGACCTACAACATGCTGAATGCCAAAATCAGCAAACCATGCGAAGAGGAAAAGGAAACGTTGTTTTACAATCGTGAAAACTATACCAGTGGCATTTGGGAACTCTGGCAACTGTAAGCATTTCTGACAGGATCAGCCATTTCCTGCTTGGATGATTATAAAGTTTTGGATTAGACTTAAACGTCCTACTTTTTTGTATTTTTTATTTTAAAAGAAGCGATTTAAGACTAAATACATTTATTTAAACGTTACTTATGTAATGTTTTATATCACTTATTAGTTTACAATAAAGTTATTAAACATTAGGGAAAGAAATCCTCTGGAGTCCTCTGGTCACATTTATAGATCCCCACATTTGTTTAAAATGCAGGAAAGAATAGTTTCTCTGGTTAGAGTTTTTTGCGAGTCTAAATGCGATAAGTACTTGTGTTTGATGTTTGTGTTTGATGTTTATGATAAAAGTTTGTTGCAAGGTATGTGTTGCAATGATCTGAAAGTTTTATGTTGAATTCCTATCGTGCTGAATGTTCGTTATAAACATTGCGGTATTAGAGGAATTAATTTTTGATTGTGTTTGTTTCAACGGCGTTAATCCATATGGGAATGGAGTATGTAATTATACGTATTATTATGGTTTTATATCTAACTGGCAAAATTGTAATGAAATGCCAGATTATTAGCTTTTTTAACGGGAATTTTAATTTAGTTTGGATAATATTTGCATTGATATGTTTATTAATTTAATTGTAGATTAATTTGGAAACCTTACTATTTTTTGTATAACACAATATACCTAAGGAGACAAATGTACTTGATATCAGCAACATCTTCCAAATTTTGCAGGAAAGCTGTATGTATGGAAGAAGTAAAACATATTAGATTTTATTTTTGTGACACATTATGTAATTTGACAAGATTAGAATGCAGGTAAACATGAATAGAATTTCTATTTAAGAAAGCTAAGATGTATCAATATTTTCAAAGTAATAAATGTTCACAATCAATGTAAGGAAATGTGTTTTTTCTTCATCATCTACATCTTGGTGCAAACAGCATTCCGGCACCTCTGGAAGGAGCTTTCTGTAGTTTAGATACAAGTAGTTGTCTTGAGCAATAGGCATAAAATAAATAATGAAAATGTTCACACATACTTGATTTTGCTAAGGATGAATTCTTTTAGCAACCACTAAGAGCATGGCTAGAATATGTAATGTTACTAGAAATACATAGCTCATCGTGTCCATCGTGTTGCATTGCCCGAAACTGGCGTACTAAATCCAAAGCTTCTGATATCTTCGGTTAAAAACGTTTCCTGCCATTAAGCTTATTAGGTGCGAGGTCAAACGTTAGATTGAAAAAAACTGAAAATTCTTCCTTCCTTTCACTCATCAACCAGAGTGAAGCGTTTCCGTCATCCATTATTGTATTGGTCAAATTTTAAATTGCACAAGTTGCTCAAATAATTTACCCACATTATTTTATGTTAGCTCTGCTGTCTCAAGGGGCAGTGTACTAGCTTTCGGACTGTGGCCCTCGTTTGATTCCCGTTCGAGCCAAAAATATAGGTGTAGTTTCATTTAAAATTGTCCCAGTTTCTGTGGCTGTGTGATGAAGAAAGCCTAAGCAGGTGGATCTGTGTTGGTGGGGAAGAAAATATGTTATGTACGCCTCATCTCGCTCTTACCTCCAAGCATGGGCCCTGGAGCTGGTCGGCGAAGTTGGACAACCGACCCAAAAGCCAAATATATACGTGTATTATTTTCCTTGTCCTATACACTCACGCTTACGTGCAACACACTTCTACACCCGTTGAGAAATTGGTTAAGATTTGGAAGATTATTTAGAGCCTAATCTAACTGTGGACAATTGGAGAGGCGAAAATTGAAAACCACCAATGTATATTATTAAACTCTACATCCCAACTGATATTTGGTATCAGTCAATAGTATAATATAATTTAATATCACTTCCATAAAAATACGTCAAATATTAAGTATTATATCTAAGTATCGTCTCCTATATTATTTCAGTAGTGTACATACCGTTTGCGGCTCTCACTCACGACCAATTAATATAAATGAGGTCTCTAAAGAAAGATAATTTCATGGATACGTGATGAATTGCGCTCTGATTAAATAAAAATGAAGTTTGTTTAAAAAAAAAAAAAAAAAAAAATCTAAATATTCATGGAAAATGCAACCCGCAACACTCGACCGCATTTTTAATCCCTCCTTAAAAAAGCGTTGAAAGCCATAAGCGTTCTAGAACCTTAAAAACTAAAATTTTAAGGCCAAAGGCCGGAAACAAACGTTCCTCATACCATTCTCTGATAGGTAATAAAGTTAAATAAGAATAGTTGTGTTGACGTGGGTCAGTTTTGTATTGTAATCGATTACAAGAAGACATACAGATCAAGTAACGGAGGATAAGAGGGTCTTGAAGACAAGTATAGGTTTGATATGGAAATGGAAAAATAGGGAAGAGGGTGTGTACAAGCTAGAGTTTTCGCACGGGCACGTTAGTCAAATTTAATTAGGGATAACATCGCTGTAAGGTAGGCAAATGGTGAGTCTCAAGTCAAAATAATACTATTAGTAAATTACTGGGCAATAATTTCTTAGAGGAATAACTGTATAAGGCTATTCTAGACTTCCAAAATATTGTACGCTCCTAATTCAATTTAAATTGACGTCAATGAAAGCGTATATCTGCAAATGTACACTTATCAATGTCATTTGACACATAACCAGCTGCCATACTCACTAAAACCAACGTTTCCCCAACCAATATTTAAAAGGAATATTTATACCATTATTTTCTGGAATAATTTACGGATTTAGATGAAGATCGTTAATCCTATCGTAATATTGTGCAACTTTTAATTTATAAGACTAGTAAATACGCCTGAAACACAGGGGAGTAAGGGAATGAGTATGTGTTTCGAAAAGTGTAATATTCTCTGGGGCACTTATCCCAGGTGTAGTCTTGCAGCTATAGCCAAGAGGTGGAGGCGTTGTTGCCCAGATGAATCGTGACATCTGACGACCTACACGCAGCTGCCAGATCCGACACTGGAAAATCCGCCATCGAGAAAATAATACTCCCAATTTCGCCCTATGCCTGAGTACTGAAACTAGTGGTGCTAAAACAGCATGTACTTTCTCGCCTGTATTTTAACGAAAAATTACACAAAAAGTACTAAAATTTTCGCAAAATTGTGCTTGACTTTATTTCAAAATCTATCCTTAAGGAACTTATTTTATTAAGGAAAAGAATTTCATAATTGTAATTGAAGGAAGACGCCGAAAAAATTTTGAACATTTGCATTTTTGAAAAAAACAGGGTTATTAACAACACCATTCTCTTAAACATTCTTTACTCAATCCAGCAACAAAATTTAATAAAAACTGATAGACCCATTTCTTTGCAAATTTGGAAAATGTTCCAGGACCTTCATGTAAAGTACTCCCAAAATTAAATTTTGGTTTCAAATTCAAGGGGCCGCGATATCGGCCAATCAATTTTGGAGAAAATTGGCTGAGGGGTTGACTGCTAGCGTCATCGCTACCGTTGTTCACAGGCGGACAGATGTTTGGCCGTCAATCGATTTTTTGCCATGAAAGGCCCACAAAACATAGATTCAGGCTGCACCACGTGTTAAAGGATTTTTTTCTAAATATAGCAACTGGATTTATCCACTTTTCCGGTACCAGGGCCCGACAATAAGAGTTTTTCACCGCTCTCGCGCAGCGTTACATAACTTTCTCGCATGGCGAAAAAGTACACAGTAAGCGGTGGCAAAGTAATTCCTGGCACTGGTCCGGTAGTCGAAATAGCTGCACGTTCACATTTTAAAAAGTAAACCTGAATAAAGCCTACTGATTATAAGCAATCAATATTTATAAAATAGTACAATTTTTCGAAGAAGTTCGTTCTATTGCATGCTTGTTGAATGAAAAACAAAGAGGGCTCTGGTATCTCTCCGTAATATAATATCTATTATCATTATGTACACTCATACAAATGACCTCACTCGAACGAATTCACCGTCCTAACTTCACATTTCCAAAATGTTCAAAACTATTATTTCTGTAACTAGGACATACTCTTTCAGACGTCTTCAATGACTTTACAATTATTAAGAGCATGTGAATATTATTGAAGAATTAAACAAGAAAGAACATTGCATCGGCCAAAATCACTTTACGCGAAACAAAGGGTTCCTTCCCATTGAACGGAATCCCATAATAAATTTTTGCTCCGTATGTCGTCGCTTTTATCTAATTGACTCACACCAAAACAAGCATTTTAAACACAAGTATTTAACACTGTCCAACCCTGCCTGAAACAATGCAAATTCAAAGTACTGCATATGAATAACGGGCGAGGAGACGATGCAGAAGAAAGATCGGCTGCGTTTCATGACCCTTTTGTTTCTGCTGCTAGGGCGTTCACCCAGACATACGTTTGCGCGTACATTTGAATAGTAACTACATTACAAGTAACCACGTATACAAATTCAATAACAATACATTTTTAAAAAATCTCTGCGAATGCGAATGACGAGCGAGGAAAAAGTCATGACCAGAGATGCAAGTGAATCAGAGGAAACTGCGTAGGGGAAAAACGGAAGCAGTATTTTTCAGTACCTGATTTCCGGCAGAAAATGCAATAGGTACCTGGGAGCGTGGAGAAAAATACATAGATGGAGTGGCTACTGCATCACCTTATTTTAAAAGAATATAAATTATTCCTGTCTGACATCCCATTGCCTTTCTGGATTTTGGAAATAGTACTTGTATTCGTTTTAGCACAAACGTTATTCAATGTTTATTAATAAGGCATTTATTTGGACTTCATGTGTGAGGAAAATATTGTTTTGTATTTAAAAAAAATATTAAAATAAATTTTGTATTAATATTCAGTGCCGGTCTGAACTGCTTCTGTAGACCATCCAGCTCACGGCCATAGGCTAGAGCTCTCTTTATAAGATTAATTTGACTCCTCTATTTTCATGTTCATGTAACAACAGAGACTTACGAAATTGATTATAAATTACATATGTGTAGAGATTTTTTCCTGAAGTAAAACGTTAGTTTCAAGTGATTGCATCAATAGAGTTTCCGTGATTGCAGTTCCACAGTCTCTATTTAAAGCATACAATTTCGGAGAATTTTCAAAGAGCACATGTCACATCAGTTGCTTTATGTGCGACAAATTTTGAGTGTGTACACGACTGTAGCCATTCAACTACAAAACGTCTGCTTTCAATGACTCGTTGACATGTGTATGAACATTTATTGAAAGACATATTTCAGATCGTATAGAATGTCTATGAGATACTGACGTCTATGTAATAGCCCGTATTTACATTACTCAGCTCTCGCGGTTTAGCTCATTGGTCAGCGTGCTTGCTCTCCAGGACGAGGTCCCAGGTTCCATTCCCGGTCGGGCAAGATTATAACGTGCGTTTTCCTTGCAATGTCCTAGTAAATGTTGCTGTGTGACGATGGGAAAACTCACTTCTTACATTGGGAAGACGGAAAGACGTTGAGAAGACGGATTGCGGCGTGGGGATGTCTTCGTGCTAACCACACGTACCCTAACCCCTTAACCCAAGGCCGGGATGCTGCTGGTAGGCCATAGTCCGTATGCGGGTTGTCGCAAGTCCAGACTGAGAGGTTTAGTACAATTACTGCTAAAGGCTGCTGGTAATTACAGCTCAAAAGTGCGGCTGTCGCTGCAAGTCTAGGACAGATTTAAGACAATTACTGCTAAAGTTTTGCTGGTAGGCCATAGCCTGTGCGCGGCTTTGCAAAAGTCCAGACGGATATTTGACTACTGCAAAGGCCGCTGGTAGACCATAGTTCGTGCGCGGCTGTCGCCAAAAGTCTAGACAGATTTGGGCGACAATTACTGCTAAAGTTTGCTGGTAGGCCAGCTCAAAGCGGGTTGTCGCCGTAAGTCCAGACGGATATTTAAGACTACTGCTAAAGGCTGCTGGTAGACCATAGCCCGTGCGCGGGCTGTCGCTGCAAGTCTAGACAGATTTAAGACAATTACTGCTAAAGTTCGCTGGTAGGCCATAGCCCGTGCGCGGGCTGTCGCTGCAAGTCCAGACGGATATTTAAGACTACTGCTAAAGGCTGCTGGTAGACCATAGCCCGTGCGCGGGCTGTCGCTGCAAGTCTAGACAGATTTAAGACAATTACTGCTAAAGTTTGCTGGTAGGCCATAGCCCGTGCGCGGGCTTCGCTGCAAGTCCAGACGGATATTTAAGACTACTGCTGTGTTGGCCGCTGGTAGACCAGTCCGTGCGCGGGCTGTCGCCGTGTTCAGACAGATTTAAGACAATTACTGCTTAAAGTTTGCTGGTAGGGCTATAGCTCGTGCGCGGCTTCGCTGCAAGTCCAGACGGGATATTTAAGACTACTGCTAAAGGTCACGGTAGACCATAGCTCTGAAAAGGGCTGTCGCTGCAAGTCTAGACAGATTTAAGACAATTACTGCTATAGTTTGCTGGTAGGCCATAGCCCGTGCGCGGGCTTCGCTGCAAGTTCAGACGGATATTTAAGACTACTGCTAAAGGCTGCTGGTAGACCATAGCCCGTGCGCGGGCTGTCGCTGCAAGTCTGTGTATCAGATTTAAGCATAAATTACTGGCAAAGCTCTGCTGGTAGGCCATAGCCCGTGCGCGGGCTTCGCGGCAAGTCCAGACGGATATTTAAGACTACTGCTAAAGGCTGCTGGTAGACCATAGCCCGTGCGCGGGCTGTCGCTGCAAGTCTAGACAGATTTAAGACAATTACTGCTAAAGTTTGCTGGTAGGCCATAGCCCGTGCGCGGGCTGTCGCTGCAAGTCTAGACAGATTTAAGACAATTACCGCGCCAAGGCTGTTGGTAGGCCATAGCCTGTGCGGACTGTCGCTGCAAGTTCAGACAGATTTAAGACAATTACTGCTAAAGGTTGTTGGTAGGCTATTCAAAGTGGACTGTCACTGTGTGGTCTAGACAGATTTAAGACACCACAAGCAAGGTTGTTGGTAGGCCATAGCCTGTGCGCGGACTTCTGTCGCTGCAAGTCTAGACAGATTTAAGACAATTACTGCTAAAGGTTGTTGGTATCATAGCTCTCGTACGCGGGCTATCGCTTTAAGTCTAGACAGATTTAAGACAATTACTGCTAAAGGTTGCTGGTAGGCCATAGCCCGTGCGCGGGCTGTCGCTGCAAGTCTAGACAGATTTAAGACAATTACTGTTAAAGGTTGTTGGTAGACCATAGCCCGTGCGCGGGCTATCGCTTTAAGTCTAGACAGATTTAAGACACCATTGCTAAAGGTTGTTGGAAGGCTACAGCCCGTGCGCGACTGTCGCTGCAAGTCTAGACAGATTTAAGACACTACTGAAGGTTGCTGGTAGGGCCATGGTCCGTACGTGGGCTGGTCAGCAGCAAGTCCAGACGGATATTTAAGACAATCCATTTTCAAAGCGCTGCTGGTAGGCCTTTGGTCTGTACAAGTGGCTGTCGCTAGTCCAGACAGAGATTTAACACAATTACTGCTAAGGCTGCTGGTAGGCCACATGCAGCTCCATTTGCTGCAAGTCCAGACAGAGACGGGAACAATTACTGCTAAAGGAATCCCTTTATTTCTTACGGTCAATCAGAATTAGAATTTTAAATCTCAACCGCTATAAAGCACAAGGCAAAACCGCAGCAATAAGACTCACAGCTAACAAAACATTATTCCTATTACGATATTATGATGTTTGATATTAAAGTTTTAAAAAAATGCCATCTTTAGTCTCTCTTCCCATTAAAAACCATTGTTGTTCGCAGCTACTTCACTCTTTGGATAGAAACGGTAACCTGAACGAACGTATTTGGTCTCACAACTATCTGTACAGCAAGCCTTGCTTGCCCGCTCTGCTCCGCCGTAACGGCAATCTCTCGATGGATTGAGAGTGTATACTTGGGTTTTTCTAACCTGGCCGATGACACTTCATCAGCTGTTACGGTGTCATCCAATCGAGAGCTAAAACGTCATTACGGTGACGTCACTGTGGAAATGTTAAACCCAGGTGTGCTCGCAATAGATCTGTAAGATCCTAGCTACAGTCATTTTATGTTCCTGAATTATTGCGATGAATTAGTCATCTGATATTTCATGGTATTCTTCATTGTACCTTTCTGAGATAGCCTGGCCTTGTATATCTATCCTTTTGCTGAATCATTTCCCGTAAGCATCTTGAAACTTGATCGCTGTACTGCGCGATATCTGTTATATACGTTGGGGGCAATGGAATCTGTGCATTGTGAAGTCCTGGCCCGAGCGATACGTATCATGACACTATTTTCAGCTCTATCACAAGTGCCTATTCAGAAAATGTAATAATTTGCCTTATGCAGTCACAATTTCGTACCAAAGAGAAAGAAGATGTCTACAGACAAATAAAAAAATTGCAAAATAGAAAAATGTCAAAGTATTTTTAAATATTTTTTGTAAAAAAGTAAAACATATATTTGTTTAGAACAAGCCAAAAACAATTTGAGGAAAATGTACATTTGGTTATTATTTAATAAGACAATGTGGTGTTTACTGATTTTGTGTAATTTTGTCAATTTTTACCTTCATCATAACTACAGATATACAAAATTCCTCTCTATACTAATATCTGCAAAGATCTTAGCGTCCGGCTTGCTGGGTCAATAACATGATATATTATAATCCTTATTACCTTTTATAATGGATTATATGATCCGTGATCATACAGCGCAGCTGGGAATCTGAAATAGAATGATTCTATTTCTAGTTCATTACTGTTTGGATTGACTAAATGAAAGATCACTTTCTTTTCTAAAGAACAAAATTTAACAAAGTTTATTGTTACCTTTTTAGTAAACAATTTAGTGAATTTAATAAAATGATTTGATGTTATGCCCTTTGATCAAGATATCTTGAATTACAATTTTATACCATGGTTAACTTATTTATTCTTCGTTGATGTCCCTCGTAGACTTCTGAATGAAATATCTTGCGAGCTTCTGCTGCAGTCCAAAGTCCCATGAACTTCTTCTGCCCCTATCCAAGCTGGTCTCAAACTAATAAAATTATCAGTCCCAATTGGTGTCCTATGACATAGTCCCGAAATCTATTACTCGATTACCACTCCTGACAAAGTCCCAATTTATGCATCAATATTACTCACATGCACATCTGCACACGTTTACTGTCCTTAAAATTTCACGATCTGATAACCCGATTCTGACTACTTCTTCTCCGTATGCGCTCGTTCCTCTCACGAACCTAATGATCATTTCAGAAACGCGAGTTTCCACGGAATGAAATCTTCCTGCATGATTCACCTCGAAGACTTCTGCATGCTACCTTCCTCTTTTTCATAACATTTGACCGTCCTTCTCTCACCCAGCCAATCCATACGTTCGTTATATTTTTGCAGTAGCTGACCTTTCGATCGTCTAAACTTCTTCGCCTAATCCCAATTTTACTTTCGGCATCCAGCTACCTCTTAATACATTTACAAAAACAAAAACTACATTTATTCACGGTCGTTGCTAAGTCTTTGCTCTCGTGATATTTCAATGCATGTTCCAATTACATAGTCTACAAATAAATGTTAGTTTATTTTCATGTGACATATCGGTATGTTACACTATGCAGACATGAATTCTGCACAGTAAGATTCATTCATAATTGCATTGGGGGACATGTACAAACTGAATAAAATACGTATTTCAGTAAATGGACATTCGCAATCACAAACAATTGCAGGTATGTCTGAGAGATACATTGCGTGCACTGGCGTGAGTCTACATATTGCCGGGACTCCCGAGTTAAGCTTTCGAGCGTCCCAGCTGATCAGCTGTCATCAGCCAGGTTACAGAAACCCAAGTATAATTTAGCCGCTGTCCGTGCTCTGTTCACGCGGATGTTTGCTCAGGCGTGATTTCTATCCCATACATACAAATGTGCGTTGTTAAATGAAATTTTAATTTGCAAAGTTATTTATTATTTTTTTTTATTCAAAAACATTTAAAAACTGTGTGACGTGATATGGGGAGAAATTAATTCTGTGCACGTTTTCAAAGTTTTGTGATCCCTACCCTAAGCCATATACTACTTGAATTTTGTATATAGAAAGAAAATGAGGGTTTTGTTGCAAGGATCGTTAACAAAAATATTCGCTCCAATGTAATAAAATCTATTTTTAAGAGTAAATCAGCACAATTTGGGCTTTATCCTCATCTTGTTCTTCTCGTAGAAGGAATAAACTGTACTACGTCATGGAGAATGATAAATTTGAATATCTATATTTTCCACTGGATCTTGTGAAGACGCACAGATAATGAAGTGACATTTATGTCCAGAAACAAAACAAGGGCTATCTCATCATTTGCTCAAAGGACTGTAAGAGGAACTCGATGAAACCTGGATCGAGATGGGTTATCAATTTATGTTTGAGTGGTAATATGACTCCAGAAATACCAGTTAAAAAGTTCACAGTCGGTTTTAATGAGAATCTCACGCCACTCCTGCGATAACAAGGAGAATCTGCAGTGTTCGTTGCCCCTCAGCAGAAGGTATCCATTTATGCCTCAATGGATGCAGATCCATCTGGCGTCGAGTACGTAACGACAAATTCGGCAACAGAATCTGGTCTGTGTGCCATCGACGTACTAATTGATAAATTGGGTCATTGCAAGTGTGTCCGAAAATTAACATAATTTGTGTTAAACATGGAAGAAAGAATGACTGAACTCAAGAGTAATTACAATTGCGCAATGGAATTCATTTAGACTAGTATTGTAGACACTTGCACATTTGGAGAAACATTTGGCTGCATCTTAAAACATTAATATGTTCGTAAATTGTACATGTCATATGTTACTCTATTGTTTTTTTTCTCTGAGGCAAATTTATGTTTTTAATATTGATCGTTTTTTGATTAGTTGTGTATTTTCCTGCTTATTAATAAACCAGTAATGGGCAGTGTGTTTCTCTTATTACAATTGGGTTCCTCTCTATCCTAAAGTCAACAAGATAGTCGTACCATCAAAATTTAAAAACATTAAAAAGCACGAGGAGAGAGCCACTAGTGATTCAATTTATTAGTCTTTGCTATATTCATGCTAGCTGTTGGGCTTTACTCCAGTTTAGAAATGCCGCAATTAGAAAGCTCTAAAGGTGGTGATTCGTGGTTGATTTTGATGCGAAGAGGATCCTATAAAAGATCGAAGTAATTCCATGTTGCGTCACAAAGTGCCACAGGAAAGTTTTTTTTTCTTATTATCCATAAATCTTATTTACTGTAGAAAACTCATTCAGGTTTTGGTGTTTTTTTATAATTAAGGAAGTTGTTTTGACTATTTCAGATGTTATTCCTGAATAAGAAAAAATTTCATAATATTTAATAATTGTTAGTATAGGTATATATTTCTTGAAAATAAATTGAAAAAATATTTCTTTTTTATTTCAAGGCAGAAGTGACTTTAACTTTTAAGCACCCTTGCTGAATCTCGAAAGTGTTTATAATTATAATTTAAAATAATATTTTTCTTACAGAGAAATCTCCAAATGTCCGAATTCTTGATAATTTCCTTTTAAATAATCGAGAATTAATTTACTCCCAATTTTCATTCGTAGAAATAATTCAGGAACATAAAATGACTGTAGCTAGGATCTTACAGATCTATTGCGAGCACACCTGGGTTTAACATTTCCACAGTGACGTCACCGTAATGACGTTGTAGCACTCGATTAGATGTCACCGTAACAGATGATGAAGTGTCATCGGCCAGGTTAGAAAAACCCAAGTATGCACTCTCTCAATCCATCTGAGAGACAGCCGTTACGGCGGAGCAGAAACGGGCAAGCAAAGGCTTGCTGTAGATAGTTGTAGGGATAAGCCACGTTCGTTCAAGTTCGTTCTATCAAGTGAAGTAGCTGCGAACAACAATAGTTTTGTAGGAAAGAGACTAAAGATAGCATTTTTTTAAAACTTTAATATCAAACATCATAATATCGTAATAGGGAATAATGTTTTATTAAACTACCGCTTGAGTCTTGTTGCTTTTGCGGTTTGCTTATTGCTTTTATGGCGGTTGAGATTTAAAATTCTAATTCACAATTGACACGTAAGAAATAAGGGATTCCTTTAGCAGTAATTGTCTTAAAATCTGTCTAGGACTTGCAGCGACAGTCCGCGCACGGGCTATGGCCTACCAGCAACCTTTAGCAGTAATTGTCTTAAATCTCTCTCTCTCTCTCTCTGGGTTTGCTGTGACAGCCCGCGTACGGACCATGGCCTACCAGAAACTTTTAGAAGTAATTGTCTTAAATCTGTCTAGACTTGCAGCGACAGATTGATTGATTGATAGATTGATTTTTTCGGGTTTCCGGGCGCGTAAACTGCTTCGGTCATTAGTCCCGTTAGTATAGTGCATGATTTTGTTCTCGGAGATGGCGGTGATCTTCCCCCGCTGGTTGGCGAAATCCGGCGCCGACCTACCGTCGGTTAGTGGGATTTCCCCCTAACCAAGACACTCCCACCAGCGGGGCACCGCCCCAGCCGGGACAACCTCTAAGCTCGCGACCGGTCTCCCGGGATACGTGATAGTGTAGTGCATGTTAGTGTGTGTGTGTAAGGGAGAGGATAGGACAAGGAATGGGAAGAGCAGATCGCGCGCAGTCCGTGGCCCGTTTGGTAGGGTACTGCTCCGGCATTCGCCTGGTGTTGATCGGAGAAACCACGGAAAACTACCGATCAGAGCAGCCGGCCGCTAGAATTCTCCTGTGTGTCGCGACAAGATATTTACAAGAACATCTTACAATGATTGAAAAATGGGCTAAGAAATGGAAAATAAAAATCAATGAAAACAAATCAGTCCATATAACTTTTACCCTGAGAAGAAATAAATGTCCTACTGTCCACATCAACAATAATCCAATACTACAAATGGAAAGTGTAAAATACTTAGGGATACATCTAGACAAACGTTTAACATGAAAAAATCACATTTTAGCCAAGAAGAAGCATCTACAACTTCAAGTAAGAAAACTATACTGGATACTAGGATACCACTCAAAACTATCACTGGAAAATAAACTATTGCTTTATAAATCCATAATAATTCTAATATGGAGCTACGGCATTCAAATCTGGGGCACAGCAAGCAAGAGTAATCTCTCTGTCATCCTGAGATTTCAGTCCCAGACCTTAAGAATGATCGCAGCAACGCCTTAGTTCATCACAAACGCAGCATTACCCAAAGACTTAAAAAATGACCACTGTCATAGAAAGAATAGAATCAATCAGCTCAAACGATTTTCAGCGTCTTGAAAACCATCCAAATCACTTAGCCCTCAACTTCCTTGACAATAATGCAGATATCCATCGTCTAACCAGAACCTCACCCACACATCTCCCATAGATACTCAAGAATTAGCTGAAACATGATCACCACCAAATTATCAATTCCAATTGCTGTCAACCTAAAATAATAATAATTGCTTTTTTTATAGTACGAAGAAGATGAAGAGTACCGATGGGATACCTTCACTACTAATCATTGTCATAATAATTCTACAATAGACATCACATTTACTTATTATTTGTAAAAATAGATTGTAAATTTATCATAAAATAAAAAATTTAAAAAATCAGTCTAGGATAGGTGTCGAGATAGTACCCACCGCCACTATTAACCGCACTTGAGCGGATTCTCCTGAGAACATTTGTATCATCAATCGACCTTTAGATTTCAATGATTGATTTTTTCGTGTTTCCGGGCTCGTCAACTGCTTCGGTCATTAATCCCGTTAGTGTAGTGCATGTTTTAACTCAGGAGATGGCGGTGATCTTCCCCCGCTGGATGGCGAGATCCGGCGCCGACCTATCGTCGACTAGTGGGGTTCCCCCCTAACCAGGACTCTCCCACCAGCGGGGCACCGCCCCAGTTGGGACTAAGCTCCCCACCGGTCTCCCGAAATGTGGTAGTGTAGTGCATGTTAGTGTAAGTGTGTGTGTAAGAGGCGAGGATAGGACAAGGAAGAGGAAGGACAGATCGTGCGCGGTCCGTGGCCCGTTTGGTAGGGTACTGCTCCGGCATTCGCTTGGTTGTTGATCGTAGAAACCACGTAAAACTACCAATCATTGCCGCCGGCCGCTAGAGTTCTCCTCCAGACAGCGACTGAATTCAACCTAGCTGAAAAGCTAGTGTCAAAAGTCCGGTCGTCGTCAGGACTCGAACCTAGGACTTCCGGTCACAGGCGCTGCAGTGACATCAGATGCACTGAGCTATCGCTACGGTCATATATATATATATATATATAGATATATATATATATATATTTTATATATGTTTTTTATATAAAATATGTGGTATATATATATATATATATATATATATATATATATATATATATATATATATACCAGAATATCGGAAGCAGAAAATAGAATAATTCGGTTTAATTTTTATGTTAATCTGTTTCATGCGTCTATATATCTCGAGTCATACTCAATACAGAAGTGTATCTTGTAATGATGTAGATGTCAAAGGAAAAAATTACTAAATTAAGAAATACAACTTATGTTTCTGTACACCTAACGCATCACTTCTAGTGTATGATTAAATAATTATTGTAAAATTTGTTTACAAGCGGTTATTTACCCGCAAAAATAGAAATGTTATTGAAAATAAAAACAATGAAAATGTACGTAGAAATGAAACAGATGATAATATTAAAAATAATAATTGTTAAATATTGTTGTTATTGTTATTATTATTGTTGTTATTGTTATTATTATTGCTGTTATTGTTATTATTATTGTTATTATTATTGTTGTTATTTTCGCTATTACTATTATTATTTTTATTATTATTATTGTTGTTACCAGAATGAAATCTGTTAGCTCGAGATACTGCAACCTTTAGGTAACCATGTTAAAGGCTCACTCTGTTAGGAAGGTGTGAACTGAATCATGGAGTTCACTGAAACGCCGCTTGAGGTCGGGAGCTGTATTGATTGCGGCGTCGGTGGGACCACACCCACATCGTCCACCCACCTGTGGAAGCAGAGAATTCAGAGGTGGCGTAACAAGATTTTTTTTCTCGAAGGAGATCCCCAGGAATCGGGTGCTCCTAACACTATAAAAGGAAGATATACCAAGGAAAATGGAGAGCGTACAGTAATAGTTTTTTTACCATACGTGCGGTTTCTTTATGCTTTTTTTCTAACGTGTGAGCACACTGTGTACTTACCATACATCGCGGATTTTGAGGAACAGATTTGAGCTCCAAGAGTAAAAAGTGAAGCGAGGATGGTAAAATACAACTGAAAATCAATTTCTTTTGTATAAAAATCATTGTTAAAAGTATTTTACTACAGTTTTCTTTGCATAGGGACACCTTTTATCTTTTTTCGCCTTCTAGTCTCTTCGTTTCAGACCCACACATGTCTTCTGAAACTTCTTGAAATCTTCATAATTCCGTGCTCCTCTTGAGCACTTCTAACTGCTCTCGAGACATACTCTGTAAATACAGAAACATAAAAATATCCATTTTATTGAAAACAATAAGAAAACAATTAAAATATCCTTAGGAATGGACATTTACGGTTTAAAATAAGAAAGTTTATAAATAATTAGGGTTCTTGGCCCAGAGAATTCTGGTGTGATAAAGGTTTTTCGGTTATCTAAAATATTTTGGTTCTATTTTCAAGGTCCTTGAAAAACAGCATTGGCCCACGTTCAATTCCTCCGAATATCCAATTGCTCTTACTCTTTTGCATCCATTATATTTTCTCTTGGCAAATGTATTCTCATCAATTTAATTTATCAATCCTACACCACTCAACGGAACGCTTTCACTCCCTTGTGTCATTAAATATTTCCATCCTAACATTCACAGTTTTAGCAACAACACGTAAATAATTCTGTCATGGGGGGATGGATGGGTCTGGCACCACGTGCGGGGAAGTGTAAGGACGGTAAGGGCAGAAGGTGCTCTCTGGGCCGTTCCCTATTCTCTTAAAGGCCTAAGATGAGATCCTGGATGAGAGGGAGCAATAAGAACAGGGAAGACCCCAGTTATCGCCAACAGCAGTTCATTGGGATGGTATACTTACATGGCACCTGACGTAGCTCAGCCTCGCCAAGGACTGTTCCCGGAAGAGACTTTGCAGCGGCATCGGACGGGTTGCGAACCGAAGGACGGGTCAGGAGGGCGGAAGCTGCTACAGGCCCGGAAGGTCGATCTGAACTAGCGGGGCGGAGGAGTGTCGACAAGGCCAGTTAGGGCCGATCTGTACCGACGGAGGGGTGAAGAGATGTCGGCAGGGCCAGTTTGGGTCGATCTAAACCGACGAAGAAGTAGAAAGTCCGTGCACACGGGCGACGAGCTCACGAGTAGCATGCGTCCCCCCGCTAGGCGGAGGGCAACCTGTTTTATAGGCCTTTACTGCGGAGACGCCCTTTCCGAGGCGGAGCTACGCAATACGCTTACGGGCGCCAGCTGTCTGTGGCCACACGACAATTCATACTATGTCTGACGTTCGCTCGAGTAGTCCAGAAATGTATAATAATAGTTAATAATTTACTACAACTAAACCAATAACTATTTAATGCAAAACACATGGGCATTCTTATATTTTTACAAAATGAGTCGCATCCATATTGAAGATGGCTTTCGCCAATAATTTCGTATCTCATCTACTCGAATACATTCGCGCCTTGACGCAATTGACATCAATATCCAAGTTACATATATAAATAGTGAAGAAAAACTATCAGAACCATTCTTAAATTCGGGCTCAAAAGTCACAATCCATCGAGAACATTAAAGTAACTTTGGTTATGACGAATATTAAATTAAGCACCTTTGGTTTATTTTTATTGTGCAGAATTATTCAATAAAACAGCTGAAGTTCATTTGCCATTTTAGTTAAAAATGTGAAAATGTTTACCTTTGAAGAAAGAGATTTTGCTTTAAAAACCTTGTACAAAGGTGGCTGTAATTTAATAATTAGTGAGTGAAATAAACATTTCAACACTGTTCAACCAACACGTAAGGCAGTCTACAATTTACGAAAACATTTTTAGGCTTCTTGATATGCAACAGACTGCTCGAGATCTTGTTTTGCTTTATATTGTAATGATTTACGACTGGTGAACAAATCAACGGTATTCGGTAATCAAAATTTATTTTCATTAGGATAATAAAATTTATACCCAAGAAACAGATGACGGCAGTACCGCACACGAACAATTCTTTTAAATTAATTAAATGCGCGAAAGAGAAGCAAACCGGACATAAACAATTATTAAAGTGCAATTTTAGGAATCATTTGAAACAAAAATCGTCAAAATCGAGCCAGGGGTTCAGTTAATTTGTGAAATATTCGTAATCATACAGTTCCGCTCGATGAAGAAGTAAACATGGACGTCATTATTGGCGAGAAACAGTTTAAAGACCAATACCGTTTTTTGTAAATATAAAATGAATGCCTGAAAGGATCAGGCTGAGACTTGGTTAAAGTACTAGGGGAAAATTGGGGAAAATTTTGAAACTAATTCTGATTTTGGGGACACCGGAAGGCGGATTGGGTAATTAACATTAAACATTTTAATATAAAGATTATGGAAAAACAAGCGACACGGGGCGATGACGTCACAAGAAGGTGACGAAGTATAAATTACGTTATTTAATGAAATAAGGCGTTAGAAAATATTTAGACGGTGTCACAATGACCAGGAAAATATAAGATACAAAGTGGAACCAGCAACGGGACATAATACAGTAAAAACGTAAATAAGAAATATTTCATAGTCGAATTATTCACGGCAGCGAGAAGATGATGCGCTTTTGTTCCAGCCAAGAATATAAAAAGGCTGGGCAACAATGAGCGAAATAGAAGAGTGTTGCGTTTGACGCGGAGTTCACGCTAGCCGTCGTGACAATTGTAAATATTTTTTGAACTTAACGAATTTTAAGACATTTTTAATGAGTTGTGTTGGTGACATTTAAAGCGCAATGAACTAAAATTTAATGACGCGCGTTTTATTGAACGGTGGCAGTGCGAAGACGTATTTGTACTAGATGGCGGCATAAACTTGAATGGCGGACATGTTGATACGTAGAACAATGAAAGTCTTTATTTAACCCAATATAATTTTAAAGTTTCGCGGATTGTGTGACTGCTGAAGATGGTGCCAAGTGATACGTAGTGGCGATTGCACCGATGGAGTGTGCGATTCTTTGGGGATCGATCACAACGTGAATTACGCTGTCTGTCGCGGCGACGATCCAGCGAAAGGGACGTGAATTGCATGGATTGTTTTAAGAACGGTGACGCATTCTGTAGAAGATCAAGTGCAGTTACTTAGCACATAAGTAAATTCATAGATTGTATACAGAATGTGCATTAAGTATGAATGATATTTGCAATTTTAATTTCAGTGTGAATACTATGTTGTTGTTGTTTTTGTTTTATTTGTTGATTTTTGTGTTACGTAAAGGGTATTTGCTTATGTATGTGTGTTTTGGAGGCAACGATGATGGTCATAAGGTAGCTATTTAATGTGTTTGGAAAGAAAAAGGAGATTAAAATAAATGAAGAAAAAATAGTTGTGTTGTCAGTAAAATTCTGAAACAATGCGTAATAATTTAGTAGATAGATGTTGACCCGCACGCACGCACACAGGTACCATGCTGAAGCTTCTGTATAGAAGCAACCACAGATTCACGACAGTAGTGGAATCAGAGTAAGTAATTGGCTAGAGTAGACGCGCAAGATTGAAGTCCAACAGGTGCAAAGATATGTGTTGTTAGCCAGGCGCCCATATTTATTTGGCAACACGGCATCAGATAGAGAGAGGACAGTTAGATAAAAGATAGATAGATAGATAGAGAGATGAGAAGAGAGGAGAGTAGGCAAACGGTTACGTTGACAGCCCAACGTGAGAGACAAATCATAATTCAGCAGCCCAACGCAGGTTCTCAATCCGTTTCAAATATATATATATATATATAATATATATATGTGTGTGTGTGTGTGTGTTCGTGTGTGTGTGTGCGCATTTCTCGTAACAATTCACATATTAAAGCATAATCGTGAAGGTGTGTGATTTTGAAACCTTTTAAAACTTTTGTAAATAAATGATATCCATCCCAGATCGCATACATGTTGAGTACAATTACTAAGCACTGTACGAATTCCTGGGGGAATGTACAATAACGTTACGCAGGGAATTACGAGCACTGAGCATCGCTTGTCAGGGGTCTTAGCTCCTCTCTGGCGTGCTTGCGTGACGGCCACGGCCCGTGACTACAGCGCTGTTGGTTTGAGTGTCTCGTGCCCCCCTCAACTGAGTTTGCTCAGAGGTAGCATTAGCGTTGTCGCTGCAGCGACTCGGACTGGCAAGTCCTAGGTTCGAGTCCCGACGGTTGTGGATTTGTGACACTAGATATACGGATACATCGAATTCAGCCACAGTCTGGAGGAGTATTCTACAGCCGGCTGCTCTGAACGGTAGTTTTCCTTGCTTTCAGTGGTCAGTTTCAAGGGAATGCCAGGGGAGTAATCTAACTACCGTAACAAACGAATCATGTACCGCGCGTGGTTTTTCTTTCGTCATCCTTATCATCTGTTCCTTAGATACCACTTAGAGATACATGACACAAGATTGTAGTACATGATGAGTGACCATCGGGAGCAGTGGCTCAGTGCATCAACCGATGTCGCTACTGTGCCTGAGACCGGGAGGTCGTTGATTCGAGTCCCGACGGCGGTTGGATGTGTCAGTAAGGTCGAATTCAGTCGCTGTCTGGAGGAGAATTCTAGCGGCCGGCTGCTCTGATCGGCAGTTTTCCGTAGTTTCTGCGATCACCACCAGGCGAATGCCGGAGCAGTATCCTAACAAACGGGCCAAGGACCGCACGCGATCTTTCCTTTAAATTACTTGTCCTATCATCACCCTTCACACACACACCACTTACACACTTAACCTGCACTACACTTACATGCCGGGAGACCGGTCGGGGACTTAGAACATGTCCCGGCAGAGGCGATGCCCCGCTAATGGGATATACCTAATGGGGAGAAAACCCGCTCGTCGATAGGTCAGCGCCGGATCTCGCCATTCAGTGTGGGAAGACCATCCCCACATCGCGAAGAAAAAACATGCACTACGCTTACGGGACTAATGTCCGTAGCCGTTGACGCGCCCGGAATCACAATCAATCGATGTATCACAGACAGGTGACTATTTCGGAGCTTAGAGCTTGTCCCGCAGATGCAGTGCGCCGCTGGGGAGAGTCCCAAAGCAGGAATATCAGAAGAATATCTGTCCGGAGGTCCTAGGTTCGAGTCCTGATGGCGGCAGGATTTTCGACACTAGCCTTTCAGCTAGGTCGAATTCAGTCGTTGTCTGAAGGAGAATACTAGCGGCCGGCTGCTCTGATCGGTAATTGTCCGTGGTTTCTTCGATCAACACCAGGCGAATGCCGGAGCAGTACCCAACCAAACCGGCCACGGACCGCGCACGATCTGTCCTTCCTCTTCCTTGTCCTATCCTCTTCTCTTACACACACACACTAACATGCACCACACTATCACATATTCCGGGAGACCGGTCGGGAGCTTAGAGCTTGTCCCGGCTGGGGCGGTGCCCCGCTGGTGGGAGTTCTGGTTAGGGGAACCCACTAGCCAACCGGTATGTCGGTACCGGATCTCGCCGTCCTGCGGGAAAGATCACCGCCACATCCCGTAAAACAACATGCACTACACGAACGGGACTAATGACCGAAGCAGTTGACGCGCCGGAAACACGAAAAAATCAATCAAGCAATCCCAGAAGAATACGTGTACGTCGGCGCTGCGTGGGGGAGATACACCGCCCTCAAGCTTGGAAGTAATACCGCTACCTCCAGGCTCTCTAGTTATTTATGATACTAGTGGTAAAAGTGACCTTTTATGTTCCTCGTAAGAAAAATTGCGACACGCGGCCGAGTGGCGCAATCCCACGAAGAAAATTAAAGCAGTTTTATCACATGTCGTAAACTAATTTTTAGACAGCCTTACTGACTTAGTGCTTTTTTGTACTTTATGTCTATTTTTCTTTTCTGTCCTTTCGTCTTTTTTTACCCCTTTTTCTTTCTGTCCTTTTGTTCTTTTGTTCTTTTTTCTCTGTCTTTTTCTCTTATTCTTTTCACTTTTGTCTCTTGTGTTCTTTTTGTACTTCTTGGTTATTTTGGTCCTTTCCATCAGTTGAAAGTATTTTCACTTGAGCATCGTCCCACGTTTAGCGCATGTGCTAAAAATTGTACTTCTAGCACACTAGACATGTTTAGAAACATCCATTAGAGACTACCTAAAATGTATTTACTATATTACCGGTATTGATGACCATGGAAGTTTCCGTGCCCGGAAACACTGATCAATCAACAGTGCACATCCCCTCTGAGAGCGTTAGTGTTTCCGAGCGCTTTAGCTACTTTACTCACTAACCCTCAGCTACCGACGTGGAGTCCCTGGAACTATTCTGTCTTCGAGAAATTTCTGAAACCTACATTTACGCTTTATTTAAAATCTCTATTCTTCTTGTATCTTCTAGTTTTAAGAAATGGTTGGCAAGCTTACTGTTGTGGAATGCCTTTTAGGAAAATTCTCGTCAGAAGCACTCTACTGAGTGCGCTTCGTGCTTGCCAGGTAGTACTGTTTGCTCTGTGTCGCATCTGAAGAAAGTGCAATGTACAGAAAAAACATTAGTCCGTTTAGAGTGAATGAATATTAAGGATTATTTTGAAGACAATATTGCGCAATGAGTGGAGCCAAAGGGCAGTAATTGTGAGAATGTTTCTTAGAATCATCAAATTGAATGTGGCTGTGACTCATCAAGATGTCAATCATGTGTAGAACCTGGGAAATAAGGCGATATTGAAGAGGAATTTCTTGTGAATGATGAACTAGAAGAATAAATAAATGATAATGCAAAATACTATACCGGAAAGGACTAAAATGTCTGCAAGATTTGCGCAGAAAACATTCCGAAAGAAACTAGTGTCAGAATTTTAGTGTTTGCGATACTAACAATTTTGTACTTGATTTTCAGTTCTACTGTGATAGTAGTTTTCATTAATATATTTTTTAACGTTCAATAATTTTTGTGATAATGATAAACTTGTTAAATGAAAGGTTTGCTTAATTTTACTCAACCATTCCTAATCACATGGTATTCCCTCATTAGATAACTTATTAACAAATATATCCTGATTAATATTTTCTTTAGTCATTATTTAACGTAAATGTCAATTCTCTTTACTTCAAATACAATTTCTTCTTTCTAGGGCTTTTATCCAGCCGACAGCCGGTTACCCTTTGCTTCCCGATGGGACGCATATTCGACCATACACTAGACACCAACACACTTGCGGGCTCCTCTGATCTGGGGTCAGCAGATCGCGAGGCCCTCCGCGACAACACATACATACAAAGACAAGGGACAAACAACCATGCCCAAGGCGGGACTCGAACCCGCGACCCTTCGGACCGAAGCGCTGAGTCGGTACTCCCTCTTAGCCACCTCGGCCATCCAGGTCGGCCAAATACAATTTAATATTGTAATATTTGAATATATATTTATAATTTACTTTTATTATTGTGGTTTGATTTTCCCCATATATAATAAAATTATTTATTATTGTTTGACATTATAAATGGCAAACGAGTAATACAATTGTTACAGTGTAATTCGCAACTACTTTTATTTATTATTTATTCCTTTTACTACTTAAAGAAGATTTTTACGGTTTTTCTATTTCTAAAAACTATTGTTAAAAACTTTTGAAACACTATCTTCACCTAGCTTTTAACACATTTTCCGTTGAGTCAAGGAATAAATGCTTATAATAATATTTTCTTTACTTCCAGGGAAATAAATGAAGCTCTTATTCATTTCAATAATGTCAGATAAAGGCCAGTGTTGGTTTCGATTTAAATAAATAAATGTATAAACAATAATTAATTGAAAAATTATTATTTTACACTTAAAACATGTTCACTAAATAAATAGTAATTTAACTTAACATCCTGTGCACGCGTTTCGTGCCCGTTCAGACCATCGTGCGTCGTCAGCTAAGGGTTAACAAAGACCGGATTTCCGGGCAGAAAACTTTAAAACGTGCAGTAAAAACATCTAAACATTAAAAAAACATGCAATAAAAATTTCAAAACTTTACAAAATGGTGTTATATAGCCTACATATTTCAGTTAATATACTTATTACCTTATTTTTATATTTTGATTGTGATATTTAAGATGAATGAACCATGATTGTAGTGTTTTTATGAGAACTGAATTTGTACATATTTTTTAAACAATCCCTATTTGACATTTTGAACATTATTCGCAGACAAAATTAAATTAACATAAAAATATTGAAAAATACAAATATACCATCAGAAATCAAAAACTAGTGGTGCTAAAACAGCACTTACTTTCCTGCCTTTAGTAATGGTTATGTAATCCTATTTTTTGCATACTAGCATTATAAACGACTTTTTATGTTGCAAGAAATCGTTCATAAAAGAGCCTTTTAAGGCACAAATGATGACGTATTAGATTTTACGGCGTGAATGATTGCGTCATCACACATTCAGCCAATCGGAACAAGAGAAACTTGGCGTGGTAGCTGTAAACGGAACAGCTGACCACCGTTTCCTCATATAGATGTCAAATATCGAGACATCACAAGGAAGTTGTTTGACAATACTAAGTTTGATTCTCTCAAAAATGTATAATGCTGTTATACAAAAAATAGCTTGCAACTTGTTTATAATGTTGCTTTATTGCATTCCTACAAATTTGAAAACTTGCTCCTAATGTCGCTCGTTTTCAATACATGTACTCATGTCATAAAGCTTTAAATTTAAACTAATTGCAAATAGACCTTAATCTCAACGTGTGTATACTAGCTACAATTTACAAGAACCTTTAACGCAGATTTTGCCGACCAAACATTCCAGGTAGTATTGTGGAGGTGATTCTAATTCTTGTGTTATATTTACTCACGTGAGAAATTGTGTTAGTCGGCAGGTGGTAAGCAGGTTTTTAGCAGGTTTATTTTGACTATTAAAGTGTGACCAACCTTATAAAATAACGTTTAACTATGTATATTCTACCTCGTTGCAATATATCAACAAATGGTCTTTTTATTTCAAAGAAAAGTGGACAAGAATTCCAAGTTAAGATGCCATTCGAGTACTCTCTATTTTGTAAATTTTTAAAGAGATTATATTTGAAGAACACGCACTATTGCTTTCAGATTCCTCAAACTTGCATTGTATTTCTGTAATGAAACTACTGTAATACTTCTATTTTAGATCCCTGGCCAGGATCTCTGACAATGCATCTCTGGATAATATAGGTAAGTATCAATAAATTAAATATCGTTTCCAGTGCATGTAAGTTCACTATCTCAGTACTATGCTGTGGTTCAGTGAATATGTTCCCAAAGTTCTCACGTCAGTATATTGATTCCTTCACGATGGGCACAATGAGGGAAAGTAGATAAAATCTACAGCATTTTTCCTTTGCATATAGTTTGTATTGCTCGAGAGCTAATGTTTTCTTTTTAATTCTTACTAAATCGCTCATTTCTGTCTGTATTCATATTCAACTTGTATATGAGTTAGAGTAAAGATCCAAATACGAAAGAAAACGTGCACAAAATACACTTCTTAAATAAGGTTATTTTTGTGACCGTCTCTCTAAATTTTAGGGATTCCAGTATCTATTAACTATAGACAGTCAATTTGTAAAAATTGCTTATTACATGCCACAATGTTTCTCAGGCTGATGTGTCTGCTTCATCAGCTACAACTTATCTTAATTTATTATAAACCTGTTTCAGGCTAAAATCAACATTGAGAATTTTTTAATTTCTTAAATTTTATATTATAAGCACAGAAGTAAATAATTTGCATTCAACTTTGGAAATTTATAGTTTTGTTTAATTTTATAAATAAAGTTTCGGATATAATTGTCACAACTCTTCTAGTCTTACGGTCAAAGTTGTCAGTAGCTCTGGGTATTAAAATATTGCTGCTGGTCTGACCTTCACCTATGTAAGTTATAAACGGAAAATCTTGTGTCCAGAGTTTTGAAATTTGGGACCCGGAGAAAACGTGGCGTTGTTGACCAGAAGTGTTTTCAACGAGCACAGAAGCTTTCAAAAGTCCCCCTCATCTCTTACATCTCTCACTCCCTCCAGAACTAATCATCTAGTTTCTTTTAATTTATTTGCGTTTACGTATTGACGCAACGCGATCTCAAAGCCCCCTTAGAGGCGTTAAGCGCTTTGCTCTGGGAGTAATTATTCGTTACTTTGCGCGGGGGTAGTGCATTTTTAAGTCGTTTTACGTCAGGTCGCGATCGCTTATCAAGAGGACGTAGGTAGCATCTCCGCGTACGCGCCTCCTGCTACGTGCTCCTGCGTCACTACCCAGCGGCCCAGGGTGGGAAGGAATAAGGATAGTGGTAGGTTAGGACACTTCACATGGGTTGGACTAGCCCCTTGTAGGCTTAATAACTCGTTTTGTTGGAACAAATTTCTACATATGAGATTCGACAGGGAATCGAACCCGCATCTCAGTGAAGGCTAAGCGACTTCGCTGTGTGCCATAGGCGAAGCTATGTGATTGCTTATTGCCCCGCTACAGCGCTCAGAGAATGGGCGATGTCACTGCACTGCCTCTGATCAGAGTCCTGGTGTTCGCGTCCCGACGGTGTCAGGATTTTCGATACTACCCATATATCTAGGTCGAGTTCTGTCACTGTCTGGAGGAGAATTCTAGCGACCGGCTGCTATGATCGGTAGTTTTCCATAATTTCTCCAATCAGTACCAGGCGAATGCCGAAGCATTTCACTACCAAACGGGCCACGGAATATGCGCGATCTTTCCTTTCTCTTCCTCGTCCTATCTTCACCCCTTACACACACACTTACACTAACATGCACTACACTACCACACATGACGGGAGACCGGTCGCGGACGTATCCCGGCTGGGGTTTATTTATTTATTTATTTATTTATTTATTTATTTATTTATTTATTTATTTATTTATTTATTTATTTATTTATTTATTTATTTATTTTATTTATTTGTTGTTTATTTATTTATTTGTTTATTTATTTATTTATTTATTTATTTATTTATTTATTTATTTATTTATTTATTTGTTTATTTATTTGTTTATTTATTTATTTATTTATTTATTTATTTATTTATATATATATTTATTTATTTATTTATTTATTTATTTATTTTTTTATTTATTTGTTTACGTCAAAAAACAGTTAAAAACTGCGTATGACGTGCTATGAGGAAAAGTGAATTGTGTGCACATTTTCAAAATTCTGTGATCCCTACACTAAGTCATATACTACTTAAATTTTGAATTTTGAAAGGGAGAAAAAAACAAAAACTCCCATGTAACAAAATCTATTTTCAAGGATAAATAAGCAATAAATTTTGAATTTTAGAGGGGAGAAAAAAAGGGTGGTGTCCCGCTGGTGCGAGGTACCTGGTTGGGGGAAACCCCGCTAGTCGACTGTAGGTCGGCGCCCGATCTCGCCATCCAGTGAGAGAAGATCACCGCCATCTCCCGAAGAAAAACATTCACTGCGCCCCACCGGGACTAACTGGCCTCCGTGGTTAGAGCGCCTTGGAATCATTAACAAGCGTTAACAATCATTAACATTAGCGTGCGTTGTGCGACTCACTGCATTATAGACGGGTTTGTTTCGAAACATTGCAGGTAATTTGTTAAAATAACGCACTTATTCTCTTCTATAATGAGTGACGAACTCTGTTTTTGTTTCAGTGTTTGGTGCGATGTGTAGTGGAGGAACAAAATATGGTTAGTTTATCACAAAACATAGTATTTCCGATTGGTTCTAAAAGACAAATAATCGAGAATAACAATGTTTTTGTGTATATAATATAATTTATTAATACAAGAGCTTCATAACAGACATATTTACTTAATGATTTAATATGTATAGTTTTAGACAAATTATATCAACATATTTCTATTAGAAATTATCAAAGAATTACTGAGTTTCTATGTACAGAATGTATTATTCTACATGAGCATTATCAATATCAATATCAAAATCATTTTGCCTTTTTGACTTTTCGATTCCTAATGTTTCTGAGTCTTGTTTTACGTCTACTAAAATAAATTAGATATTTATTGAGTTAGGATCCATGTTGTTGTCATCCCAGCCCTTTATTAGTGAGGCACTCAAGAATTCATGTGTGATGAATTCTTTGAAAGCTTCACTGTAAGAGGTTGGATGACTGTAAACTGGATCTAACTAAGTATTCAGCTGACCTTTTATGTGGGCAATAAAATAAGACTTCCAAAGCTATTAGAGGAATCGAAGTCAAAAGGTACAAGTAATTTTGATATTGATATTGATAATGTGCAAATGTTCATACATAGAAACTCAGTGGTGCTGACAATTTCTAATAGAAAAATGTTGATGCATTGTTCAAACTATACATATTAAATACATTATGTAAATATGTCTAGTATGGCTTCTTCTTTTTATATATTAATAAGTATATTATATACACAAAAACATTGTTATTCTCGTTATTGTCTTTACGGTAAATCGAAATATGTTTTGTGATAGACTTAACCATATTTTGTTCTCAATACATCGCATTTGCTGGCTACAAAAACAGGATTAAATACTTTCACGAAAGAAGCAAGTGCGTTGGCCCCTGGAAATTGCTCTGCGTTTCTGAAACACCGTCTACTAATGCGGTGAGGTGCACAAACACGTATATGGTGTGTTGTTAACGCTTGTTATGTTCGGAGCATGCCTCGCTACTGGTCGTGGCTCCATGAGTAAGTGAAGTATTTTTCAGCTGGGAGATAACTGGTGATCTTCTCGCTGGAACAATCGATCTTACCGTCGACTAACTAACCAGTACTGCATATGCCTCTTTTTCTCCTTTCAAATTCAAAATTTGTGTATTATGCATGAATGAATTTTTTGTTACGTAATTTTACTGCTCCCTTTCAAATTCAAAATTTATTGTATTTATTTTTGAGGAAATGGTACACCTGGGAGAGTTTTCTTTCTCCTTTCAAAATTCAAAATTTAGTAATGTATGACAGTGTGAGATCACAGAAGGCACAAAATGTACCTGATCCTTTCTAACACGTCATCACGGTTTTATTTATTTTGACGTAAACAAATAAAGCAAATAAATAAATAAATAAATAAATAAATAAATAAACTAAACAAACAAACAAATAAATAAACAAATAAATAAATAACAAATAAACAAATAAATAAACAAATAATAAATAAATAAAAAAATAAATAAATAAATAAATAAATAAATAAATAAATAATAAATAAATAAATAAATAAATAAACAAATAATAAATAAATAAATAAATAAACAAATAAATAAATAAACAAATAAATAAAAATAAATAAATAACAAACAAACAAATAATAAATAAATGAAGCTTGGCAGTTTCGTCACATTTCATCTATCATATGGCGCAGTATGAGAAGTAATGTGTGTAAGCGAAAACAGAGACGAGAAAGATCGCGCATGTTCATGTTATTTGACGGTGAAATGCTCGACGTCGACTGTTACGATTGGAGAAGTCATGGAAGAACTACCGATCGCCAACGACCGATGTCTCCTCCGAGCGATGACGGAACTGTGGCTGGTTTTCGGGGAAAATCATTCGGCAAATAGAACGAACTTGGTCTCTCGGTCGAGAAGGCGGTGTGACGTCGATTCGTTCTCTGAGCGCATGCTTGGCAGTATCTGGCGTCACGCCAGCTTCGCTCGTAACACGGCGGTACTGGCCACTAAATAACTGGATCGCGGGTTCATTCATCGGCATCTGTAATTTGTTCGGCAAGGCGCAGTTTGGCTTTGCTGCAAAGGGCTGAATCAACCATGTGGTGTCTAAACGCTGCCACTGTCCTTATTCCCTTCTATTCGGCTTAGCTCAATGTTGCAAGGAGCACGTAACGGAAGACGCGGCTACGCAGGTGCTACGCAACTGTCTTGACAGTGTTTCATTTGACATAAAATGACAAAAAGGTAATTACTCCATACAAAGTAATGAAGATAATTACTCCCAGGCAAAGCGCAGCTTTCTTGAAACTGGAGGCTGCGTTTGTCAATGTAAACTGGCGCAAATTAAAAGAAATCAGATGATGAATTCTGAGGAAGTGGTATGAAGACAGAGGACTTTTAACTGCGTGCTCGGTGAAAAACACTTCGTCAACAACACCGCATTCTCCGGTCTCATTCAAAACTCTGGACACCGTTTTCGTTTATAACTTACATGGGTGAGTCGAACGTAATTGACCTGGCGCAGAACTACTGGCTGATAGTAACTGAAGAATATGAGTCAAAACTTTGTTACAAGGCGACACAAACTGTTGGTGCTGAATACAATTTTTAACTAACATAATATAATATTTTGAAATTCACTTCTCATTAATAATTTAGTGACAATAATGTTATAACAAATGAAGATAGGGTGCTGTCTGACAGGCGCGAACACATCATTTGGCTGATGTGACTAATAAGCAATTTTTACAAGAATTCATTAATATATTAACAGAACTGTGACTCCATAAAGACGAGAAAATTGTCACAAACTAACTGTTAGAAGTGTATTCTACACTTTCTCAAAATTCGAGAATCTATAACTCACATACAGAAGATTGGCGGGCTGCAGGTGAAATGAGCATTTTGATAAAAAGCAAAAAGAAAACATTAGCTTTCTCGGTAATAACTATATGCAAGGAAAAAATGCTATGGGCTACAGCTACTTTCCCTCATTATTATCGCAGAAGAGATCAATATGCGACGTGGCTGAGAGACATATTCGCTGTTTAACAATGCTGAATAGTGAACTTGTATGCTGTTGTATTTATTTATTGATGCCATATTATCGGGAATCTGTCAGAGATGTCCGAATCCCAAAATAGAGAAATATTACAGTTTCGCATTACAGAAAATACAATGCAGACTGAAGTGTTTTTTAATTAAACTCAACATTAATGGCTATCTTCTTTAAAAAATTGCAAAGCAAATACTCGAACAACATCTTAACAGGTGCTTGTCACTCTTTGAGAAACAAAGACATTTAATTGATATGTGCAACAGATAAGAACTATGCATGGTTGAAATTATTTAAGGAGTTAAATACCCTTTTTTAATGTCAATAGCCTACTAAAAATTTATTTTACTACCTACGATAACACAATTTCACGTGAATCAACTATAACACAAGAGTGGGAATCACCTCCTGGCTCTGCAGAATGTTGGTGGGAAATGCGTTAAAGGTGTATGGTATGTGTATACACGTTGAATTAGATCTATTGGCATAAAGTCGATTAAGGTTGTTGATGGAGAAGAAGATTACATATAATTTAGTTCCGAAAACAGGATATGGTAAAATCCGCACTCTAACATCTTTTAGGTAGAATATTTTGACAGCTTTTATTAGCTACGTCGAATGAATAATTCCTGTCGATCCTGAAGCAAAATAGGTATTTGAGAGCGTTAAATGGAAGATGTGTTTTTTGAGAGCGACGCAACCAGCTACCACTTGGTGAAATGTTAAACATCTGTGGCGACCGTAGTGCAGCCTTTATTATTGCTAGTTCGTTGCTGAATAAAGAAGAATTCGGCTGTTTTATAATATTTCTTACATCAATACGAGCAGTATAATATTTTGTCAAATGACTCGAATAAGCTCTTGAAAGTGTCATCTGTCTGCTATTGCATAATCATGTTGAACTTATTTCTTCGTCCCAAGCATAAAGAATACTGTGAGATTCCTCAGAAGAGTATGATGAACAGTAATTTCAATGCACAACATATAAGCTTTTTTATGGTGTGTTTAATTATATAACAGCTTTGTATTAGTTATATAATAACTCCAAAATGCAACATAATGTAACAGTGGCGCCGTTGATGGCTGTGCGGGGTATTTGCTTGTTCTGCCAAAAGAGCTTTATTTGAAACCTCACTCTTTGCAACTGGCACATTCAAGCTGACAGCCGACTGTGTATATATCTTGTCACCACGGTTATGCTACACAACTCAGACATATTTATATGTCTTTAAAGAAGAAGGTGATACGTAACAGTGAAGAAAATATGAGTGAATCTGATAACAGAAACATTACAGAATTACATTTATATATCGAGTAAGCAAGGCAAGGATTTATAACGAGTATTTTAGCGATATGCCATTTGTCATTGTATTCTTGTATCGTAACAAATAAATCGATTCATAAAAATGTATGTATGTTATTAAGCAGGCTAAATACTCAAAAAGGCAAAGAACATAAGCTCAGAAAATCCTCAAATGTATTAACAATGCCGACCACGTGTTTTGTTAGTCATTAACACAAGCGCAACAAAAGCAATAAATCATAAAATATTTGCTGTATCTTTGCGAATATAAAATCTCTAATGATATTTAAAATTTTCTAGAGAAAATATCTGAAAATTTGTTCTTGGAGTTTGAAACGTTTGATAATCCTTTCACATATATTCAAGCTGAAATTTGACCATGAACAAAAGATAAGGAGAAAATTAAACATCTGATGCAAAATTCAAAGTTTTCTTTTTATGACGTTCAATTGATCTTAACTCACACCTTGCTAGATAGCAGTCGATAAACATCTTACACAAAAGAGGTTTTAATTTGCGCTATGTGTTTCTATTTTGCTCACAATGAGGCACTGGCGCTGGCTGAAGTAATTCTGCCAACAGAAACGCTGACCATCTGCTGTCTTGAAACGATCGCTGGGCTCTCCAAGATAAATAGAAGAAACACAATGTCTTGAAAGTACTGTCTGGACGACAGGACAGAGAGAAGACCAGAATGTGACTCAGCGAAACAATGAACCTACAAGCTGAATAAATAAGCCAGGCGAATGCGAAAAACGCTGTTTGATCGCGAGAAAGCTACCGGTGGCATTTGAACTCGCAACGCTAACATTTATTGCTGAGATCATTCTAATTGGACTGATTAAAAACATTTTGGTATACTCTTAAACGTCTACTTTGTATTTTGTTAAAGTAATTTATTAAAACTGTAAATACATTTATTTAAACGTGCCTTATATAATATTTATATCACTTATTAATTTACAATAAAGTAGTAAACTTTGATGAGAAAAAATCTCCGATCCTAATTTATAGATCCCCACATTTGTTAAAATCGAAAAGATATTCTTTCTCTGATAGATACCACGCGTCTAAATGCGATGCTACTTGTTTGATATTTGGTATAATGAAGATAAAGTTTGTTGCAGGTATCTGTTGCAATGATGAAAGTTTTATGTTAATTCGTAACTGAATATTCGTGCGTATTGCGACAATAGAAGAATGAAACACACGCATTTTATTCAACGGCGACCAATTCGTGTGAAATGAAGTATGTAATTATACGTCTCTTAGTATGGTTTTATATCTGACTCACCAACAACTGTAATGAACTCTTCAGGTATTGGCTTTTTAACGGAAGTTTTAATTTAATTTGAATAATATTTGCATTGATATATTTATTAATTTATTGTAGATTAATTTGAAGGCTTTAGATATAGTCCTTAATATTTTATTATTACAATATATAACAACTAAGAGAAGTTTAAATGCATTGATATCGGCAAATATCTTTCAAGGTGTGGAGAATCTTGAAAGTAATAGATAAAAAACATATTAATTTTATTTTTGTATATAATATTGTTTCAGCGATCAGAATGCCGGTAAACTACGAATATAATTTCTGTTAAGAAAGCTAAGATAACGCAATTACTGGCATATTTTACCGCGAATACATATATTAAAGTATTAAAATATTTATGTCAATGTGAAAATGTGTTTTTGTCATCTATCTTAATATATTTTCTTATTCGAATTTAGTACAGTAAAGTTGACGAGCAACAGGCAAAATGAAATAATGAAAATATTCACACATACTTGTTTGCTGAGCGATAATTTTTAAGAGCATGTCTAGAAAACAATAATGTTTTTAAGAAGCTGCAAGCTTTCATCGTGTCGTCTTGCACGTGCCCAGACTAATATGCTAAACTTCGATAACTCTTCGATTGCGCTTTGTTTCCTGCTAGTGCTTGATATTGATAGTCAAACAGGTGAAAAAAACAGTAACTCGCTCGCTGCTCATCGGCTTTCAACGTGGCGTTTCCTCATCCATTATGTGACCAGTCAGAACACAGATTGCACAGAGTTACTCAAATAATATGCCCGCGTACATGTTAACCTCTGGAGATAATAAATGGACAACATATGTCGGACACAATTCGACCGACTGGAGGTATCGTTTAAGTGTCCATGCAATATTTGTGTGATGAAAGAAAGAAAACGAGCTTGTAATCTTTACAGACGCGTGAAGAAAACTATGTTATATACGCCTAAATAGCTCTTACTCGAGCATGAGCTGGAAGCGGTCGCGGTAACCGACGAAGCCAAATACCGCTTCACGTGTATTATTTTCCTTGTCCTATACACTTCGCGCTTACATGCGACACCTTCTACACCGTTAATGATTAGTTGGAAGGTGGTAAATTTGACAACTGAAGTATGTTATTAAACTCATCTTAATCAATATTATTTATCAGCTAATATAACATAATTTATGTCACTTTATAATACGTCAAATATTGAAATATTATATCTGAAGCTGAAAAATATACTCTTAATAACTACGATGTTTATTTAAAATCTAAATATTAAATAAATGCAACCACAACATGGTACATTTTAATCCTCATAAAAAAGCGTTGGCTCATAAACGTTCTAAGGCTACAAAACTAAAATTTAGACAAGACCATAAACAAACATTCTATATTCTCTGACAGGTAATAAGTAAATGAAATAGTGTTATAGTCAATTTATGTTGTAATCATTACAAGAAAGACATACGAATCAGCTAACGATGAAGGGTATTGAACAAATAACAGGTTTGATAACAAATGAAAAGCCAGGAGAAAGTGATATTGCAAGCTGGGATTTCTTGCAGGCGTTGATCCAGAATTTAGTAAGAAATTAGCACATCGCTGTAGGCTGGAAGCAGATGGTGGTCTCAAGTCAAAATGTACTGTGCAGTACTGGCTTGAGAGGGATAACTGTATGTAGACATTCTGAGACCTAAGCTATTGTACGCTCAATTTAAGTGACGTCCAATAACACATGATCATAGTATCACACTTATCAATGTCATTGTTTACATAACCAGCTGCCATGCTCCCACAAAACAACTCCCCCAACAACTCTTTAAAAGAAATATTTATACCATTATTTTCTGGAATATTGCAGATGGGCCTGAAAATCATGTCTATCGTAATATTGTGCAACAATTATAGACAGCAAATACGCCTGAAACACAGTGGCCTGAAATTCAACGCGTAATATTCTGTGTGTGTCACCTGTAGTGTGTCTCACGGCTTTATGGCCAGAGGCTGAAGCGTTGTTACAGATAATCGTGACATCTGACATTATTCTTTTTCAAAAATGCACTAGAGAGGCTGGCCACAGAGGAAAGAAGACTTACGGTACGGCTTACGACTAGTGGGATAGCCTAATTTTTCAAAATGGTGTCAATAGTTGATAATAACTACGCAAATCTCTTAAACATCGCTTTATCAATCGGCAACGAAGGTAACAAGCTGATTTGAAAATGATGAAAAATTTGTAAAATGCTCACGACGCTATGTGGCTCTCTCCAAGTAGGTACGGTTTTATTCGAGGCCGCGATATCGGCAGAACACGGAAAAGAGTGGCTTCGAGGCCGACTGCTGGCGTCATCGCCCTGCGAGCACTGTTTTGAATGTTTCCCGTCGTCATTTTTGCCATGAAAATCTGGCTGTAGTTCGAACCACCACGTAATGAAGATTTTTCTAAATACTGGCTGAATTTATCCATTTTTCGGCGCAAAACTATTTTAATAGGAGATTTTCACCGTTTTTGTTATAACTTTATATATCACGCATGGCGAAAAATACGCAATAAGCGGTAACTGCACTTGAACTCTGGCACTAGGCTCCGTGAAATAACTGCACAATTCACATGTTAAAAATAAAACTCTCTGGATAACCTTCTGATCGTAAACAATCAATATTTATAAATGACCTAATTTTCGAAGAAGATTGCCTATGCATGCCTGTTGAATAATGAGAGATCTATTCTTATCTCTTCATAACTATAATATCTATCATCATTATAGTACACTCATAAATGACTTTCACTCAGGCCAATCTAACTTCATTTCCAAAATGACCATTATTTGCTATTTTACAGTAGCTGCAGCATGTATGTGAGAAGAGGTAAGAAAGCCGCAAAACTTGGTGCGGGCGAGGGGTCAGAACGATCCTGAAATGGGGCTGCTCAGCAGTGCGCTTTTGTCTGGTGACTCACAGTGCGCTAAGTATTTCAAACACAGCTATTTAAGCCTGTCAACCCTATATCTGTGTGCGATACCATACTAAACTATGTAATGTGGGCGGTGTGCGAAAAGATCGTGCTGCATTTCGTGTTGCCCTACGCTGCTGATTCATGAACGTATTTGGGCGTTGCGAATAGTAACTGCGTACAAATAACCACGTATAAATTCAGTAACAATGCATTTTAAATCTCTATGAATGCGATGACGGTATAGAAAAGTCATGACTGAAGATACAGTGAATCGAAAATCAAATCGGCGTAAGCGAGAAACAGTTTTCGGTAATCGATTTCGTAACAATAAGCTGCAATAAACTAACCTGGAGGCGTGTGTGCATGAATGAAGATACTTTGCATCGCCTTTATTTACAAAAGAATATAATTATCTTCGTTCGACATTTATCCCCACTCGATTTACGAATATATTCGTTTTAACACAAGCGATTATTCAATGTTTATTAATGGACATTATTGGACTTCATGAGAAAATATTTTATGTTAAAAAATGGTAAACTTAAATTTTATGTATTAATATGCGATTATGTCTAATTTCTTCTAAACAAACCGTATCCCTTTCACGGGCTATGGAGTTTAATGAAACTCTTTTATAGGTAATTTGACTCTGTTCTATGTTCGTAGCCTGTATTATTTTCTAATTGATATAAATTACATGTGAAAAACTTTCGAAATAAAACGTTAATTTCATTAATTCACGATTTTCCGTAATTACGGTTCACTACAGTTCTGTTAAAAAGCTTATACAATTGCGAGAGATTTCTATTTTCAAAGAGCACAGAGGTACATCGGTCCATTATGTGCATTAAATGATGCTTTAATGATTTATCCCAGCTTTAAAACGACTGCTCTGTATTTTACGTTGTTGTGTATGAACATTTGACGAAGCCACATATTTCAGATCATCAAAATGTGCATGAATATTTGACCGCTCGCTCAACCCGTATTACGTACTCATCTCTCGCCAGTTTAGCTCATTGTCAGCGTTGCTGACAGATGCCATTCCCAGTCGGCTGGAAATACTAACATGCATTCTATCCCAATGCACGTTATATTGTACATTCATTCCTATTTGTAGATCTAAACCTCTGTATGAATTTAAGACAATTGCCCTTGCAAAGGGTTTGCTGTGGGGCCATAGCCCGTATGACTGTCGCTACAAGTCCAGACAAGATTTAAAGACAATTACTGCAAGGTTGCTGGTAGGCCGCCAACCGGGCTGTCGCTAATCAATTGAAATTTAAGACAATTACTGCTAAGGTAGCTGTTGAACTCGCAGCCGTGCGCGGGCTGTCATCTAATCCAGACAGAAGATTGAACAATTACTGTAAGGACGGCACAGTAGTATAACAGCATGGCGCTGTCTTTCATTTAATTTGAAGACGAACAATTACAAGGTGTTGATGTTGCTGTTATGAGCTTTGATGCGCTAAATCGAACAGACTGGACGGTGCTGCTAAGGTAGCACAGTAGACAGCCCATTGCGAGCTATTCTTCTGGTCGAGCAGAGACTGAACAATGCTGCTTAATTGCTGGTAGGCAACCCGTGGCGTAGCTCTGGCACGCACGTTTAATTGAAATTTAAGACAATTACAAGGCTGATAGTCATTGCCCATGCGCAGGCTGTCTTCTGAAAGTCAGACGGAACTGAACGGTACTGCTGGTGCTGACGGGCAACCAGCCCGACAGCGGGCTGTGCTCAAGTCGACGAGAAGACTAGTTGTTTGGCTTTGCCGGCTTTATTAATGTTTGAATAGAGAAGATTTGTGCATTAAGTGTTGTGTGAATGTTACTTAGTACGCAGACTATTAAATCCCGAACGAATTAAGACAATTACTAACTAAATGCTGTGTAGACAGTGCGAATAGTCGGTTTTGAAGACTGAACAATTACTGCTAGCGGCTGAGCACAACCGTCATCAAGCTGTGGTGGGTGCAAATACAAAGGCTAATTGTGTGACCCGTACGCCAGTGCGCAAAATCAATTCGTTTAGTGCTGTTGCTGGGCATAACCGTAGCCGGCTGTCGCTGCGCGTTTGGGCGGAGATTTAAGACAATTACAAAGGCTGTTGACGTTCTTTCCATGCGCGGGCTGTCGCTGCAAGTCAGGCAGAGATTTGGGTAATTACTACTAAGGTTGCTGGTGGGCCATGGCCGTGCGCCGGCTGTCTTGCACGACTAGACAGAGGATAAGACAATTACAAGGCTTGTTGGTAGGCCATTTTGCTACCGTACGCGGGCTGTCGCTGCAAATCAGGGCTGAAGAGGCTGAACAATTACTGCTAAAAAATTGCTGGTAAAACCCTTAACAAATAACGCAACTCGCTGCAAATCGAACGAAATTCGTTTCAATTACTACTAAAGTTGCTGGTAGGCCATAGCCATGCGCCGGCACAATCATGCACGTTTGCGATGAAATTCGTTTTATTAAGGCTTGTTGGTAGGCCGATGCCACATACGCGGGCTATCTCTAATCTCAAACAAGACCCAAAACAAATACTATGAGTTGCTATTAAACAACCCATCTTATATCACTGCACGTTGAACAAATTTAAGACAGTACAAGAGCTGTTGGTAAACCATTTGCCCGTACGCAGGCTGTCGCTGCAAGTCCAGACAGAATTTAAGACAATACAAGAGTTGCTGGTAGGCCATGGCTTAATGCGCCAGCATCCTCCGCTGCACGTTTAGACTGAGATTTAAGACAATTACAAGAGCTGTTAGTAGGCCATTTGCCCGTACGCAGGCTGTCGCAGCAAGTCGGAACAGATTTAGACAATTACTGCTAAAGGTTGCTGGTAGGCCATAGCCGTGCGCGAATAATAGCTGCAAGTCCAGACAGAGAGATTTAAGACAGTACTGCTAAAGGTTGCTGGTAAGCCCTTAGCCCGTGCGCCAACTGTCGCTGCACGTTTAGACAGAGATTTGAACAATTACAAAGGCTGTTGTTGGGCATTTGCCCATGCGGAGCTGTCGCTACCAAGTCAGACAGAGATTTAAGACAATTACTGCTAAGGTTGCTGGTAGGCCATAGCCCGTGCGGGTGTTTCTTATAAGCACACGAATCCCGGAGCAGAGGGAGATTTGAACCAGGGCACGCTTTAAAGGTTTGCTGGTAGGCCTGGCCCGTGCGCCAGCTGTCGCTGCACGTTTAGACAGAGATTTAAGACAATTACAAGGCTGTTGGTAGGCCATTTGCCCGTACGCGGGCTGCGTAAGTCAGACAGAGATTTAAGACAATTGCTGCTAAGGTTGCTGGTAGGCCATGGCCGTGCGCAGCTGTCGCTGCAAGTCCAGACAGAGAGATTTAAGACAATTACTGCTAAAGGTTGCTGGTAGGCCATGGCCGTGCGCCAGCTGTCGCTGTACGTTTGAACAGAGAGATTTAAGACAATTACAAAGGCTGTTGGTAGGCCATTTGCCGGCCGCCCAGGCTGTCTTTACACAAGTCCAGACAGAGATTTAAGACAATTGCTGCTGAGTTGCTGGTAGGCCATAGCCGTACGCGGGCTGTCGCTCTAAGTCAGACAGAGAGATTTAAGACAATTACTGCTAAAGGTTGCTGGTGGGCCATGGCCGTACGCGGGCTGTCGCTGAAGTCCAGACAGAGATTTAAGACAATTACTGCTAAAGGTTGCTGGTAGGCCATGGCCGTGCGGCTTGCCCAGCTAGAAAGCCAGCTGCACGTTTAGACAGAAGATTTAAGACAATTACAAAGGCTGTTGGTAGGCCATTTTGCCCGTACGCGAGCTGTCGCTACAAGTCAGACAGAGATTTAAGACAATTTGCTGCTAAAGGCTGGTGGTAGGCAATAGCCCGTGCTGACTGTCGCTGCACGATGGTCAGTGCATCAGCGGTTCCCTGCCCGGCGCCGCCTCTGACCGGGAAGGTCTAGGTTCGAGTCCTGACGGCGACAGGATTGTCGACACTAGCTTTTCAGCTAGGTCAAATTCAGTCGCTGTCTGGAGAGAATTCTAGCGGCCGGCTGCTCTGATCGGTTGTTTTCCGTGGTTTCTCTGATCAACACCAGGCGAATGCCGGAGCAGTACCCTACCAAACGGGCCACGGACTGCGCGCGATCTTTCCTTCCCCTTCCTTGTCCTATCCTCTCCCTTACACTCACTTACACTAGCATGCACTACACTACCACATATTCCGGGAGACCGGTCGGAGCTTAGAGCTTGTCCCGACTGGGACGGTGCCCGCTGGTAGGAGATAGGGGGACCGGTAGTGGGAAACCCCACTAGCCGACGGTAGGTCGGCGCCGGATCTCGCCATCCAGCGGGGGAAGATCACCGCCATCTCCCGAGAAAAAACATACACTACACTAACGGGACTAATGACCGAAGCAGTTTACGCGCCCGGAAACCCGAAAAATCAATCAATCAATCAATCAATCTGTCGCTGCGAGTCCAGACAGATTTAGGAACAACTTCTGCCAAAAGTTTCTGGTAGGCCATGGTCATGCAGGCTGTCGCCAAACCCAGAGAGAGAGAGAGAGAGAGATTTGAACCAATTGCTAAGGCTGCTGGTAGGTCATGGCCCATTCGCTGCAAGTCAGACGGAGATTTAAAACAATTACTGCTAAAGGAATCCCTTGCTGTACGTGCCAATTGTGAATTAAATTTTTAAATCTCAACCGCTATAAAGCAATAAACAAACCACCAAAAACAACAAGACTCAAGCGATAGTTTAATGACATTATTCCCTATTACGATATTATGATGTTTGATATTAAAATTTTAAAAAATGCAATCTTTGGTCTCTTTCCTACAAAACTATTGTTGTTCCTGCTTCTTCACTTTAACAGTAACGAACGTGGCTTATCCTAACATGACCGTCTACAGCGACGGCACACTTCCCCGTTTCTGCTCCGCGTAACGGCTTTCTCTCAGATGGATTGAGAGAGTGCATACTTGGGTTTTTCTATCCTGGCCGATGACACTTCGTCAGCTGTTACGGTGTCATCTAATCAGTCTACAGCATCATTACGGTGACGTCACTGTGGAAATGTTAAACTTAGGTGTGCCATAATAGATCTGTAAGATCAAGCTTCATTCATTTTATTTCCCTATGAACGTCTTCTTTCTCTTTGGTAATAATGTGACTGCATAAGACAAATTGACACATTTTCTGAATGAGTATTTGTGATAGAAACGGCTGAAAATGGTGCCATGATACGTAACACTCAGGCCAGGAGTTCACAATGCGCCGGTGCCATTGCGCCCAACGTATATGACAGATATCATGCAGTGTAGCGATCAAGTTTCAACATGCTTATGGGAAATGATTCAGCAAAAGGATAAAAATGGCTAGGTGATCTCAGAAAAGTACAATGAAGGAATACATGAAATATCAGACGACTAATGCATCGCAATAATTCAGGAACATAAAATGCAATGCTGCTTGGAACTTACAGATCTATTGCGAGCACTCCTGTGTTAACATTTCCACAGTGACGTCACCGTAATGACGTTGTAGCACTCGATTAGATGTCACCGTAACAGATGGTGGTATCAGAAGAAACCCCGAAGTGTACTTTCAGTCGTGCGAGAGGAAGGCTTGGGCGTTACGGCGGAGCAGAAACGAAACGAAGCTTGCTGTAGACGGTTGCTAGGGATAAGCCGCATTCGTTACAGCAAGTGAAGTAGTTGCGAACAACAATAGTTTTGTAGGAAGAGACCAAAGGTGCATTTTTAAAATTTTAATATCCAAACATCGCCAATATCGTAATAGGGAATGTGTTTTATTGAAGCTGTCACGCTTAGTCTTGTTGTTTTACCGGTTTGCTTATTTACTTTATAACGGTTGAGAGCTTAAAAGGTCTAATTCTGGTCAACGCAAACTCAAGAAGTTCCTTTGTAATGTCAATTATTTTAAATATGCTGCAATGAACTTGCAACAGCGTAGACCATGACTTACCGGCAGCCTTTAACGTAATTACGTCTTAAATCTCTCTCTCTCTCTCTGGAGTTTGCTGTGACAACCGCAACTACAGACATGTTACCAGAAAGCTTTGGCAATAATTGTCTTAAATGTGCGGACTCTCCTTTGTTTGGAGTGGTGATAGATTGTTTTCGAGGTTTCAGGCATCAAACTGCTTCGATGCGTGTCCCGTTGGCTGTGGTGGCCATGTTTGTTCTCGGGAGAGATAACGTATCTTCCGCGGTTGGCGGGAAATCGGCATGGAGCTGCAAGTCGTTGGTGAGTTCCCCTGGCAAGACACTCCGCGGCGAGGCCATTCTGGCAGAAGACGGCCTCTGGCCTGAAGGCCGGTCTCCCGATACATGACCAATTGTAGTGCATGTTGTGTGTTTATTAACGTGAGGAGGATGGGAACAGGAAATAGGAAAAACGAATCGCGCGCGTCATCGGCGTTTATTTTGGAAGTACTGCTCCGGCATTCGCCTGGTGATCGGAGAAAACTCACGAGATAGGCAACCGTATAAAGCTCTCTGTTCTGTCATAACAAGACATTTACAAGAACATCTTCAATGATTGAAAAATGGGCCAAGAAATGGAAAATAAAAATCAATAGAAACAAATCAGTCATATAACTTTTACCCTGAGGAAGGAAATAAATCCCTACTGTCACATCAACAATAATCAATATTACAAATGGAAAGTGTAAAATGTAAGTACATCTAGACAAACGTTTAACATGGAAAAATCACATTTTAATGAAAAAAAGCATCTACAACTTCCAAGTAGAAAACCTTACTGGATACTAGGATACCACTCAAAACTATCACTGGAAAATAAACTATTGCTTTATGAATCACAAGTAATTCTAATATGGACCTACGGCATCCCAAATCTGGGCATGAAGCAAGGTAATCTCTGTCATCCTGAGATTTCAGTCCCAGACCTTAATAATGATCGCAGCACGCAACCAGTTCATCACAAACGCAGCGTACACAAAGAAAAAAAAAATGACCACCATAAAAAAGAAAAATCAATCAGCTCAAACGATTTTCAGCGTCTTGAAAACCATCCAAATCACTTAGCCCTCAACTTCCTTGACAATAATGCAGATATCCATTGTCTAACCAGAACCTCACCCACACAACTCCCATACAAATACTCAAGAATTAGCTGAAACATGATCACCACCAAATTATCAATTCCAATTGCTGTCAACCTAAAATAATAATAATTGCTTTTTTTATAGTACGAAGAAGATGAAGAGTACCGATGGGATACCTTCACTACTAATCATTGTCATAATAATTCTACAATAGACATCACATTTACTTATTATTTTGTAAAAAATAGATTGTAAATTCATCATAAAATAAAAAATTTAAAAAATCAGTCTAGGATAGGTGTCGAGATAGTACCCACCGCCACTATTAACCGCACTTGAGCGGATTCTCCTGAGAACATTTGTATCATCAATCGACCTTTAGATTTCAATGATTGATTTTTTCGTGTTTCCGGGCTCGTCAACTGCTTCGGTCATTAATCCCGTTAGTGTAGTGCATGTTTTAACTCAGGAGATGGCGGTGATCTTCCCCCGCTGGATGGCGAGATCCGGCGCCGACCTATCGTCGACTAGTGGGGTTCCCCCCTAACCAGGACTCTCCCACCAGCGGGGCACCGCCCCAGTTGGGACTAAGCTCCCCACCGGTCTCCCGAAATGTGGTAGTGTAGTGCATGTTAGTGTAAGTGTGTGTGTAAGAGGCGAGGATAGGACAAGGAAGAGGAAGGACAGATCGTGCGCGGTCCGTGGCCCGTTTGGTAGGGTACTGCTCCGGCATTCGCTTGGTTGTTGATCGTAGAAACCACGTAAAACTACCAATCATTGCCGCCGGCCGCTAGAGTTCTCCTCCAGACAGCGACTGAATTCAACCTAGCTGAAAAGCTAGTGTCAAAAGTCCGGTCGTCGTCAGGACTCGAACCTAGGACTTCCCGGTCAGAGGCGCTGCGGTGGCATCAGATGCACTGTTTAATCTGTTTAATGCGTCTATATATCTCGAGTCATACTCAATACAGAAGTGTATCTTGTAATGATTGACATCTACTGTCAAAGGAAAAAAAGTACTAAATTAAGAAATAGAATTTATGTTTCGTACACCTAACGCATCACTTCTAGTGTATGATTAAATAATTATTGTAAAAATTTGTTTACAAGCGGTTATTTACCCGCAAAAATAGAAATGTTATTGTAAATAAAAACAATGAAAATGTACTTAGAAATGAAACAGATAATATTAAAAATAATAATTGTTAAATATTGTTGTTATTGTTATTATTATTGTTGTTATTGTTATTATTATTGCTGTTATTGTTATTATTGTTGTTATTTGTGCTATTACTATTATTATTTTTATTATTATTATTGTTGTTACCAGAATGAATTCTGTTAGCTCGAGATACTGCAACCTTGTAGGTAACCATGTTAAAGGCTCACTCTCGTTTGGAAGGTGTGAACTGAATCATGGAGTTCACTGAAACGCCGCTTGAGGTCGGGAGCTGTATTGATTGCGGTGTCGTAGGGACCACACCCACATCATCCACCCACCTGTGGAAGGAGAGAATTCAGAGGTGGCTTAACAAGATTTTTTTTCTCGAAGGAGATCCCCAGGAATCGGGTGCTCCTAACACTATAAAAGGAAGATATACCAAGGAAAATGGAGAGCGTACAGTAATAGTTTTTTTACCATACGTGCGGTTTCTTTATGCTTTTTTTCTAACGTGTGAGCACACTGTGTACTTACCATACATCGCGGATTTTGAGGAACAGATTTGAGCTCCAAGAGTAAAAAGTGAAGCGAGGATGGTAAAATACAACTGAAAATCAATTTCTTTTGTATAAAAATCATTGTTAAAAGTATTTTACTACAGTTTTCTTTGCATAGGGACACCTTTTATCTTTTTTCGCCTTCTAGTCTCTTCGTTTCAGACCCACACATGTCTTCTGAAACTTCTTGAAATCTTAAATTCCGTGTCTCCTCTTGAGCACTTCTAACTGCTCTCGAGACATACTCTGTAAATACAGAAACATAAAAATATCCATTTTATTGAAAACAATAAGAAAACAATTAAAATATCCTTAGGAATGGACATTTACGGTTTAAAATAAGAAAGTTTATAAATAATTAGGGTTCTTGGCCCAGAGAATTCTGGTGTGATAAAGGTTTTTCGGTTATCTAAAATATTTTGGTTCTATTTTCAAGGTCCTTGAAAAACAGCATTGGCCCACGTTCAATTCCTCCGAATATCCAATTGCTCTTACTCTTTTGCATCCATTATATTTTCTCTTGGCAAACGTATTCTCCTGAATTTAATTTATCAATCCTACAGCACTCAACGGAACGCTTTCACTCCCTTGTGTTATTAAATATTTCCATAAAAGCTCATCCCAACATTCACAGTTTTAGCAACAACACGTAAATAATTCTGTCATGGGGGGATGGATGGGTCTGGCACCACGTGCGGGGAAGTGTAAGGACGGTAAGGGCAGAAGGTGCTCTCTGGGCCGTTCCCTATTCTCTTAAAGGCCTAAGGCGGATGAGAGGGAGCAATAAGAACAGGGATGACCCCAGTCATGGCAAACAGCAGTTCATTGGGATGGTATACTTACCTGACGTAGCTCAGCCTCGCCAAGGACTGTTCTCCGGAAGAGACACTTTGCAGCGGCCATCGCACTAGTTAGCGACACACGAAGTGCACAGCGGTCAGGGAAGAGGGCGGGAAGCTGCTATCAGGACCCTGGAAGGTCGATCTGAACTAGCGGGGCGGAGGAGTGTCGACAAGGCCAGTTAGGGCCGATCTGTACCGACGGAGGGGTGAAGAGATGTCGGCAGGGCCAGTTTGGGTCGATCTAAACCGACGAAGAAGTAGAAAGTCCGTGCACACGGGCGACGAGCTCACGAGTAGCATGCGTCCCCCCGCTAGGCGGAGGGCAACCTGTTTTATAGGCCTTTACTGCGGAGACGCCCTTTCCGAGGCGGAGCTACGCAATACGCTTACGCGGGCGCCAGCTGTCTGTGGCCACACGACAATTCATACTATGTCTGACGTTCGCTCGAGTAGTCCAGAAATGTATAATAATAGTTAATAATTTACTACAACTAAACCAATAACTATTTAATGCAAAACACATGCATTCTTATATTTTTACAAAATGAGTCGCATCCATATTGAAGATGGCTTTCGCCAATAATTTCGTATCTCATCTACTCGAATACATTCGCGCCTTGACGCAATTGACATCAATATCCAAGTTACATATATAAATAGTGAAGAAAAACTATCAGAACCATTCTTAAATTCGGGCTCAAAAGTCACAATCCATCGAGAACATTAAAGTAACTTTGGTTATGACGAATATTAAATTAAGCACCTTTGGTTTATTTTTATCGTGACACTTAGAGTGCAGAGTTATTCAATAAAACAGCTGAAGTTCATTTGCCATTTTTAGTTCAAAAATGTGAAAATGTTTACCTTTGAAGAAAGAGATTTTGCTTTAAAAACCTTGTACAAAGGTGGCTGTAATTTAATAATTAGTGAGTGAAATAAACATTTCAACACTGTTCAACCAACACGTAAGGCAGTCTACAATTTACGAAAACATTTTTAGGCTTCTTGATATGCAACAGACTGCTCGAGATCTTGTTTTGCTTTATATTGTAATGATTTACGACTGGTGAACAAATCAACGGTATTCGGTAATCAAAATTTATTTTCATTAGGATAATAAAATTTATACCCAAGAAACAGATGACGGCAGTACCGCACACGAACAATTCTTTTAAATTAATTAAATGCGCGAAAGAGAAGCAAACCGGACATAAACAATTATTAAAGTGCAATTTTAGGAATCATTTGAAACAAAAATCGTCAAAATCGAGCCAGGGGTTCAGTTAATTTGTGAAATATTCGTAATCATACAGTTCCGCTCGATGAAGAAGTAAACATGGACGTCATTATTGGCGAGAAACAGTTTAAAGACCAATACCGTTTTTTGTAAATATAAAATGAATGCCTGAAAGGATCAGGCTGAGACTTGGTTAAAGTACTAGGGGAAAATTGGGGAAAATTTTGAAACTGATTCTGATTTTGGGGGACGCCGGGAAGGTGAATTGGATAATTAACATTAAACATTTTAATATAAAGATTATGGAAAAACAAGTGACACGGGGCGATGACGTCACAAGAAGGTGACGAAGTATAAATTACGTTATTTAATGAAATAAGGCGTTAGAAAATATTTAGACGGTGTCACAATGACCAGGAAAATATAAGATACAATGTGGAACCAGCAACGGGACATAATACAGTAAAAAGGAACGTATATGAGAAATATTTCATAGTCGAATTATTCACGGCAGCGAGAAGATGATGCGCTTTTGTTCGAGCCAAGAATATAAAAAGGCTGGGCAACAATGAGCGAAAAAGGAGTATTGCGCTAGACTGACGCGGAGTTCACGCTAACCGTCGTGACCATTTTAAATATTTTTCTGAACTTAACGAATTTTAAGACATTTTAATGTGTCGTGTTAATAGTGTGTGGACATTTGAAGCGTAATGAACTAAAATTTAAAGACGCGCGCTTTATTGAACTGTGGCAGTACGAAGACGTAATTTGTACTAGATGGCGGCATAAACTTGAATGGCGGACATGTTGATATGTAGAACAATGAAAGTCTTTTATTTAACCCAATATAATTTTAAAGTTTCGCGGATTGTGTGACTGCTGAAGATGGTGCCAAGTGATACGTAGTGGAGATTGCACCGATGGAGTGTGCGATTCTTTGGAGATCGATCACGAACGTGAATTACGCTGTCTGTCGCGGCGACGATCCAGCAAAAGGGAAGTGAATTGCATGGATTGTTTTAACAACGGTGACGCATTCTGTAGAAGATCAAGTGCTGTTAATTAGCACATAAGTAAATTCATAGATTGTATACAGAATGTGCATTAAGTATGAATGAGATTTGCAATTTTAATTTCAGTGTGAATGCTTTGTTGTTTTCTTTTTTTATTTTATTTGTTGATTTTTGTGTTACGTAAAGGGTATTTGCTTATGTATGTGTGTTTTTGGAGGGCAACGATGGTGGTCATATGGTAGCTATTGAATGTGCTTGGAAAGGAAGAGGGAGATTAAAATAAATGAAGACAAAAATAGTGGTGTTGTCAGTAAAAATTCTGAAACAATGCGTTATAATTTAGTAGATAGATGCTGACCCGCACGCACGCTCGCACGCACACAGGTACCATGCTGAAGCTTCTGTATAGAAGCAACCACAGATTCACGCCAGTAGTGGAATCAGAGAAAGTAATTGGCTAGAGTAGACCCGCAAGCTTCAAGTCCAACAGGTGCAAAGATATGTGTTGTTAGCTGTTAGCTAGGCGCCCATATTTATTTGGCAACAAGGATCAGATAGAGAGAGGATAGTTAGATAAAAGATAGATAGAAGAAGACAGATATATATATATATATATATATATATATATATAAGAGAGAGAGAGAGAGAGAGAGAGAGAGAGAGAAAAGGTTACGTTGACAGCCCAACGAGAGACAAATCATAATTCAGCAGCCCAACGTGTTCTCAACCCATTTATTATATATATATATATATATATATATATATATATATATATATATATATATATATATATATATATATGTGTGTGTGTGTGTGTGTGTTCGTGTGTGTGTGTGCGCATTTCTCGTAAAAATTCACATATTAAAGCATAACGTAAAGGGTTTGGTGATTTTGAAACCTTTTAAAACTTTTGTAAATAAATGATACCCATCCCAGATCGCATACATGTTGAGTACAATTATTTTAACTGTACGAATTCCTGGGGGAATGTACAATAACGTTACGCAGGGAATTACGAGCACTGAGCATCGCTTGTCAGTGGGTCTATAGCTCCTCTCTGGCGTGCATTGCGTGACGGCTCACGGCCCGTGACTACACGCGCTGTTGGTTTGAGTATCTCGTGCACCCTCCCTCTCCAACTGAGTTTGCTCAGAGGTAGCATTAGCATTGTCGCTGCAGCGACTCGGACTGGCAAGTCCTAGGTTCGAGTCCCGACGGTTGTGGATTTGTGACACTAGATATACGGATACATCGAATTCAGCCACAGTCTGGAGGAGTATTCTACAGCCGGCTGCTCTGAACGGTAGTTTTCCTTGCTTTCAGTGGTCAGTTTCAAGGGAATGCCAGGGGAGTAATCTAACTACCGTAACAAACGAATCATGTACCGCGCGTGGTTTTTCTTTCGTCATCCTTATCATCTGTTCCTTACATACATAGATACCACTTAGAGATACATGACACAAGATTGTAGTACATGATGAGTGACCATCGGGAGCAGTGGCTCAGTGCATCAACCGATGTCGCTACTGTGCCTGAGACCGGGAGGTCGTTGATTCGAGTCCCGACGGCGGTTGGATGTGTCAGTAAGGTCGAATTCAGTCGCTGTCTGGAGGAGAATTCTAGCGGCCGGCTGCTCTGATCGGCAGTTTTCCGTAGTTTCTGCGATCACCACCAGGCGAATGCCGGAGCAGTATCCTAACAAACGGGCCAAGGACCGCACGCGATCTTTCCTTTCAATTCCTTGTCCTATCATCACCCCTTACACACACTCACACACACTAACACGCAATACACTACTACACATGCCGGCAGACCGGTCGGGGACTTGGAACATGTCCCGGCAGGGGAGATGCCCCGCTGATGGGGGATACCTAAATAGGGAAAACCCCGCTCGTCGACGATAGGTCGGCGCAGGATCTCGCCATCCAGTGTGGGAAGATCACCGCCACATCGCGATGAAAAAACATGCATTACACTTACGGGACTAATGACCTCGTTAGTTGACGCGCCCGGAATCAGTAATCAATCAATGTATCACAGACGGATGATCATTCCGGAGCTAAGAGCTTGTCCCGAAGATGCAGTGCGCCGCTGGGGGAGAGTCTGAAGAATATCTGTCCGGGAGGTCCTAGGTTCGAGTCCTGATGGCGGCAGGATTTTCGACACTAGTTTTTCAGCTAGGTCGAATTCAGTCACTGTCTGAAGGAGAATTCTAGCGTCCGGCTGCTCTGATCGGTAGTTTTCCGTGGTTTCTCCGATCAACGCCAGGCGAATGCCGGGCAGTACCCTACCCAACGGGCCACGGACCGCGCGCGATCTGTCCTCCCTCTTCCTTGTCCTATACTCTCCTCTTACAAACACACTTAAACTAACATGCACCACACTACCACATATTCCGGGAGACCGGTCGGGAGCTTAGAGCTTGTCCCAACTGGGGCGGTGCCCCGCTGGTGGGAGGGTCCTGGTTAGGGGGAACCCCACTAGCCAACCGGTAGATCGGTGCCGGATCTCGCCATCCAGCGGGGGAAGATCACCGCCATCTCCCGAAAAGCAACATGCACTACACGAACGGGACTAATGACGTCGGCGCTGCGTGGGGGAGATACACCGCCCTCAAGCTTGGAAGTAATACCGCTACCTCCAGGCTCTCTAGTTATTTATGATACTAGTGGTAAAAGTGACCTTTTATGTTCCTCGTAAGAAAAATTGCGACACGCGGCCGAGTGGCGCAATCCCACGAAGAAAATTAAAGCAGTTTTATCACATGTCGTAAACTAATTTTTAGACAGCCTTACTGACTTAGTGCTTTTTTGTACTTTATGTCTATTTTTCTTTTCTGTCCTTTCGTCTTTTTTTACCCCTTTTTCTTTCTGTTTTTTTCCTTTAAAAATTTTTTTAAACCTTCCCCTTTTGTTCTTTTGTTCATTTTTTCTTTCTTTCTTTTTCATTAGAGACTACCTAAAATGTATTTACTATATTACCGGTATTGATGATATGAGTTTCGTGCCCGGAAACACTGATCAATCAACAGTGCACATCCTCTTGAGAGCGTTAGTGTTTCCGGAGCGCTTTAGCTACTTTACTCACTAACCCTCAGCTACCGACGTGGAGTCCCTGGAACTATTCTGTCTTCGAGAAATTTCTGAAACCTACATTTACGCTTTATTTAAAATCTCATTCTTCTTGTATCTTCTAGTTTTAAGAAATGGTTGGAAGCTTTACTGTTGTGGAATGCCTTTTAGGAAAATTTCGTCAGAAGCACTCTTACTGAGTGCGCTTCGTGCTTGCAGGTAGTACTGTTTGCTCTGTGTCGCATCTGAAGAAAGTGCAATGTACAGAAAAACATTAGTCCGTTTAGAGGAATGAATATTAAGGATTATTTTGAAGACAATATTGCGCAATGAGTGAGCCAAAGGGCAGTAATTGTGAGAATGTTTCAGAATCATCAAATTGAATGTGGCTGTGACTCATCAAGATGTCAATCATGTGTAGAACCTGGGAAATAAGGCGATATTGAAGAGGAATTTCTTGTGAATGATGAACTAGAAGAATAAATAAATGATAATGCAAAATACTATACTGAAAGGACTAAAATGTCTGCAAGATTTGCAGAAAACATTCCGAAAGAAACTAGTGTCAGAATTTTAGTGTTTGGATACTAACAATTTTGTACTTGATTTTCAGTTCTACTGTATAGTAGTTTTCATTAATATATTTTTAACGTTCAATAATTTTGTGGATAATGATAAACTTGTTAAATTAAAGGTATGCTTAATTTTACTCAACCATTCCTAATCACATGGTATTCCTCATTAGATAACTTATTAACAAATATATCCTGATTAATATTTTCTTTAGTCATTATTTAACGTAAATGTCAATTCTCTTTACTTCAAATACAATTTCTTCTTTCTAGGGCTTTTATCCAGCCGACAGCCGGTTACCCTTTGCTTCCCGATGGGACGATATTCACCATACACTTTCATTTTTTATCGTAAATCACATACATACAAAGACAAGGGACAAACAACCATGCCTAAGCTGGACTGAACCGCGACCCTTCGGACCGAAGCGCTGAGTCGGTACTCCCTCTTAGCCACCTCGGCCATCCAGGTTGGCCAAATACAATTTAATATTGTAATATTTGAATATATATTTATAATTTACTTTTATTATTGTGGTTTGATTTTCCCCATATATAATAAAATTATTTATTATTGTTTGACATTATAAATGGCAAACGAGTAATACAATTGTTACAGTGTAATTCGCAACTACTTTTATTTATTATTTATTCCTTTTACTACTTAAAGAAGATTTTTACGGTTTTTCTATTTCTAAAACTATTGTTAAAAACTTTTGAAACACTATCTTCACTCTAGCTTTTAACACATTTTCCGTTGAGTCAAGGAATAAATGCTTATAATAATATTTTCTTTACTTCCAGGAAATAAATGAAGCTCTATTCATTTCAATAATGTAGATAAAGGCCAGTGTTGGTTTTGATTTAAATAAATAAATGTATAAACAATAATTAATTGAAAAATTATTTTTACACTTAAAACATGTTCACTAAATAAATAGTAATTTAACTAACATCCTGTGCAGCGTTTCGTGCCCGTTCAGACCATCGTGCGTCGTCAGCTAAGGGTTAACAAAGACCGATTTCCGGGCAGAAAACTTTAAAACGTGCAGTAAAACATCTAAACATTAAAAAAAATGCAATAAAAATTTCAAAACTTTACAAAATGGTGTTATATAGTTCATATTTCAGTTAATATACTTATTACCTTATTTTTATATTTTGATTGTGATATTTAAGATGAATGAACCATGATTGTAGTGTTTTTATGAGAACTGAATTTGTACATATTTTTAAACAATCCTATTTGACATTTTGAACATTATTCGCAGACAAAATTAAATTAACATAAAATATTGAAAAATACAAATATACCATCAGAAATCAAAAACTAGTGGTGCTAAAACAGCACTTACTTTCCTGCCTTTAGTAATGGTTATGTAATCCTATTTTTGCATACTAGCATTATAAACGACTTTTTATGTTGCAAGAAATCGTTCATAAAAGAGCCTTTAAGGCACAAATGATGACGTATTAGATTTAGGCGTGAATGATTGCGTCATCCAAAATTTACCAACGGGAAAAAAGAAACTTCGGGGGCAAAAGGAAAAATACCAACAGGTCGAATTCAGCTGTCTGGAGGAGAAGTAAAGCCGACTGTCCCATGTTATAGATTCACAGTATGAAAAATATCCTCAACCCTAAAAGAAGCCTCCGCGCTAAATTCAATACCTCCTTTTTCCGCTAGATGCTGAAAGAAGCGTAGTGAAATTTGCGTGGACAAATGGAAGAGCGAGCCTGACGGCTCAAGTCTCACCACGTAAAATAAGGCACTAACTACCTACCACTGAGCGGAATATAACGTGGATTGCACACGTTATATGTACCGATTTCTAAAGCACTAATTTTACGGTTTGTTAGGGCATTTTTATTACCAAATTAGTATTCTTGATCGAACGTGTTTTTAAAGCGAGTTACCTTAAACAAAAGGCTATTAGCAGGTATTTTTGTGAAGTATGATTGGTTCATTCATTCATATTTACAGGCACGTCCACTGCTATGGTCCTGAGTGCCTTTAGTATTGCGAATGTTTTGATACTAGGAAGCGGTACTTCCTGACGGATTGAGACTCGAGCGGACTCCATAGTGACAGATTGCGGGCGGTCCTTCTCCACCTAACTGCCCCAGTGTGGGCCAAGCTCCAAGCTCCGAACGGTCTCCGTACGTTGGTTAATAATCCCGCGCGCCAACAGCTGATAATTATTCCTGCAAGTGTAGTATGTTTTTTGCTCGGGAAATGGCGGTGATCCTTTCTCGCTGGATGGCGAGATTCGGCTATGACCTTCACGTCCGTTCGCGGGGTTTTCCGTAACTAGACATCTCCTAGCAGCGGGGCACCGCCTCAGCCGGGACAAGCTCTGAGCTTCTCCCAGAATATGTGGTAGTGTAGTGCAAGTTAGTGTATGTGTGTGTAAGGGAGGTATAGGACAAGGAAGAGGAAGGAAAGATTGCGCGCGGTCCGTGGCCCGTTTGGTAGGGTACTGCTCCAGCATTTGCCTGGTGTTGATCGGAGAAACCAAGGAAAACTACCGATCAGAGCAGCCGGTCGCTAGAATTCTCCTCCATACAGCGGTTATTTCTCACCTATCAAACTTTCAAAATTCAAAATTTATTGCTTATTTATCTCGAAATAGATTTATTACGGGAGTTTTTTGTTTGTTTTTTCTCCTTTCAAAATTGAAAAAATTTATTGCCTATTTATCCTGAAAATAGATTTTACTACATGGGAGTTTTGGTTTGTTTTTTCTCCCTTTCAAAATTCAAAATTTAAGTAGTATATGACTTAGTGTAGGGATCACAGAATTTTGAAAATGTGCACACAATTCACTTTTCCCCATAGCACGTCATACGCAGTTTTTAACTGTTTTTTGACGTAAAATAAATAAATAAATAAGCAAGTATCAAATATTCGCTACCGTCAGGTTTCGAACCTTATGAATAACCAAACAGAGGCACCGCAGGGACATCAGTTGATGCTCCGAGTCACCTAAACCGGTCCAACTTCTGAAGTTTCCTTTGATTTGTGTCTATTTCTGTATTGTATAAAATGCAGTAAATGGAGTTTTCTTATAGCTTCTTGCAAAACCCTGACATTCGTGAAACGTTTCATCACACCTCCATTAAAGAAGAGGGAAAGAAAAGGGTTAAAATAAAAGTTACGGAACATGAAAAGATATTGCAGAAACATTAATAATTATTCTCTGTTGCATTGTACCAACTTTAAGACACGGAATTCCTTTATATCCGGCCTCCTGTGATCACTTTGAACACGTTGAGAGCATTCGCTTTGGGAATGATAGATTGGTCTATATCGTGAGTCTTGTCACAAATGTCGTTTGATGTTCTTTTTCGCAACTTTGAAGCCGTTTCAAAAGAAAAATTGAAAACATATACTTCATATAAAAACGCCTCTCAAGCAATAATAATAATAATAATAATCACACACACACACACACAATACATTAATTTATGTATGTCCGTAACAAATGGCTATTAAAGAAAACTTTTTACTATAACAATTGCTAGCATTATTTCTTTTTTTGAAGTTCAATAATCACTTTAGGTTGCTTACTAGTATTTTAACCAGTTTGAAATCGAACGGCAGTAGTTATTTGGAATTTGATACTGCTAATAGAATACAGGGAACATTAATTGCGTCTCGCCAAAATAGGTAATTCTGATTTACTAAACACAAAGAATTCAAAGGGACATTTTACAGAATGTCAGATATGACGATATTTCAAACATCACTTTCTCTGCAGCATATCAGTGTCAAATCTATTTGTCAACATACAGAATTATTTTAGATTGCATGTTTTAATGTATAAAATCAGTTTTAATGTAGAATTTAATATTAAGCGATAAAACAAGCCTGTTTAGATACAGTTTAAAAAACTAATGAACTAAGTAATAAACATGTTTTAATTGTTCATAAATCATAACTTATGTATGAATGTACGAATTTAAAATGTGTATGTGTATAACACTTAGAGATAAATTTACAATTAGGTGTACACATTGATGGTGTTGTCTGATGAATGTCGTAATTTTCAACAATAATATATCCAACTATTGAATTCAACCAAACTGGGTAATCATTTAACTAATATGTATTGTTGTAAAATTCTACTATATTGTTCATTAAATAAAATCATTTTGTAATGAAATATACCCTGTATTAATATAAACGAAAATTAATAAAAGTTATTTACGATTTTAGCTGGTTAACTGTTAAATTATGGCTTAGATTTTATTAGATTTCATTTCCGCCATCTCCCGAGGAGAATCACGCACTACACATACGGGAGTAATGACTTTAGCAATTGGCGCGCCCGGAATCACTAATTAATAAATTAAAAATTCAAAACAAAATTTGCAAACTACAGTCATTATGAAATCAGCAACTTAAATACATATTATTAATAACGAAATCAGGAATGAAACTATGGATGCACCACAACCGAAAAAGGATCCACTATATGAAATATGAAGAAAGCGTGTTCTTGGTATGCCATCAGAATGGATTCCAAAACAAAAGTAATAGAATATAAGCCATGTGGCAAACAAAGTGTCAGGAGACCGAGGAAGAGAAATCGCAACAGACCCAAAGACAAAGAAGAAAAGGAAGAGAGGGAAAATATTTGAGTAATAAGAAAAGACACAGAAGACGAAGAAGAAGAAGAAGAATGAAGATTTTGAAGAAGAAGACGAAGAAGAAGAAGACGAAGAAGAAGAAGAAGAAGAAGAAGACGTAAAGACGTGAAGACGAAGAAGAATACGTAAAGACGAAGAAGAAGAAGACGAAGAAGAAGACGAAGAAGAAGAAGACGAAGAAGAAGAAGACGAAGAAGAAGAAGACGATGAAGAAGAAGAAGACGAAGAAGAAGAAGAAGACGAAGAAGAAGAAGATAGAAGAAGAAGAAGAAGAAGAATAAGAAGGACGAAGAAGAAGAAGACGAAGAAGAAGAAGAAGAAGAAGAAGAAGAAGAAGAAGACGAAGAAGAAGAAGACGAAGAAGAAGAAGACGAAGAAGAAGAAGACGAAGAAGACGAAGAAGAAGAAGACGAAGAAGAAGAAGACGAAGAAGAAGACGAAGAAGAAGACGAAGAAGAAGAAGAAGAAAAAGAAGACGAAAAAGAAGACGAAAAAGAAGACGAAAAAGAAGACGAAGAAGAAGACGAAGAATAAGACGAAGAAGAAGAACACGAAGAAGAACACGAAGAAGAAGAAGAAGAAGAAGAAGAAGAAGGCGAAGAAGAAGACGAAGAAGAAGAAGAAGACGAAGAAGACGAAGAAGAAGACGAAGAAGAAGAAGACGACGGCGACGAAGAAGAAGAAGACGAAGAAGAAGAAGACGAAGAAGAAGACGAAGAAGAAGAAGACGAAGAAGAAGACGAAGAAGAAGAAGAAGAAGAAGAAGAAGAAGACGAAGAAGGCGAAGAAGACGAAGAAGACGACGACGACGACGAAGAAGAAGAAGAAGAAGAAGAAGAAGAAGAAGACGAAGACGTGTCTCCAGCGCTTCCACGACCTGGTGGCGCAGTCGCCCCCTCGCTGTCGTCTCGTTTGGCATTTGTTTCATCCCCATCTCCTTCCCGCGCAGTCTGCTCATCCTGTCCTGCTCGCCTCTCCCGCGTCGCACGGCAACGCCCATAAGTGTAGATTCTAAAGACAGCATACACGGGACAGTTCTCGTGCGGGAGAAAACGTGCAACCAGATCGTAATGCTTTCTATAAGGATCATGTTCGTAATTCTTCATGCGGAAAGCCTACAATTTGACTTAAGCGCCCCTAGCGGCAGAATAATAATAACAATAACAATAATAATAATAATAATAATAATAATAATAATAATAATAATAATTGTCTTTATTTGTGGTGAGGCTCAGGCCTTGAGGCCTGCTCCGCCTATCCACTTTAATGAATTTACAATTTTAAAAATTATACTTGAGGCGTTATGATGTAATTGTAATTAAGATTAACTCTCATTTTATGTCGCAGAGGGAAAAAGTCAATTTGTGGCTATCAACTACATTAATTTATCTGTGCGAGCCAAACGAATTTATTGTCAATTTTTATTTATTCTTGAAATTTTGCAAAATGGAAAGACCTGTTGTAAGAAACATTGTTTTTTCTGAACGTTTAGAAAGGTTAGCATAAGAAATTGTTTAGACATGGTGTTGTAAGATTATTTGACTTGTATTTTCGTCCACAAATCAATGAAGGTTCATTAGTTCTGTTTCAAAGATAATGAAGATTGGTGTTGGTGGCGTGGTGTGGATATACACCAATGATGTATAAGATATACATCATTGATATACACACATGTTTGTGTCTGACAATCGAGATGCATGTGAGCCTGTCAGTCTGCATAGATGGAAGGATAGATGATTGGAATAAATGACTAACAGCAGGATGCATAATCACAAATTGTGAAGGTTTTCAACCAAAACGTCATAAACACATCAGAGTAAGACTATAGTATATTGTTTCTTGTGCTGTTCCGAGATTATAAAAGATGACTTTGAGTTACCTTACGAAACCCTTGTAAAATTTTCAAACTTTTCTGGAAAATGTTGGCAAATTTTTAAAAAGTTTTTTCTTGGAATACAGCAAAATATTTATACAAATAGCATAGTTCCTATTTTCAACAAAACCTAAAAAAATTAGAAAATTGAAATGTTAATTTTCTCCTATGTGTTCTGCGCCTCCTATATTAAAGTCCAAATGATTCTCAATGCAGTTTATCCATCAATTTTAGATTCTCGAATGATCTCATGCATTTATTTTAATGAGTAGTTGTTGAGTAATAACTAGTAATTTGACAAGAGGTGAAAATGTCGCCAATGTTCCATTTACAGGTTTGAATTCTGCACACAGTAGAGGCTGATCAATTTTGTGACTACACTTGAATTCCGTGCAATCCAAAAATAGAGTGATGCGTTAAGTCACACACTATTTAATAAATAATTTACAAATCAATACCAGGCCAATAATGACGTACGCTTGCCCGATATGGGGAAATTCAGCAAAATCTAACATAAACATACTGAAAACTATACAAAATAAAGTTCTAAAAATTATGATTAAAGCCCCATAGTTTATTTCAAACAAGCAAATCCACCATGAACTGCAAATTCCCACAATAAAAGGAGACATTTCAAATCCTCTGAAGACTTCTTATCGCCTCTGTTACTCTCGCAGAGCTCCATATTCAACCTTGGACGCACAGCAGAACCGAACTTACGTATAAATTCACGCTTCCCTAAAGATAGATTCCAACCACCATAAATCAGCAGGAAATTGTTCTCATGATATATCCTCCGTCGAATAATCATATCAACGATCATTCTCTGTAATTTCAATTTTCTTTCAAAAATAATTAAAATTTTTCAACATAAACCAAAAACATTGAACTCACCCATTCAGGGCACTCACAGTGAGGAAATAAACCAAACGTTATGTATGATTCTATTCACAACCCTGAAAAACATATATGTATGTTGAAGAAGAAAATAAATAAATAAAAAGTCAAAAACAAGCAAAAAAAGACGATAACAACTGGCTCTTGACGAGTTGGGAACACTGCGTCGAAGGTCACGTGTGGAGAAATCGGTTCCAGTGCGCGTCTGTTATATTGTTGTGACCGGGCCACGCATGTATGTAACTGTAATTTTAATACTACGAGTACAATAAATTTTTCTTCGTTTTACATTGTAGTTTGAAACACCCTTATGTATTCTTTTATTCCTAATCTATTATTTTATTCTTTTATCTCCTTATTTTTTTTCTTTTTCTGCGTAACTGAGTTTTTGCAACCTGAGAACCATCAGCCCCAGTTACCTCGGAATTATCGCGACTTACTGCATTGTATTTTCTACTACTGTGTGTATTTGCCTGAACCTATTCTTCCATTATTTCAAATAAAAATATTTATTGAATTTCAAAGACGTTCGAGTTTAGTTTGTTTTCAAAATCCGAACCAAGTAAATATTTATAAGTAAAAGATTGTCAAATTTCTTGCTACTATGCGTAGGTAATACGTTATGTAAAAATAACATTTAAACCGAACGATGTGATTGCTAGGTCCAATTTAATCGCTGTCTGTAGGAGAATTCTAACGGATGGCTCCTCGGATTGGTAGTGTAGAAAATCCTGCCGCCGTCAGGACTCGAACTTAGGACTATGGTCGAGGCGCTGCAGTGATGCACTGAGCTATCGCTCCCGGTTTCACGGTTGGTATATCTACAGAATTGAAGACAATTTGGTATGATTCTGACCAAGTGGAAACCTACGACTTCAGTCTTTTTGGTCATTCGTTTGATTGATTGAGTGATTGATTGACTGGTTTGTTTTTCCAAGCACATCAAGGGCTGTATTCAGTCACGTATGTGCAGCGATTTTATCACGGAGGTGGTGATGGTCTTCTCTAGCTGGATGGCCAGATCAGGTGCCGACCTACCGTCGCCTAGTGGGTTTTCCCCAAACCAGGACTCTCCCACCAGCGGGGCACCGCCCTAGCCGGGACAAGCTCTAAGTCCCCGACCGGTCTCCCGGAATATGATAGTAGCATGCGTAAGTGAGAGGATAGGACAAGGAAGAGGAAGGACAGATCGCACGTGCTCCATGGCCCGTCGGCAGTAGGGTAATTGCCCGGCATTCGCCTGGTGTAGATCGGAGAAAACCACGGAAACTACCATCCAGAGCCGCCGGCTGCTAGAATTTCCTCCAGGCAGCGACTGACATCCAGTTAGCGATGAGTTATTCAGGGCTTCTTGGGTATGCTAATAATGAACCTGCACGATCGAGTTGCCTCTTTTTATTCATTTCGTTTCTTGAAGGAATTTTCTGAAATTGTCAATGTTATAACGTGTTTCAAACGTTTAGCCGGCAAAACATTTCACTTTCAAATCCTTTCATTTTCTATTAAACCGCCAACGATGCAAGAATGACTCTAACTTTCCGTTCTGGACTAACCACTGATTTACCAGCGTTGAAAGAGAATTTCGATACTCCTTTTTCCAACCTACTTCTTGCTCTGTAATGTAAACACATTAAATGCTATTAGAATACGTTGTTTTATGAACGTTTTACGATTGCACAGGAACCGGAGTAACTTTCCTGCAACAGTCTTTGAACCATTTCTTCTCAGTGTTCAAAAGTTTTTAAAATTAATAATTATTAAATAATTGGATATTTTATTAGTTCATAACTTTCTATTATTTATTATTATATATTTATTAAGTTATCTATCATTAAATTCATAAACTATTGATTATTAATTTCGTGTTTGTATTGAAGAGTTGTGTCGTGGAGTGGGGTGAAGTGAATAATATTTTGAGAAAGAAGTGCCAGGGAGTGAAGTAAATAGTTATATGTTTAATTTAATAGTCATGTATCTTGCATTGAAATATGTATACCATCTCGATCAGGTTTTTCGTCCAGTTTCCCTGGATCCATTGAGCAAATGCTGAGATGGCCCCTTGTTTTGCTTCTGGACATAAATGTAACTTCATTTTCTGTGCACGTCTTCTAGAATTCAGTGGGAAATACAATTATTTAAATTATCGCTTCCATGTTGTCGCGGCAGGAAGTAATAAGAGCCAAAATTTATTGCTTATTTATCTTTGAAAATAGATTTTATTAAATGAGAGTTTTTTTGTTTTTTTTTCTCCCTTTCAAAATTCAAAATTCAAAATTTATTGCTTATTTATCCTTTAAAATAGATTTTATTACATGGGAGTTTTTTGTTGTTTTTTTTCTCCTTTCAAAATTCAAAATTTATTGCTTTGTTTATCTCTGAAAATAGATTTTTAATATATGGAGTTTTTTGTTTTTTTTCTCCTTTCAAAAATCTAAAATTTAAGTAGTATATGACTTAGTGTAAGGACTGTTATAACTTGAAAATGTGCACACAATTCACTTTTCCCCATAGCACGTCATACGCAGTTTTTAACTGTTTTTTGACGTAAAATAAATAAAAAAATATCAATCAATCGATCTACTTTAACAGCAGTCAATAGTATTTTTCAGAGCATTGCCACATCGCTTTTGGGCGATTCCGACCCTTGGACGTGATACAACAAAAAGTTTGGGGGCATAAAATGCGTTTTGCCACTACTTCTGACGCGATTTTAGTGAGAGATTTTAAGACGCTTTCACGTTTAATGCATTTGCGTATAATTTTACGTTTGCACGAAAGCAGTCTTGATTTATAAATAGATCCGATTATATCCACCACATTTAGCTAAAGACTTCTTATCGAATAAGATGAAATATCTCTGCGTAGTTAAACAATTTAACAACCCGTTCATGCACGTCATAAATTTTAAAATGTCTTCAAGGGAACGAATAGTTGCAGGTAGTCGTACTTCCTTATATAATTAAGATAACGACAGCAGTAGATGAATCTATCTCTTCAAATAATTTATTCACTAATATCTATCTAATGGCTTAAATATGTGTGTGGCGTCATACATGTATTACCACTGAATATTATAATCAGCCAGAGAGTTATTCAAGTGCCGGAGCCATTGCATAGAATACTACTGCGGACCGCGCGCGATCCCTCAACTTGCAACAAAAAAAGATGCAACACCAATTTATTGCGCAATGCTGTACCAACGTTTTTCCACCAGAGCGAAGTTACTGAGCGTAGGGCACTAAACCATTGCATTGCATTCACTGAAAACTCAGGCGCTCCTCAGGGATATTTGACACGAATCTTCAGACCCGTCCTTGATGGAGATTGCATTGTCACGAAGGGCCATAAAAATAGTGGCAACGCGATCGATAAAGGGCTCCCGAAATGAAGGGCGCCGAGAAGGGTCGGTCAACTTCGAGGAGGCCGAGTAGAGGAGAGGAGGCTGATTTTCATACTAAAATACAAAGATAGATCGACTAGTCACGCCAGGAGCCAGCCGTTCAGGAGAATTACAGGCCGGCTACTCTGATCGGTAGCTTCTTCTGCGGTTTCTCCGATCACCAGGTGAATGCCGACAGCACCACCAAATGGGCCATGGGCCTCAAAGTGATCTTTTCTACCACTTCCTTGAACCCATCCTCATCACTTACATGCACTACACTAACGCACATGTCGTGAGATCGGTCGGGAGTTTCGAACTTGTTCACACTAGGGCGGTGCCCCACTGGTGGAGATAGATTTACATTCTTTTTTTTTACAGTTTTACTTTCTCGTTGTTTATAATAACCACTCAAACCAAAATCGCAGTCGTGAAGAGAAAAATTATAAAAAGCAAAATTATTTTTAAAAAAAGGTAAATCATAGAATACAGTTAATGCAATAAACAATATAATTTCTCCACATTGAAACATACAGGTAATTCATAAACCAAAATATTTTATTTTCTCTGTAACGCGGTTTTTTTATAGGAAAAAATAAATGATCATTTGCGTGCCACATTTGAAATGTGTACCTTTAGCTCTTAATTTATGCCAAAGAGAGGCTACAATTATTCTATTTGAGGTTAGACGCCAAATATGAATTAATTTTGGCACCTATGGGTTATCGACGTTAGTAAGGGTTTTTAAACTTCCCTTGCAAAATACAATTTCGTTGGAGATACGAATTTAATATAAACTCACAACTATTCAAATTCTAACGGCCATTCACAGTAAGCATGATTGCAGGCATGTCGATTTATCCTCCGCAGGTTTAGTTTACCTTCTTGAACCCCGTGTATTCCTATTTCTGTACTCTGGTACTTGTCTGCATGTCACAAATACTACATTTCAGATAGTGAAGCAGGAAATATTTCATCCCTCTTCCTTCTCTGTCATCTCTCCTTATAAAGAATTACAGTTACATCATAGATGAAAGTCTGGCCCGGAAACAATCAATCAATTGATTGATTGGCTCCTAGAACAGAATTACCAAATAGTGGGGGAATAAATACGGCAAAATAGGTAAAATAAAATTATTTTAACTAATTCAGAATGTCTTGAAAACTTAAAAAAAGTTGTATCCAGATAATTTAAACCTGTAAAACATACTACATATACGTAAAACATACACGTGAATTCACCATACATATGTGATCTTGTAAGAAAAAACATCCATCTGCAATAGAAATTTAGTACTGAAGGACAATCCGAATATAGTGGAAAAGTCGGAAAGATTATTAGCAGTTATAAGATGAGACATTCATTTTCTCAGGATTGATACAAGATTATTTTAGCAATACTTCTTTCATGTTGTCAAGCAAAGTAATGATAATGTTTTATCTACCCAACAAATTTTGGTTGACTTTATTTTTATTGCACTAGAAAAACTGGGAAAAGTCATATAAATGTATTTTGAAGGAATAGTGTCCGTTCATGTTTTTACTGAAGTTTACCTTTTCTTTTATAAACTACATAATATCAATAATGTATTCACAGGAAAATAAGAAATGCTTCGTATGAAACATTGATTTCCTTTGAAGTTTAAGAATGACCATTCATAACTCATTGTTTGGGAGAGGGTTTTTCATCGAAAAGCCATTCTCTCCTGTTCACCTCTATTAATCTGATTGCTGTTCATTTAGTCATGCGACATGCTGTCACACGTCTATTGTCGCCACGAAATGACTATTGAGAAAGGTCTATTGAAAAGACATGTTAATTCTGAATCGACACTCTACCTACAGAGTTCTTTATATAAATCATAAATCTGGTGAAGGTGTGTGAAGGTGCATTTAAATACTCCGTTAATAGCTATTCCTTTTTTTAATACAGCCTGCCCTCCATATATGGAACCTCTACGTATATATCAAACATCTCTTTAAATTTAATTGCTTTTCGGGCCCTTGAAATCGCGTTTAAATATGTTTCTATATAACGAAAATTAATTCTATATACTAAACTAATTTTCTGACTTAGCAATTTTTTTATATGAAATAAAAATATACAGTACATACTATAAATGATGTTTCTTAATATTAGCATTGTTTTACATTGAAGAAGATTATTACTATTGCGGAAAATATAACTACCTTCTGGACGTTTGTATAATTGAATTAATGTTTATAAAACCCAACGCTTTGTGTCCAATTTCCAGCTTTGTTGTGAAGATAACTCCACTCTTTTCTCTTTCCGAGGACCGGGAGGTCCTAGGTTCGAGTCCTGACGGCGGCAGGATTTTCGATACTAGCTTTTCAGCTAGGTCGAATTCAGTCGCTGCCTGGAGGAGAATTCTAGCGGCCGGCTGCTCCGATCGGTAGTTTTCCGTGGTTTCTCCGATCAACACCAGGCGAATGCCGGAGCAGTACCCCACGCCACGGACCACGCGCGATCTTTCCTTCCTCTTCTTGTCCTATCCTCTCCCCTTACACACACATCTCACTAACATGCACTACACTACCACATATTCCGGGAGACCGGTCGAAGCTTAGCGTTTGTCCCGCAAGCGGTGCCCTGCCAGTGGAGAGTCCTAATTAGGGGAAACCCCACTGGCCGACCGGTAGTTCACACCGGTAGACCCCACCGGTAGTTCGGCGCCGGATCTCGCCATCAGCGGCGAAGATCAGCAGCCATTTCACGAGAAAAACATGCCTTACAGTGACGGGACCAATGACTGAAGCAGTTGTCGCGCTGGAACACGAAAAATCATCAATCAAACGCCCCTTCAGAGAAGGAATAATGCCACTTCGTGATAGAATTGCATTATGTATATGGGACAAATTATCATAGGTAATACCAGGAGTACTTTGGAAATTGTCGATAAATCTCCGACTCGTGAAAGGAGGAGGATTTATCTGAGAATTTCCAAAGCACGAGTGGTATTTAGTAGGACTATTTCTCGAATGAAATTACGTCCAACAGAGTTCCAAAATGAACCAAATATTGAAAATAACTAACAGCATGTTAAATCAAAGAGTTTATGTTATAGTGCATATGCAGTTATTTGCACGTCAACACAGCGATTGATACCGCCTTGTAATAGATGTGTCGCAGCTTATTAATATGACCAGTAGGAGGAGCAATAACAAACATTGATAGTAAAGACGGTACCCTTAAGATTCAACACACCCTGAATCCTGAATCAATAGACATTCAATGAAATAATGGCAGCAATCTATCTTAAAAGAAATCTACAGTACCCAACTTCACTACACCATCTGCCATCCTTGTTCTCAACATGAAGAATTGATTGATTGATTGATTTTTTCGTGTTTCCGGGCGCGTCAACTGCTTCGGTCATTAGTCCCATTAGTGTAGTGCATGTTTTCTCGGAGATGGCGGTGATCTTTCCCCGCTGGATGGCGAGATCCGGCGCCGACCTACCGTCGATTAGCGGGGTTCTCTAACCAGGACTCTCCCACCAGTGGGGCATCGCCCCAGCCGGAAAAGTTTCTGCTCCTGACCGATCTCCCCGAACACGTGTTAGTGTAGTGCATAATAGTGGGCAAATAAGAGGAGAGGATAGGACAAGGAAGAGAAAGGACACATCGCGTGCGGTCCGTGGCCCGTTTGGTTGGGTATTGCTCCGGCATTCGCCTGGTGTTGATCGGAGAAACCACGGAAAACTAACGATCGGAGCAGTTGGCCGCTAGAATTCTCCTCCAGACAGCGACTGAATTCGACCTAACTGAAAAGCTAATGTCGAAAATCCTGCCGCCGTCAGGACTCGAACCTAGGACTTCCCGGGCAGAGGTGCTACAGTGACATCAGTTGATGCACTAAGCTACCGCTCCCGGTCAAATATGAATAAGAAATTCAAATTATTATTCATTTCGATGAATGAATAAGTTACGACAATCTCCGTGTATACAAAGGACGGGAAACGAACGTAACAGAAATCGATATATCTTGACATTCTTACGTTATCGTAGATGCCAATGTTTGAACAAAAGTTTCCACTCTACTATAAAAATGCGAGATATATTTCTGGAATACAATGCTACAGAAAAACGAATACTTCAATAATCGATAAAGTGAATGCTATCTAACAGTAGTTTGCAGGAACAGATTCTATCTTCTCTGGCGGTGAATCGATACATACATTAACATTTCCAAAGGACACGCGGGTAGTCGACTCCAGCATAGTGTACACAGGAGAGGACAATGACATAAAGATCAATACAAAGCAAATACGGAAAGAAGGGGCTGACCATGAAATACACATGTAATGTGCTTCCTTTACACGCTTCTCGCATCACGAATTTTAGATCAAATAATCCCAGCAACGCAGAGGTATAAAGGTTCCCCTGCATTGCCGGAGCCCATAGGTAAAATTTAAATTTCTTTGATGATTTTTACAATTGTGATAAATTAATAAATTGAGGAAACTAATAACATGTGCATTAATTTAAACAAAAATATGCTCACTTTTTTGGCTCTACAACAAAAAAATGCTGCTATAGAATAGTACAGACTTTATCGTACAGTTAGTTTCCTATCTTTGGGTTGCTGTTTTTTCCACCACCCTTCTAAATCTATCGGCGCATCTAGAAAACATTTGTTTGTATTTTGTTGATGTTTCGGTTGCTAATTAGCAGTAGAATTGATATATGACTTTAAAAATATTATAGAAAAGTAAAAATGATTATATCTGCAAATTTCCATTTAAACAATTTGAAGCTTAGAGATTTGGGAATATGTCGTTTGGACGATACTGAAAAATGCCGTTTTGAGCTTTTTTCAAAATTTTCAGCTTTCTTTAGAAACTATCAGCACTACTTGAAGCACTTGCATTCAAAACATTGATACGTATGAAAATGCTGGTCAGATTAAGGACGAAGAGATACTAAAAATTACAATTTACAATGATTGGCAAATGATCTTTATTTTATTGAAGCCTTTATGATTTTGATAAATTAATACCAATTGATACAATTAATAATATATATGTGAATTTATTGAAAAAATGTTCAATTTAACGCTAGCCAATAAGAAAACTAATGTTAGAGAATAGTGCTGTTTCACACTCAATTATTTACTAATATTTTAGTCTGCTCACTTACTGATTTGCACCATTTTCTTTCCTGCTGCAACCTATCAGCAACGTCTACAAGCATTTTGTTTTCATATATTTTTTTTTAATTTTTCGGTTGGTCAATGGAAATAAAAAGTGAACTAAAGAATATTATATAAGAGTAAAACTGGTTCTAAATGCACATTTTCATTGAACATTTTGGAATCATTTTGGAGAAAATGTATTTTGATCATTTCTGAAGAGGCAGATTTTTGAACTCACTTTTTACCAGTTTAGGTGACTCAGAACATGAATTAATGTCACTGGGTTGTGCCTTCGACCGTAAATCACAAGGTTCGCGTCTCGGCGGTGGTAGGATTTTGCAACCAGCCAGATAGCCGAAGCGTCTGAAGGAGAATTCCTAACGTTCAGCTACTTCCATCGGCAGTTTTCCGTAGTTTCCCGATCAAACCCAGGCGAATGCCGGAGCAGTACCCCAACAAACGGGCCACGGACAGCTTGGTTTAGTTTTTGGTTTGGTTTTTCGTGTTTCCGGGCGTGTCAACTGCTCTAGTCATTAGTCCCGTTCGTGTAGTGCATGTTTTTTCTCGGGAGATGGCGGTGGTTTTCCCCCGCTGGATGGCGAGATCCGGCGCCGACCTACCGTCGGCTAGTGGGGTTTCCCCCTAACCAGGACTCTCCCACCAGCGGGGCACCGCCCCAGTCGGACAGCTTCAGTTCGACCGGCGTAGTGCCGCAGTGTAAGTGTGTGTGTAAGGGGTGAGGACAGGACAAAGGATAAAGGAACAGCGTGAGGTCCGTGGCTCGTTTGGTAGGGTATTGCTCCGGCATTCGCCTGGTGTTGATCGGAGAAACCACGGAAAACTACCGATCAGAGCAGCCGGCCGCTAGAATTCTCCTCCAGACAGCAGCTGAATTCGACGTAGCTGAAAAGCTAGTGTCGAAAATCCTGCCGTCGTCAGGACTCGAACCTAGAACCTACCGGTTAGAGGCGCTGCAGTAGCATCAGTTTATGCACTGAGCTACCGCTCCCGAATATCCGCCATTTTCTTCTTTGTCCTATCCTAACCCCTTACTTATTCATACTTACTCTTACATTCACTACACTACCACCCATGTCGAAAGACCGGTCGGGAGCTTAGAACTTGTTTCGTTTGGGGCAACACTGCAGGGGAGAGACGAAGGCGAAAAAATGCGTCACATTTCACCACTCCAGTTGTGAAGAACGACCACATCCTCAGGTAACTAGTCCTGCTAGTGCAGTGAATGAACTACACTAACAGGACTAATGAGCATGGAAGTTTAGGTACCCGGAAATAACAATGAATCAACAGCTCCAAATCATTCGTACTGCACATCTCTCTCTTGATTTCCACAGCAATTTAAATCCACACAATTAATTCGTTTCTGTCCGGATGTTCGCGGGGTGCGAACCCTGAAGGGTGATGCCACTCTCTCCCGACACCTCTAGAGATAAAACATTCAACACACTAACGGGAATAAGGACCGCAGCAGTTATTGTGAAATCATCAATCATTCAATCAATCAACCGCTCCGATTCACCTGTAGCGTATACCTTTGTCTGGGTATCAGTACAATTTAAATCTTTTCCATTCATCTCTGTCCGGGTGGTGCGGGATGGGGCGAACCCAGAAGGGTGAACTACACTGTCTCCCGACACCTCAAGAGATTAAACATTCAATACACTAACGGGACTAACACGTCCGGCAGATGCCCCAAATCATCAACCGACCGCCCGATTCATCTGTTTCGTATAAATTCTAATCTGGGTATCAGTACAATTTAAATTCTTCACCCCTCTCTGTCCGCTGTGCGGGGCGCTGAAATCAGAAAGGTAAGTGTTGCCACTCTCCTCGCGGCGTGCGGCGGATCGATGCAGAGCGTCGCGTGCGACTTGCCGAGGCGGCGCGCACACGCTTCTGCAACCGCAAATGCCTTGCCCCACCCTCCCTCCTTCCTTCCCTGCCCGCGAGCGGCTTCCGCGTTCGGGCGGCTTCAACTGCTTTACGGCCTGGCGAGCGTCGCTTGCGCATTCGCGGGCGCGCGGGTCTTATAATGCCGAAGCGACGTTGGGCGATGCGTGGTGTCTCGCGAGAAGGGTGGCTAGCGTTCTATTTCTTCATCATCATCCCGCTCCTTTTCATCCTCGTCTTCTCTTCTATCCCTCTTCTGGCCTCTCTTCTTCTTCATCCCCTTCGTCTTCTTCTTCATCCTCGTCTTCTTCTCTTCATCCCTCGTCTTCTTTCTCCATCTCGTCTTCTCTCTTTCATCATCCTCGTCTTCTACTTCATCATTATCCCCGTCTTCTTCCATCATCCTCTTCTTTTCCTTATCCTCGTCTTCTTCATTATCCCTGTCTTCTTCATCCCCTTCTTCTGCCTTCTTCTTCTTCTTCTCTCATCCCCTCTTCGTCTTCTTTCATCCTCTTCTGCCCCTCTCTTCATCCCTTCTTCTGTCTCTCTCTTCATCCTCCTTCGCCTCTCTTCATCCCCTTCTTCGTCTTCTTCTTCATCCCCTTCTTCGTCTTCTTCTTCATCCCCTTCTTCGTCTTCTTCTTCTTCATCCCCTTCTTCGTCTCCTTCTTCTTCTTCATCCCTTTCTTCTTCTTCATTCCCTTCTTCGTCTTCTTCTTCTTCATCCTCTTCTTCGTCTTCTTCTTCATCCTCGTCTTCTTCTTCAACCTCGTCTTCTTCTTCAGCCTCGTCTTCTTCTTCATCATCATCATCATCCTCTTACTTCATAATTATCCTCAAGCCCTTCTTCTTCATCATCATTATCCCTGTCTTCTCTCTTCATCCTCGTCTTCTCCATTCTTGGCGTCTTCTCCATTTGGCGTCTTCTCCATTCTGGCGTCTTCCATTCTTGGCGTCTTCTCCATTCTTGGCGTCTTCTCCATTCTTGGCGTCTTCTCCATTCTGGCGTCTTCCATCCCCGCTTTCTTCAACCTCGTCTTCTTCTTCAGCCTCGCCTCTTCATCATCATCATCCGTCTTTCACTCACAATTATCCTTCGTCTTCTTCTTTTCATCATTGTCTCGTCTTTCTTTCATCCTTTCGGTGTCTTCTCCATTCTGGCGTCTTTCTCCATTTCTGCGCTATGTCTTCTCCATATGTCTTCATTTCGGCGTCTTCCATTTGGCGTCTTCTCATTCTTGGCGTCTTCTGGCGTCTTCATTTTTTGGCGCCTTCCTCCATTTGGTCTTCTCCGCTTCCTGGTGTCTTCTCCATTTGTGCCTTCTCCGCGTCTTCTCTATCTCGTCTTCACCCGTCTTCTTCAGCCCGTCTTCTTCATCATCATCATCATCTCAATCTTTCTTCTTCAATTGGTCCTCGTCTTCTTCAGTTAGGTCTCAACTTCTTTCTCATCTCCACCATTCTGATAAATCTTTCTTCCAGTTTCGCGCCTCTGATGTCTTCTCCATTCTTATGTCTTCTCACTTCTGTCTTCGTCTTCATCCGCCTTCTCTTCATCCCCTGTCTTCTTCATCCTGTTCATCCTCGTTCATCTGTCTTCTTCATCTGCACCACCTTCTTTCATCTCTTCACCTTCTGTCTGCCTTCGGTTTTTCGTTCGCCTTTCCTTCGTTCACTTCTTCGTCTGCATTATTCGCTCACAGATCGGGCCGAGGGGATCGCATCGCTGCGAGCGAGGCGAATGTTCTCTTACGGCGGCGGCGGCTCCATTCGAAAGCAGCCGACTACGCTCAGATTACGAACCTTCGGAACCAGGTGCTCGATCTGTTGTCCCCGTTTCGACAAACGGTGCCAATGGATGTAGCGTATTGCAATGTAAATTCAAACGGCGCAAGAGGGAAGAACAGTATCGTTGTTAGCGATACTCGTTGTCGGCTCTTCTCCAACGTACATCTTCGTCATTAGTCGTCATCAAAACACGCTTACGTAGCTTCAACGCCCCTTTCGAAGCACTTCTGTATCATATTTTTTGTATTTGTCGTACTGCCGGTCGTTGGCATCAATCAATAAGATGTATTTATATTTGGGCACTGTCATACCTTGAAATTGTCTCACATAAAGCGAAGTCAAAAACAAATATTTAAACGGTCTTCATAATCGTAACGAAGTTCAATCCATCGCAGAGACATTATTAACCATGCCGTTAATATTCGGTAATATTTCCAACGTCGGGTTTACCCAAAGAAAATTCCAATTGTTTATGAATGGCTTAACACAATACAAAGACTCTTCAGAATATGGTTTGTTCCAAAGTTGTTATTTCAGTTTCGCATTGATCAATAGTCTTGTCAGTAATGTAAATGAGCTCATCGATTTATTTATTATTTCTCGAAACTCGAATTACTCACGATTCTTCGACAAGATCATTGATCGCCACCGCGACTAGCGCAATATCAATACTTGTCGTCGAAAATTTTGCGATGTCGAACACATTTAGCACACGACTTTACTCAATATGCGTAACATAAAATAATCGCGGATTTCAATGCTTGGGGTTTAACATACATCTTCAAAGCATGTGCATTGTAGTATTCACTGCCTTCCACCCGACATACAGGGTTAACCGCTGCAATATTTTTTTATCGATCCAAAGATCATTTTTCAAAGCTCGAAGTTCTTGGCAGTTATCCATGTTTGAAACGGGTTCGTTCAATGTAAACAATGACACGATGTCATAATGACTGTTTCTTTAAATTTTTATAATATTGTTACAATAAAATAAAGCGGTATGCAATAAGTTTACAATGTTATTTTTTGCAATCATAAGAAATATTACGAATTCATTTGATGTCTTTTCGTTCGGCAATATTCGTGTAGCGACAATATAACAAATATAATATATTTATTAGAGTTCACGAGATATTTCGAATGAATTAGAACTATTTTTAGTTTTATTATATTTTACATATTTTGTATAATCACATTACAGCTGAGCCTTGAGTTCCTTTACCAGCAGCGATGAGCCAAAAGTTTGATCTAGCTTTGGTAATGTCGAGCCTGAACATTAGATGCTGCGCATTTGTAATATGTGTTACTTACCACCTTTCTTACAAATCAAATGAAATGTTGCTGCGTTATATGACCCATATTCCAAGCCATGATCCGTTCCATCATATCTTCAGACGCACGCGAGTTAAAAATATTTCAGATGACGGATTTGTGAACAAAAAATACACCACGTGCTTGGTCATTTTTAAAAGAGACACAACTATCGAAAACAACTATATTTACGAAAATAGTAACGCATAGTGCCAGCTGATCAGGTGGCTACTTCTCCTCACCCATCAAAATATCATCAACATTGCAATATATTCTATTGAATGTAATTTGGTTGGTTTTTCGAACAAGCCCTCTATATGTGGTGCCAGAGTCCAATTGCTTTCGTAGCGGTAGAAACTTGGCTTGTTTCACCTGAATTTTGTTACATTGACAAGATTGCCTCATGCTGATAATGTTGTAGGAACAATTTCTAACACAATAAGGAATTTTTATTTCACATATTTCTGCTTTTCACATTTATTTGAAAACTAGAACAGCTAAATATGCAATATAGTTTCGTATTTTCTTATTGCAATAAATTCCAGCCCCTAGTGTTGAGGATGGTGAAGAGAATGGTTTGAAAATAAGACAAATAAAAATATTTTCAATAAAGTAGTGGTTCGATTGCCTGGTTACCGGTTTCATACATAGGTTACCAGGTAGCATTCTCGCCTCTGAGCTTAGGTTGAATATACCTTATATGCAAATAACATGGACGGCCGAGCCTTCTCTGAGAGTAGCCGGATGCAATAAAGTCTACTTGCCAGTGACGGCTTGGTTAAAATACAAACAAATGTGCGTATTAGCGACAGAAATCGTGTTGTTAAAACGAAGAACAGTGCGAAACAAAATTTAAATTTACCCGAGTGAAAAGAAATCGATTTCGATATCACAAAGAAAGAACAGATGCAGTCTCTGGTGGAAACATACGAACAAAGATCTGAAAAGTCAATTCCGAAAGAACAGACTAAAAGAACCCGAATAAAAACATAGTACGAAAGGCGAGAATGTATTGCTTTCGTTCGAAAATATCTACAGGCTAATGAACGTAAAGCTCGTGACCTGAAAAACAGAAATGCTTCCGTAGTCGTGAAATCACTTTCGGGATCGGTTCTCAACACCGCGTGCCTTTGACAAGCTGTTTTATTGAATCGTTCCAGACGCTGTTATCACAAAGTGGAACTGTTATTTGCCAAAACGCATCATCGCATACCCCAAATATGAGCTGCAATGTTCAACCGCCAAGAATTGCGCGTAGCTTCCAGACAATTTATAAATTGTACTATCGTATTCACTTCTTATACGATTTATCAAAAGAGTGTGTTTAGAATAATGAAGCAATCTTTCAATATTATTGACTTTTATTTCATAGTGTTCATTTAAGCAAACGGAAATATACTTTACGATGGACTTCTGGTTTTCGTTTGATATTCATTGTTTTTTTATTATTTAACCAAATCATCAGGTTATTAAAAATTATTAATTATTTTCTTTATGGACAGCGGTGTTTAATGGTTTGTTCTGACATACAATCGAACATGTAACACCGAAACACCCATGCAATACTCGTGAAAAGGGCTCTCGTTTTTGAGATCCCGACTTTTATAAAGCTTTCGATCTTCTGCGAAACTATTTAATATTGATATTTTAAGGTGCCGTTAAGAATGAAATATTTACCCTGAGTTTCCCAATTTGTAAATACAGAAGTCTGTTCAATATTCTCGAGTTCATGATCATGATTTATACTTCGTCTTCAAAGTTGTAAGCCACAATCAGTTTCAGTAGTCCCTCGTAGTAAAGACAGCATACGTCAGCATTGCATCTCTGTCTCACAATACAGCACAACGCCGAGACGAAGAGCAGCGTTGTTCGATCCGAAATATGTCTCTAAATCATCGAATGAAAGTCGTAACACTTACTTTTCAATTGCAAGAACAAATACAGCAAAATTCCCGAGTGCTTCTGCTGACACCGCCATCCGGCGTATGAATGCTCGTGGTCTCGGGGCAGGCGACATCGCCGCCGGATGGTGAGACTGTTCAGCCGTTGCTTGCGCGCTTTCTCAAGCAGGTTCACACTGCCTCACCACAAGCTCTGCACTTCACTGTCCGGCGGAACATGTGGCGTAGTGCATGTTGCGTACGCGTGTGTGCGTGCGGCGAGATAGACAAGGAAGAGGAGCGAAACGCGTGGCCGAGCGCCTGCGCCTTGAGGCCGTTCGGTATCGTCGAGCCATCGAAACCACTTGAAACTACCGATCAGAGTACGACCACAGTTCAGAGCAGTTAGTTGGCGAATCATTTTCATGTTACTGACCACCTACGACAAAAGAAAGTTGGCTGACTGAACAATGGATGCTGTGAAATATTTGTTGAATCTTCTCATTCACAGCTCGACAGCGTGTGGCAGTGCTGTGCATGGGCGTAATGCAAGGCAGATGTGTACATGCGTGAAGGTGTGTGAGCAGGTGCACGTGCATGCATGTAACCAGGTGTTTAAACCAGGGTGTGGCAAAGGTGTGCTGCATGGGTATGTGTGTGTGTGACAGCACAGTAGCGTGCAGTCTGTGCAGCATGCGTGTCTGCATGTGTTCGTGTGGTGTTTGTGTGTGTGTCTGCATGTATGTGTCTGTGTGCGTATGCTGTGTGCTCGTGCATGTGTGTGTATGTGAGCGTGTGTATGTGATGTGTGTGTAGTGCATGTGTGTATGCAGCAGGTGTGCGGCAGTGCGTGAACTGAAAGGGCGGGCGGGATGACAAGGCGTCGAATGACTGCGCGATGCTCAGACCGTGGTTCGCCTAGAATTCCTGCGGCTGATCGGACGTTAACTGAAAACCACATAAGAAAGACACCGACCCTTGAGAATGTCCTAGCTAACGACAAACTTGTTAATGCAACGATTTCAGAACTTCATATTTGACATTATTCTGCTGAAAATGCTCTGTGTTAATCTGTCTGCCTGATTTCGTCATGCTTCTTGCACATATAAGCAGTAGCAACACTTGTTATTTTATACCGGAGATAACATATATTAGTTCATACCATTCATTTAGTCATAAAACTGAGCCTGTTATCATTACTACACGAGCCTTCCCAATGAATATGAAGCCCGGCGCTTCATCACGGGGCAAACAATTAATGTTTGGTATTGTGTCGGTGTATTCTTCTCAGTAGAACACGATGTCAGCAGGTAAATTGTGGTGTTTCAGATACCACGCATATTTTTTTATATTTACTATTTCTGCCGATACTTACGTTTAAGATATGAGAACGTATTGCACTATTATGTTTATGGACAGTCTTTCTGTATGCAGTTGTTGAAAATGTTTCTTTATGTGTAATTCATACTTTCACATCATTCGAAATGTGAAATAAAACTAGTTTGTTTGCCACTTATTCACAAAGGTAGAGCAGTGTCTTGGTCAGTCGTTGGCCAACACATACGCACAATACTAGTGCGAGACTATAGAATGTGCAAATAGCATAAATGATAGCTGAGAGAAATATCACAAAAGATATATTGTGAGAATAGTGTTCAAATTACATTTGTTGGTGACAAAAGCATATTTAAATGAAAAGTAGAATACACAAGAGGCAATAGCTAAAGTTTTCTAAATTTACTTATTTTAGCATTGACATGTGCTGCATTAGTGCTGATAGCAAACAGAAAACAGCATAGTCTTCTACAGTTACGCATAAATAAGCAGAAGTATACGATGCAATAAACAAGGAACAGCATCAGTGAATGCAACATAGTAGTAAATATTTTTATTGAAGAGATGTGATGTCGTAGTTGAAATAATACATAATAATAGTTAATTACTACATGTAATGTTTATGCATCTTAAAAACGATCTGGTCGTGCAAATGATAAGAAAGTTTTCAATGCAGTGTCATGCACTCATATGGTTGTTAGTGCATTTATTTAATTCGGCAACATAGAGCACACTTCATCAGACGTTCTGCTCGCGGGTCACGGCTGCTCAGGTGACGGTAGAAAGCCCGGTAAGCCAGGATTTGCGGTCATTCGAAAGAAAAGACAAAAAATGCAATTTAATGAGCAAATTAAAAACGAAAATCGATTACATTCGAGTCAGTTTTAAAAGCGTTTATGCAATTCGTAAATTAATGTCGATCAAACATTTAAAACAATAGCAAAAAAAGAGATGCGCCAACAATGTTAGTGCGTCAAGGAGGCTCGCACTCGAATGTGCCGATAACAGTTCAGGTAAGTTTAGCGGCATGAATGCTTGTCGATCGATTATTAATGGCTGCGGCAGGAGCGCCAGTGAACGGCTCAAACACAGCTGCCTCTTTCGAGCTTACACGCTTTCAGCCTGCCCATTCGTGAGAAAGAGTAATCACGACAATAAAGCTGATGTTTGCGGTAGCGGCGGCGACGACAGATCGTATTTTTGTATCGGCGGTGGTCTGAGATATTTATGCGGCGTAGCCCAGCAGAGAAACAAATAACATTGCTTTCAAGTTCTTTTTTCTCGACACGCGGTGATACTGACAAACGCAATTTATCGCAAATACTGCGTTATCTCTATGTCACATACTGGATGACCTCCAACCACACCTAACCACCGCGAGCCGACTTCATCTCGCGTTCAAAGATTCTCCGCTAACAGCCATAGCCTAGCGTCTGTTATTTTCTCTCATTTAGTCGTTCTGTAAAGCCACAGTTCTTGGAAGATCGCACAGTTGCTGACGAAAGCCATGTCGAAAATAATATTGTTCATCAGATTAGCGTGTTCATCGGTACTTTTGATGCAATTTGAGAACGCCTTCTTCATATCACTTCTCCGTAAACAAGAATACCATAAGCTCGCCTGCGTGAGCTTCAATGGTATCTCACGTTTTTCGAGGTCTAAACATCAATTTCTCAGCCATGACGCGTAGACGTTATTGAATGACTGGTTAGCATCGCACGCTTTCGAACAGTAATAACAAAATAAAATGCATTTACTTTAACTAATATTTGAAACATATTCTTCCCTTCACAGAGATAAAAATCGAGTTTGAAGAATTCCACTTGAAAAATTGTTTTATTTCGTTGAAAATGAAAAACGTTACTGAATATTAGATTATACCGGTGAATAATTAAAGCAATGAATTAAAGTCAACATTCACTAAGAAAATTTCAGCAATTTCCTTTACTTAATAAAAGAAAGAATTCAGTTAATCATTATTAATCAGAATAAAATACTCTTCCACAGCGACATGACATCATGCCGGAAAGCCCAGCGTATCGAAGCAATTATGTCAGAGAAAATAATCGCGGTTAAATAAATTACAGATTATATTCCAAATGGTCGCGCTACTCGCGCTGATCCATGCCTTGTTATGCACATTAGTACGAATGTTTCGTCAACAGTCGCACGAGGAAAAATTTGCTGGAATAATTCAGAGGTGCCGATCACTAATTCTGTCTCTGACACTTCGTCGCTCACGCGGTAGGGTTCTTCTCTTCTCATTTCTCATCGCATGTCGTTGCGCTGTGTCTCGTGAATTTTCTGTCGTCTGGCACTATCATGACACGCAAAGTCGAAAAATCTAGCCTTATTAGCTTCATAAAGATCAGCAAATTTCTTGAGCTGGGACAGTAACGGTTAAACAAATCTCGCCCTCTCGTCTTTTTCAATACCATAACAGGTTCAAACAGCTGTTACAGACCAATATACCGCTGCAGCCAACAGTTTCAGCCCATTTCAGTCGATCAGGAATGACTTCAAAAGGCGACATCGGTGACCCGACAAAGTCTTAATAGACGTACAGGACGATCAAACATTTACATACTTGGCAGTTATTGTTAAATGTTCTCGTGTCAGAAAATATTATGTGCTACCATATCTTCATCACGTCGGTCCTCATGTTTCCAGATTTACGAAATGCCGATTTGTTTTGTCATCACCGTCGTCCTTGATTACAATTTCCCATTTCCAGAAAGACTCCTAGAAAATTCACTACCCATTAGCCTGCAAAATCAACCTTCAGTATTACGTCAATTCAGAGCTTTCCATGATCAAACACGGTTAACATCAAATACCGATTTCCAGTTGTTAAAGCTCGCATGCCAGCACCCTGGTTTTTTTCTTTCTACTTCAATAACAAACATTTAATAGTGGGCAGAGTTGGTAGTTGAATGCGCTCGCCATCGTTTTGAGTAACTTCCTCTAGAAATTGCACCGATTCACTGCCAGCGTTCATCGTGTTGAACACCAAGATTTTCAATAAAGAAACTCACATTTTCTCGCTTCAGCCTTCATCAGTTCAATGTCGCTGTCACAAAAGGCATAATTGACCGACACAGCACAGGTCTTCTGAGATACTCCGGTTTGATACCAGAAAGCTCAAATGCAGCCTAGCCTGACGGGACTCTCGGTCTTAGGGAATTCCGATGTCCATTCTACTAAGCCGTGTTACATTACGGTCATCGAGTTTGCAGGACGGGAGCCACCCCCTACCACACGGCGCAGTTCCGATGATCTTCTTTCGGCGAAAACTCGCATTTCGTCTCACCTCTTCATATGAGCTTCCGACTGCAAACACAAATCTGCGCCAGCGCTTCGAAACGATCACGATCGTCAATCGTACGTTAATAAAGGTTCGCATGCAGCAGTAGCAAAATAGATGATGGCTTAAGGTCATTCGTCGTCGACTTGTTAATAGTCGAAATTTTTTCCATGGCGTAATCAAATACGATTGGTTTCTTCGTTTATCCTATTTCGAGTAGTTCTTCTAGGTCCGTGGACGTCGCCAGCTCTCCTCAGTAACGCGAAAAGAGTTCGGAATTCGTGGTCTGCGAGTGTTAACGCAGCAGTGTGGCGCCACCTGCAAAGTTCCTGCATAAATCTGGTTTTATATGGTTGCCTCATAAATTCACAGATTTTCAGCACGATCCGTAACTCGATTTCTGACTTCCCCAGAAAAGCGTGATTGCTCACGTAATTTAACTGAGAACTGGCAGACGCGTTCGTAATCGATGATTTTCCATTTTCTTTTGCATTTTCCTCATCAGATTAATCACATTTTCATTCATTTTCTTTGTTTATCGAAACTTTCCTCACACATCACCACTTCTGTTTTCGTAATTTGACTAACTTTCAGAGCGAGTTTGTTTCGTCCGAGCGACAGCCGTTACTGCCGTACGGCAATGCCTTCATTTACGATATCGCCTATTTTATTAAATGTATGCTCAAACACTTTCAGACCGTAGGTTTTGTATCTTTCTTTCGCGCTGGTCCGAATTCCCCCTTACTCCTGATCTAGTTCAACGGTGTTTTCCTTCGAGCTGATTTCATACCGATGGTCGAACTCTCCGGTTTCAGTTTTGCGATTTGGTTATTCAAACAAGTTTATTCATTCATCAGCCTTTCTATATTTCTTTCGTAAAACTCTGAAATCGCACCATTTTTCAACATTTCATACTTCCCGGTTCTTAATTCGATTTAAATTTCACTCGTTTAGTTTGTTAACTCCGCATGAAAACATTTATGCGACTACGAAGAATAAAGTCTCGAGTTCTCCCAGTTACTGACTAAGTTCAGTATTTCCGTCAATTCTGCGCATTTCATTGTTTTTCTGAAATGTGCGCAATACGATTTTTTCATTAAACACAAGACAAAAATAGTAATATCATTAAATAGAATACAAACAACTTATCATTAACAGTTCATTGGGTTTAATGTCTTTATAATGTCTTCATACCATTTTCGCTTGTTATAAAATTCAAATTTGTTTGTATCGTGCAGCAACATAGTATTCGTGCAACACGGCTTCAAGACAAATTAGCTGAGGGCAGCTTACTGGGTAATAAAGATACACTATTTACTTAGAAAGATTTATAATGCTCCTCTTGCTCTGCCTGTGAAGCCAGTGTAGAGCCTGAATTAGGTTGTGACGGACGTACAGCGGGGTGACAGAGTGTCACCTGAAAGAAGTTTAAAGATAAAAATGTACTTAATGAGAAATAAATGGTAAATCGACATATTATTTGAGTCAGTTTTTAAACCTCTTTGTTTTTATGCAATCTTAAAATTAATACGATCACTGTTTAAACAACAAGCAAAAAGAGATGCGCCAACAAATGCAGGTTGTTCGTACTTCGAATGTGTTGACAATGTGTCCAGTAAGCTGAGCGGCGACGAATGCCTGTTTTGTTCAGCCGAGCTCGACAGACATTAGAACAGTCACAGGGAGGACGCGCTGGTGAACGCCTTCCAAACAAAAGGCTCACAGCTGGCCTTCTTCGAGGCACGCCCCGGGCGAGGTGATTTCAGCCCGCCGACCAGCAGAGTTAACCACGACACGCTGGACGTCGGCGGCAGCGGTGACACAAGATCGGCGACGACGTAATTTCGTAATCGCGGTGTCTCGTGATACGGCGCGGGTAACTAGCAGAGTAAATAACACAGCCAGATAAAGTTCTTTTTCTCGCACACGCGTGATCAGCCACAAATCGTTCTAATTACAGCAGTCATGTCGGTCTCAGCGTTTGCCATGTTCGGATGACGCGTCCACATCGTATAAACCGTTGCAGCAACCGCACGATTTACAGGCCTCGCGTTTCGTTCAGATTACACCAAAGCTCACGAACTTCGTTTCATGGTCGGGCCCAGAAGCTTTACAGCAGCTCTTGAAGACGTGCATTATTGGTTTAGTATTACGCCGAAAATACACGCTCAATCAGATAGCAGCCTGTCGGTATTTTGATGGTTCTTTCATTTCAAAAGCAGGTAATGAGCGTGCTCAAACAAAGCCTGGTCGGTGTCCAGCTGAGTGTTATCTAAACATTACACTTTCGCCATGACGTTAAGCGAAAGCGGTGATGGCCGTGCGAAGTGATTTAGGTTGCACTGGTTAGCACGCACGTTTCTTGAATCAGTAATAACAAATAAATATTTGCTTTTTAATCTGCTGGTTACGTCACAATATTAACATCTTCTGTAACAGATCGTCATTGATGCCAACATTGAAAAGAGGTCATCAAATTAAAGTCATGTCATCATTGACACATGACCGAGATATCGTTTTCAGTTACGATGGTCACCATGATTTACCTTCATTCACGTGTTCGTAACATACAATAGAAGCAGTACTCGGTAAAGCGAAATGGGGGAATGATACTCGGAAGATTTACCGACCCGAGAATAACACAGCAAGCGTGCAAAGATTAATAACATCTCACCATTTTATCCTTTTCTCTCTTATCACATTCTTCCTCCTCCTTACCTCTTCTTTCCTTCAATCTGCTCCTCTTCCTCTCTCAGGCCTGCTCAGCCTACTCCTTCCTTCCTCCTCTCTTCTCCACTACATCTGCAGCTTCCTCTTCCTTCTCATTTCCTCTTCATTTTCTAAGTCTGTAGTCTTCTTCTCGTTCATCATTTTTCCATTCTTCCTTCTTCTTCACATTCCTTTTTTCTTTCATTACCTCCTCCACTGTACTCTTCCACTTCTTCTTCACTCTCTTATCTTTTCTTCTCTCAGCTCTTTCACTCCATTTCCTACTTTTTCCAGCTTTATATACTCTTCAAATGACACGCTCCTGCCTTTCCCCTCTCTTCCTCCAACCGCTCCTCGTCCTCTTTCCTCCTCCTCGTCTCTCTTTCTTCCTCCATTCTCTCCACTCTCCTCCTGACTCTCCTCCTCCTTCCTCTCCTCCTTTCTTTGTCTCTTCTAGCTCTGCTCCTGCTCTAAGGCCGACTCTCTCGCCTGACAGAATTCCCGTGAACTGGAGTGTCCGTTATGTTGTGCATGTTTTTTTCGAGATGGCGGTACTTCCCCTACTGGATAGCGAGATCCGCGCCGACCTACCGTCGGCTAGCGGTGTTTCCTCAACCAGGATTCTCCCACCAGCGGGGTAATCGCCCAGCCGATGGCTCTAAGCTCCTGACCGGTCTCCAGGATATGTGGTAGGTGCGCATGTTAGTGTGCAGGTGTAAAGGGGGAGAGGATAAGACAAGGAAGAGGAAGGACAGATCGCGCGCGGTCCGTGGCCCGTTTGGCAAGGTACGCCCGGTATTCGCCTGGTGTTGATCGGAGAAATTGAGCAAAAATGGAGCCGTTAGAATTTCTCCAGACATGACTGGAATTAGACCTAGCTGAAAAGCTAGTGCCGAAAATCCTGGCGTCGTCAGGACTCGAACCTAGGACCATCTTGTCAGCCAGCCAGATAGCTAGGTCGAGTTCATCCACTGTCTAAGGGAGAATTCTAGCGTCCGGCTGCTCTGATTGGTACTTTTCGATCAACAAGAAGCAAATGCCGGAGCAGAACCCTAACAAACGGGCCACAGACCGCGTGCGATCTTCCCTTCCTCTTCCTGTCCATATTCTCCCCTCACTCACACACACTTGCTACCTACGCACGACAGCATTACACGTGCCAAAGACCGGTAGGAACTAGAACTTGTGCCGACCAAGTAAGCTCGCTGGTGGTTGATATGCACTGTTGGCAACCCCGCTAGCCGACGGTAGATTTGGTGCTGGATTCACATGCCGTGTAAAGATCACTGCCATCTCTCGAGAAAAACATGACTGCACTGTCGGGGACTAATGACGAGCACGATGCTGCTCAGAGCTAGTTTGTGTGAATTAATCGAACATTATCCGAGAGACAGGTGAGGCGGAGAAGAGTTGAAGAAGGTATCTGTTATATCTATGATTGTATATAGTCTAGTATACTTTACTTTGAGTTAACTAATAGTTAGTGATAATTTATGATCTTCACATACTTAAAGAATATTCAGAAGAATGTAATTTACATAAGAATAAAGTGAGAGATTTAAGATTAACATTTATGTTTAGGTGAAACAATTTATCCATGCATGTGACTGAAATATCTGCAGGACAAAACTATATTGAAATTGCTCCTAAAATAGAACAGGATTCCCATAAAGTTATTGACGCTTGCATTTTCTCTAGTAAGCGGAGCCACTGTGTTATTGGGTGAGCAGCATTACTTCTTCACTCTTCGGTAGCCTTTGTATTTAGTGTTGTGTGAGCGACAATATAGTCGTAAGCCGATTTAAAAAGTCAATGTTTTTTACTTATATTTGTTGAAATGTTTGCTAGTTACTAAATTTAGTTATATGTGTTTAATACAATAATTTAGTTGAGCAACAGCCTCGCGGGGTAAGTGAACATTTATAAGTCCTGCACTTGCGTATGACCACATTGCGCAGTCGACAACTAAAAATAGTGTTTTTCAAGTTGCTTCCTGTTTTCTGAAATGAAATAATAATATGTTAAGTGCTTTGTAAATATTGAAAGAAAAAATATTATGTACTACAAAGTTTGGCGAAAGTCGCAAACGTGGGATGTGTTGCGTAAAGAAATATTGATCGCTTAATACCGTCAATACCTGGTCTGCTCGTAAGCATGCCGACTGGCTGGCAAAGTAAATTCGTTATTTACTTTCAGCCAGACGTGACATTCACACACCTGAATACCAACATGCGATACCTCAGTCGGTGGTGGCTCGTTGGCCTCAACATTTAACAACAAACACAATTCTCATAGTTTTAAATAAATGGCAATACAGCGCTCCTTTCACATGATTGTCTTCGGTTGGCTGGTTTTCTGCGTGATTATTTTTCCTTGATTACAATGGTAGTTGGGTCTCCTAAACTGCAGCTAACAGTACTTGATCTAGCAGCTTCACACGAAACAAACAGTAATGCTGATGTAGTTGATTTTCAAAATAAATTGAGTTTTCACATCACATTCTAAATAGTTCATTCTGTAAAACACATACACAGGAATAAAATTGCTTCACATTTTTCACCTTAAATAATACTATAATTGTCATTTGTTATCTGCTTGTGTGATACTGCAGTGTGTACTTCATTTATTAAACTTTTTTGACTATCATAAATACATTGCGAAAGATTAACAGTTATCTATACTAAAACCTTTTTACATAGATAATTCTTTCAATGATTCAGTCATCATTTCAACATTATGTATGAATTTAGATAAAGAATTATACACAAGGACGACTTTTATCAATAAACATAAAATTAGTTTACTTATCAATACTGGTTATCACACCATGTCCGTCTGATCAATGTTCGTTACTGAGGGAAACACATGGTTTCAGGCAACATAATTCTGACTGAAAGTTTTCCAAGCTGCAATTTCTAGTAAATATTTTTCGCTTTCAGACTACGACGGCAAATTTCCAAAAGCTGGTCCGCTGCAGATTTGGTTGTCGAGCGATCAAAGAACCCAGATGGTTCAGGCAAGCAGCCACGCGATGGAATCGATAGTATTTTCTTCATCAGTTAAATCACAGCTACACGAGCAAAGATGGTCGCGCGAATGCGAAAATCCAAATTATAACTTTGTTTAGTGAAAGCATTGCTGATGTTGGAATTATCAAAATTCTTCAATAGAATTTTTCAGTCGAAATCCTTGAAATAGAATAGTGCAGAATAAAAACTGCTCTCAAAAGCAACAAAGAACAGAAACACGTCTCATGTCATAAAATCTCTCTATATTCTAGCAACGAATGGCAAATATTTCTTAATTCACTAATAATCAAAAACAGTTTCACATTCGTTGCATTACTTGCTAATAGTTTCATCGAATTACGTAATCTGACATATCACTTGTCATTTCAGACATCATCTTTTAATAAAAGCTATTTCGGTATTTTTCATAAAATAAGGAAGTTGTGTGGTGGAATAGTACCATCTGTCAGCCAGTGGCCCGATCCGGAAGAAAGAATAGTCTGTCCGGGAGTCGCTCATGTCATCTCGCATTTTCACAAAGTTTCGACATTGGTTGTGGCGAAAGTGCGTTCGTGTTCTGTTTCTGCGTAACGCCATCTTCGTTACTTGTGAACCATTTGTGGGCAAGATGTCAAGTACAGCCACTTCAATAGTTTTCTTTGCTCAAGGAGTGTAGCCGATGACAAAGCGGTTACAATACATATTCAATGCGCTTGTTTCATCAATATTGCCGAAAAATAGCTCTCCTTCTTCTCTGGCTTTTTGTTCAAAAATCACGCCGCTGCTCATTTCCATCTTTGTCGAGGTTTTGGTTTCGTTCAGTTGTTATCATATTACCAACAACTTACGTATATCAGACCGGCAAAATAATAGTTAGCTCGTTGCGGAGAGACGATTCTCATTTTCGAAAGCCGAAAAATGATTCATTCTCGCTCACTAAGATTCTGGCAGCTATGGCCCTCGTTCTTTTGTTGTTGTTAGCCCGGCAAACACGAGACACAGTCCAGCATGCGCTTCTTCGAAGGCGGCAGTAATTCTTCCTCTACGTTGTGACAGACCCGCCGACTATCGTCGGTTGCAAGCCTCCCAGACTTCACGCGGAGCAGTCAGGCTTGTGCCCCGACTGTTCCATGTAGCGTAGCGCAGGTTGCAGCGTGTGTGTGCAGGGCGGGAGCAGTGATAGACAGCGAAGAGCAGAAGACGCGTGCTAACAGGTCCGCTTGTTAGGTATTGCCTGGCTTCTCCGGTGTTGATCGGTAAACTGCTGACAGAATTTCACGGGTCAGGTTGTCTAGGTTCGACTGGTTTCGAAAACTTTCTCACGTCAGTACGAAATCCCTAGAATTTGAGCTCGAAGTCTTCTCCAGAATGTTATGAATGAGCCGGTATTTAGGTAGTTCATATTTTGCTTTATAATATTTATTTCTAAAATAAAATAGTGCATTATTTATGCTTATTGTATATGAAACACATTCGTCAACACATTGTTCGTTTCAAATTGCATTATTACTCCAAAACAGTAATGAACTGGCTCATTCACTCTCTAAATTCAAAGCGTTATCTCCATATATTTCAGCATCGATTTATGAGATACGTGGTAAGGCTTCTATAAGAGTTCAGAATGAGTAGAAAACAAAAATTTGTCATTCACGTTCCAACATTAAGAACGAAATAGAACAAGCTCGTATTCTTCAGATGTGTTCACTTGCCTTCGTACCTTCGCATATGGTCAATTCCAATAATTTATTTACTGATGAATTCGTTCGACAGCAGTAATGTTCATAATAGCTGGCTGAAGACGGCCGTTTTCTTTCCGTTTGCCGACGAGGCTTGAAAGACAATAGTATGAGAAGTATACCGTTGACAAATGCAAGGGTCACTCGGCGTCTTCAACGTACAGGCCGCACGTTAGCTTCCAAAATACGCAAAGCTACCGGAACAGACAGAAGGTCGCGAAATGCGGAAATCGCACCACCGACCTTAAAGCCAGAAAGACGATTTGTTAGTGTCAATTTTAAAGAGAGCGACAAAAGATGTACTTCTTTATCACCCAACAAACAATACATTGTTCGCTGTTCGACGAAAGATTTTACTTTCATTACAAGCGTAGCCTGTGGGAGCATACAGCTAAACGTTCACATCTTCTTCGACAGTCATACACGTGCCGGTCACGGGATCACGCATCTTTCTGTCTTCTTCACGCAGCACGTGCCAGTTGTTGCGCCGATCGCGTGCAAATATTATTTCATTTAACCAACGAAATTTATGTCATTCGAAATGTACAACATGATAAAAGAAAGATGCAGATTGTTTTCTTATTCGCTGCCAAAGCAATTACTTACCGATAATGCTTTCGTTTTGTGAGGAAACATACCAGAGGTCACAACTGTTTACCGATTGAAAACAAATTTGGGCTCCTTTTAATACTATTTATCAAGCCGACATAAGCTTCTTTTAAAGAGGCCTTGAATAATGGCGTTATTAAACTCTTTAAAATACCATATTTCGTTATTTGGTCAGGCATTATTATTAACAATAGTAAGATAAAGTAAACAATATTTTGAAGCGAAGTGCCTTCATATGAGTACTGATATATTTTAAATTTTCATTAATATGACTGTTTGTAATTTAATTTTATTAATAAATGAATATAAAGAATAATTTTATTAAATATTAAAATCTCAGTTATTTAAATTAAAATAGTCTGGAATGTGAGCTATCTTAAAGTTTCTGATTTTTTTCTATTTGAATTTTTCTATATGAATAAAGTATATATAGTAGAGCAAATAAAATTAGTCAAACATGGAAATTATGTGATTTATCTTATACATTTTAGTTTAGTCATGCCAGTCTTTCAGATGAAGCTACCGGTGTTATTATGAAATGCAGCAGATGGGCAACCTTGCTTTGTAAACAGAAAACGTGGACACAGATTTAAACACTGAGAGAATTGTCACATAATTATTGCCTGCGGTGAAACGGAGCGACTAACCCGTGCTGGAGAGTCGAAACTCAGCCGACGGTGTCAGATCCTCGCCATCTGCCGGGGACACGTCATCTCCCGAAACATGCATCAGCAGTACGGGATTAATGACGCAGTACGCGCCTGGAACAATCAATCACTAAACAGTGCCTCTGCGCCAGCGAGGCCATGACGCCTTATTGCGGCGAAGCCGGGGCTTGTTGAGCGATGAGGCGGCGCGGCGGCATAGCGGTGGGGCGGTGTTGGCTGCTCCTGCACTGGCAGCATGCTGTCGGCACATTACGGAGCGTAGTTAACGCTGGTCTCTTCATTCACAACCTTTTGTTCACGATTCAGCAGTTTCTCTTCTGCAGCTTCCTCCTACAGATACTTCCATCTATCGCAGTATCTTCTCCTTCTCTGCTTTCATCTCTCTTCATCCTCCCAAAGTATCCTTTTGTTCTTTCTTTCATCCTTCCTTCGCCTTCTTCATACTCTTTCTTTCTTCCTTCTTCATCTTTCCTTTTCAAAATATTCCTTTCAAACGTTCATCTTCCTCCTTCACTTCATTCGTCTTCTTCTTTCTGCCATTCTCGTTGCTTTCATTCGATTGATCATTTTCAATTACTATCGTCTTCATTTGGTTCATTTCATGCACATTTATTTCTAACTCTTTCTTCTCATCATCTAATTGTTCGTCATTGTTGACATTCATTTGATTTAGTTGTCAGCCTTTTAGCTTCTTCTTTTCTTTCATAATTCTGATGATACAGAAACGAAATCGACCTAAAGCGTAAAGCGTTTTCTTTGTACAGTCAACATAATTGGTATATAACATAGCTCAATAAATTACATTCTCACCCATTCTGAAAATGATTCTGAACCCAGTCAAACACATGCTGAAAATATTTAAACCTCTTTTCTCTGAGTCTTGTAGTTAGTCGACGTCAAATTCGAAGTCATTCAGCCCGCACAAATATAGTAGCCTTTTTGTCTGGAGACGTGAGAACATCTTCGTCAATACGCGCACGATTAAAATTAGTAACAGCCAGATTTCATCATCTTCAGTGATGGAGCCACAGATGATTGCCAAAAACATTAAGCCGCGCCTTGCCCGTAGATGCCCGATCGATGCGACGGCATTAAAAGCGTTAAAGGCGTGCCGACGTCATTAATATGTATTGCAAAACCGTTCTACCTGGGTGATATATTACCCTTTAAACATTTCTGTTCATTCTCTTGCTTGTCATGGCTGGCCACCAACCCTCCAGTCTTTCACAGTCAGAATGAAATGCTCGTCACTATTAGTAGGTTTCTTTGAGGACCGAAAACACAAATTATCAATAAATGCTTCTAGAAAAGGCTCAAACTGCCTCTAAACGCAAGAAAAACGACGTTAAAACAAAATTATGCAGAATTCAAGCTTCAGCACGAATACGCCATTACGCAGTAATATTGGTCGAAAGTACTGAGACTTCTTCCTTTTTCTCGCGAGAAATGCTTGTATGCCAGATTCGAACAAAGCCAAGAAATTCAGTTTGTCAACATAAACTTCTAAATTTAAAAATGGTGGTGTGAACAATAGATCCAGAAAGAATATATATTATGCCTGGTGACATTGTTATTTTCTAAGCAAATAAATGAATATGCTACCAGAATAGACAACATGTGTTTATTCGCCACTGAAGTAAATCTTGCTTGAACATACAGCGGTTAAATCAATGACTCAGTGAAACATGACAACCGACCGAAAGATCAAATATTACTTAAAATAAAATAAAATGCAACAAAATGCCGTATAAAATGGTACTCTTTTCCGCAGCATAACAGATATAAATTGTTATTTCAAAGTCATTGTTTTAAAGTGAAAAGAAGAAATGACATTTCATTAAAATTAAGCCTCTTAAATAGTTAACACAGAAAGTTAACGATTAACTATCAACGTTCTTAAATATTTAAAGATTTATTGGAAATATGTAGTTTTATTTAAAATTATAACAAGATATGGAGTGACCAAGATAATGAAATATCGATGATCCGTGACTGTTGACACATAAGAAAGAGTGTCAATGAAAATAATATGTCTTCATCTAATTTAGAAACAGATATGGAGTTTTCGTGTTTTCAGTCGCAAAACGGTCATTTTGTATAATATAACACCAGTTGCAGCTTGCGACATCAGACGAATGCTGAGAACCGGTTACGGATTGTAAGCGATTACCCCATCTTCACACACAAAATACACACAATACACTTGATATACACACAATGCGGGAAGCGACGCGAGCTCGAGCTTGTCGCGGTTGGCGGTGTAGTAATACTTCCGGTTGCATCGGCGCCGGATTCACCATCGCGCCGACAGATTGACGATTTTTCGTGGCTTTGATGTCGGGTTCGCTTTAACACAGTCCCGTTATAGTGTATAGCTTCTTCAAAGATGGCACGCGCCCTGCTGATGGCGAAATCCGGCCGATTCCGTGGGCCAGTGGGGCTTCCTCAACCAGGACTGCCGCACCAGCGGGACACCGCCCCAGCCGTCTAGCTCTCTAAGCTCCTGGAGCGGTCTCCGAAATATTGCAGTTTAGTGCATGTTAGTGTGTGTGTGTAAGAGGATAGGACATACGAGGAAGGAAAGATCGCGTGCGGTTCGTGGCCCGTTTGTACTGCTCTGGCATTCGCCTGGTGTTGATCGGAGAAACCACGGAAAACTACCGATCAGAGCAGCTGTCCGCTAGAATTCTCCTCCAGACAGCGACTGAATTCGACCCAGCTGAAAAGCTAGTGTCGAAAATCGCCACAGTCAGGACTGAACCCAGGACCTCCAGGTCAGAGGCACTGCAGTGACATCAGTTGATGCATTGAGTCATCTCTCCCGAATCACTATTGAATCAATCCATCAACGAACTCAGAAGCCGTTGGGAATTTCCTGAAAATCAGGGCGTAGGTTACACACATCATTGGTGCGAGGAGAAAATGCGCGAATCGTTTGATCACAGCAGATGCTTTCGCTCAGCATCTACTGTGCTGAGGGGCTATGGTAATCAACTGATGCCATTGCAGCGCCTCTGACCGTGAGGTCAGAGATCTGACTCACAACGGCGTAGGATTCGACACTAGCTGCGACAGCTGGGTCGACTCCAGTCGCCGTGTGGAGGAGAATTTAGCGGTCGCTTGCTCTGGATCGGTGTTTTCGTGGTTTTACCTGATAAACACCAAGCGAATGCGAGCAGTGTTCTAACAACAGACACAGGCGAACGAAAGCGTGATAGTTTTTTTCGCCCTGACTTACTTTCCTTGTTACTATTACTTACTACACACACACACACATCATTACTCAGTTATTCACTTCACAGGCGATTACACTTTGCGACGCCACACTGCTCACTCGCCGAACAGGAGGCGCACCATAAACTGCAGTGATACTGAAACACACGTTGTTGTTTTTCGTGTAGGAGAGGTTGCTTCGTGGTAGAGGTGAGGGACGGCGCGTTGTTGCAGCACTCGCAGTCGTGAAGGCGGGTAGCGTAGCGAGAGATATTTACCAAAGACAGAATGTACTATCCTCATTACCATGGAATAGCGAAGAACTTACGATGTCGTAGTTTATTATTGTAATAATACTTGCTGTGAAGGGCTGATTATACATAGCAATATTTGCTTAAACTGCATCATAGACTGCGGCAGTTAACACAATACACACACAACAATACACACATACACAATAATAATAATACACACACACACACACACACAATACACAAGAGTACAGTGAACATGCACATCATATTATCATTAATATTATATTATAACAAATAGCTTTTCATTCTCGTCATGATATTCAATAGTATGTTATGATGTTAAAATTTATTTGATAGTTATAAAGTTTACAGAGACTGTAAATATGTGGATAGTACGGGAGTTTCTCGTAGTTTTTCCTCAGTCTACTACCTTCCACCTGCTGTAGCTACTCTTGCATCACTTTCCATCGTTTCTTCATCGCATCACCATCACTCTTTCTTTTCATCACTCTTTCATCACTTGTTATCGTTTCCTCATCACTTCCAGAAGAGCCACTTCCTGTTATCACTCATCCTTTTTCATCTTTTTCATCACTTTCATCTTCTTCTTTTTCATTATTTTTCATCGTTTCTTCATCACTTTTCACATTCATCACTCTTACCATCATCATCACACTCATTGCTGTCTCCACTGTTTCCGTACTCAATGCTTCTCTGCCCCGACATATTTATCAGGCCGCTCGTCCACAGCTCCACCAACTTCCGCTCCTCCTCACCGCGCATCGGTAGGTACCAGCGTTGTTACGGGCAGTTATAACGCATTTACTTTCTGCGCCCGGGTTATTGTTCGACAATTTTAACTCATTACTGACATTGCAAATTGTTACAGAAGTGAAGAAAAATGACGCAGCATTTGTTTTGCTTAACATTTGTTCACTTCGCCAGCATCGGCTTAAATCTGTACAAAAGCAGAAAAGAAGCGTATCACCATTTTTTCGAATTTGAGTTTGATTTGATTTCCGGGATTTGATTTTTCGTAGCTGCGTATCAATCGTTTCTTGTCAGTCCTTGCCATCAGTTCATGCTTTTCTCGATATAGCGGTATCTTTCCTCGTTGACGATATGCCACCATGCCAGTAGTTTCACCTCCGCAACAGTGGTACCGTTCAGTCGGGGGACAAAGCCAAAGCTCCCGACTGGTCTTCCGAATAGCGTAGGTAGCATGCTGGCGTAGTGTGTGGTAAAGGAGAGTGACAGTGGCGGGCGAGGAAACGGAAGGAGATCGCGCGTGGTCCATGGCCCGCTGGTTAGGGTACTGCTCCGGCATTCGTCTGCACTGATCGGAGAAACCATTACAATTAGAGCAGCCGGCCGTTGGAATTCTCTAGACAGCGATTGAACATTTGCCGAAAGTTAGCGTCGAAACTGAACAGTCGTGGGACTTCCGGTTCGAGGCGTTGTAGTGATCACATTCACGTGAAATGCTTTCTTCATTTGAAGATATTGACCCAAACAGAAAGCTTTGCGCCAGACGTATACTTCAGAATAATAATAATAATAATAATAATAATAATAATAATAATAATAATAATAATAATAATAGTAATAATAATAGTAATAATAATATAATAATAATAATAATAATAATAATGGCTGGTCAGGGAATGGTGGTATTACAGCGCACCGGGCGTTAGCTCAGTGCATCAACCGATGTCATCGCAGCGCCCTCCGACCGGTCCCAGGTTCCACCCCCACGACGGCAGGATTCGACACCAGTTTTTCAGCCAGGTCGACTGGTGTTGCCAGATTAGCGGCCGGCTGCGCCTGATCGGTAATTTCGCCGCTTTTCTCCGATCATCAGGGAATGCCGTGCAGTTCCTTACGAAATGGGTTACCGACGGCGCGCGATTCGTCCTTCCTCCCGTCCTATCCTCCCCGCACAACACTTACACTAATGGCGCAATTACACTACTATTATTCCGAGCACCGGTCGGGAGCTAGAGCTTGTCTCGGTTATGGTGTTCGCTGTGGAGAGTCTTGACAAGTAAATCCCTGCTAGCCGACAGCAGGTCGGCAATGATCTCGTTATCCAACGGAGGAAGATCATTATCTCCCGAAGAAATATTATGCACTTCACTAAGGACTAGTGACCTGTTGGGGATGCTCAATCATAGTACACGAGTATTATGTACACACTTGAATTGTGTCAGATAGCGATGTTGCATCGCTTGGAATACTAATTGGCCCACTGAGGTACATGAGTACTATGTACATTTGATTCTGTGCTCAGAGAAATGGCAATTGCAGTTTGGTCATACCGTCTGTCTCTATGTAAGGTTAATGAGAATATATTGTTGAAGTTCTCACCACATTGCTGCTGTGACGCGCTCGGAATAATAACACCAATTATATGTATTATTTTGTTAGTTGGCGTACACTGTGTTCTAGGTTGAGGGGTGCTGCGCCCAGTTAATCACACCAACTATATGTGTACACGAGCTGTGTTCGTGACAGCTGATGCAGTTTGTTCATTACCGCTGTGATGCTCGAATACACCACCAATTATATACACGAGCACATGCAATACTGAATTGTAAAACAGCGCAGCGACGTACCCGTTCATCGCCAAGTCAAAAGTGCCCGGAATACCAATCAACCGTCTGCAACACGAGCAATTATGGTGTTCGCACAAACAGTAGTTGTAGATGCCAACTATATGTGTGACACGATATTTGGCGTATTACTTAGTTCGTGCTCGCATACGATAGCTGCCTGCCGTAAAGTGCCTGAATCACACCACCAATTATATGTGTATTACGAGTACTATAAAATACTTGAATTGTACGAGCAGCTGACGATACGCTTCGGAGCTGTCTTCAATTGAGAGTATTATCGAAATATGTACCTGAATTGTAAGCCTGGCTTAATCAACCAATTATAGTGTATTACGAGTAATATGTGTGTCTGAATTCGTGTCAGATGCGATAAGCCGACGCTCGAATACCAATCAACAATTTATGCAATACGAGTATTATGTACTACTTGAATTACCAAGTTGTTGAGGTCACCCACTGCGCTCGAATGCCACCACCACTATATGTGCACACGAGCAGGTTACTGAATTGCTCGCATAGCGATAGTAAAAGCCGTTGTGACGCGCCGAATACCACCACCAGCCTCTATGTGTAATACGAGTATAATACTGGAAAACGTTAGATGCAAAGCCAGCCTCACCGCTGCCGTAAAAGATGCGCTTCGAATCATACACCACCAATTATAGTGTGGCCACGAGCAAAACAGCCTCGAATTGTAAAACAGAAAGGAAGCGGAGCTGTGTGATGCCCCGAACATAACTGGGCCCGTATTGTTTATACTATGTACACTAGTTCGTAATGATAAAGGATGTACAATGGTTAAAGATGCAAGCTCGAACAATAATCAATTATATGTGTATTACGAGCATTGGCGCGTATTACTGGTCAGTGTTCGATTTTTAATGCCCGGTTGTGCAGACGCGCTGAATCACCACCACCACAGGCGTACACGAGCATATGTGCTACTGGCTGTGTCGAGCGCGACGCAGCCAGCCTGATTGCACAGGTTGTGATCACGCGCTTCGAACACAATTGCCCAATTATATGTGCACGAGCAGCTATGTACACCTGTTCGTGCTCAGACAGAATGAAACAGCCAGTGACGCGCTCGGCTAATCAGTCTGTCTGAGCAGTGTTGTCAGCATTATGTGGTTGATTTCGAGCCAAAGCTCGCGCGAGGCAGCAGCCATTGAACGCCGTGACGCACAGATGCGCCGGTTGGCGCTCGAGCGCTGCGCATTTCAAGCAGCGGGTAGTTCGTTGCCGGCTGCTTTCGTAGTGCCGAGATGTGAAGAGGTTCATTTCACATCCGGGACGAGAGGCGCCGTCACGTACAGGAGCGTTATAAATCAGGCATCCTGCGATTTTCATTGCTGAAATAATTATGCGAAATGTTTTTTATCATTTATCGTTTTTTAAAAATATTTCTTCTTTCAGTCGTTTCGCTTGTTTTTGTTGTTATATTTGATCGTAAAAGTCAGATCAATAGCCCGCTAAATATGTAATATCTACAATATTCGTTATAGCGATTGATGAACGTAATGTGAATGAATGAGAAGAAGTCAGTTATCGAGTCTTCCAAAGATGCTGACAGTATATTTTCTCTTTCTTTCGCTATTTTATATTCATGAATAGCAGCACGCATTTTCATGTCTTCAATTATTTGCACTTTTTTTTACTGTTGTCATTACACAATATTTCGATATTCTCAACACAGAGAATGATTTACAGTATGAAGGGGTGTGTCAGTGTATGTCAGGTTTAGAAGGTTTATGTGACAGCTGGCTTTCAGGAAAGCGTCCAATAAATTTTATAATGTCTATTCTCGTGGCCATGAATTAGTTACAGTTTGCAGTTTTCATTGCACTACAGAAGGAATGCTACTTATTGTTCTTTGCTTTTTCTGCAATAAATGGTACGCAGCCATGGTCACATCACAGTTTTGTTTGTTAGCACAGAAAATTGTACACATATCAGGTAGTGTAGTAAACACCACTGCTCAACAAACATTTAATGTCATTTACTTGCATACTGTTTATATAATGAGCATTTTCTCCCAAAATATGAAAATATTATTAAATTAAATATATAAAAATGAAATATTTCCAGTCAATTCCTCTATTTTATCGTTTTTTCTCAAAAGACAGATTATTTTACGTGCAATATTCCAAAAACCTTCTCAGTAACAAGATGTCCATTAATAACATGGGATTCCGAAATCAAAAATCTACAAGATAGGCTATATGTTTTTTCATAAAGAGCAAATGTCTCATTGTTGATCAGTTCCAGTTGGTTTATTCGAATATGCTTTTTCGTAAGATTTTGGACGTCATTAAACATAATATTTGGCTTTGAAAATTTATTCCGTGTTATTGTTTTAGTTTAATATGGAAGATTCAGTATAGAAATTTTCACTGAATGACGAACATTTCCTGCGGCTCGCTCGATTTCAGCCACCGCAACGGAGTTTCGCAGATCGCTTTGTGTCACATTCTTCTTACGTAACTTCAAACACAGCAGCTTCTTGACGATCAGGTCAAAAAGTTGCGGTTGATACGAATATTTCGCAATAAATAACCACAGCAGCTTCAGTCGTTCGTAAAAATTGACATTAAATGAAAAATAAAACGAGTTTCAATGTTTTAAATTTCAAATAAACAATTTAAACAATTGATTATTTGAAATTAAAAATGAACGGTAAAATACTGACCGAAGGTAACAATTAGGTTTTCAATTAAAACATTGCTTTCTAACGTCCATTTAAATAAATGAACACAAAATTAACCATTATGTTGAAGTTGCACAATGAAGTCAAAGCTTTTTGTATCGTTGTTATATTTGAATGTCACCCGAGACATGGCATAATATTCTGGGAAGTATATTGCTCCCAGATTTAGATTACAAAGAGAATTGTACGAATAATAAGCAACATTACCACGTATATTTTCTTGTAAGTTCGTACAGTAGTCATAAACAATCCAACAAAAAATTCGTATCAACCGCAGAAAAACCATTTTTCGTTATGATCGTCAAGACATACAGTTTGCTATTTGGTAAGAAGAGAATATGGTCGAAAATCGATCCCGGCGACTCCATGCGCAATTATACATAGTACTGCAATTGTTTTTTCGTTAGCACAAATGTTAGACTGGCCGCAGAAGTATCGCGCTTAGTCCAATAGCAGACAATCACGCTTGTTTATCTGTTTCGCCGCTTATTCATACGAGCCATATTCGATAAGTTAATGTACTCATTCCCGTCAGAACAGGTTTCCTATTATCGTCACCATCTGTGTAGCTTGTTTAAAACGTCACGATCGCCTTTCCGATAATGAGCGAATGAGTGGAATTCGACGCTCTGGTCGTTTGGGGAACTGCAATGTTGAGGTTACATCGGCACATTGAAATTTTCAAAATAATACTTGTTGATGACTAATGCGTTGCGACTTAGAGCACTATTAGAAAGATCTGTTATACCAATCGACTTTTCGATAATATGAATAATATATACCCTTAACGGTTTTTCGATGGATGTTCGAATGCTGTAAATTATGCACGTAACTTTTGTTATTTGAGAACACTGGAATTTTTTTACTTTTTCTATGTTTGAGTGAATGTTGAGTGACTTCACTTATCAGATAATGCCAATAAGAGCGCACGTTGTCAACGTTTATTTTAATGAGTATTTAACGTTATTAAATGAGCATATAATTGATACTTTTTCCCATATCTTTCGTTGTCCTAGGCAAACAGTCAGACAATGTAACATGCTTGCAATATATTTGTTCATGCAGAGATAACAAATAATACATTTATGATACGCCTGTTGAGTAGCGAATGGTTGTTGGCACGACGATATCGAGCGGCGAATTTACGAGCAAGATAAAATACTTGACTCACGTGTGTTATACCATTTTTAGTCAAAGTCTTCACGATTTTCACTTACTCTTATTCGGGCAGACAAATACTAACAATACTGAGTGTCAGCAGGCTGGCGTGAACATACGAAAGTATTTTGGTTTTGTGACAACAGATTTATCCAGTCTCGAAGCATTGTCTTTAACACTGCAAATTGAACTTTTAGTTAGCTTCGTTTCAGTGTCCATTTCTTGTTGTATTGGTCTAATTCCTTTTAAAATAAAATATCGCCGAAAGACAAACTGGCCTGCAATATTTGTTAGCGGTGATAGTAATAAGGGTATTTCACAGTGAATATCTGTCGTTATAGACACCGCCATCACACAGAGTAAGCAAAGCAACTTGAAATTGTCAACACATGTAAACATCACCCCGCATAGTCGCTTCAAATTATTTACCTCTTTCGTCAAAAAGAATACAAAACTGCAAAGCTGTTTTTGAGAGGGAAATCGACATTTAAAAAACAACCGACATATCAGAATTTCGTTCATCGGATCAAGCGAAAATTGTTAGATTGTCGAATATATTGGTTATTGATTCAGAAGTCAGCAATAGCTTGTTGCAAACGTGGTGTTTGTGTTTCAAGGTACTGGTCCAACTCAATAAATATCAATCGTCATCGTTTTTATAAAACTATATTTGCTTATTTAATCAGTAATAAAAATACCAATATGATTACGTTTCATAAATCTTTTGTAATAACGTTTTGTTCTTACTAAATAAAGCACGCTCATTGTAATAGTGTCGTTGACCGACTTCATTGTCGTCGCAGGCTCATCACTTTAATACAAAATAATCTCTCATGTTGTAATTGCTGTAATATTGCGTTTCTTTCAACATAGTTAGCTTAATAATTTACTGTCGCAAAGAAACATTACACTTCGTAAATAAGTTGAAAATGTTGTTGTTTCGGTCATAAATAAAGTGCTTGGATTTGTTGCATTTCGTGATTTATTCTTCGACCGACAGTAGTTGAACAGGCGAATAAAGACGCAGTTGATTAACCAAATAATCAGCTCGTAGAGCTGTATAGCGTCAGTATATTAAGATTCTGCGTTTCTTTCGAATACCGCGGTTTTCTCATATGTCAGTTAGTGCGTGAGGTGTTCTCGATTCTCCGTGACTTAGCCGAAAATTGAAATCGTTTTCATCGGTTTGCTTTCAAGTAATATATCACGAAAATTGTGTATTTATGACATCGTACCTTGTAATATCACTGTTATTTGCAATTTTCAAATATTTAATATCGTTACTATCAGAAAGAAATAGCACCACTGTGAATAAGTGAGATCTCTGTTTGGATACGACCGTATGTTTGCAACCAGCAATTCATCCATTCATTATGAATAGAACATCTATAATACATGTATTTCTCAAGTCATACTACTTGTTAATTTGTTATATAATTAAAATTTGAATAAACATCATGATTCAATGGCTTGAAAATAAGATATACTAAAGAAATAAAATATACTATATATTACAATTTTATCTGCATTTTCAAATGATTTTGTTGTAATAAAGCTCAGAAACTGAGCGCAGCCATAAAATTCTAAGCAAAATATTGTTAATTGAAACAAATGTACTGTATAACAATTATAAGCTTACGAAAATAGGGTTAGCAGGCCGTTAACGTGTGAAAGATCATGACTGCCAAAGAGCCGTGATGTACCCGTGTCTGAAGGATTAAAAGTTGCACAAGCCAAATAAGAAACGTGGAGACAGTATTAGCCACCACGACTGAGATAATCTGTCAGCAATTTAGCCAGAGTTGTCAATTTACCAAAGCTAGGTTACATAAGATAATCTTTCCGGAAGAGTTAGCTTAAATAATATATGATAAGCAATAGTACATACGAGTAGCACATTTATATATTTCGTAATATCGCTCAGAAAAAGTTTTGACGACTAATTCACGATGAATATTGTTGTTTAAATGAGACAAAGATTTGTAACAGCGGAGAAGACGATTTAACGAGAAGCTTATTTTGCAGAAATTGACCTTTGCTTGAACATTTAGTTTGAGAGAAATATTTAAAAGAAGAATATTTCGATGGTCGTGAGGAGATATGATCGAGAACAATAGCAGTTTGTCAGGGGAAGAAGCCAGTTAACAGAGAGAAATTGACTGCTCAGACACACGTGAGGAGTCCTTCCATTTTCTGGCAGTTGATTGTAAGAAAAGATTTGTTGAGAATCTGGTTTGGATAGCTGCAGAACCGTGGATGAGTACAGAACGTTAATATTTGCAATAAATAATGGTCAGGACACATAAGATTCATATACAATATTTCTAAAAGGTTCGTTGTATTATAGAGTGATGAATGAGTCTGAGTGTCATGTCAGTAATATTGATTTATGTTTTTGTAATTACTATGAATATTCGCGTTACACCGGTTTGTTTAGAATGAATGATTCGTCGCTACGCATGCCAGAAAAACAATTTTCAAAATCACGTAATATTAAACAGAACATGAACGAATTAACGGCAATTCAGATACCATAACTAACGTATGAGTTGGTAATGACAAACATCTGAATCGGTAGCATTTAGTGAATTCAACTTCATTGCTCATAAATCATCGCATTCTCTGAAATGCGACCGCGATCCAGTCAAGCTGCCTTTAGTCGAGTTTAAAGTCAATGAGTATTGTAACATGGTCAGTTTATTGGTCAATGTAAAGAGGGTTGTGGTGGCTGAGTTCGTCGCTTCTTTGAGCCCATGCAGATCGCTGCGTGCGGTGGAATGAGGCATGACGAGTACGGGTAAGCTTTTGATGATTTGCGACCACATACACCACCACGACGTGAGTATCGAGCGGTAGTCAGCATCACCGATACCGTGCCTGGCGCATTCGGAGAACCAGGTTCGAGTTCGGAGTGCGCAGATTCACTGCTATTCAGCCAGGTCGATCTCGTGTCGCCGTCCACCAGCGTCGGCTGGTCGGAAGCTTTCAGGAGCCTCCATCACGCCAGGCAACGCCGATAGTGTTCATCAGCTCAACATGATCGCGCGCAATCTTTCTCTTCTCGTCTTCTCTCGGCACTTCACACAACATGCACATTTGTCACATATAGCCTGGGAGAATGGCTGAGCTAGAGTTGAAACCAGTTGAAGAATTGCTGGCGGTCTGTGTTAGGGGGAAGACACCGAGGTAGTCGGCGCCGGATCTGCCATCTGCTGGGATCACGTTATCTTCCCGAGAAAAGCACCAGCACTGGTCGGACCAATGACCAAACATGCCTGGAAACGTTTAAACAATCGACCATCAATCGACGGAATAGCCTTTATATTGCCGCACTCCGACCATAACACCGTTCGGCAGCCGACAGCCTTCATACCACACCACAGCGCGTTATAAAGAATAACACTTTTCACATTATTATAGTTTCAGTTGTTTAGCCGTGGATCTGCTCACCGCATTAACTGGGGAGACTCCAGGTACAAGGAACATGAATCAGCCGAATGCTGGTTGATGTTTACCTGAGTGCAGAATGGGAATTATGAGAAGAGAAATATGAAAGAGAATCGAAAGTCGTTAACATTCAGTTGATAGTATCCACAGAATCGCCACAATGTATATTTATCGACAAAGACCAGGCATTATTTACTCTGCTATCAAGTAATGACGTGAGATGAGTCAGAACAAAGGAATAAAGTTTGTTCACGGGTTTTCTATGTCAACTTATAATCTCGGAATTTAACATTACTTGCAGCTGATTGACGCTTATATGAATTCACTATTGTGTCTACTGGTCAGTGGTTTTTGTCACAAATGACTCGTTATGCTGAAAATTAATGTATCTTCGTTATAACGTCAGAAAAATGTCGATGCCTGGCACAGATTGTACACAACTCGACGTAGTAATTACACAGCAGGTGACAGTATCAATATTACGATAAAAAACACGTGTTTAACAGTTACGTACATTATTTTTATAAGATTTTTGTCAGATGACATAACGATAAAATGATAGAATGCAATCTTTCGCAATCTCCAGCTGTTGCACCATGTAGTCGCTTTTACGTAATCAGTGAAATGTTTCTTTATAATCGTAGCATTGCAGCACACATGAAAGTAACATTACTTCTCTTAACTAAATGGTTATTTATCTTTCGATCGTGTACGCCGATTTTATCTTTTTTGACAACAAATTCGTACAGGTCGGGCACTCTCTGATACGACGCCTCAAGCTTCACCTTTCGAAAGGTGCCGAGATGCCTCTGTTTGCTTCCGGAGTCAATGTACCACATTCAGCACGTCTTCAGGGAAAATACAGTTATTCAAACACGCCATACAGCAGAGGCAGTGAGTATTATTCTGACGAATTTATCATCATGATAAGCATTCAAAATTTATTGCTATTTATTCTGAAAATAGATTTTATCATATCGGCTTAACATTTTCAGCCACTCACCTCTGCAAAACGCTAATTTCTTTCATTCAAAATTCAAGTAGCAGTAAGGTTCATGCATCACAGAATGTGCACAGAATTGTTACCCATAACATGACGCGACCGTTTTTGCAAAATAAATAAATAAAATAAATAGAATCCTTTATAACGCCGTTGGTGCGCATATAACATTTCGAGTTTTCGAGTTCACATCTGTTTCTTCCACATTACTGCGATTCGTTTCGCCGATAAAATCGTTAAGAGATCAAATTCCATCAAACACTAAACGACATGCCCATTATACTTGTTTCACAAAAAAGAAAATTTTACTCCTTTTCAACATTGTGCCTTAACTCAACGAATAGCATGTATCGTAAAGACATTTTTCTGAAATAAATTTAGTAAACACAAGATTCGATTTTTGCCGTCGGATTTCAGTAACTTTCGAATGTGTATTCCGATCAGCTAAATATTTTTCATCACATAATAATTCCTTCTCACTAACGCTTCAACATTGCGTGTTCCTCATTTTTGTTGATAATCATCTCAGAGCAGAGGTATATTCGTTAACGAATGGCAAATAGAACTTTATCTTCATCTGCCAGGTTCATTTGAAAGATTAACAAAGAAGGGGGAGGTTGAGCTTTTCATCTTCTTTTGTCACTCAGCATATAATTTTTTAAGTTTTTATTCTTTAAATTGCTTAATAGTAATTTTTATTTTTTTATTTACTTATTTAAGTCGTATCACGGCTAATGACTAAATAAATATTAACATATTATATTTTACATTGCTCTTTAATATGTCAGGTTACATCATGCTTAGTACAGAGATAGATATGATAAAAACAGCAAATTCAAACGTGAAATACACAAAGGAATAGAAAATTACGTTACTTAACAGCAGTTAAATATTTCTGAAATACTTATTCATTACAAAGCCAAAGTATTATCCTCAGAATGGCGCCTGTCAAAGAATTGAGAATTCACGCAATTGATCAGACATTCTCTTTTGGAGATTGTGATTTTATCAGCAGAAGAGTCATTGAAGCTTTTACCACAGAAAGCATGATCAAGTAAAGAAACACGCCCCAATATTGGGCCGAGTGATTAGCCTGAAATTGAGTTTCGGCAAACAAATGACATTCGGTACAGATGGTCGCCATTATTACCATTAACATTCTTACGGTTATTTCATTTGTTTGCTTTGAAATGACATAAAGTGATTGTTTTTTACATTCGAATTAAAAAAAAATAGTGTCAGCCGATTCAGATCAGCCGCGTTCGATTTTCGGTAGCTTTCGCAGTTTTACACCGGTGACTGCCTTGATAATTCTATTCTTTGAAATACAACGGCTGAATATCATTGAACAGTCTCATTATGTTGATCAGCAGAACAGAGCAGGCTTTCAGTAGCAGCACTGATTTCAGCCGACAGAGGAAGAGCGTTTCGTTATCTTTTAGTTGGGCTGAGCATAAACCAAGCAGCTTATCAGGACGTTGCCTGTCCAGTTCTTCATGTTTTGAAAGAATTTTTCGTTTCTTTTTAGTTTTTTAACATTATTGTCTTGGATTATTATTTTAACAATATTAGTTGCTTTCAGTAGAAGACAGCTGCTTCTTTAAGAAGGAGTGAAAGTTCATAAAGTCATCAAGTGAGGGGCAAAGGCCTGTTATGGCAGGCTGCAATTGTAGGAGCGGGATAGCGGTTATTTGCCGGGGAAACACAGATATTTTTAGCAAGTTGGCCAGCAGCAGGCCTTCCATTTGCAGTTGAAACAAGTAGCCAGCAGAGAAAAAGATTTACAGGAGCCACTATAATCACGAGATTTAGGAGCTTGGTAGTTCTCAGGTGCCACTATAATGTGACTGAGGCCAGGTCGACACAGCTCCGGGACACATACTGTGGGCAGCTTAATGTCATGATCGATGAACATTTAGATTTCCTCGTTTGGAATAAAAGGGTATATGTTTGATATTATTATTCTTCTGAGTTTGCTAGTCTCACATTGCTAGTAGTTTAATGTATAGGTATTTGTCAGTTATAAGATCAAAGCATTGATCTTCGAGCTCAGAAACACATATTTCGTATTGGATATTTCGATAGCAAAGAAATGGTGCACTTGGGAATACTGGTTGGTTTACTTACAGTAGCCCGAGCAGTTGATTTTGACGTGTCCAGTAGCAGATTATTTCTGGATGGAAAACTCACAGAAGTCATGACTGCAAGTTGTCAGATTGTCTGGAGGCCACTCCGTACGCGCTTATTCATGCGGATATGTTGAGCCAAAGCCGGCAGGTCATTGCACAGACACGTTGAACATTGATGGCATTTTAATATCGCCAGCAATACACACGAAATGCTTTGCCCGAGATAGCGTATCGACAGTTGATAGCGCAGCAGCCGTTTAATGCCAAATGAAATTCATATCATATAGTAATTTTAATTTTAGTAATAATAATTGGCTTCAATTTTAGTAATACTTTAATAATAATTTTGTTATTAATAATTACTTTAATAATACTATTTAAAATATTTATTTTAAAATAATTTTGTTTTTATAATAATTTTGTCAATACTTACTTAATGTTGTTAACATTTAATGTTAAGTCACTTTTAATGTTGGTTATCTTTAATGTTGAGATTTACTTAAACGTTAATATTTACTCGTAATATTAAGATTTACATGTTACGATTTACTTTTTAATATTACATATTTTAAATTTAATTAGGTGTTTAGTGTTGCTTAATTATTTGTTTCAGCCATCAGAAAATGCCTTTCTGAGCTTCAGTGCGTTCGTGCGTGTGTCTGAAGCGCAAGTTGAGCAAGCGCGCGTGCCGTCCGCCGAGAGAGCATATAGCGAAAGATCACCGAGTCCAGCGCGGTAGCGGCCGCCAGAAGGGGAAGCAAAGCATCACCGCGCCTTCTCATCGGTGGAGCGCGCGGAAACAAACCGACGACAGGCGCAGCGCGCACAACAGCACACCGGCCAGTAACGACACCACCGATACTCCCACGGCAGCAGGATTTCCGATCGCGCGTTTGACCATTTTTTCGTAGCCAAGCACGTCAACCGCTTTGTTCACAGTCCCGCCAGCGCAGCGCACGCCTTTCTGAACAGCGGCGATCTTCCCCGCCGGGATGGCGAGATCCGCCCGGCCGTCGGCTGCGTTTCCCAACAGACCTCCCACCGCGGGGCATCGCCCAGTCGGGACAGCCAAGCTCCCGATCGGTCTCCTGGAATATGCGGTAGCATAAACAGGTGTGCGTGTAAAGGGAAGAGGAGAAGATCAGAACAGGAAATAGGCGCCTGCGGCTCGCTTGCCGGGCATGTTCTGCCACTCGCCCGGTGTTGATCGGAGAAACCTCGGGAATCTGTCGACGCGCCGGCCGCTGTGAATTCCTCCTCCATGACCGAATTCAACTCAGCGAAAGTTAGCGCCGAAACCGACAGGACCTCCCATCGTGCGCGCCGCATCAACCGATGTCAAGCGCCCGGACCGAGCATCCAGGTCTGAGTCTCCGACGGTGGCAGGATTTTCAGCGCTAGCTTCAGAGCTAGATCGAATTCAGCCGCTGCATGGGGGAGTATTCTGGAGGCCGATTGCTCTGATAGGTAGATTTCCGTGGTCTTCCGATCAGAGCAGCTCCTCCAGATAAAGCGGCCGGTCGATCGGCTGAAAAGCCAGTGCTGAAGCTTGCCGCCGTCAGAACCGAACCCAGATCTTCCCGTCCGAGGCGCTGCAGTGACATCAGTTGATGCAGCGCCTCTGACCGGGAGGTCCTAGGTTCGAGTCCCGACGGCGGCAGGATTTTCAACACTAGCTTTTCAGCTAGGTTGAATTCAATCGCTATCTGGAGGAGAATTCTAGCGGCCGGCTGCTTTGATCGGTAGATTTCCGTGGTTTCTCCGATCAACACCAGGCGAATGCCGGAACAGTACCCTGACAACGGGCCACGGACCGCGCGCCGATCTTTTCTTCCTGTTCCTTGTCTTCCTCTCCCTTTACACACACACACACACACACACTACCACATATCTCCGGGAGACCAGCCGGGAGCTAGAGCTTGTCCCGACTAAAGGTGCCCCGCTGGTGGGAGAGTCCTGGGTTAGGGGAAACCCCACTCAGCCGACGGCAGTCGGCTAGTGTTTTCACCAGACCGGCATTGCGGGAGCCACGGCCCCGATCGGTCTTCCTGACGCGTGGTAGTGCAGCATGCAGTGTGGAGCAAACATAGCCGGCGTCGGCTCGTTGAACAGGTGACGTTCAGATTCGTTTGAGAAATGGAGAAACCACGGAATCTGAGCCGATTGTCGCTTCCAGATATGATTAGAATTCAACCCAGCTGAAAGCTAGGTTGAATTCAATCGCCATTCCGGAGGAGAATTTAGCGACCGGCTGTTCTGATCGGTAGTTTTGGTTTCTCCGATCAACACCAGGCGAATGCCGAACAGTACCCTGACAAACGGGCCACGGACCGCGCGCGACCTTTCCTTCCTCTTCCTTGTCCTTCCTCCTCACACACACACTAACATGCACTACACTACCACACATGCCGGGAGACCAGTCGGGAGCTTAGAGCTTGTCCTGACTGGGGCGGTGCCCCGCTGGTGGGAGATACCTGATAGTGGGAATTCACTAGCGACCCCGCGAGTTATTGTTTCTGTCCAGACTCCCTCCCACCAGTGGGGTTGACTGTTCAGTCAGATCAGTTTCTCCAAGCCCTCGATTGGTTCCTGGAATAGCGTGGTGGGGCGCATGTTAGCAGGTGTAAGGAGAGGAGAAGACAAGGAACAGAACACTACCAGCAGGGCAGATCGGAGAAACCATGGAACTAATGATGTGGCCGAATTCTCCTGATTGACCTGCTGGAGCCAGTGTTGAAATTTGTTGCCAGTCAGGACTGAACTCTGACCTCCCGGCCAGAGGCGCCTAGCGACACTGCCGATGCAGCGCCTGACCGGGAGGTCCTAGGTCTGAGTCCTGACGGCGGCAGGATTTTCAAATATCAGCTTTTCAGCCAGGCTGAATTCAATCGCCATCTGGAGGAGAATTCTAGCGGCCGGCTGCCTGATCAGTGTAGGGACTTCGTGGCTTCTCCGATCAACATCAGGCGAATGCCGAACAGTACCCCGACAAACGGGCCACGACCAGCGCGATCTTTCTTCCTGTTCCGTCTTCCTCCTCATACACACCAACATGCACTATAATTACCACATAGCTCCGGGAGACCAGCCGGGAGCCAGGAGCCGTCCCGACCGGGGCAAGCCCCGCCGGTGGCAGTCCTGCCAGGGGGAAACCCCACCAGCCGACGGCAGGTCGGCAGTGGCTTCGACCTCCTACTAGCAGACAGCCAGCCGGGGACAGTTTAAGCTTCCCGACTGGTGTTCCCGAATATGTGGTAGTAGCGCATGTTAGCGCGGTGTGGGAAGACAGCGGCGCGTCGCACCGGCGTTCTGCGGTTTGTCAGGGAGCCGTTCATCGAGAAACCACGGAATTACCGATTTGCTGGCCGCTAGAATTTTCTCCCAGACAGATTGAATTCAACACTAGCCTTCAGCCAGGGTTGAGTTCAGTCGCTATCTGGAGGAGAATTCTAGCGCCTGGCTGTTCTCGCAGATAGTTTTCCTTGGTTTCTCCGAACAACACCAGGCGAAGGCCGGAACAGTAAATTCTGACAAACGGCCACGGACCGCGCGATCTTTCTTCCTGCGTTCCTGTCTTCTCTCTCTCTCTCTCACACACACACACATACATGCATTACAATACCACACATGCCAGGAGGAAAGTCGGGATCTTACAGCTTGTCCTGACTGGTGGTGCCTCGCTGGTGGGAGAGTCCTGGTTAGGGGAAGATTAAGCTACCTGCCAGTTGGTTTCACCCCAGGATTCTCCCACTGCTACTGCTCAGTCGGGACAGCTTGGGCTTCCGACTGGTCTCCTTGAGAGGGAGGTGGCATGCTGCGTGGGTGTGTGGGGGAGAGAGAACAAGGAACAGGAAAAAGACGCGTAGCCGGTGGCCCGTTTGTTGGAGAACTGTTCCGGCATTTGGATGGTATTGGTAGGAGAAACCACGGAAATCTATCGATAAGAGAACCGCCAACTAGAATTCTCCTCTAGATACACGGCTCAACTCTTAGCTGAAAGTTAGCGTTGAGGTCTCCGTCGCCGACTGATTCAGGACCTTCCTGGTCAGAGGCGCCGCATCAACTGATGTCACTGCAGTGCCTCAGACATTCGAGTTCCGACGGCGGCAGGATTTTCAACACTAGCTTTTCCAGCCCGGGATCAGAATTCAGCCGCCATTCCGGAGTGATAATCACGCTGGTTGTTGATCGGAGAAACCACGAAATACAGCCGGTCGCTTGAATTTTCCTCCAGATAACTGCTGAATTCGATCGAGCTGAAAGCCAGTGCGTCGTCAGTCAGAACCGAATTAGGGACCTCCCGTCCGGAGGCGCTGCAGTGACATCAGTTGATGCAGCTCCTCTGACCCGGAGGTACTAGGTTCGAGTCCTGACGGCGGCAGGATTTCCTTTCAACACCAGCCTTCAGCCAGGCTGAATCAATCGCCATCTCGAGGAGAATTCCAGCGGCCGGCCGCTCTCGATTGGTAGTTTTCTATGTGTCCTCCATCACCAGGCGAATGCCGGAACAGTACCCTAACAAAGAGGCAACGGACCGCATGCGATCTTTCCTTCCTCTTCCTTGCCCTCTCCCTCTCCCTTTACACACACACACCAACATGCACTACACTACCACATATTCCGGGAGACCAGTCGGGAGCTTAGAGTTTGTCCCGATTGGGGCGGTGCCCCGCTGGTGGGAGAGTCCTGGTTAGGGGAACCCACCAGCCGACGGCAGGTCGGCGCCGGATCTCGCCATCCAGCGGGGAAAGATCACCGCGCATATTCCGAGAAAAACATGCACTACACTAACGGGACTAATGAACAAAGCAGTTGACGTGCCCGGAAACACGAAAAAATCAAATCAAATCGACCTATGTATGTGTCGGAAATCCTGCCACCGTGGGGAGTACTATCAAGTGAATTGATGCTCTGAGCCACCTCAGCCAGTTGTGCTGTTGTGCGCGCGCGCGCGTGACGATCGTCGGTTTGTTTCCGCCGCCTCCACCAGAGGGGGTTGGGGAGGCGTTGGGCGCGTGGTGTCGCGTGTAAAGCACCGATTAGCGCCCGCCCCCCACGCACTTCCCCGCCCTCTGGCGGCCGCTGCCGCGCATTACGACGCTCGTTTCGGGTGTCTTTTTCCTTCTCTGTCTCTCTCAGCGGACGGCACGCGCGCTTGCTCAACTTGCGCTTCAGAGACACACGCGCAGGCGTCCGTATGCGCACGCACGGAGAGCCAGAAGAACGATTTTTCTGATTAGGCAGAGCAAATAAAATGAAATTAAAGTAACACTAAAACTAAAATTTAAATTTAAAATAAAAAAAAAGAAAAGTATATCTTAATATTAAAAGTAAATCGTAACATGAAAAGTAAATCTTAATATTACGAGTAAATCTTAACGTTTAAAGTAAATCTCAACATTAAAAGTTAACTTAACATTAAAAGTTGACTTAACATTAAATGTTAACTTAACATTAAAATTAAAATTATTATTAAAATAAAATTATTATAAAAATAAAATTATTTTTAAAATAAAATATTTTTAAAATAAAATTATTATTAAAATTAATTATTATTAACAAAATTATTATTAAAATTATTACTAAAATTGAAATAATTATTGTATTATTACTAAAATTAAAATTACTATATCAGTCGTAGTTCGACAGCGTTAGAGGCAACAACTACTGCTGCGCTCTATCAGCTTATCGATACACTGTATCTCCGAACCAAAACATTTCAGTATTAATATTACCTAACAGTGTTATTTAAAGTGCTATCAGTGTTCCAAGCAGTGTACAGAGTTTCTCTGGCCGGCCTGCCGGCTGGCTCAACGTATCCACATGAATAAAGCAGTACCAGACAACCTCAAGATGAATCCGTCACCTAACCCAAGAGCAAACTCCACGAAGTCGCAGGTACGCCGGAGCCAAAATACTGTGAGTTTTCCATCCAAAGAATAATCTATACTACTGGACGCATGCGAAAATCTAACTGTCAAAGACTATATAAGTAAACTAACCGAAATTGTTCCCCCCAGTGCCATTTCTTTTATATCAAGAATATCCAATTACAGAATATGTGTGTTTCTGAACTCGAAGATCAATGCTGATCTTATAACTAACAAATACCCTACTCTGATCATTAAAAATACTACTGTTAATGTGAGACTTCTAATTAACGAGCTACTGTTAATGTGAGACTCCTTTTATTCCAAACGAGGAAATCACAAATATTTTCATCAGAATCATGACATTAAAACTACCCCCAGTATATCTTTCATCAGAGCTGGTCTGTCTGACCCTAACCTCAGTCACATTATGAGCTTCAGAAGGCCAACATTTATCCAACCTGAGGAACTTCACAAACTCCCTCAGTCTTCAGTGATTGTATATGAAGGTAAACCATATAGAATCTTTTTCTCTGCTGAAAACATTACTTGTTTCAACTGCAAAATGGAAGGCCATACTGCTAGTAACTGCCCCCAAAATCTGCTCAAAGAGAATTGCCTTCTGGACCCTCCCAGTACAAATATACCAACTATCCCTTCTAATAATATGGAAGTACAGCCTACCATAACTGAAACACCCACTGCCCTCCACCAGTGACCCATGAACTTTCCTCCCTTCAAAAGAAGCCTTCCCCAATGAATCCTCCTCCTCTCTGAAGCAACTAATAATGCTGTACACAATCACATAATAATGTTAAAAACTAAAAAAAGAAACAGAAAAAGAATTCTTCAAAACATGAAGAACTGGACCAAGATAGCAATCCTGATAAAACACTTGAAGACATGCTCAGCCCAACTAAAGATCTGCTTGAAATGAACCAAAACTCTTTCCCTCTGTCAGCAAATCAATTACACTTACTACTAGAAAATACTCTGGTCTCTGCTGATCCTCTAACCATAGTAAAGGACTATTCCAATGATATTCCAGCCGTTATAAAAATGCTCAATGACATTTACCCTGTATTAAAGGATAGAATTATCAAAGGCAGAGTCACCAGAATAATAAAAAACTGCAGAAACACCTACCGGAATCAGACGCAGCTGAGTCTGAATCCAGTATGGAAACTACCTGACACTATTTTTTTTTTTAATTCAGGTCTCTTAAAAAACACAATCCCCCCTTGCTAAATAAATTTCAAGCAAACAAATGAAAATACTCCAATGGAATATTAATGGATACTATTGTCGTCTTGAGTATCTGCAACTATTACCCAGATATCATTTATTTGCAAGAAAACCAATTTCCAAGTACTAATCACTCAGCTAATATTACACTATCAATGTTTCTTTAAAATGGAACCACTGATCATGCTTCTGTGGAGTAAACACATATTTAAAAGCTTCAATTTTGGCTGATAACTCATGATAAAATCTAATCATATCTCTCCAGGAATGTCCCCAATTCACAATTCTGTGAGAATCTCACCCTTGATATGGAAAGATTTAGTACCATTCTAAGGGATAATACTTACCAAAGTAATGTTTTAAAATTTTGTAATGAAATAAGTATTTCAGGAAATATTTAACTGTATTAGAATAACGTAATTTTCTATTCCTTTTTGTAGTAATTAACAGTTATGTAATTTTCACGTTTAAGTTTTATGTTTTTTTATCCATATCATCTCTGTACTGTAACCTCAATTGTAACCTGAATATTGTAAAAACTAAAAATTGACAATGTAAAATATAATATGTTGTATTTATTTAGTCGTTAATGACCTAGCCGTTGATGCGACTTAAAATAAATTAAATAAAAAAAAATAAAATTACTATTAAAACTACAATTTAAAGAATAAAAACTTAAAAAATTATATACTTGAAGTGGTAAAGAGTTAAAGAAGCAACTCCCTTCTTTATTTAACAATCTTTCAAAACAGTTACAAGATACAGCTTACGGATGAAGATAAGTTCTATTTGCCCATTCGTTCTTGAGCTCCAGAATATATACCTCTGCTCTTTAAGTTGAATTATCAACAAAGGTAGGAACACGCAATGTTTTGGGGAAGTGACTTAGTGAGAAGGAATTGTTATGTGATGGAAAATATTTGCTTGGTCGGAGTACACATTCAAAAAGTTACAAGTCCATTTGGCAAAAATCGAGATCTTGTGTTGTTTTACCTAGAATTTTATTTCCAGAAAAAGTGAGATGTCTTACGATACATTAAGTAGTACTCTGTTCGTTGAGTTAAAGACAATGTTGAAAAGGGTAAAATTTTTCTTTTTTATTGGAAACAAATTATGTGGGCATGTCACGTTTTGAATGTTTGATCTTCTAGAATTTGTCTCTTGGCGATTTTTCTCATACATCACATGAAAGAAACGAATCACAGTAATGAGAACATGGAGAGAAACTTAGATGTGAAACTTCAAGGCTTCAGGAAATATTTATATACGCACCAACGGCGTTATAAGGATTCTATTTATTTTATTTATTTATTTTACCTCAAAAACAGTTAAAAACTGTGTGTCGTGTTATGGGGACCAGTGAATTCTGTGCACATTTTAAAAATTCTGTGATCCCTACCATGAACCATATACTACTTGAATTTTTGAATAAAGAAAGAAAATTAGCGTTTTTTTTGCAAGGATTGTTAACAAAAGTATTCGCTCCGATGTAATAAAATCTATTTTCAAGGATAAATAAGCAATAAATTTTGGGGCTCTTATCCATGATGTCCTTCGTCAAGGAATAATACTTCCTGCCGCAACAACATGGAAACGATAATTTGAATAACTGTATTTTCCCCTGAATTCTAAAAGACGTGCACAGATAATGAGGTACATTTATGTCCAGAAGCAAAACAAGGGGCCATCTCAGCACTTGCTCAAAGGATCAGGGAAACGAGATGGGGGTCATTATCCCAGAGGGTGCGGTACAATACTTTTTACAGGTTGTTGAGTCAAAAGGGTAAATCAGCGTACAGTCGAAAAGGTAAATAATACATTTAATATCACGGTTAAAATTAATGTTACTTTCCTTGTGATGCTCAGTATAGTCTCTAATTATAAAGAAACGATTTCACTTGAGTTGCAGCAAAAACGATTTCACTTGAGTTGCAACAGAAACGAATTCACGAGATTTAAACATTTCTATCGATTTTTATCGTTTAATGTCATCTGGCAAAGTGCTATAAAATAATGTACATGTATTGTACGTGATTTTTTTGTCATGAGCTGTTGATACTGTCACCTGCTGAATATGATTACTACGTCGAGTTATTCTCGTCTAGTAGTCTAGTTATAGGCATCGGCGTTTTCTGAGCGTTATGAGCGGGAATACATTATTTTCCCGCTTATAAGCAAGTCATTTGTGACAAAAACCACTGTTGAGTAGATTTACAAATAGAGAGATTCAGATAATTAGATTCATACATAGAGATTCATCAATCAACTCACAAAGTAATGGTAAAATTCCGAGATTTATAAGGACAGGCTTATAAGAAACCCGTGGATAGGCTTTTGTATTTGTTCATACAATTCTGTTTCGTACTCTTAAAATCTGGGAGCTATACGATGTATTTCTGCCAATCTAATTATCAAAGGTGACAAATGCCCAATGGCCTTTGGTCTAGTGCTTTGACGTCCGATATCATAGTTAGAATCCGTTAATGCTCGTGGTACATACGAGATTTTCTTTTAATTTGTTTTAGCGATTCACATTTTCTTAGTTACTACATAACTAGATAACGACTCGGTCTGTCTTTCATATTTCTTCATAATTCCATTCATAAATTCCTCCACAAAAACATGTAGCATTCGGCTGATTTCATATGTCTTTGTAATGCGTCCTTCTCTCCCCAGTTAATTTTATGCAGTGTGAACTGAGATCCGCATCGAAGGCAACAAGCTATAACGTAGTAGTAGAAAAAGGATATTTATTTCTTTACGTAACTACCAAAAGCTAGTCTGGCGTACGAATGAAATGTTGACAGACGAGGCGATATGATTATAGTCCGTTAAAACGCGTATGCCAAAAAGACATTCCGTCGATTGATTGATTGATTGATTTTTCGTGTTTCCGGGCGCGTCAACTGTTTGGTCATTAGTCCCGTTAGTGTAGTGCTTTTTTCTCGGGAGATGGCAGTGATCTTCCCCCGCTGATGGCGAGATCCGGCGCCATCACGTCGGTGCTAGTGAGGTTCCCCACCTGACTCTCCCACCAGCGGGGCACCGCCCCAGCCGGGACAAGCTCTAAGCCCGACCGGTCCCCCGGAATATGTGTAGTGTAGTGCATGTTAGTGTAAGTGTGAGTAAGGGGGAGAGTGGAGAAGACAAGGAAGAGGAAGAAAAGATTGCGCGCGGTCCGTTCCGTTTGGTTGGGTACTGCTCCGGCATTCGCCTGGTGTTGATCGGAGAAACCACGGAAAACTACCGATCAGAGCAGCCGGCCGCTAGAATTCTCCTCCAGACAGCGACTGAATTCGACCTAGCTGAATAGCTAGTGTCGAAAATCCTGCCGCCGTCAGGACTCGAACCTAGGACCTCCTGGTCATAGGCGCTGCAGTGACATCAGTTGATGCACTGAGCTACCGCCCCGGTCTCACGTCGTGTGCACGAGGTTCGGAACGTATGTGGTGCTGCGCAGATCGATCAAAACTTACCCATGCCTTTTCATCATGCCTTCATTCCACCACACACGGTACTCGCAAACAGTCTACTTACATGAGTCAGCGTGACACGTCGAAACGAGCTCACCACAACCCTCTTTACAGGTTGACCAATAAACATTGTGTTACAATACTCATTGACTTTAAACTCGACCTTAAAGACAGCTTGACTAGTTCAGCAGTCGCATTTCAGAATGCGTCAGACATGAACCAATGGAAATTATCGTTCACTTCAAATGCTACCAGTTCCAGATTATGACATTTGTCATTTACCCCTTCCTTACTTGTTAGTTATGGGTATCTAGTTGCTGCTAATTCGTTCCATGTTCTGTTTAATAATTTTGTGTTTGGAAAATTGTTTTTCTAGCATATACGTAACCGGAAATCGATTCATTCTTAAGCAAAACCAGTTGTAATTAACAAGATTCATAGTGAATTACAAGAGCATAGGAAATCATTAATGATGATATAGTTTCATTTCATCACTTATATTACAACGAACCTTTTTTAGAAATATTCTTATATGTAAATCTTATGTATTGTCCTATTCATTAATTTATTGCAAATATTAACGTTCTGTACTCATCCACGGTTCTTGGTATCAAAACCAGATTCTCAGCAAATCTTACTCACCACAATCCGAAAACTGCCCATCGTTTAGACAGGGACTCCTCCGTTTTCGGAGTGTCCTCCTTCGTTTGTCCAGTGGGTTGGTCCAGTTTCCTCTCCTATTCTTCTTCTTCCCTATTAAGAGGCTTCACTGATGTTCTCGTCCACCGCTCCGCACACGGCCATCAGATATTCTCTTTAAATATTCTCCGGCCTCACAGTGTTCAAACAAAGGTCGAATTTCACCACAAATTGTGAAACTTCCTGTTCGTCCGTGTATTTCTCCACTGTTACCGTCGCACGTCATTTCGTTGTAATGTTCTGTCAGCTAGATTGGGTCGTCAAAGGCTTTTTTTTTCTGGGCGATGTTTACGGAAATGCTATCTCGTGTATACTCGTATGTACACTATTGCTTATCGTATATTGACTGGCCTAAACTGCTCAAGTCCGGGTTTCGAGAGATTTATCTATCTTGCCTAGCTTTTGGTGGAATTGATAGCTGTAAGAGCAAATTCTTGAAGTTGGATTATCTCAAGTTTCATCGTGGTTGAAAGTAATACTGATCTCCACAAGCTTGTGGTATTTATTTGGCCGCAACTTCGCTTTAGTCCTAACCTCTTTCAGACGAACATAATGCATGCGTTTTTTGGCGAATTGTCCCATGATTCTTTCCGCAATAGTTGGCAGCCCTCCGCCGCCATATTTTTCTGTTGGGTAAAATATAATTGGTATACAATTTAAGGTTTGTTTCAATTAACAATAATAATTTTGGTTAGGATTTTATGAAAAATCTTTGCATAGTTTCTGAGCTTTTATTGCAACTTAGATAAAACGAGAAAGTGAATTACGGGCTAAAATTTCCTAATTTTACATAATATAATTTGCATGGCCTTATTTTATTTCTTTAATTATATCTATTTTCAAGCCGTGAATCGCGGTTGAGACGGCTAAATTTTAGTGTATTTGACAAATTATTAAGAATTAATTATAACGAGAAATACATGTAAAATCTCGTTGACTACAAATTTCATAATAATGAATAGATGAAAGATTGCTGAGTTTTAAACTCGGCTTAACAAATTAGATTCTCAATGGTTTCACAATTAGTTGCTATTTTCCTCACAATTATGATAGATGTAATGTGTAAATGTTTGAAAATTGCAAATAACATGATATTAATAAAAGTCATGATGTCATTTAAATACACACTTCAGATATAATTACTTAAGAAAACAAACCATTTAGGGCGGATTTTCAATTTTTTTCAGCTAAAGTTATATTCCACGGAGAATCAGAACACGCACACTTTTCTTGAGCATATGAAGTACGGTATTCGATAAAGAGCGAAGAGTGTTACGGAATCTTAATATACTGACACTATGCATCTGAGCTGATTAACAGTTAATCCAACTTCTGTCTTTGATTCATATGTTCCAACTACTGTCCAATTCAGAGAATAAAATCTGAAATGCATGAATCCATCACTATTTTACTATTAGTAAACATTTAACTTATTTACGTATATATAATGATACTTTTTTGCATTAGTAAAATTCTTAAACTAGCTTATGTTAAAGAAATTTGCGAATATTTACAATTACCATTATGAGAATTATTTTGTATTAAAATTGATTGAGCAACTGACGATAATTGTGAAATCAGTTTGCAAATGTCAACAGGTCTTATATAACAGGCGTCAAGCACCTATTTAGTAGAATTGAAACGTTATTTACAAAAGATTTATAAAACAGTAATCGCTTATATTAATTATTTTTTATTACTGATTAAATAAGTAAATATAGTTTATAAAAACTTATTTGACGATTGATTATTATTTTATTGAGTTAGTTAATTTTTACCTTGAAGAAACCTAAAACACCACGTTGTAAATAAGTATTATGACTTCTGATCAATAACCAGCATCTCTATTCGGTGTATCTAACAATTTCCCTTGATCCATTGAACAAATTCTGATATGTCCAGTTGTTTTTTTCTGTACATTAAATGTCGATTTTCTCCCTCTCAAAAGTAACACGGTTTGTATTCTTTTGACGAAAGAACAATAATTTGGCAATCTATCACGGAAATTGGTACTCTATTTACATATGGTGACAATTTCAAATTGCTTTTGCTACTCTTAATGTAATAACGGTGTCTATCAACGACAGATATTCACTGCTCAGAGAATACCCACTATTACTATCACCACTAACAAATATTACTAATTATTTTAGTTTGGCTCTTCCGGCGATAAACTTTTATTTTAAAAAAATTAGATAGCTACTAGCAAAAGTGGTTCTTTAAGGGCAAGCTAATGCTAAAAGTTCAATTTCTTGCACGAGTGTTAAAAGAGACAATGCTCAAGTTTTCAGATAAATCTGTTAATGCAACTAAAGACAAAATACTTTCGTATGACCGCACCAGCTACTGCTGACCTTCAGATATTGTTAAGTGATTTGTCTACTTGAATTAAAATTAAGTGAAAATCAATGAGACTGACTAAAAATGGAGTATAACACACGTGGTCAAAGTGATTTTATCTTGCTCGTAAATTCGCCACTCGGTCTATCGGCCTCGTGTAGCAACCATTCCTTCTCGCAAAATAGAACGCCACTTTTACCATCCGTATCATAAATAACTATTATTTGTTCTGTATATGTTCATAAGACAAATATATTTTAAACATGTTACAGTTGTCTGGCCTGTTTATTTTGGACGAAGAAAGATAGAGAAAGTATCAATTATAATACTCATTTAATAATTAAATACTCATTAAAATAAACGTTAATTAGCGTGCACTCTTAATTAGCGTGCATCTGATAAGTGAAGTCATAACGGTTCACGTAAACGCTAGAAAAAGTAAAGTGCAGTGTTTCTCAAATGTACTCAAAGTTGCATTAAAACCATCAAAACGCGTGTTTTTTTTTACAAGAAATTATTCCAGAACATCCATCAGAAAACCGATTAAGGATTATACCAATTAATTCATATTATCGAAAGGAATCGATTGAGTAACAGATCTTTCCTGTAGGTGCTCTAAGTCACCCAAAACGCGTTTTAGTTGCATCAACAAATTGTATTTTTGAGAAATTTTCTAATAATCTTCGATGTAACCTCCAACAATTTGCAGTTCCCAAGAAGTGACCGGGAGGCGTCGAATTTCCACTCATTTGTCTCGATTGTTAGATCGGAAAGAGTCTGAGCGTCAGTGACGGACAAACGAAGAAACACACGAACGGACAGACGGACGGTGTGGGAGATTACTTGTTTACTATTTAAGGATAGTACATATTAACTTATCAGATATATGCGTGTGGATAAATCAGTGCGAGAGGCTGGAGTAAAGCAAACTGTGGTTGGTCTGGGTTATTAAGTTCGCGGTATATACAGCCAAGGTCTAACGATTTTGTTACTTGTAGAAAAACAATACTAGTACTATGTGCCAATTGCACATGGAGTCTCGCTGGATCGATTTTTAGGCCATATTCTCTTCTACTGTACTTAAACAATATGTCCTTGACGATCCATAACAGAAAATGGTTTTCTTTGGTGGTTGATACGCATTTGTTGATTTGTTTGTAATCATTTGTACGAGACTTACAAGAAATACGTGGGTAGTATTTGCTTATTATTCGTACAATTCTCTTTGTAATCTAAAATGTCTGGGAGCTATAAGATGTATTTCCCAGAATATTATGCCATGTCTCAGGCGGGTCGAAGATTCCGAAATATGCATCATAGTACAAAAGCTGACTGAATTTGAAATAATTCTGAACGCGTAGCATAATGAGCTTAATTTTGTGTTCAATTCATTTAAATTGGACGTTCCAGTTAAGGTTTGATTGAATTGAGAGACCCAACAATTTTGTTACCTTAACATCAGTCAATGACACATAGTTCATTTTAAATGTATATAAATTTTCATTTGAAATGGAAAACTACATAGAAAGTGTTTTATTTTCATTTGAAATGGAAAACTACATAGAAAGTGTTTTATTTTCATTTATATTAATTTGTTATTTCGGAAACCAGTTTGAAAAAACATTGCACTATTTACTGTTTCTTTATTGCAAAGAATATTCGTATCAACCGCAAAGAAAAAACATTTTTCTTGTTTTGGATCGTCAAGACATATTGTTTAAGCAAGGTAAGAAGAGAATAGGACCTAAAAGCGATCCCTGCGAGACTCCATGTGCAATTGGCAAAGAATCGGAAAGATGAATACAGAATGTTCTGTCATTCCAGTAAGGAATTTCTACACTCTGGGATCATTGTTTAAGGTACGAACATAACCAAACTAGAGCAATAACACGGAATAAATTTTCAAAGTAAAATGTTATGAACAATGACGTCAAAATCTTTTGAAATATCTAAAAATATTCGAATAGGTGCTTCGTTTCGATCCAACAATGGGACGACATCTTATGAAAAAACATAGCTATCTTAGTAGATTTTGGATTTCCGAATCCATGTTGGTAATGTAAAAACGCGTCTTATTTACTGGAGAAAGGTTTTCATTCGTACGTAAAAGGCAGTATCTTTAATATTTTTGAAAAAACTGATAAAATAGAAATTGGCTGATAGTTTCCTTGAATTCTCATTTGCCCTATATATTTAATTTAATAATATTTTCATAATTGGGGAAAAGTTTTGCTCATTTATCAGCTGCAATTATGCAAAGAATAAATGGCAGTAAAATGTTTTATTGAAACTAATTAGTGTTGTTCTACTACCTGTGCTAATAAGTTCAACACAATTTTCTGTGCTAACAAATAAAACCCTATGACTCTTGACCGCCAGCAAATTTGCATTTAGTGTACAGAAAGAAAGCAAGGAGCCAATAAGCTCAGCATTTATTCTATGAAACAATGAAAACTGTAAGAAAGCTATGTGCTAATTCGTAAGCCCACAGGATAGATTATTATAAATTTATTGGACGCTTTCTTTCCGAAAAGCAATAATCACGTGTTTCTTCTAAATCCTATTTGCCCACACCACTGACACACTTTCCCCTTCATATACTATTAAATCATTCTCTGGTAATTTGGGAATATCGAAATATTATTGTAATGACAACAATTAAAAAAAGTACAGAAATTTATGGTGGAACGTATGAAGTACGTCTTGTATTCATGAATATAAAAAATAGCAAAAGAAAAGAAAAATACATTGTCAGCATCTTTGGTGAGACTCATTCACTTATTTCTTTCTCATTTCTTTCAGACAGTGTATATCTTACATTTTTTGTTTCATTAATGAATTCGTCCAATCATGTAGATATTGTAGATATTACACTATTTGTAGATATTGTCATAGAAACTTTACGATCAAATTATAACAATAAAAACAAAGCGCAAACGATTTCTAAAGAAAGAAAGAAATATTTTTAAAAAAATCAAAATTTTTAATGAAATGATAAAAAAAAACATTTCGCGCCAATGTATTTCAACAATGAAAAATCACCCGGGATCGCTATGAATTGTAAAGAACACACACGCCGCGTGCGCATTACTTTCTATTGACAGCCTCCTCGATCCCGGATGTGTCTGTTCGGTCGGTGGGTGGTTTACGATTCACATCCTCGGCACGCACTGTGGTCGGTTGGCGGTGCAGACTGCCCGCTCGCCAAGGAATCACGCAGCATCCGGAGGGCGTGCAACTACCGAAGCATCCTGTGCGCGTCACGGCCGGGCAGGGCGAACGCGTCAACATGCAACACAGATCAAGTGTACAGTACCTCGTGTACATACATAGTTGGCTGGTTAGTGATTCCGCGCGTCACACGGCCGGGCAGGGGCGAACGCGTCAACATGCGAACGCCTGGCGTACTATAGTACTCGTGTACATATAGTTGGTTGGTTAGTGATTCCGGCGTCACACGGCCGGCAGTGGGGCGAATGCGTCAAACATGCGAACACAGTCTGGCAAAGGCGTACCAAAGGCCATAGTTGGCTGGTTAGTGATTCCGCGCGCTCGCACACGGCCGGGCAGTGGGGCGAACGCGGTCAACATGCGAACACAGCCCGCGCTATAGTACTCGTGTACATATGCTGGTTGGTTATATTCCGGGCGCGTCACACGGCCGGGCAGTGGGGCGAACGCGTCAACATGCGAACACAGTTCGGCAAAAGGCAGTACTCGTACATATAGTTGGTTGGTTAGTGATTCCGGGCGCGCGTCACACGGCTGGGCAGTGGGCGAACGCGTCAACATGTGAACACAGTTCATGCGCATACCTGTGTACATAAGGTTGGTTGGTTAGTGATTCTGGCGCGTCACACGGCCGGGCAGTGGGGCGAACGTCAATGCTTAGAACATAAAGTCTGGCGTACATAGTACTGTGTACACATAGAGTTGCTGGTTAGTTATCTATGCGCGTCACACGGCCGGGCAGTGGGGCGAATGCGCCAACATGCGAATACAGTTCGGCGTACATAGTACTCGTACACATATAGTTGGTTGGTTAGTGATTCCCGGCGCGTCACACGGCCGGGCAGTGGGGCGAACGCGTCAACAAGCGAACACAGTTCGCGTACAGTACTCGTGTACACATAGAGTTGGCTATTAGATTCCGGGCGCGTCACACGGCCGGGCAGTAAGGCGAACGCGCCAACATGCGAACACAGTTCAAGTGTACATAGTACCGTGTACACATATAGTTGGTTGGTTAGTGATTCCGCGCGTCACACGGCCGGGCAGTGGGGCGAACGCGCGTCAACATGCGACACAGTTCAAGTGTACATAGTACTCGTGTACACATATAGTTGCTGTTAGTGATTCCGGGCGCGTCACACGGCCGGGCAGTGGGGCGAACGCGTCAACATGCGAACATAGTTCGGGCGGTACATAAAGTACTCGTGTACACATATAGTTGGTTGGTTAGTGATTCCGGGCGCGCCACACGGCCGGGCAGTGGGCGAACGCGTCAACATGCGAACACAGTTCATGCGTACATAGTACTCGTGTACACATATAGTTGGCTGGCGAAGATTCGGCGCGTCACACGGCCGGGCAGTGGGGCGAACGCGCCAACATGCGAATACAGTTCAAGTGTACATAGTACTCGTGTACATATAGTTGGTTGTTAGTGATCCCGATAGCGTCACACGGCCGGGCAGTGGGCGAACGCGTCAACAAGCGAATACAGTTCAAAGTGTACATAGTACTGTGTACACATATAGTTGGCTGGTTAGTGATTCCGGGCGTCACACGGCCGGGCAGTAAGCAACGCGTCACATGCGAACACAGTTCAAGTGTACATAGTACTCGTGTACATATAGCTGGTTGGTTAGTGATTCCGGCGCGTCACACGGCTGGGCAGTGGGGCGAACGCGTCAACATGCGTAAATACAGTTCAAGTGTATAGTACTCGTGTACACATATAGCTGGCTGGTTAGTGATTCCGGCGCGTCACATGCCGGGCAGTGGGCGAACGCGTCAACAAGCGAATACAGTTCAAGTGCGTTAGTACTCGTGTACTACATAGAGTTGGTTGGTTAGTTATTCCGGCGCGTCACACGGCCGGGCAGTGGGGCGAACGCGTCAACATGCGAACACAGGTCGGCGTACATAGCACTCGTGTACATATAGCTGGCTGGTTAGTGATTCCGGGCGCGTCACACGGCCGGGCAGTGGGGCGAACGCGTCAACATGCGAACACAGTTCAAGTGTACATAGTACTCGTGTACACATATAGTTGGTTACAGATCTCCGGGCGTCCAGCTAAATCAGTCAGTCCCGTAAGTGTAGCGCATGTGTTTTCCTCAGAAGGTGGCGGTGATCTTCCTCCGCTGGATGGTGATTTCCGGCGCCTATTACATGTCGGCTAGCGGGGTTTCTCCAACCACGTGTTTCCCACCAGCGGGGCACCGAACCAGCCGGGACAAGTTCTAAGCTCCTGACTGGTCTCCCATGATGTGGTAGTGTAGTGCATGTTAGTGTAAGTGTGTGTAAGGGGAGAGGATAGGACAGGGAAGAGGAAGGACAGATCGCGCGCCGTCGGTGGCCCATTTCGTAGGGAACTGCTACGGCATTCACCTGGTGTTGATCGGAGAAAAAGCGGCAAATTGCCGATCAGAGCAGCCGGCCGCTAGAATTCTCCTCTAAGCAGCTACTTAATTCGACCTAGCTGAAAAGCTAGTGTCGAAAATCCTGCCGTCGTGAGGACTCCCGGTCAGAGGCGCTGCAGTGACATCAGTTGATGCACTGAGCTAGCGCTCCCGGTGCGCGTGCAAACGCTGTGTACCATAATGCATTCATTCCCTATGTTATTATTATTATTACTATTATTATTATTACTATTATTATTATTATTACTATTATTATTATTACTATTATTATTATTATTATTATTATTATTATTATTATTATTATTATTATTATTATTATTATTATTATTCTGAGATACCGGTCGCGAGCTTAAAGCTTTTTTCTGTTTGGGTCGGTGCCTCGCTGGTGGAGATACCTAGAGTGGTATTTCACGTGAATCAATTGATGTCACTACAGCGCCTCGGACCGGAAGGTCCTAGGTTCCCACTCCCCACGACGGCAGGATTTTCGACACTAGCTTTTCAGCCAGGGCGTATTCAGTCACCGTCTGGAGGATACCCAACGGCCGGCTGCTCTGATCGGTAGTTTCCCGTGGTTTCTCCGATCAACACCAGGCGAATGCCGGAGCAGTACCCCACCAAACGGGCCACGGACTGCGCGCGATCTCTCCTTCCTCTTCCTTGTCCCATCCTCTCCCCTTACACACACACTTACACTAACATGCACTACATCACCACATATTCCTGGAGACCAGTCGGGAGCTTAGAGCTTGTCTCCGATCGGGCGGTGCCCGCCGGTGGGAGAGTCCTGGTTAGGGGGAAACTCCACTAGCCGACGGTAGGTCGGCGCCGGATCTCGCCATCCAGCGGGAAAGAACACCGCCACCTCCCGAGATAAAACATAGACTACATTAACGTGACAAAAGGCCGTAGCTGTTGACTTGCACGAAAACATCAATAAATCAATCAACCAAACAACCCAAAATTCGAAAAAGAAGATAGTATTACGTCTTTTCTACTTTTAGCACAAGACGTAAGCGTGCACAGATCTCGAAAACAGTGAGTAAATTCATTAAAATGGATAAAACATATCTCAAAGCCCACAAAATCCCCTACTAAATGCATTTTCTTTCACTTCTGTAGCTTAACTAGGTTCGCAGTAGTAGTAGGTTAAAATTGTCGAACGTGTGCCCGGGCACGTAAGAATGCATCTGTTTATAACTGCCCGTAGCAACGATAATCGTACGAAACGTACCAGTGCGGTGAAAGGGAGGGCGGGCCAGGGTTGAAGGGACAGGATTGAGCTGAAGTATAGGACGGGCAGCCTGATAAATGTCAGGCGAGCGGCAGGTACGGGAAGGCAGAGGACAGCGTACGAGGTGATGAGTGATGAGTAAAGAGGATGAAAAGTAATGAAAATTGATGAAGAGGATGAAAAGTAATGAAAAGTGACAGAAGAGAGATGGAAAGTGATGAAAAGGGATGAAAAGGATGAAGAGGATGTAGGGGGTGATGTAGGGTGATGTAGGGTGATGTAGGGTGGATGATGTGATGAAGGATGATGGTGATGGAGGGCGATGGAAGGTGATGCAGGTAATACAGGGGAACAGGTGGAGAATGGTGGCATGGAACCAGGCAGACAACTGTGGGAAGGTACGGGGAGAATACATTATATCCACATATTTGCAGTGCAGTTAAGTGTAGTGAACGCAATCAATGAATTGAAGAAAATCCAGCTAAACTTATGGTTTGTGATAAATTTAGCATCACCGACATATAATTATTGGATATCATGACAGAGTTTTGGAAATATTTGTTATAATACTTTTAGTGATAGTATGATTACTGCATGTTCGGCTTGTACTTACCTCATTATTATTATTATTATTATTATTATTATTATTATTATTATTATTATTATTATTATTGTTGTTGTTATTATTGCTATTATTAATATTGTTATTATTATAATTATTGTTATTTAGCTGTCACCGGGTCATACCCAATTGCAGTTCAAATAAATGTATATGTATAATCTATTCCTTCACAGCCAAATTGTTGATTACACTAATAAATTTCCTGACATCGTAAGGTTCTTCAGCTGTATTGCAGTGTGGATGAAAGGAAAACAGTATAATGGTTCTAGATAAACGCAAGTGGATGTCTCTCAAACACGCTACCCATAGTTCACACTTACAAGGCTGCGCGAGAGGATACTGCAACAAGACCCTCCTGGCTGCCGGAGCCAGGCGCCCCGTCCACCTCCGCCGCCACCGCCGCAGGAGACGGCCCTATTTCCTGCACAGAGAAACAACAACGGTGACAAGCTGAAGGCGATCTCCACGTTTTGAAGCATTTCATCTCCTATTGTTTGATTATTGCTTGTTTCCTGGCACGTCAACTACTATGGCCACTAGTCCCGTACGTGTAGTGAATGTAAGTGTGTGTGTGTGTGCAGGCAAGTAAGTAAGCAATGGGGAGGATAGGTCAAGGGATGTAGGAAAGAAATATCACGCTTTCGTTTCGCCTGTGGTCTGTTTGTTAGGGTACTGCTCCGGCATTCGCTTGGTGTTTATCAGACAAACCACGGAAAACTACCGATCAGAGCAAGCGACCGCTAGAATTCTCCTCCACACGGTGACTGAATTCGACCCAGCCGTCTGGCTAGTGTCGAAAAACTGCGCCCGTTGTGAGTCGAATCCTCTGACCTCACGGTCAGAGGCGCTGCAATGGCATCAGTTGATTACCATAGCCCCCTCAACTGATAGATACTGAGCGAAAGCATCTGCTGTGATCAAACGATTCACTTGCATTTTTCTCCTCGCACCAATGATGTGTGTAACCTACGCCCTGATTTTCAGGAAATTCCCAACGGCCTACGAGTTCGTTGATGGATTGATTCAATAGTGATTCCGGGAGCGATAGCTCAATGCATCAACTGATGTCACTGCAGCGCCTCTGACCGGGAGGTCGTAGGTTCGAGTCCTGACGGCGGCATGATTTTCGACACTAGCTTTTCAGCTAGGTCGAATTCAGCCGCTGCCCGAGGAGAATTTAGCGACTTTTTTTGCCGCTCGATCGGCGGCGCCTTCCGTGGCTCTCCGATCAACACCAGGCGAATGCCGGAGCAGTACCCTACCAAACGGGCCACGAACCGCACGCGATCTTTCCTTCCTCTTCCTTGTCCTATCCTCTCCTCTTACACACACACTTACACTAACATGCACTAAACTACCACATATTCCGGGAGACCGCTCGGGAGCTTAGAGCTAGACCCGGCTGGGGCGGTGTCCCGCTGGTGCGACAGTCCTGGTTGGGGAAACCCCACTAGCCCACGGTAGGTCGGCGCCGGATTTCGCCATCCAGCGGAGAAAATCACCGCCATCTTCCGAGGAAAAACATGCACTACACTAACGGGACTAATGACCAAAGCAGCTGACGCGCCCGGAAATACGAAAAATCAATCAATCTATCCATCTTGATGGTGAGATCCAGCGCCGATCTGCGTCGTCTTGTGGGCGTTTCCCTAACCAGGTATTACCCTTTAGCGAGCGCCGCCCTAGCCGCGACAAACTCGAAGCTCGCGATCGATCTCCCGTTGTGGTAGTGTAGTACACGCAGTAAGTGGGTGTGTCTTTGTGTTTGTGTGTGTGTATGGAGGATGCACGCAGCTGGAAGAAAATTGCCAGGTCCGTAGCCGGTTCGTGGGCAGGCTTCTCCGGAATTCGTCTGGTGTAGATCGCAGAAACTAATGAAAACAATAATTGAACAGAGCAGCCGGCCGCTAGAAAGTATTCCGTTTTGCTAACGACTGGGAAACTGAAAACTATCCATATATCTGTTTCTAAAATTAAGATGAACATATTATTTTCATTATTTTCTTTCACCATATGTCAGCAAATTACTCACGGATCATACGGTAGTAACTTTTTCATTATCTTGAATTATATCTCACTATCTTGTTGCTGAATTTTTAAATAAAACCATATTAGAAATGCAATCTTTTAAAGATTTAAGAACATTTGATGGTTAATCCAAGTTGAAAGTTTCTGAAGTTGGAAGCAAATTGTTGTAATGACTAGGGGGCAGATTTTAATGAAATGTCATTTTCTTTCTTTTCACTTTAAAACAATGACTTTTAGTATAGATTTATATCTATTTTATGCTACGGAAAAGGAAATTACCCATTTTATACGGCATTTTGTTTGCATTTTTTTTTATTTTGACTAAGTAATATTTGATCTTTTTCGGTCAGTTTTAAATCATGTTTCACTGAAATCATTGGTTTTAATATCATATTAATGGTATTCAAATAAGATTTACTTCAATTGAGATTTACGATGCGATATACTATCCAGAATTCTGAGTAGCATATTCGATTTATCGCTTAGAAATTGTAATATCACCGGGCGAGTATATATCTTCGGTTCTGATGACTCACCACCAACACATTTTAGAAGATCATGTTAACCAAAACTGAGATTTCTTTGAAAAAATAACTGTTCGGACTACAAGCATGCAAGCTGATTTCTGAGAAAAGGAAGAAGTCTCATCATTTCAGTAATATTACTAAGTGTAATAATTAAATATTCAGTAATATAGAGCTTGGAGTTGTTCATCTGTGCTGGTTTTGATAATTTTTAACGTCATTTTTTCTACGTTTAGGCAGTTTTGAAACCTTCTAGAGCATTTTATTGATAATTTGTGTATGTCGTCCTCAAAACCCATTTCTAATAGTGACAAAACATTTCATTCTATTGTTGAAAGACAACTGAGGTTGAATATGACCGGCCCTGACCGCCTATGACTACAAAGAAAGTGACAAGGAAGTATTTAAAGGGTTAATATATCCCTCCCGTTAGGACCCAGGGCACGTACACCATTAATGACGTCAGCACACCTTTGAAAGCGCTTTTAATGCCATCACATGTCCGGGCACATCCTACGGAGCCCCAAAGGCAGCTAATGTTTTGCAGCAGTGTACATGCGGACTAGTGAATCATGAGCTCTTACATCACTGAGATATTAAATCTGTATTACTAATTTTAATCGTGCACATTATTTGGCGGATGACTACAGTCTCCAAGGATTAAAAAGATAATGGTGTATTTATTAGATTCAGGAATTGGAGGAAAATGTAACTAGTTACATCAGTTGACGTCATTCAACTACAAGGCCTCCAAGGAAGTTATATTTAAATATTTTCAACACATGTTTATTTAAGGTTCAGAATCATTTTTCAAATCTGCTGAGTGTAAAGATTTATTGAGCTATGTATATACCAATTATGTTGACTATTCAAAGAAAACGCTTTACGCTTTAGGTCAGCTCTCTGTTTCAAGTATCATCAGAACCTACGCGTTAGTAGAAGAAAAAGAAGAAGAAAAACAAGAGAACGACGAGAAATAAGTAAAGTAGGATGTCAAATAATGATGAAACAGTTAGATGGTGAGGAAGAAGATAGAAGCAAATATGTACATGAACAGACCAAAATGAAGACACAAAATGAAAAGTATAATGAAAATGAAGTCAATCCAGATAAAAAAAAATAGTGTTGAAAATAACGATGAGGATGAGGAAGGAGAACATCAAGAAGGAGAAGACGAGATAGGGAAGAAAAAGGTGGAAGAAGGAGAAGATAAAGAACGTTTGGAAGGAGATAACAAGTAAGGAAAAGATGAAGAGGAAGGAAAAAGGAGTATGAAGATGAAAGAGGTAAGAGGAGGATGAAGAAGAAGACGATAAAGGAGGAGATATAGGAGGAGATGAAAGGAAAAAATAAAGGAGATGAAAGCAGAAGACAAAGAAGGAGAAGATATACGATGAATGGGAAGTAAGATCAAGTTAAAGGTTTGTAAGGAGAGTACAGAAGGGAAACTGCTAGAGATCATGAAGAGACAAAAAGGATTGTGAAGATGAAGAAGTTAGCGTTAATCTTCTTACGCCCATGTGGAGGGCTAGGAGGCTAATGCCGTCAGCATGCTGCCGGAGTGCGCAGGGCTGGCTGCCGCCCCTGCCCCCGCTGTCGCCGCGCCGCCGCCGCCGCCGCCGCCGGGGCCGCTGTCGTCACTCAACAAGCCCTGACTCCAGTCGCCGCAACAAGAGTGCGCCGCGGCCGCGAAGCAGGAACGCCCGTGGGCAGAAATAATCGTTTGAGTGATTGATTGATTTTTTTCGTGATTCCGGGCGCGTCAACTGCTTCGGTCATTAGTCCCGTTAGTGTAGTGCATGTTTTTTCGGGAGATGGCGGTGGTCTTCCCCCGCTGGATGGCGAGATCCGGCGCCGACCTACCGTCGGCTAGTGGGGTTTCCCCCTAACCAGGACTCTCCCACCAGCGGGGCACCGTCCCAGCCGGGACGAGCTCTAAGCTCCTGCCCTTACACGGGCGAATGAATTGCATGTGTGATAGTTCTAAAGTCAATTTTAAAAATCAGTTCCGCATATTTTCTGTTCTAAAAATAAAGGTTGCCCATCTGCAATACAATTTCATAATAACACTGGCAGAAATTCATCTGAAAGATTGGCGCTGATAAAAATATAAAATGTATAAAAGCAATCACATAGTTTCCATGATACTAATTTTTTTATTTACTCTACTATATACTTTATTCATATAGAAAAATTCAAATAGAAAAAATCCAAACTTTTGCGAGATTATTTCACATTCCACAATTTATTTTAATTTAAATCTTTAAGTTTTTTAATATTTAATAAAATTTTTTCTTAAATTCTTCTTTTAATAAAATTTAAATTTTAAACGGTCATATTATTGAAAATTTAAAATATATCGGAGTACTCATATGGAAGACACTTCATGTATTTTTTCAAAATATTGACTTACTTTTATGCTTATATTGATTGTGAAAGTAATAATGTATTAAAATGTAAGTATGAATGTTTTAAAGGTTTGTAAACATACATTATTCAAAATCTTTAAAAGGAAACACTATGTCGAGCAACGATAAATGAAGTATTAAAGAAAATTTAAATTTGGTTTTCAAATCAATTTAAAATAGTTATGTTACATCTGGTCATTTAAGGGTATGTTTCTCCACATTAAAACGGAAGCACATTATCAGTAAATAATTTTGCAACAATGAATAAGAAACACATCTACGTAAAAACTCTTCCTTTTGTCATGTTGATACATTTCAGATTGACATAAATTTCGTTAGTTTAGGATGAAATAAAATGTAAAAAATGGTACACGCACGATCGAGCGCAACTAACCTAATAAAATATTTGTCTACGTGAAGAGACAAGAAAGATCTGTGATCCGTGATTACAGCTTGTGTGTGAACTGTCGAGGATATTGAGGCGTTTAAATAATGTCTCCGAGAAGCATACGGACAATTTCTATATAATGAAAAGTAAATCGCTTCATCAGACAGGGTGGTATTGCTTTGACAGGTTAATTAGAAAATAAAGTAAGGCTAGACGTATATAACAAAAATTATTTTTTAACAAAATCCGTCTTTTCGGCTTTATACTAAGATCAAGAAATTCTATCACTGATTTCCACGCATTTTCACTGACCTTCACAATCTCTATTCCGAGTAGCTTTGCGTGTTTTTAGCTAACGCAGCCTGTACGTTGAACTCAGATGCTCCAGATACTTTACATTTGTCAACAGTACTCGCCTCATCATACTATTGTCTTTCACGAAAACCATCAAGTCAACAAACGGAAAAGAAACGAGCCGTCTTTGTGAATATTATAGACATTACTGCTGTCAGACGGATTCATCCGTTTGACTTTATTAACTAAATTATTAGGTTGACTATATGCTTGAAGACAGAATAGGGTGAATCCATGGTACCCCTGAGTTTGATTCCCCATTTCTGTCTTTAATGTTGAACGTGAAATATTAAGCTTGGCTCTACCTCATTCTATGAACTCTATAGAAATATACCAATGGCGCTTCATAAACTGGGTCTTCCAAATATATGGAATGCCTTTAGTTTTAGAGAGTGAATGAAAATTAGTTCATTATAATTTTGGAGTAATAATGCAATTTAGTGAACAAGTAAATGTTGACTGAATGTGTTTCACTATTACAATAAGCATAATGAAGTACACTATTTTATTTTAGAAATAAATATTATAAAATAAAAATGCCGGGCCTAAATACCGGCTCAGTTAGTTCATAACCGCATTCTCTGGAGAGACTCAGGCTGGGAGGTTCTAGGGTTCGAGTTCTGACGATGAAGGATTTTCGAAACTAAATGGTCAAATCGAATTCATTTATTGTCTGGGGGAGAATTCTAGCGGCCGGCTGCTCTGATCAGTAGTTTTTCGTAGTTTCTCCGATCAACACCAGGAGAGTACCGGAGCAGTACCCTAACAAACGGACCATGGTCAGCACGCGATCTTTCTTTCCTCTTCCTTGTCCTATCATATCCCCTTACACACACACACACACACACACTTACACTAACCTGCGCTACACTACCACATATTCCGGGAGACCGGTCGGGAGCTTAGAGCTTGTCCCGGCTGGGGCGGTGCTCCGCTGGTGGGAGAGTCCTGGTTAGGGGGAAACCCCACTAGCCGACGATAGGTCGGCGCCGGATCTCGCTATCTGGCGGGGGAAGATTACCGCCACCTTCCGAGAAAAAACATGCACCACTTACGGGACTAATAATCTCGGTAGTTGACGCGCCCTGAATCACTAACAGCCAACCAACCAAAGAACAGGGCGCCATAAACGCCAGAATCTTAGTGAGCGAGAATGAATATTTTTCATCCTCGCCCCTCTTCACTTTCGAATGGAGTCGTCTCTCAGGTTCATCAAGCGAATATATTATTTTACCAGTCCTGATATACGTGTTTTGTTGAGTATTAAGCGATAAATAAACTGAATCCAGCGAAATTTAAAACTCGATAAAAGAATAAATAAGAGCAGAAAACGGCATTAATTTCAAAATTTTGGAACAAAAGTAAAGAGAGAAGGAAATATTTTTCGGCAATAATGACAAATGAAATAAAAACATTGAATATGTATTGTAACCGCTTGTCATCGGCTACACTCATGACAAAAGAAATATTGAAGTGACAATACCCGACATCTTGCCCTACAAATAGTTCCTAGAGTAGCGAAGAGATGGCGTTACCAGAAACAAATTTCTGAACGTACTTTCGCCCCAGCCAATCAGAACTTTTGTAGAAAATGCGAATGTGGCATAGAGGCTTCGACTCGACGAGATTGTCTTTCCGGATCGAGACGCTGAAGGATTAGGATGGCACTATTCCACCACACAACCGGACGAGGGACACGTGGAAAATACCAGAAATGAAGCTTTATTAAAAGGTAATTGTCTGGAAGTATTAAGTGATATGTCAAGTGATTACGTAAAATTCGATAGGAATATTAAATAAAGTAATGCAACGAAATGTAAGAACAACAGTGGTAGTGGACTAAAATGAATTTGGTAAAAACCACGTTGCTACATTTCTCGTTGCTGGAATATAGAAGAGATTTTTTGTAACATAGGACGTGTTTCTGTTTCTTTTGTTGTTAGCTTTTTCAGTTTCTTAGTTTTATAAGTTACTTATTCTACTTTTATTCTATTTCATTTTTATTTATGGATTTACTCGAAAATTCTATTGAGAATTTGATAATTCCGGAAAAGCATAGTTTATTCAACAACTGGTCAACTTTCACTAAAACAAAGTTATAATTTGGAGTTTTGGACTCGCATTCTAACGCGATCATCACCTTCGTAAGCTGTGGTTTAACTGGCTGTACAACGAGGAGAAGGCGTACTGGAAATACCTGATTCCATCGCGGTAGGCAGCGCACGAAACTGCTGCAGGACAACGACGACCTTGGGGCGTGAACGTCGCTCGACAGCCGTCTATCAGCGCGGACCAGCTTGAGAATTCCGCCGGTCGAGTCACAGAAAGCAGAAAGAATATTTACCAAATTGCAGCTTCTGGAAAACTTTCAAGAGCAGAATTATGATTGCACAAATTAAAACTGTAATATGAGCTTCCTCTCAGTAACAGACATTGATCGGACAAGTTTTTACTAAATATTAGTCTTGATAACCAGTAAAATTCTATTTTTGCAGTCGTAAGAGAAAATCAGATCTAAATAATTTTTGCGTTTATTGATAAAAGTCGTCCTTGTGTATAATTTTTTATCTAATCTATACATAATTGATTTGATGTTATTTGAAATCATTTAAGAGGAATTGTCTATGTAAAAAGGGCTTGAACATGAATGAAAGCTGTTAAATTGTTTCTGTAAAACGTTATTTCATGAATAGTCAAGAGACTTTGTAAAACAGAATTTTGCATCATGGGGTTACGCAGAAGCTGAATATTAAGTGTAAATATTGAGTGTGGTATTATTTAAGATTGAAAAGGTATTAGTGGAATTTTGCATATTGTGTATGTATTTTTTTACAGGATGGTTATTTAAATTGTGAATTGTGGGTTTCATTAAGAGATAATTTGTTTTATATGCAGTATATGTATTTACTGTTTGTTCGTGTAAATGTAGATCAGAGTCACTATGATTCTACAGAAAACTGCAGTTTAGGTAGGGAGTTAGCTACCATTGTGTAATCAAAAGGAAAAGTAATCACGTAGGAGAATATGTGAACGTGAGTGTACGAAGGATCATATTGAAAGAATATGTTACTTGTTCTTTTAAAACTATGAAATTGTGTTTGTTTGTTAAATGAATATTAGTTAGCAAAGACGAACCTACCACCGATAGGAATTATCCATAATTTGAGGTATTCCCCAGGTTAGTGTGACAGTGTAATCACATCGTCACGAAACAAGTAACAATAGATTTACTTCTGTAATTCGGCGTACTACGAAATAGAAGCTAGGTGATACGTGACGGTTACAGTATTAAGCGATCAATATTGTTTTCTTTACACCTTTTTTATCCACGTTTGACTCGCCAAACGTATGTTTGTAGTTACATAACTCCTTTTTTCTTTCAATATTCCCTAAAGCATACAACATATGTATTTATTTCATTTTCAGAGAAATAGGAAATAACTTAAGAGAAAAACACACTATTACTTCGTTACATCATTTCTATAGCGTATGGGTCATACACAAATTGTAGGACTTATAAATCGTTTCACTTACCCCACGGAATTTGTTGATACAACCAACTCGAATTCTGTTACTAATTAAACTTACACTTTAACTTTAAAGTTTAGCGTAACTTTAACTTAAACGTTTCTTCAAATATACGTAAAAATATTTAACTTTTCATCGGCTTACGATTTCGCCGTATTTACATCGCTCACACACTCCAAAAACACTAAATACAAAAAAAATTTACCAGAGGTGGAAAAGTGTCTGCTCACTATGCTACAGTGGCTCCGCTACTAAATGCAAGCGATGCGTGGCTTTTATGGGAGATCCATATTTTATTTTACGAACCGGTTTTATTTCTTCGCGGCCTTGGTTTTGTCCACAAGATGCATACTAGGCTTTCAGTCACATACGCTAGATAAGAGAGATTAAAACTTTTTCTACCGGTGGCACGTTAGCGTTAAATATTTAAAATCTCTCGCACACATTTCTCTTGCATGTAAATTCCACATTTTATTTGAATGACCTGTTTTTAAAAGTAGTTGAAGGTTGTCGTGCTAATGCGCAACAAATTCCAGTTGAAATAAAAATCGCGTAACACTAGTTGTCATACAGAATCACCGGATATGACGGATACAACATTTCTAGCCTCATTACCTAATACTACATATCTCTGACCATTAGCTGATTAATTCCTAACATCCTGAGAGCGCGTCAATCAAGCTGGTCATTAGTCCCGTTAGTGTAGTGCATGTTTTTTCTCGAGAGATGGCGGTGATCTTCCCCCGCACATGGTGGAGATCCAGCACCGTCCTACCGTCGGCTAGCAGGGTTTTTCCCAACAATGTATCTTCCACCAGCGGGGCACCGCCCCAGTCGGCACAAGTTCTAAGTTCCCTACCGGTCTTTGGCACGTGTAATACTGTCGTGCATGGAAGTGTAAGTGTGTGTGTGAGTGTAAGGGGAGGGGATAGGACAAGGAAGAGGAAGGAAAGATCGCGCGCGGTTCGTGTGGACCGTTTGTTGTGGTTCTGCTCCGGTATCCGGCTGGCGTTGATTGGAGACACCGCGCAAAACTACCGATCAGAGCAGTCGGTCGGCCAGAATTCTCCTCTCAGACAACAGAAATCGACCCAGCTATCTGGCTAGCTGACAAAGAGTCCTAGGTTCGAGTCCTGACGGCGCCAGGATTTTCGACGCTAGATTTACAGCTAGGATACGTTCAGTCGCTGTCTGGAGGAGAATTCCAGCGGCCGGCTGCTCTGATCGGTAGTTTTCCATGGTTTCTCCGATCAACACCAGGCGAATACCGGAGCAGTACTCCACTAAACGGGCCACGGACCGCGCGCGATCTGTCCTTCCTCTCTGTCTTATCCTCTCCCCTTACACACTTTCACTAACATGCACCACACTACCACATATCCTGGGAGACCGGTCGGGAGCTTAGAGCTTGTCCTGGCTGGAGCGGTGCCCCGCTGGTGGGAGAGTCCTGGTTAGGGGAAAACCCCGCTAGCCGACGGTAGGTCGGCGCCGGATATCGCCATCCAACGGGGAAGACCTCACCAACATCTCCTGAAAAACATGACAACACTAACGGACACACTCCAACTGCCAGAATTCTGTCAGGCGAAGAGTCAGCGGCAAGAGCAGGAGCGGAAACAGAAGAGACAAGAAAAGGAGGAGAGGAAGGAGGAGGAGAGTCAGGAGGAGGAAGTGGAGAGAATGGAGGAAGAGAAAGAGAAGACGAGGAGGAGAAAGAGGACGAGGAGCGGTTGGAGGAAGAGAGGAAAAATGAGCAGGGGTGTCAGAACGAGGGTATGGAAACGAGAGGTAGGAGTAAGACGAGGAGTAGTTTATGGGGAAAGATAAGAGAGTGAGGTAGAGAAGGGAGAGTGAGAGGAGGAGAAGGATGAGGAGATGTAACATGAGGAGAAACATAAAGAACAATGAGTGTGAGAAAAGGGAATGAGAAGGAGAAGAGGAAGGAGGATGGGAAGAAGGAAATGGAATAGGACCTGGAGTGTGAGAATGTGGGTGATAGGTGGAGGATGTCACAAGAAGAAGAGGGAGGGAGGAGACAGGCGGAGGAGAGAGGTGGAGGAATGGGGAGAGGGGAGCACACAAGATGTAAGATGGAGGAGAGTGATGAGAGGGAAGACGATGAGAAAAGGGGGAAGGAGAGGTAGGAAGACAGGTAGGTACGGGAGGAGAGATAGTAGAAGAACGAGATTGAAGGGAAAGGGAGGTTTAAGAGGAGAGTAAGAATGAGAGGAAGGAAGAATATGATAGAGAGAAAAGAGAGGATAAAATGGTGAATGTTATTATCTTAGCACACTACTGTGTTGTCTAGTCAATTTAAATCTTCAGGTATTCCCCCCATTCATACGAATATGTACTTCTATTGTAGCTAAGAACATCGACATCTGGACACAGTGGATGTGGAGGGATTGAACCATGGGCGGTTAGTAGGCAACTGAAACCGATATCATTTTCAGTCATGTCGTGTGATGTGGCATAACGGATTTGCGAATACTTTTTCAATGTTGGCATCAATTATTTGATCTACCGGGAATTTACAAGAATGTTGGCTATTGTGACGTAACCGAATATTGGATTAAAAATACCACATTTATTTTTGTTACTACTGTCTGTAGCGTGTGCCCCAACCGGGTGCGACCTAAATCACTTCGCACGGCCATTCACGCCGCCCTTAGCGTCGCCGAGCAAGGGGGTGTAGTGTTTAGATAACGCCTCCGAAAACTCCCTCAGGGACCACCGACCAGGCCCACGCGGGCGGGCGCGGCGCGACCGCTCCGTTTGTTTACAGGAAGTGTGCGAGAGAGAGCGTTCTGGAAAATTCCATCAAAATTACCGACAAGACGCGTAATCTGATTGGAGCAATATTATTTCCTCTATGCAACTTTCGGCCAGTAACAACATCGTCTTCCAAAATTTCTGTAGAAACTTCTAGAACATTCATGGAAATTGGGGAAAGAGGGTTCGTGGCGCTGAGACGCGCTGAGGGCAGAGACAGCGGGGAGTGTCTTTGACAGAGAGGGCGCGGCGCCCAAGTCGTGCGGGACACAGAGGTGGGACGCTCATGTTGTACGGGTGTGGACGCGGAGGTCATCCGAGCGTGTGAGGCGCTTAGGATAGCGCGAAGTAGCATGATTAGAGTGCGATTTGTGGTATTATCGCACCGCGTGTCATTAGATTGAGAAAAAAGAACTTTATTCCAGTAATGTTATTTGCTCTCTCTCTGCTCGTTTACGCCTGCGCCGTGGTATCGCAAAAGCACGCGATTACGAAAATTACGATCTGTCGTCACCGATCTGTCGTCACCGCTACCGCCGACGTCCCAGCTGATGTCGGTTAACTCTACTCTCTTGAATGGGAGCAGGCAAGAGAGGGAATCCACCTCCGCCCCTAAAGGGCGTGCCGTCCGTAAAGAAAGGAGCTCAGCTGTGCTGCTCTGTTTGGAGTGCTGTTCACCCTGTGCGCGTCCTCCCTGCCAGCGGTGATTCTCTAATAATCTGTCGAGCTCCACAGACAAAAAACAAACATTCATTACGCCCTTCAGGCTTACCTGACTGTTGTCAACATTCAGAAGGTGCAGGCCGCGCATTGGCCCTCTTTTCTTTTTATTTGTTACGCATCTCTTTTTTTTTTGCTTTATTTGTTTTAAGTAATTTGATCGTATTAGTTTTAAGATTGCATAAAAACAAGGGTTTAAAAAACTGAGCTCAGATAATACGTCAATTTACCATTTTAATTTCTAATAAATTTACATTTTTTTGTCTTTAAACTTTCTTTCAATTGACCTCTGTCACGTAGCCACGTCCGTCCACAACCTAAATTTCAGGTTCTACCTGTCACCGAGCTAGCCGGCAATTACAGCACAGGTAGGTGGGGCGCGTCGCAAATGGTTTTCCCAAGTGGGGGCTCGAATTAGTATCTTTGATAATTCCAGTAAAACGCCCTAAATTTAATTTGTCTAAAATAAATATTGTTACTTTTGAATTACTGTGTATTGCTGCACGACAAATTAAATTTGAATTTTTATATTATTAAGCAAGAAATGGATGGAAGGACGTTGCTACGAGGTTAATTTTTATTTGTGGACTGTTAATGATATCAGTTGATTTGTATTCTGTCAGAGTAAGCACATTTTTGTCTTGTGTTGTGGAAATCGTAAAAGTGCGTTTCAAGAAAAACTGTGAACGCATGTTATTCAAAATGCTGGACGAATCGGGTGTAGATGGGAGGTGATGACAGCTCAGGGGATTAGTCTGCGCATGAAATCACTCTAAGTGATCTCTATGAGTTCTAACAAACAAGCAGAGAATTATGAAAATTTAAAAATCGAATTAAAGAACCAGATTTCGGGAAGTATGGGGAAATGGATTGAGAAATTAATTTATGATTTTCAGAACACGAGAAAGTGTCAGGAAAGATTTACAGATTAGATAACTGTTTAGATAACCAATCCGCAAAACTTGTAAAATTGGAAGAGAAGCTGACCATGAAATCGGATCACTGAAAAATCAACCGAGGGTAGGTGTGAGAATTGAGAACACTGTTGAGAAGCTAGGTCAAGAATTGGGAATTCAAGGACCGAAACGAAAGAAAATTTAAAACCTACAGTCTGAAATTCACCAGAAATTACGAGTATGCGACAATAAAATAGAGGCGTGTTGTGAGTCAGTAAATGGAAATATTTAAGCTACGGGCCAGAAATGAACGGCAAATTCACTTTGTTGGAAACAAACTTCACCTAGTTAGCCAAATTCACGAAAGGGTAGAGAAAATTCGAAAAGATAGGTGATAGTAGTGAGGAAAAAGTTTCAGGAAAGGGAAACTAAACTAAAGAAAGAAATAGATAAAAATGTGATTAATCTGGTAAAGGAAGAAGTACAAAAGAAATGGAAAAATCATCCAATTACGAACGCGTCTGCTGGTTCTGACAGCTCGTGGCCTCCTCAGAATCTTTTGCTTTTTCTGGGAAATCGGACGAAATCCGGAAAGTTTTTTGATCGCCGAAAATTATATGAATTTGACAAAGGCGGTACCGCCTCACTTAAAACCAAGATTTATGCAGGAACTTACGGGGTAACGCCGCACACTGGCTCACTGCGTTAACACCTTTTCCGCAGACTTACGAGGAATTCCGAACTCGTTTTCTTTCAATACGTTACTGGGGAGAGCAGCGACGTTACGAGTCTGAGAGAAAAATTCCGAGAGTAGATGGATAAGGAAGAAGAAACCAATCATATTTCTAGATTACGCCATGGAAAATTTCGGCTATTAAACTATGTGATCTGACGACAGATGATAAAAAGATTATCTGGCTCCTAACCGTACACTTTCCTACTTACGTGCAAAACCCATTAACAGTGTACGATTTGACAATCTGATCATTTTCAAGAATTGCTGGCAATTTGGATAGAACGCGGTCAAAACCTCTTATGAAGAGAATTGGGACCGAAATCACAGGTTTTCTTTTTCCGAGGAAGATAATCGGAACAGCAGTCGGGGCGCCGTGATGATCAGGTCAGAGGAATGGGGGAACAACTCCTGTCCGCCACCAAACTCAAATGACCGTAATAATAATACAACTAGTAGGAATGGACATCAGATTCCATAAGACTGAGTCCGTCAAACTAGAAACTGTTTACGGCATCTGGGTTCAAAACGAATTATCTCAGAGATACCATTCAATACTGTGTCAGTCAATTCGCGCCTTTTTGACCCTAAACGACGACTGAATGAACTCATGAGAACGAGCGAGAAAAAATGTCCGTTGTGGAGCTTCTTATTGAAAATCTTAGTGTTCAAGCTTTGATAGACACTGGCAGTGAAATCAGTGCAATTTCTGTAAGTTCCCATCAAAACTATTAAGCGAGCGCATTCCAATACCAACTCTGCCCACTCATTAAATGTTTTGTTATTGAGTAGGAAAGAAAAAGTAAACCAATTACTATATAGCTGCTTTAAAAATCGGGGAAATTTTATTTGATGTGCCATGTTTGATCATAGAGGATCTGAATTACGACGTAATACTTGGGGTTGATTTTTACGGAAAATAATGGAGTAGTGGATTTTTCTAGAATCTTGTGAGCTTCTGCGAGAATAGGGTTCGTAATCAAGGACGACGGTGATGATAAATAGAATCTGGCATTTCATGCGCGTCCTGGAGTATGGGGATGACGTGAGTGGGGTCATAAGCCGTGCCGCATAATGACTTTTCTGGACTACGAACGGTCCCAGCTGCAAAGAATGCTTCAATATGTAAATGTTTTTGACTGTCCTGTACGTCCTATTAAAGACTTTTTGCTTCGAATTCGGGTCACCGATGATTCACCTTTTAAAATGAAAAATTATCCCATTCCACAATCGATGAGGGGGAAGTAGATCAAACTGTTAAAACTATGCTTAGCGAGGGTATAATTGGAAAGATCTGTAACAGCTATTTGAACCCCATTGTAGTGGTAAAAGAAAAAGACGGGGGTAAGGATTTGTTTAGATGCTCGACGGATCAACGAGGTTACTATCCCAGAAAACGAGGCACCTCAGAACACTGATGAAATTTTATGGAAATTTAATAAACAAAGATTTTTCGGCTTTAGATTTTTCAAGCTCGTATTGGCAAATTTCAATCTTACAATTGCACGACAGAAAATCTACGGGATTTTTGTACAACGGGTTGACGTACGTCTGGAAAAGAATGCCAGGAAGAGGAAGCCTCGTAAAGAACCCTACCACTTTCACGTAGGTGACAAAGTACGGTTGTGACCCTTTAGAGTTAGTGATCAGCCTGCTGGATTATTCCATAAATTTTTTTCCTGTTTACCGGACCATTTGTTATTGAAACGATTCCGTGCCCAAATGTATGCCTCTTAAAAAGACTTGGATGGGCTCCAGCAGGGAAGTACATCTTATAATTTTGCGACCATTTAAAGGCGTTAAATCATTCTGTAGATTTTATTTAAACCACTGATTGACACCCTGACATAATTCTTCGGTACCTGGGCTCCGGCACAGTTTGCGGTCTTTTAAAATGCTGAGAAAAATTAAAGAATTTTGATTTAATTATTTTATCTTGATTAAATAGTAGTTAATAGTTCTTTTTGCTTTTATTTAAGTAAAGGTTGTGCAAATTTTTTCTTTGGAATATTGAATGTTGTTTTGATTCATTTTTTTCTTTAATTATTCACTAGTTATGAATCTAATATCTGCAACGTTTTTTGTTTTTTCAACGAGATAAAACTCTTTAATTTTTCAAAATTAAGATTCTTCAAACCTGATTTTTATCTCTATCCGAAGGGAGGGCAAATGACGTAACTGAATATTGGATTAAAAATAAATACATTTATTTTTGCTATTACTGTTCAGCGTGCGTGCCCCAACCGGGTGCGACCTAAATCACTTCGCACGGCTGATCTACGCCGCCCTTAGCGTCGCCGAGCAAGGGGGTGTGTGCTTCAGATAACGCCTCCGGAAAACCCATCAGGACCACCGACCAGGCTCCACGCGGGCGGGCGCGGCGACCGCCCGTGTTTGTTTACAGAAGTAAGAGAGAGAGCGTTCTGCACCGCATCGTACTACCGACAAGACGCGTAATCTGGATTGAGCAATATTATTTTCGGCGTAGTAACTTTCGGCCAGTAACAACACGTCTTCCAAAATTTCTGCAGAAACTTCTAGAACATCTGCGAAATTGGGAAAGAGGTCTGTGGCGCTGAGACGCGCTGAGGGCAGACAGAAGCGGGGAGGTCTTTGGACAGAGAGGCAGCGGGGACGCCCAAGTCGCGTGACACAGAGGCGGGACGCCTGCGTTGTACGGGTGGGACGTGGAGGTCATCCGAGCTGTGTAGGCGCTTGGGGATAGCGCGTGAAGTAGCATGATTAGAGTGCGATTTTGTGGTATTATCGCACCGCGTGTCATTAGATTGAGAAAAAAGAACTTTATCTAGTAATGCTATTTGCTCTCTGCTCGTTTACGCCTGCGCCGTATCGCAAGTTACGCGATTGGCGAAAATTACGATCTGTCGTCACCGATCTGTCGTCACCGCTACCGCCGACGTCCCAGCTGATGTCGGTTAACTCTACTCTCTTGAATGTGAGCAGGCTGCGAGAGGGAATTCACCTCCGCTCCCTAAAGGGCGTGCCGTCCAGAAGAAAGGAGCCCAGCCGTTGCCTGTTTGGAGGCTGTTCACCCCAGCGTCCTCCTGCCGCAGCGGTGATTCTAATAATCTGTCGAGCCTGACAAGACAAAACAAATATTCATTACGCTTCAGGCTTACCTGGACTGTTGTCAATATTCAGAAGGTGCAGGCCGCGCATTGGCCCTTTTTCTTTTTATTTGTTAGCGCACTTTTTTTTGCTTATTTGTTTTGGCAATTTGATCGTATTAGCTTTAAGATTGCATAAAAACAAGGGTTTAAAAAAACTGAGCTCAGATAATAATGTCAATTTACTCATTTTTTAATTTCTATTAAATTTACATTTTTTTTGTCTTTAAACTTCTTTCAATTGACTTCGTCACGTAGCTACGTCCGTCCACAACCTACCTCAGGTTTCCTACCTGTCACCTGAGCTTAGCCGGCACTGTTGTTACAGGTAGGTAAGCGTCGCAATATGAAGTGTATCTATGTTGCGGAATTAAATGTCAATACTTTCTTAATATATATGAGTGCATGACACTACTGTAGGTAGAGAGCTTTTCTTATCATTTTTATAGATCGTTTTAAAGATGCATAAACATTTTTGTGTGTAATTATGATTAATATTATTATGTATTATTTCAACTGATGAACATCACATCTCTTCGTAAAATGTTGTTTGGGGTAAAAACACTCATGTTATTTTAATGATTCGTGATGCTGATTCCTTGTTTGATGCATCGTACAGTAAACATACTTCTGCTTATTTTATGCATGACTTGTAGAACTAATGCTGTTTTTCTCCATGTTTGGTATCAGCGCTAGTGCAACACATGGTAGTGCTTTGTTTGTACAGATACAAAGTTGGGTTTTGAAGGCGCTATTCTATTCTGCTATCATTTAATGTATTCTACTTCTAGTTTCATGTAAAACATTCACCAATGACAGCAGGTATGGTTTGACACTATTCTCACAAATATCATCTTTTTGTTGATAGCACCATATAAATTATAGATCATTTATATATTTGCGCATTTCTATAGTCTCCTTCGGTATTAGTTATGTGTTATTGGAGCATTTAATTAAAGACCTTTTTCTACCATTTTGTGGAATAAATTGGTAAACTGAATAGTTTTATTTCACATTTCGAATGATATTGAAAGTATAGTTACACATAAAGGGAAACGTTTTCAATAGCTGCATACAAGAAGATTTCATCCATAAAACTATAACTTATTTCGGAACCACTTTGACCGGTACTATTATGCTTAAACGTAGAAACTAAATTGCAGATCATATCGGCAGGAAATAGTAGAAATATATATAAAAGTGTCGTGGGCATGCAAACCACAATTTGCAGTACTGTACTGACATCGTGTTCTATATGAAGAATACACTGACGCAATACCAAACAGTAGATTGTTTGGCCCTGGTGTCGTTAGGCACTGGACTTCATTCATTTAGGAGAATACATCGTGTAAGTGATGATATAGGCTCAGTTTTAAAAACGTATCTGATGAATGGTTATGAATATCTGTAATTATCTCTCCGATAAAAATGCACAAATTGTTACTACGCAAATAATACTACATATAATACAAAGCATGGCGAAGAATCAAACGAAAGATTGGAACAGATTAACTTTAAATTATTTTTTCCGAAAAAGGAGTGTAAATACACGATACGCATTTGAAGTTCTAATCGTTGCATTGTAGGATTTTCGTCGTTAGCTCTAAAGTGGGGACGAATTCTCTGGGAGCCGATGTGCCGATGAGTGCTCTTATCCATAGTTTTCCGTTAACGATCCGATCAATACTTAGGGAATTCTAGAGCAGAACCATACCAAACGGGTCACGAACATCGCGCAGTCATTCGACTTTTGCCTTGTCCTCATCCCGCCCGCTAACCCTTTCAGTTCCGCACACATACACCCGCACCCGCACACACACACACATACACTCACATACACACACATACACACACATACACACACATACACACATCATACACACACACATCATACACACATCACATACACACATCATACACACAAACACACATCATACACACATACACACATTCATTCATTCATACACACATTCATTCATTCATACACACATACACACAGACACACATACACACAGACACATACACACAGACACACACATACACACATACACAGAGACACACACACACACACACACACAGACACACACATACACACAGACACATACACAGACACACATACACACAGACACACACAAACACACAGACACACACATACACACACATACACACACATGCACACACATACACACACATACACACATATACACACACATACACACACATACACTCATTACACTTACATGCACAGCACTACCACACATGTCAGGAGCTGGGAAAATGTTACCGCTGGACGGAGTCCCGTCGGACTGAGGGGGGGGGGACAGCTTAAATGGCTCACAACATCCATTTAAAACATCATTCAGGTCAGCCAACCTAGCTTGTCGGCTAGGTCGAATTCAGTGTATGGAAAATTGGTTCGCCAGCTAGGCTATCTGGACAATTGGTGCGGTCGGCTACTCTGATCGGTAGTTTTTCGTGGTTTCTTCGATCAAAACCAGGTGAATACCGGAGCAGTAACTTCAAAACGGGCCACGACCGCACGCGATCTTTCCTTCCTCTTCCTTGTCCTATCCTCTCCCCTTACACACACACACACACGTACACTAACATGCACTACACTACCACATATTCCGCGAGACCGGTGGGGAACTTAGAGCTTGTCCCGGTTGGGGCGGTGCCCCGTTGCTGGGAGATACCTGCTTGGGGAAAACCGCGCAAGCCAACGAGTAGGACTGAGCCAGTCCTCACCATCCAGCGAGGGAAGATCATCGCTACCTGCTGAGATACGAACATTCACTGCACTTACGGGACTAATGACTAGCGGTTGTCGAAGCAAAAAATTAAATACTCAGGGGTTTTTGCTTTGTGACTGTTCTTGCGGGTGAAAATTAAGTGTTGCGACTTTCATTCGATGATTTAGAGACATATTTCTCAGATCAGATTGTGCTGCTCTTTTGATCTCATCGTTGCGTCCAGATGTAATATTGTGAGACAGAAGTCTGCAATATGACGTATACTTAATCTTTACTGCGAGGGTTGTGAATGGGAAACATTTTTCCTACTAGAGAACTGATTGTGAGCTACAACAGTTGAAGTATAAATCATGATCATATGAACTCAAGGAATGGTAGACAAGACTCTGTATTTACTAAATTTAAGGAAGCTCAAGTTAAAATATTTCATTCTTGGCAGCATTAGGTTATCAATATTAAATAGTTTCACCCAGAGATCCAAGGAAACTCCATAAAAGTCAGGATCTCAAAAACAGGGACCTTTTTTCACGAGCAATTACGTGGGTGTTAACTCATTATGAATGATTACATGTTCGATTGTATGTGGAACTTAAAACCATTTAAAACACCACTGTCCATAAAGAAATAATTAATAATTTTTAATGTACAATTGGTAAATAAAGAACGAATGTTAGGATAAGGTTTGAAGTTTTAAATAATAAAAAAAAACAATGAATCAAACGAAATTATAAGAAGTCCATCTCGTAAAATATGCATATTTCCGTTTGCTTAAATGAACACTACTTGAGAATATAAAAGTCAATAATAATCCAGAAGAGATTTACTTCTATTTTAAATTTATTTTAAAAAGTAGTTCTAAAACACACTCTTTGATAAATCATTATAAAGAGAAGTGAATACGTTAGTACAATTTATAAATTGTCTGGAAAAACCTACACACGAATTCTTAACGGTTGAACATTTGCAGCTCATATTTGGAATTATGCATTAATTCATAATACGTTTTGGCAAATAGCGAGTTCAAAAATACTTTGTGATGACAAGCGTCCTCCACAAGACGATTTAAATAAAACAGCGTCAAAAGAATCAAAGACCCGAGCTGCGTCAAGGTCTGGTGTTTGATTAAGGAACCGATCCCGAAAGTGGTTCACGACACGAGAGGCCTTCACGGAACATTGGGAGATGGAATTCGCCAGGTCTATACTGCGAGCTTTGTTCATTGTATACTGTAGATATTTTCGAACGAAGTTTATTTACATTTCTCGCCTTTCATTACTATGTTTTTATTCGGGTTCTTTTTTAGATCTGTTCTTTCCGGGTTATTGAACTTTCCAGATCTTTCGTTCCGTATGTTTCCACCAGAGTTTGCATCTGAATTTCTTTCTTTACTTGATATCGAAATCGATTTCTTTTCCTCGGAATTATTAGGATTTAAATTTTGTTTCATATAATCTTCGTTTAACAACACGGTTTCATTTTCTGTCAGCTATTATACCTTTTGTTTTGTTTGTGTTTTGGTAAACCGATCACTATCTAGGTAAAACATTGCATCGAACGCCTTCCTCCAGAGGGGAAGTAAACTCGGCTGTCCCATGTTGTAGATTTTCTGCATATAAGGTATATTCAAGCCTAGAAGAAGCCTCAGAGCTGAAAAAGGGGTGCTACAGAATAGTGGCCGCTTTAATAAGTATATTGTAGAACAGTAAAATCTGGTCCCTTTACTTTTATTGAAAATGTTTTTTATTTGTCTTATTTTCCAAACCCATTCTCTTCACCCATCCTCAACACTAGGGAACGGAATTTATTGCAATAAAAATGCAAAATATGTACATATTTATGTTCCTAGTTTTTCCAAATCATGTAAGAAAAATAGAAAATATGTAAAATAAAAATTCCTTATTGTGTTTAGAATTGTTCCCTACAAGCATTATCCGAGCATAGAACGTCGCCGATCAGTTCTTAACTAGAATTCGGAGTGACTAAAAGTAAGTTCTACCGCTACAGAAGTAATTGGACTCTAGTCTCACCACATATAAGAATTTTGTTCGAAAATTAATAGAGTACATTTCAATAGAATATATTACAATGTTTACGAGGAACCGGTGTTAAAGTGAGTAGTAGTACAGGGAAGCCACTGATGGATCCCAGGGTAGGGAGTAAAAGAGAATATCCCCCCCCCACCTGATCGAACAACGCTGTACGAATTTTCTTTTCGTAAAATATAGTTGTTAGTTTTCGATGGATTTACGAATATGCTCTTTAAAAAATGACCAAGCACGTGGTTGAAATTATTTTTGTTCACGAAAATCCCGTCATCGCAAAATAATTTTTAACTCCGCGTACGCAGCAAGCGGGGGGAGGGGTGGCAAGTTTGACAAATCATGGAGAAGATATGTCTGGGGGACGAAGGATCATGGCTAAGATATGGGTCATATAAGCGCAGCAGCATTTCATTTGATTTGTAAGAAGGTTGAGGTAAGAAGGTAACACATATTGCAAATGCGCATCTGAAATGTTCAATTTCGACGTACAAATAAATTAAAACGTATCGAAATATATAGTAAAAGATAAAATATGTAAAAATATGTAATTATACCAAAATATGTAAAAATATGTAAAATAAAAATAGTTCTAATTCATTCAGAATATCTCGTGAACTCTAATAGTATATTATGCAATTTGTTTATAATGTTGTCCTTTTTTACACGAATAATAAAATATTACCGAACGAAAGACGTTAGGAGTGAATTCGGTAATAATTTCTTATGATTGCAAAAAAAATAACATTATAAACGAGTTGCATACGCTATTTTTTTGTGTAACAGTATTATAAAAATTTAAGGAAACGAAGTCAATTTGAATGTTAAATTGTAACCTCGGATTTAAGTTATGACATCGTGAGTGCTATCTAAGCTACTCATTTGTTTACAAACAGCAATGAGGTTGAAAGTTACGTTTCAAACATGGATTCTTTGCCAAAAGAAATTTCGGAAGAAGCTGGAAAAGCAGAAAATGAATGCTGGATCGATAAAAAAATATGCAAATATTGTGTGAGAGGCTGTAGTTCTTTCCTATATGTCGGAGTAGGTTGGTTAAGTTACTACAATGCACATGCTAGAATAAAAACGATAGTTATGATGTATGATTATTTAAGCATTAAGTCCACAGTGTGTAAAACGTCTATGGTGCACATATTCAAAATTAAAGTCAATGTGTAAATGTGTTCGTATAAGAGAACATCCGCAAAATTTTTCGACGATATTGGTGGTGATATTACTGCACTTAGATATCACGGAGGGTGGCGATCTTCAAATGTAGCTGAATCTTACATCGAAGAATCAGTGAATAATTCAGGATTCAGGAAATAATAATAAATCAGTGAATAAGATTTACATTGCAATAAGATATTGATTAGTGCAGAAACTAAAGAAAAAATAATAACTTTGGAATTAAATACATATTCTAGAGAGTCTTTGACAAATGTATCCTACTGTAATATTAATATTCATATTCATAAAAACTAATTAGATTTTCTTTGTTATTATTGTTAAATATTACCGAATAACAGCAACATGGGTTATAAATATCTCTGATAGTTAGACTTCATTACAGTTATAGAGACCGTTCATCTTGTTTTTGACTCGCTTTATCTTAAGAGACAATTTCCAAAGGTATGGCAATTTAAATATAAATACATCTTATTGATTGATGCCAACGACGCAACCGGCCGAACAAAATACAAAAAATATATTCTAGAGAACAGCTCAAGAAGGGGAGGAACGTTGAAGGAAATACATGAGAGCATTAATATTAAGGTTTATTATTTGACTAACAAGCAGAAGATAATACGATTGGGAAGAACATTAACGAAAATATCCTCTTTCTTGTCCTATTCTCCCTCTTACATCCATTTAGATTCCCATTACATACACTTACATCCATTGCTCTACCACGTTTGTCAGAAACTTTGGGGACCAACTGGGTCAGGCACCTGGAACGGGAATTCGTAATCTGAAGCGTAGGTCGACGCCGAATCGTGGAGGAACACCGCCACCGCCAGGCATTAAGAACATTCACTTCACTCACGGAATGAACGACCAAGCAGTTGCGGTCCCCGGAAACATCAACCAATCTATCGGCGAATATGAATACGAAGACGGAGAAAACTAAGAAGGCGAAGACGGAGAAGGTGAAGACGAAAAAAACGAAGAAGACGAAGACTAAGAAGTAAGACGAGAAGTAATACGAGGATGAAGAAGAAGACGAGGATAAAGAAGGAGACGAGGATGAAGAAGAAGACGAGGATGAAGAAGAAGACGAGGATGAAGAAGACGAGGATGAAGAAGAAGACGAGGATGAAGAAGAAGACGAGGATGGAGAAGACGCCAAGAATGGAGAAGACGCCAAGAATGGAGAAGACGCCAAGAATGGAGAAGACGCCAAGAATGGAGAAGACGCCAAGAATGGAGAAGACGCCAAGAATGAAGAAGACGAGGATGAAGAAGAAGACGAGGATAATGATGAAGAAGAAGAAGACGAGGATAATTATGAAGAAGAAGAAGACGAGGATGATGATGATGATAAGAAGAAGACGAGGCTACATAAGACGAGGTTGGAAGAAGAAGACGAGATGGAGAAGACGCCAAGAATGGAGAAGACGCCAAGAATGGAGAAGACGCCAAGAATGGAGAAGACGCCAAGAATGGAGAAGACGCCAAGAATGGAGAAGACGCCAAGAATGGAGAAGACGCCAAGAATGGAGAAGACGCCAAGAATGGAGAAGACGCCAAGAATGGAGAAGACGCCAAGAATGGAGAAGACGAGGATGAAGAAGAAGACGAGGATAATGATGAAGAAGAAGAAGACGAGGATAATTATGAAGTAGAAGAAGACGAGGATGATGATGATGATGAAGAAGAAGACGAGGCTGAAGAAGAAGACGAGGTTGAAGAAGAAGACGAGGATGGAGAAGACGCCAAGAATGGAGAAGACGCCAAGAATGGAGAAGACGCCAAGAATGGAGAAGACGCCAAGAATGGAGAAGACGCCAAGAATGGAGAAGACGCCAAGAATGGAGAAGACGCCAAGAATGGAGAAGACGAGGATGAAGAAGAAGACGAGGATAATGATGATGAAGAAGAAGAAGACGAGGATAATTATGAAGTAGAAGAAGACGAGGATGATGATGATGATGAAGAAGAAGACGAGGCTGAAGAAGAAGACGAGGTTGAAGAAGAAGACGAGGATGAAGAAGAAGACGAAGAAGAGGATGAAGAAGAAGAAGACGAAGAAGGAATGAAGAATAAGAAAGGATGAAGAAGAAGAAGAAGATTAGGTTGAGATGAAGAAGAAGAAGACGAAGAAGGGGATGAAGAAGAAGACGAAGAAGGGGATGAAGAAGAAGACGAAGAAGGGGATGAAGAAGAAGACGAAGAAGGGGATGAAGAAGAAGACGAAGAAGGGGATGAAGAAGAAGAAGAAGAAGACGAAGAAGGGGATGAAGAAGACGAGGATAATGAAGAAGACGAGGATAAGGAAAAAGAAGAGGATGATGAAGAAGACGAGGATAATGATGAAGTAGAAGAAGACGAGGATGATGAAGAAGACGAGGATGGAGAAGAAGACGAGGATGAAGAAGAAGACGAGGATGAAGAAGAAGACGAAGAAGGGGATGAAGAAGAAGAAGAAGACGAAGAAGGGATGAAGAAGACGAGGATGAAAAAGAAGACGAGGATGATGATGAAGAAATAGAACGCCTAAGCCACCCTTCTCGCGAGACACCACCGCACTCCGCCCCAGCACGTTAACCCCTGACGTCCCCATAAAACCCCGCGCGCCACGCGAATCTCTGCGCAAGCGACGCTCGCAGAGCCGTAAAGCGGTTGAGAGAGCCGCCCGAACGCGGAAGCCACTCGACGGAGCGGGGAAGGGAAGAGGAAGAAGGAGGGGGAAGGGGTGAGGCAAAGGCATTTGGGATGCAAAGCGTATGCGCGCCGCCTCGGCGAAGTCGCACGCGACGCTCGCAAGCCATCGATCCGCCGCACGCCGCGAGAGAGTGGCAACACCTTTCTGAGTTCGCGCCCCCCGCACAACCCGGACAGAGAGGAATTGAAAAGATTTAAATTGTACTGATACCCAGACAGAGGTATACGAAACAGATGAATCGGAGCGGTCGATTGATGATTTGGGGCACATCTGCTGCGGACATTAGTCCCGTTAGTGTATTGAATGTTTTATCTCTTGAGGTGTCGGGAGACAGTGTAGTTCACCCTTCTGGGTTCGCCCCATCCCGCACCACCCGGACAGAGATGAATGGAAAAGATTTAAATTGTACTGATACCCAGACAAAGGTATACGCTACAGGTGAATCGGAGCGGTTGATTGATTGAATGATTGATGATTTCACAATAACTGCTGCGGTCCTTCTTCCCGTTAGTGTGTTGAATGTTTTATCTCTAGAGGTGTCGGGAGAGTGGCATCACTTCCTCAGGTTCAAAATCCCGCGAACATCCGACAGAAACGAATTAATTGTGTGGATTGCTGTGAAATCATAGAGAGATGTGCAGTACGAATGATTTGGAGCTGCTGATTCATTGTTATTTCCGGTACCTAAACTTCCATGCTCATTAGTCCTGTTAGTGTAGTTCATTCACTGCACTAGCAGGACTAGTTTACCTGGGGATGTGGCGGTCATTCTTCACAACTGGATGGTGAAATGTGACGCATTTTCGCCTTCGTCTCTCTCCCCTGCGAGGTGTTGCCCCAAACGAAACAAGTTCTAAGCTCCCGACTAGTCTTCCTCCTGGTTTTGGTAGTGTAGTGCATGTGAGTGTAAGCGTGCGTAAGTACGGGGTGATGATAGAATAAGAGAAAGAAAATATCGCTGTCCGTGGCGGACCGGGAGCGGTAGCTCAGTGCATAAACTGATGCTACTGCAGCGCCTCTAACCGGTAGGTTCTAGGTTCGAGTCCTGACGACGGCAGGATTTTCGACACTAGCCTTTCAGCTACGTCGAATTAGTCGCTGTCTGGAGGAGAATTCTAGCAGCCGGCTGCTCTTGATCGGTAGTTTTCCGTGTTTCTCCGATCAACACCAGGCGAATGCCGGAGCAATACCCTACCAAACGGGCCACGGACCGCGCGCGATCTTTCCTTCCCATCCTTTGTCTCTGTCCTCACCCCCTACACACACACACACTTTACACCAACATGCACTACACTACCACATATTCCGGGAAGTCGGTCGGGAGCTTAGAGCTTGTCCCGGCTGGGGTGGTGCCCCGCTGGTGGAGAGTCCTGGTTAGGGGGAAACCCCACCAGCCGACGGTAGGTCGGCGCCGGATCTCGCCATCCAGCGGGGGAAAACCACCGCCATCTCCCGAGAAAACATGCACTACACGAACGGGACTAATGACTAGAGCAGTTGACACGCCCGGAAACACGAAAAAACCAAACCAAAAACTAAACCAAGCTGTCCGTGGCCCGTTTGTTGGGGTACTGCTCCGGCATTCGCCTGGGGTTGATCGGAGAAACTACGGAAAACTGCCGATCAGAGTAGCTAGACGTTAGAATTCTCCTTCAGACAGCGGCTATCTGGCTAGTTTACAAAATCCTACCACCGCCGAGACGCGAACCTTGTGATTTACGGTCCGAGGCACAGCAGTGACATTAATTCATGTTCTGAGTCACCTAAACTGGTAAAAAGTGAGTTCAAAAATCTGCCTCTTCAGAAATGATCAAAATACATTTTCTCCAAAATGATTCCAAAATGTTCAATGAAAATGTGCATTTAGAACCAGTTTTACTCTTATATAATATTCTTTAGTTCACTTTTTATTTCCATTGACCAACCGAAAAATTAAAAAAAAATATATGAAAACAAAATGCTTGTAGACGTTGCTGATAGGTTGCAGCAGGAAAGAAAATGGTGCAAATCCAGTAAGTGAGCCCAGACTAAAATATTAGTAAACTAATTAGTGTGAGAAACCTTTTTCTATTCTCTAATAACATTAGTTTCTTATTGGCCTAGCGTTAAATTGAACATTTTTTCAATAAATTCACATATATATTATTAATTGTATCAATTTATTAATTTATCAAAATCATAAAAGGCTTCAATAAAATAAAAGTCATTTTGCCAATCATTGTAGAATTGTAATTTTTGAAAGTATCTCTTACGTCCTTAAATCTGACCAGCATTTTCATACATTATCAATGTTTTGAATGCAAGTGCTTCCAAGTAGTGCTGATGGTTTCTAAAAAAGCTGAAAATTTTTGAAAAAAAGCTCAAAACGGCACTTTTCAGTATCGTCCAAACGACATATTCCCAAATCTCTAAGCTTCAAATTGTTTAAATGGAAATTTGCAGATATAATCATTTTTACTTTTCTATAATATTTTTAAAATCACACTTCAATTCTACTTCTAATTAGCAACCGAAACATCAACAAAATACAAACAAATGTTTTCTAGATGCGCCGATAAATTTGGGAAGAGATTGGTGGAAAAAACTAACCCAGCTTAAAGATAGGGAAACTAACTATTGCGATAAAGTCTGTACTATTCTATAGCAGCATTTTTTTTATTTGTAGAGCCAAAAAGTGAGCATATTTTTGTTTAAATTAATGCACATGTTATTAGTTTCCTCAATTTATTAATTTATCACAATTGTAAAAATCATCAAAGAAATTTAAATTTTACCTATGGGCTCCGGCAATGCAGGGGAACCTTACACTTGCGTTGCTGGGATTATTTGATCTAAAATTCGTGATGCGAGAAGCGTGTAAAGGAAGCACATTACATGTGTATTTCATGGTCAGCCCCTTCTTTCCGTATTTGCTTTGTATTGATCTTTATGTCATTGTCCTCCTCCTGTGTACACTATGCTGAGTCGACTACCGCGTGTCCTTTAGGAAATGTTAATGTGTGTATCGATTCACCGCCAGAGGAAGATGGGAATCTGTTCCACCGCAAACTACTGTTAGATGGCATTCACTTTTATCGATTGACCCGAAATATTCGTTTTTCCTGTAGCATTGTATTCCAGAAATATATCTCGCATTTTTTATAGTAGAGTGGAAACTTTTTTGTTCAAACATTGGCATCTACGATAACGTAAGAATGTCCGAGATATATCGATTTCTGTTACGTTCGTTTCCCGTCCTTTGTATACACGGAGATTGTCGTAACTTATTCATTCATCGAAATGAATAATAATTTGAATTTCTTATTCATATTTGACTGAGCGGTAGCTTGAAGTGCATCAACTGATGTCATCGTAGTACCTTCAGCCTGAAGTTTAGTCTGAGGATGGCGGCAGGATTTCGACATTAGCTTTCAGGTTGTCGAATTCAGTCGCGCCGTCTGAGGACTCATGGTTAACTGCTCGCTGATCGTTGAGCGCCCGGAGCGCTTTCCGATCAACACCACAGGCAACGCCGAGCAATACCCTACCAAACGGGCCACGGACCGCACGCGATGTGTCCTTTCTCTTCCTTGTCCTATCCTCTCCTCTTACACACACACTTACACTAATATGCACTACACTAACACGTATTCCGGGAGATCGGTCGGGAGCTTAGAGCTTTTCCCGGCTGGGGCGATGCCCCACTGGTGGGAGAGTCCTGGTTAGAGGAAACCCCACTAGCCGACGTTAGGTCGGCGCCGGATCTCGCCATCCAGCGGGGGAAGATCACCGCCATCTCCCGAGCAAAAACATGCACTACACTAATGGGACTAATGACCGAAGCAGTTGACGCGCCCGGAACCACGAAAAAATCAATCAATCAATCAATTCTTCATATTTGAGAATAGGGATGGCGGATAGCAATTGTAGTAGAGTTGGAGTACTGTAGATTTCTTTTAGAATGGAGTTACTTACTTGACAATTTCGTGAATGTCTATTGATTCAGGATTCAGGGTGGTGAATCTTAAAAAATTTACCGTCTTTACTATCCAATGTTTGTTATTGCTCCTCCCTACTGGTCATATTAATAAGCTGCGACACATCTATTACAAGGCGGTAAATAATCGCCAGGTTGACGCAATAATCGCATAGCGCACTATAACATAAACCTCTTGATTTCAATATGCTTTCAGTTATTTTCAATATTTGGTGCATTTTGGAACTCTGTTGGACGTAATTTAATTCGAGAAATAGTCCAACTAAATACCACTCGTGCTTTGGAAATTCTCAGATAAATCCCCTCCTCGCTTCATGAGTCGGAAATTTATCGCCAATTTCCAAGGTTCTCTTTGTATAACCTATGATAATTTGTCCCATATACATAATGCAAGTTCTATCACGGAGAGTGGCATTGTTCCTTCTCTGAAGGGACGTTTGATTGATTGATTTTTTCGTGTTTCCAGGCGCGACAACTGCTTCGGTCATTAGTCCCGTCACTGTAAGGCATGTTTTTTTCTCGTGAAATGGCTGTGATCTTCACCCGCTGATGGCGAGATCCGGCGCCGAACTACCAGTGGGGTCTACCAGTGTGAACTACCAGTCGGCCAGTGGGGTTTCCCCCTAATTAGGACTCTCCCACTAGCGGGGCACCGCCCCCGCCGGGACAAGCACTAAGCTTCCGACCGGTCTCCCCGAATATGTGGTAGTGTAGTGCATGTTAGTGTATGTGTGTGTAAGAGGAGAGGATAGGACAAGAAAGAGGAAGGAAAGATTGCGCGTGGTCCGTGGCCCGTTTGTTAGGGTACTGTTCGGCATTCGCCTGGTGTTGATCGGAGAAACCACGGAAAACTACTGATCGGAGCAGCCGGTCTGTAGAATTCTTCTGTGAAGCTGAATTCGACGTAGCTATCAATTCAGTGTTGAAAATCCTGCCACTAGCGGGACTCGAAGCCTAGGACCTCCTGGTCCTCGAAAGAGAAAATAGAAGCGAGTTACCTTCACGAGGAAGCCGGGAATTGGACATATAAGACGCGTTCGTTTGTTAACATTTATTCAATTATACAAACGTCCAGAAGGAAGTTATATTTTCCGCAGTAGTAATACTCTCCTTCCAAATATAAACAATGCTAATTTTAAGAAACATAATTTATAGTATGTACTGTACATTTTAATTTCATAGAAAAATTGAGGACAGAAAATTATTAGTATATAGAATTAATTTTTCGTTATATAGAAACATATTTAAACGCGATTTCAAGGCCCGAAAAGCACTCAAATTTAAAGAGATGTTTGATATATACGTGCAGAGTGTTCCATATATGAGGGCAGGCTGTATTAAAAAAGGAATAGCTATTAACGGAGTATTTAAATGCACCTTCACACACCTTCACCAGATTTATGATTTATATAAAGAACTCTGTAGGTAGAGTGTCGATTCAGAATTAACATGTCTTTCAATAGACTCCTTTCTCAATAGTCATTTCGTGGCGACAATAGACGTGTGACAGCATGTCGCATGACTAAATGAACAGCAATCGAATTAATGAGGTGAACAGGAGAGAATGGCTTTTCGATGAAAAACCCCTCTCCCAAACAATGAGTTATGAATAATTCATTCTTAAACTTCAAAGGAAATCAATGTTTCATACAGGCGCATTTCTTATTTTTCCTGTGAATACATTATTGATATTATGTGGTTATAAAAGAAAAAGAATTAAAACTTCAGTAAAACATTACAGGAATTCATTAATTATTCCTTCTGAAATACATTTATATGACTTTTCCCAGTTTCTGGTGCACAAAAATAAAGTCTGACAAAATTTGTTGGGTAGGAGTAAAGAACATTATCATTACTTTCTTGACAACATGAAAAGTATTGCTAAAAATAATCTTGTATCAATCCTGAAAAATGAATGTCTCATCTTATAACTGCCTAATAATCTTTCCGACTTTTCCTATATTCGGATTGTCCTTCAGTGCTGGAGAATTTCTATTGCAGATGGATGTTTTTTCTTACAGAATCACATATGTATGGTGAATTCACGTGTATGTTTTACGTATATGTAGTATGTTTTACAGGTTTAAATTATCTGGATACAACTTTTTTTAAGTTTTCAAGACATTCTGAATTAGTTAAAATAATTTTATTTTACCTATTTTGGCTGCATTTATTCTCATCATTTGGTAATTTGTTTTAGGGAGCCAATCAACTGTCTGATTGATTGTTTCCGGGCCAGACTTTCATCTATGATGTAACTGTAATTCTTTATAAGGAGAGATGACAGAGAAGGAAGAGGGATGAAATATTTCCTGCTTCACTATCTGAAATGTAGTATTTTGTGACATGCGAACCAAAGTACCAGAGTACAAGAAACTGGGTACAAGGAATACACGGGGTTCAAGAAGGTAAACTAAACACTGCGGAGGATAAATCGACATGCCTGCAATCATGCTTACTGTGAATGTACACGTTAGAATTTGAATAGTTGTGAGTTTATATTAAATTCGCATTCCAACGAAATTGTATTTTGCAAGGGAAGTTTAAAAACCCTTACTAACGTCGATAACCCATAGGTGCCACAAATAATTGAAATTTGGTGCCTAGTCTCAAATGCAAAAGTTATAACCTCTCTTTGGCATAAATTAAGAGCTAAAGTGTTCATTACTAATGTGGCATGCAAATGATCATTTATTTTTTCCTATAAAAACTAAAAGTTACAGAGAAAATAAAAATATTTGGTTTATGAATTACCTGTATGTTTCAATGTGGAGAAATTATATTGTTTATTGCATTAACTGTATTCTATGATTTACCTTTTTTTAAAAATAATTTTGCTTTTTATAATTTTTCTCTTCACGACTGCGATTTTGGTTTGAGTGGTTATTATAAACAACGAGAAAGTAAAACTGTAAAAAAAAAGAATGTAAATCTATTCCAACAGTGGGGGAACCGCCCTAGTGTGAACAAGTTCGAAACTCCCGACCGATCTCACGACATGTGCGTTAGTGTAGTGCATGTAAGTGATGAGGATGGGACAAGGAAGTGGTAGAAAAGATCGCACGAGGCCCATGGCCCATTTGGTAGGGTACTGCTCCGGCATTCACCTGGTGTTGATCGGAGAAACCACGGAAAACTACCGATCAGAGTAGCCGGCCGCTGTAATTCTCCTGAACGGCTGGTTCCTGGCGGCTGATCACGATCTATCTTTGCATTTAGTATAGAAAATCAGCCTCCTTCCCTTCTTCACTCGGCTCCTCGAAGCTGACCGACCTTCTCGGCGCCTCACTTCGGGAGCCTTTATCGATCGCGTTGCTACTATTTTTATGGCCCTTCGTGACAGCTTAAATTCCATCGGGTTACCGGGTCTGAAGATTCGTGTCAACATCCCTGAGGAGCGCCTGAGTTTTCAGTGAATGCAATGCAATGGTTTATGCCCACGCTCAGTAATCCTGCTCTGGTGGAAAATTACTGCGCAATAAATTGCGTTGCATCTTTTTGTTGCAAGTTGAGGGATCAAACGCGGTCCGGCAGTATTCCTATGCAATGGCCTGCACTGAATAATCCTCTACTGATTATAAATATCTCGAAATTGGTAATACATGTATGCAATATATATACACAACATATTTAAATAGTAGATAGATATTAGTGAATAAATTATTTGAAGGAATGGAATTCATCTACTGCTGTCAGTTATTCCTAATTATATATGAAGTACGACTACACAACTATTCGTTCCTTTGAAGACATTCTTTTAAAATTTATGACGTGCATGAACGGAGTTGTTAGGTTGTTTAACTACACGCAGAGATATTTCATCTTATTCGATAAGAAGTCTTTAGCTAAATGTGGTGGATATAATCGGATCTATTTATAAATCAAGACTGCTTTCGTGCAAACGTAAATTATACGCAAAATGATTAAACGTGAAAGGTCTTAAAAATCTCACTAAAATCGCGTCAGAAGTAGTGGCAAACGCATTTTATGCTCAAACTTTTTGTTACCACGTCCAAGGTCGGAATCGCCCAAAAGCGATGTGGCAATGCTCTGAAAAATACTATTGACTGCTGTTGTATAGATCGATTGATTGATATTTTTTATTTATTTTACGTCAAAAACAGTTAAAACTGCGTATGACGTGCTATGGGGAAAAGTGAACAAAATACATTTTCTCAAAATTCTGTGATCCTTACACTAAGTCATATACTACTTAAATTTTGAATTTTGAAAGGGAGAAAAAAACAAAAAAAAACTCCCATGTACTAAAAACTATTTTCAAGGATAAAACAAGCAATAAATTTTGAATTTTGAAAGGGAGAAAACAACAAAACTCCATGTAATAAAATTCATTTTAAAGGATAAATACAATAAATTTTGAATTTTGAATTTTGGAGGGAGAAAAAAACAAAAAACTCTCATTTAATAAAATCTATTTTCAAAGATAAATAAGCAATAAATTTTGGCTCTTATTACTTCTGCCGCGACAACATGGAAGCGATAATTTAACAATTGTATTTCACTGAATTCTAGAAGACGTACAGAAATGAAGACATTTATGTCCAGAAGCAAACAAGGGGCCATCTCAGCATTTGCTCAATGGATCAGGGAAATCCGACGAAAAACCTGATCGAGATGGGTATACATATTTCAACAAGATATATTTCAATGCATTAAACATATAACCATTTTACTACTAATTTCACTCCCTGGCACTTCTTTCTCAAAAATATTATTCACTTCACCCCACTCCACGACACAACTCTTCAATACAAACACGAAATTAATAATCAATAGCTTATGAATTTAATGATGGAGCAATTTAATAAATATATATAATAAATAATAGAAAGTTATGAACTAATAAAATATCCAATTATTTAATAATTATTAATTTTAAAAAACTTTTGAACACTGAGAAGAAATGGTTCAAAAGACTGCTGCAGGAAAGTTACCTGGTTCCAGTAACAAAACGTTCATAAAACAACGTATTCTAATAGCATTTAATGTGTTTACATTACAGAGCAAGAGTAGGTTGGAAAGAGGTATCGAAATTCTCTTTCAGCAACTGGTAAATCAGTGGTTAGTCCAGAACGGAAAGGGTTAGACAAGTCATTCTTGCATCGTTGTGCAAAGTTTTAACTTAGAAAATGAAAGGATTTGAAAGTGAAATGTTTTGCCGGCTAAACGTTTGAAACACGTTATAACATTGACAATTTCAGAAAATTCCTTCAAGAAACGAAATGAATAAAAAGAGGCAACTCGATCGTGCAGGTTCATTAGCATACCCAAGAAGCCCTGGAATAACTCATATCGCCAATCGGATGTCAGTCGCTGCCTGGAGGAGAATCTAGCAGCCGGCAGCTCCTGAATGGTAGTTTCCCGTGGTTTCTCCGATCTACACCAGGCGAATGCCGGAGCAGTACCCTACCAAACGGGCCATGGAGCACGTGCGATCTGTCCTTCCTCTTCCTTGTCCTATCCTCTCCCCCTTACACACACTAACATGCACTACACTATCACATATTCCGGGAGACCGGTCGGGGGCTTAGAGCTTGTCCCGGCTAGGGGCGGTGCCCCGCTGGTGGGAGAGTCCTGGTTAGGGGGAAACCCCACTAGCCGACGGTAGGTCGGCGCCGGATCTCGCCATCCATCCGAGGAAGAACACCGCTACCTCCCGTGATAAAATCAAGCGCTTCCCTTACGGTACTAATCACCGTTAGCCCTTGATGTGCTTGAAAACAAACAGCCAATCAATCACTCAATCAATCAAAGAAGCCAAACCAAAAGACTGAAGTCGTAGGTTTCCGCGGTCAGAATCATGCAAATTGTCTTCCAATTCTGCTTAGATATACCAGCCGTGAAACCGGGAGCGGTAGCTCAGTGCATCACTGCAGCGCCTCTGACCGCGAGGTCTTAAGTTCGAGTCCCGACGGCGGCAGGATTTTCTATGTACTACCAATCCGAGAGCCATCTGTTGTGAATTCTCCTCACAGACAAGATTAAATTGACCTAGCAATCACATCGTTCGGTTTAAATGTTATTTTTACATAACGTATTACCTACGCATAGTAGCAAGAATGACACCTTTTTACTTATAAATATTTACTTGGTTCGGATTTTGAAAACAAACTAAACTCGAACGTCTTTGAAATTCAATAAATATTTTTATTTGAAATAATGGAAGAATAGGTTCAGGCAAATACACACAGTAGTAGAAAATACAATACAGTAGAGTCGCGATAATTCGAGGTAACTAGGGCTGATGGTTCCTCGGGTTGCAAAAACTCGGATTACGCAGAAAAAAGAAAAATAAGGGATAAAAGAATAAAATAATAGATTAGGAATAAAAGAATACATAAGGGTGTTTCAAACTACAATGTAAAACGAAGAAAAATTTATTGTACTCGTAGTATTAAAATTACAGTTACATACATGCGTGAACCGGTCACAACAATATAGCAGACAAGTCACTGGCACCGACCGCCCCACACGTGACCTTCGGCGCAGTGTTGCCAACCCGTGAAGACCCAGTTGTTATCGTCTTTTTTTTGCTTGTTTTGTGACTTTTTATTTATTTATTTTCTTCTTCAACATACATATATGTTTTTCAGGGTTGTGAATAGAATCATACATAACGTTTGGTTTATTTCCTCACTGTGAGTGCCCTGAATGGGTGAGTTAAATGTTTTTGATTTATTTTAATAATTTTTTTTTGAAAGAAAATTGAAATTACAGAGAATGATCGTTGATATGATTATTCGACGGAGGATACATCATGAGAACAATTTCCTGCTGGATTTATGGTGGTTGGAATCTATCTTTAGGAAGCGTGAATTTATACGTAAGTCTGGTCTTCACAGTGTCCAAGGTTGAATATGAGGATTTGCGAGAGCGTTGGAGAGCGATACAAAGTGAAATCTTCGGAAAGTTTGGAAACGTCTCCTTTATTGTGGGAATTTGCAGTTCATGGTGGATTTTGGTTTGCTTGAGTTAAACTATGGGCTTTAATCATAATTTTAGAACTTTATTTTGTATAGTTTTCAGTATGTTTATGTTAGATTTTGCTGAATTTCCCCATATCGGGCAAGCGTACGTCATTATTGGCCTAATTATTGATTTGTAAATTATTTATTAAATAATTATTGTGACTTAACGCACATCACTCTATTTTGGATTGCACGGAATTCAGAATTACCGAGTCACAAATTGATCGGCCTCTACTGTATTGCAAATTCAAACCTGTAAATGGAACATTGGCGACATTTTCACCTCTTTGTCAGAATTACTAGTTATTACTCAACAACTATTCATATTTTTAAAAAGTAAATGCCATCATCATATAAAAATCTAAAATTGATGGATAAACTGCATTCAGAATCATTTGGACTTTAATATAGGAGGCGCAGAACACATAGGAGAAAATTAACATTTCAATTTTCTAATTTTTTTAGGTTTTGTTGAAAATAGGAACTATGCTATTTGTATAAATATTTTGCTGTATTCCAAGAAAAAACTTTTTAAAAATTTGCCAACATTTTCCAGAAAAGTTTGAAAATTTTACAAGGGTTTCACGTAAGGTAACTCAAAAATTAAAATAACTTTATAATCTCCGGAACGGCACAAGAAACAATGGCACTATGATCTTACTCCTGATGTGTTTATGACGTTTTGGTTGAAAACCTTGCAATTTGACAGTTATGCATCACATATTTCCATTAAGTCATTTATTCAATCATCTATCCTTCCATCTATGCAGACTGACAGGCTCACATGCATCTCGATTGTCAGACACAAACATGTGTGTATATCAATGATGTATATCTTATACATCATTGGTGTATATCCACACCACGCCACCAACACCAATCTTCATTATCTTTGAAACAGAACTAATAGACCTTCATTCCGATTTGTGGACGAAAATACAAGTCAAATAATCTTAACACCATGTCTAAACAATTTCTTATGCTTCAACCTTTCTAAACGTTCAGAAAAACAATGTTTCTTACAACAGGTCTTTCCATTTTGCAAAATTTCAAGAATAAATAAAAATTGACAATAAATTCGTTTGGCTCGCACAGATAAATTAATGTAGTTGATAGCCAATTGACTTTTTCCTCTGCGACATAAAATGAGAGTTAATCTAACAATTACATCATAACGCCTCAAGTATAATTTTTTAAAATTGTAATTCATTAAAGTGATAGGCGGAGCAGGCCTCCCAAGGCCTGAGCCTACCAGCAAATAAAGACAATTATTATTATTATTACATATTATTATTATTATTATTGTTATTGTTATTATTATTCTGCCGCTAGGGGCGCTTAAGTCAAATTGTAGGCTTTCCGCATGAAAAATTACGAACATGATCATTTTCATAGAAAGTCGTGCAGTCTGGACTGCACGTTTTCTCTAAGCAATTCAATCCAAAATGAGAACTGTCCTGTATCTCGTCTTTAGAATCTACATAGCTAGATTCAATCAACTGCTGCAATTTGCTGCACTCTCATTCACCTGGCCTTTATCGCTGGGCGCGTGCGACGCGGGGAGGGGGGGCGACAGGACAGGATGAGCAGACTGCGCGGGAAGGAGATGGATGGGAAATAAATGCCCAGGCAGGAGACGACAGCGAGGCGACTGCGCCACCAGGTCGTGGAAGCGCTGGAGACACGTCTGCCTTCTTCTTCTTCTTCTTCTTCTTCTTCTCTTCGTCGTCGTCGTCTTCTCTTCGTTTCTTCTTCGCCCTTCCTTCTTCTTCTTCTTCTCTGCTCCTCTCTCGTCTTTTCTCTTCTCGTCTTCTTCTTCGCTCCTTCTTCTTCGTCTTCTTCTTCTCTGTCTTCTTCGTCTTCTTCTCTTCTTCTTCTTCTTCTTCGTCTCTTCCTCTTCTTTCTTCTCTTCTTCTTCTTCCTCTTCTTCTTCTTCTTCTTCTTCTTGTTCTTCTTCGTGTTCTTCTTCTTCGTCTTATTCTTCGTCTTCGTCTTCTTTCGTCTTCTTTTTCGTCTTCTTTTTCGTCTTCTTTTTCGTCTTCTCCATCTTCCTCTTCTTCTTCGTCTTCTTCTTCTTCTTCTTCTTCTTCGTCTTCTTCTTCTTCATCTTCGCCTTCTTCTTCTTCGTCTTTCTTCTTCGTCTTTCTTTCGTCTTCTTCTTTCTTCTTCTTCTTCTTCGTCTTCTCTTTCGTCTTCTTCTTCTTCGCCTCTTCTTCTTCTTCTTCTTCTTCTTTCGTCTTCTTCTCTTCGTCTTCTTCTTCTTCGTCTTCTTCTTCTTCATCGTCTTCTTCTTTCTCGTCTTCTTTCTTCTTCTTTCTCTTCTCCTTCGTCTCTTTCTTCGTCTTCTTTTCTCTTCTTCTTCTCTTCTTCTTCTTCGTCTTCTTCTTCTTCGTCTTCTTCTTCGTCTTCTTCTTCTTCTTCTTCTTCTTCGTCTTCTGTGTCTTTTTCTTCTTTTTTTCGTCTTCTTTCCCTCTTCCTTTTCTTCTTTTGTCTTGCCAGGTCTGTTGCGATTTCTCTTCCTCGGTCTCCTGACACTTTGTTTGCCACATGGCTTATATTCTATTACTTTTGTTTTGGAATCCATTCTGATGGCATACCAAGAACACGCTTTCTTCATATTTCTATATAGTGGATCGCTTTTTCGGTTATTGATTGCATCCGTAGTTCATTCCTGATTTCGTTATTAACAATATGTATTTAAGTTGCTGATTTCATAATGACTGTAGTTTGCAAATTTTGTTTTGAATTTTTAATTTATTAATTAGTGATTCCGGGCGCCATTAAGCAAAGTCATTACTTCCTGTATGTGAAAAGTGATTCTCGAGATGGTGGAATGAAATCGCACAAAATCTGCCATAATTTAACAGTTAACCATTAAAATCGTAAATAACTTTTATTAATTTTCGTTTTATATTAATAAAATTTATATTTCATTACAAAAATGATTTTTATTTAATGAACAATATAGTGGGGTATTTTACAACAATACATATTAGTTAAATGATTACCCAGTTTGGTTGAATTCAATAGTTGGATATATTATTATTTGAAAATTACGACATTCATCCAGACAACACCATCAATGTGTACACCTAATTGTAAATTTATCTCTAAGTGTTATACACATACACATTTTAAATTCGTACATTCATACATAAGTTATGATTTATGAACAATTAAAACATGTTTATTACTTAGTTCATTAGTTTTTTAAACTGTATCTAAACCAAAACGTTTTATCGCTTAATATTAAATTCTACATTAAAACTAGTTTTATACACAAAAACATGCAATCTAAAAATAATTCTGTATGTTGACAACAGATTTGATACTGATATGCTGCAGAGAAAGTGATAGTTTGAAATATCACATATCTGACATTCTGTAAAATGTCCTTTGAATGTGTTTAGTAAATCAGAATTACCTATTTTATGAGACGCACTAATGTTCCCTGTACTTCTATTAGCAGTATCAAATTCCAATAACTACTGCTGTCTGATTTCAAACTGGTTAAAATACTAGTAAGCAACCTAGTGATTATTGAACTTCAAAAAAAGAAATAATGCTAGCAATTGTTATAGTAAAAAGTTTTCTTTAATAGCCATTTAATTTACGGACATGCAAATTATTATTATTATTATTATTATTATTATTATTATTATTATTATTATTATTGCTTTCTGAGAGCGTTTTATATGAAGCAGATATTTAATTTTTCTGGAAACGGCTTCAAAGGTTGCGAAAAAGACACATCAAACACGACATTTGTGACAAGACTCACGATATAGACCAATCTATCATTCCCAAAGCGAATGCTCTCAACGTGTTCAAAGTGATCACAGGAGGCCGGATATAAAGGAATTCCGTGTCTTAAAGTTGGTACAATGCAACAGAGAATAATTATTAATGTTTCTGCACATCTTTCATGTTCCGTAACTTTTATTTTAACCCCTTTTCTTCTCCCTCTCTTTTAATGGAGGTGTGATGAAACGTTTCCCACGAATGTCAGGGTTTTGCAAGAAGCTATAAGAAAATCCCATTTACTGCATTTTATACAATGCTATGAAATAGACACAAATCAAAGGAAACTTCAGAAGTTGGACTGGTTTAGGTGACTGGAGCATCAATCTGATGTCTCGTGAAAATTTTGTTTAAGGTTATTCATATGTCCGAAACCTGATTGTAAAGCGAATATTTGATACTTGCTTATTTATTTATTTATTTTACGTCAAAAAACAGTTAAAAACTGCGTATGACGTGCTATGGGGAAAAGTGAATTGTGTGTACATTTTCAAAATTCTGTGATCCCTACACTAAGTCATATACTACTTAAATTTTGAATTTTGAAAGGGAGAAAAACAAAAACAAAAACTCCCATGTAGTAAAATCTATTTTCAAGGATAAATAAGCAATAAATTTTTCAATTTTGAAAGGGAGAAAAAACAAACAAAAAAACTCCCATGTAATAAAATCTATTTTCAAGGATAAATAAGCAATAAATTTTGAATTTTGAAAGTTTGATAGGTGAAATACCACCGCTGTATGGAGGAGAATTCCAGTGTCGGCTGCTCCGATCGGTAGCTTTTCTTGGTTTCTCCGATCAACACCAGGCAAATGCCGGAGCAGTACCCTACCAAACGGGCCACGGACCGCGCGCAATCTTTCCTTCCTCTTCCTTGTCCTATACCCCCTACACACACACTTACACTAACTTGCACTACACTACCAGATATTCTGGGAGACCGGTCGGGAGCTTAGAGCTTGTCCCGGCTGGGGCGGTGCCCCGCTGGTGGGAGAGTCCTGGTTAGGGGGAAATCTCCGCTAACCGACGTTAGGTCGGTGCCGGATCTCGCCATCCAGCGGGGGAAGATCTCCGCCATTTCCCGAGGAAAAAACATGCACTACACTTACGGGAATAATTATCTAAGCTGTTGGCGCGCCCGGGATTATTAACCAACGTACCCGGAGACCGTTCGGGAGCTTAGAGCTTGTGCCCCGCTGGGGCAGTTAGGTGGAGAAGGACCGCCCGCAATCTGTCTTGTAGGTCCGCCCGGATCTCTAACTGTGGAGAGGCACACTCTTCCTAGTATCAAACATTCGCAATACTAAAGGCACCTAGACCATAGCAGTGGACGCCTAAAATATGAATGAATGAACCAATCATACTTCACAAAAATACCTAAGCAATAGCCTTTGTTTAAGGTAACTCGCTTTAAAAACATGTCTGATCAAGAATACTAATTTGTGAATAAAAATGCCCAACAAACCGTAAATTAGTGCTTTTAAGAAAATCTGAAAATATTATAACGTAATCCACTATATTCCGCTCAGTGGTAGGTAGTTAGTGCCTTATTTTACGTGGTGAGACTCGCCGTCAGGCTCGCTCTTCCATTTGTCCACGCAAATTTCACTACGCTTCTTTCAGCATCTGTTAGCGAAAAGGAGGTATTGAATTTAGCGCGGAGGCTTCTTTTAGGGTTGAGGATATTTTTCATACTGTGAATCTATAACATGGGACAGTCGGCTTTACTTCTCCTTCAGACAGCTACTGAATTCGACCTAGCTCACAAGCTAATGTCGAAAACCTTGCCACTGTCGGAACCCGAACGTAGGACCTTCCGGTCAGAGGCACTGAAGTGATTGGTTGTTAGTGATTCCGAGTGCGTCACCTGGTATGGCCCGCTAGTCCTGGGAGTGTGAAAAGTGTGTTTTCTCGGGCGGTGGTGGTGGTTTTCCCATCCTGGATGGCGAGATCCGGCGCCGACCTACTGTCGGCTAACGGGGTTTTCCCCAACCAGTTACCTCCCACCACCAGGGCACCGCCCCAGCCGGGACAAGTTCAAAGTCCACGACCGGTCTCCCAGTATGTGTGGTAGAGTAGTGCATGTTAGTGTCAGTGAGCGTGTAAGGAATCAATCAACAACCTACTAACCAACGGAATTGATGCTTCTTAGGCCCTTAAAACTAGTTTTTCGAGTCCCAACGGGACATGAGTTTTAAGGGAATAGGTGAAGTTTTAAGGGACACAAGTTAAAGCATGCATGTGAAGGTTGCGGATGGAATCGCGGGGGACAAGTATGGGACAGGATAGAATATGCGGTTGGGGACATACGGGAAGAAGTGGGGAGACCACCGGTTTATTTGTTCCAGCTGGGCGCGCCCTGCTGCGTGGAGAGTCATGGTTAGGGGAAACCACCAACAGACGGTAGGTCGGCACCGGATCTCGCCATCCAGAGAGAATATCACCGCCATCTCCCGAGAAAAAACATGCAGTACACTAACGGGACTAATGACCGAAGCAGTTGACGCGCCCGGAAACACGAAACAATCAGTCAATCAATATTCTACAATAACATAATTCGATCCTTCCTTTACTTGTGTGGAATCTCGAAAACTGTTTAAGATGTTGACAAATATTCACATATATGAGGCATGCAGTATGCAGAAACACAGTATTACAGTATGCAAAAAGTTAGGTAATGCTAAGGAAAACTATTTAAAATGTTGACAAATATTCACATATGTGAGGATCCTAAAGAAAATATTTGTTTAAACGACGTCCGGTTATTTGACTAGGTGTCTGGTTGAGTGTCCACCTGTGCAGCGCTTATATCGACCACAGATTTTTTTTCGAAAATTCTTTTTTTTCGATATCTATTGACATCTTAATTGACTTTATTGCAGTAATTGAAAGAAAACTTTGTGTCTTCTTCCATGTGAAAAGTCTATATGGTTTTGCTATATCCCCAGAAACTTAGAAAAAGTTCAAAAAACAATTGAACAGTTTTGATTTTGACTAAAAATCGTAAATATTTCACTACATTATTCCACTTATTCTTATATTGCGCGTACCGACTGAATTATCAAACTGGTTAGAACAGACCTGATGTCATGCGACAGCAAAGCTCCAAGAAAGCTCATTAAATATTTGGTATTCACGTGTTGCGTTAACCTAAAGTGACGATGGTATGAAATTTCATATGACTGTCTCCTGATAGAAATATTAGTACAGAATCAGAGTTCCTACGTAATGCACTACATTCATAAAGGTTTTTCGTTAGTAGAGGGCTTCTGAACATGTGCCAAATCAAGTATAATGACTTTGTATTATGTAATTTGTATTCTGCGGTTGAACAATGACGTGGTGATTTTTACTTACAGAACGATGACACACCGGTAAGATTTTTCCGCAAAATTGTCATTGTTGTATTTTAAGTTAAGTATTTATTGTTGAAAGCTTTAATAACTAATTCAAACTGTTGCAATATTTTAAAAATCATTATAAGCTTCAGTGGCTTTGAATATAAGTTCATAGCATGGCCATTATAAAAAACTTTGGTCACGTTAGTAGAGAAAACATAGCAACAGATGCTGAAGCCGTAATTAAAATATTAAATGATTTGGAAGAAAGTGAAGTATTGGATAATAGAATAGGTAAGTCAAATGAGCTCCAGTTTCTTTTGCAACCTATCGCCGACGCATTTGTGAGGGATGAATATAATGCAAGTAGTGATATGGAGTATATTTGTAACTTAGGGAGGGGCGTACTTCGCCAACCAGTGAAGATTCAGAGGATTTTTACGAATTTCAATGGTGATTCTTCTCGACAGATGCTCATTGAAGCCTACGTACTCGTTGGTCAATTAGGTATGGCTTCAGATTTTGGTGCTTGAACTTCCAGAAAATGTCCTTATTAGGTTCGAACATTATGTAGCGGTTAAAGAAATAAGAGAACCTTGGCTAAAGAAATAAGAGAACACTTGAAACTAGTGTTATATTGATTGTACTCATGAATTCCTGTCTGGAAAACTAATATTTACGTAGACAATATTAATAGCATTACCTTGCTTGAAATTTTGAAAGAGAAGCAGTTGTACGTAGACCAACAATGGCATAACGGTTGTTCGATGACATGACAACAGTCAAGAGACTATTGCAAAAACGTGGGAGTCCCACAGAGCTAGAAATCCGACTGTTTGCAGAAGATGGCGCCGAGCAAAGAAAGAAAGGTACGTTGTATAGATTCCCAAGTGTGTTCAGAAACAAGAGGTGGTACTACCTTATCTTCCGCTTCTGCCTCACTGCAGAAGTGCTGTGAATACATGACTTTCATGCAGACGCATTAATAAAGATATGGGTCTTCTTGACATTACTCGAGGGATGGTAATTGCCATTCTCTCAACGCCGGGAATACAGAAAACTCGAGATTGATTGATTTTTTCGTGTTTCCGGGCGCGTCAACTGCTACGGTCATTAGTCCCGTTAGTGTAGTGAATGTTTTTTCTCGGGAGATGGCAGTGATCTTCCCCCGCTGGATGGCGAGATCCGGCACCGACGTACCGTCGGTTAGTGGGGTTACCCCCTAACCAGGACTCTCCCACCAGCGGGGCACCGTCCCAGCGGAGACAAGCTCCGTTCTGACCGTCCCGGAATATGCGGAGGTGGTGCATGTAAGAGGAGATAGACAAAGAAGAGGAAGGAAAGATCGCGCGCGATTCGTGGCCCGTTTGGTAGGGTACTGCTCCGGCATTCGCCTGGTGTTGATCGGAGAAACCACGGAAAACTATCGATCAGAGCAGCCGTCCGTTAGAATTCTCCTCCAGACAGCGACTGTATTCGACCTAGCTGAAAAGCTAGTATCGAAAATCCTGCCGTCAGGACTCGAACCTAGACCTCCCGGGTCAGAGGCGCTGCAGTGACATCAGTTGATGGACTGAGCTACCGCTACCGGTGAAAACCGAGAAGTGACCTAAACATATACAGATAAGGGAGGAAATTCGTTATTACAACGTAGGACACTTTATAGACACATGTACAAAGAGAAATTGTGCTGAGTATAAGATTTGCACACGTCCCCAGTACATGAAGTGCAATGCTGGCGCGCGTTACAAAGGATGCTTTGCAAACTATGACCTTCGGAGCAAATTTTGGATTGATTAATTTCCTGTTTTCTGTGTATTTTTCTAAAGATGTCATAATGTTGCACGTATTACACACATAAGAAATGTAAATGAAAATCCACTCGGTCCAAACATACTTCGGGTCATTATACACCCATTTGACCATTGTATGATATTTCATACCAAGAAAAAATAACTAAATTTTGAAAAATAAAATAAAATATTGATAGAACATCAAAACGTAATATAATATGATCGTAGTATCAAAACATTACAAGAAACATACATTACAAGAATAAACTACTATACTACGTTGTTGCAGTTTTCGCAAAAGACATTCTGCAAATATTTAATTTATTGCAGCAAAACATGGGGTAATTTATCGGTTGTTTTCGATCAGTGTGCATGCCATGCTCTGTGAAATCATTGCAAGTGGTTTTGACTACGCCATTTTTACTGCTGCACGTCATCAGTTTTGTAAAAAGTGTTTATTCCCGATTTCAAAACTTTCGACCGTTATTAACCACACGAGGAAATCTGTTTTGTATCACAGCTATTTTGATTTCTAACGTAACAAATTAAATAACCACATCGACAAAACAAGCTTACGAAAGAAAAGCTAATCAGGCCGTATATGCTAGTTATGATAAAGGGAATTCATGACTAGCGTACCAAGCAAGAGCTCTCGCATGTTAAACCCCAACCTCTTCAGTATTGGAGTATTCCGTATTCCTTTTGCTTCAAGACTCTCTTAACGTCTGTCACTAGTTCTATATATCTCCTTGTAGTTCATAACAATGCAATACACCCTTGTAAATACAAACTATTCTTATTTAACGATATTTTCTTGCATAGAGGTACACCCGTGCAATTCAATCGCGTAGAAAATCAAGTAATAAGTTTAATTTGACATTGAGTTGCAGTTTGTACAGGCTCTGAACATGTGGAATAGAATCGAGATGTGTTAAACCAGCAAAAATGAAATAGAAAGTTCAAGAAGGTCTCGTCCTATAGATTGTGGTAAGCGAAATGTTTTTTCAGGTCTCTGCTTAAAAAAACCTGCGACGTGACGAGAGACACTTGACTAATATTTAAAATAAATAAATAAATAAAATAAAGCACATTAATGGAGGATTACTCTCCAGTGCAAAGCGCTCAACGCCCCTTAATGGGCTTGGAGACGCGTTGCGTCAAGGTGTAGACACAACAAAATTTATTTTAAAAAAATAATTTTAAACCCCTTAAACGCTTCGTTTAGGAGTTATTTAACGATATAAATTAAAAAATCATGCAGTGTTTCGGGTTGCATTCGTCATGAATATTTTTATGTTTTTTAAACAAATCCTTCATATTTTTAAAGTCAGCGGCACTTTCGCCACGTCTCCAGAACTTCTCTTTCTTTTGAGATCTCATTTGTAAAGATTGGTTGTCTGTGACAGCCGTAAAAGGTATGTATACTGTGATATACCAAAATGACGAACCGTTTTTATTATGGAAATGTCATTTTATTTGACATAGAATATAGGGATGTCAATGGACGATCGCGAGGGGGTCGCTATGTGACAAATAAACAACCGGCGTTAAGGATCATTTTCGTTAGGTTGAAATGACAGAGCAGAGGCGGAATAAGCTTTGTTTTGAGAGACAAAAGAAAATATATAAAATTCGGATGCTTCCGAGTTTTTAGAAGAACATTCATTCGCTAGAGCAACGCGGTGATGAGCGGGTCGGCTCTTGATATATTTTACTAGATCGAGGAAAGACTGTAATTGACAGTTGTTTAAATTAACTATCGTTTTTATATTAGGATAGAGCGTTCTTGTAGGAAGTAAAATTCGTGTCTAGGCGTCCACCTGAGACGTTAGTCAGGGAAGTCACGGATTATAATTGTATCGCCGGGAGAATTTGAAACCAGATCACGGACATTTGGCGAGGGATTTATCCAGAAGCAAGATTCTGCTGCGTCGATGGAGAAGGTTCTACGGGGCGCCATCGAACGAAGAAGTGGAGAGCGCGCGAAGACCCACGAATGGATAACAAGGTTTATAATTATTGTAATACAGAGAAAACTGGTCATGACCTAAGAATGATTCATTTTTGATTATCATCATAATAAATTATAATTTGTTAAGTTGAAAGGAAGATGATTATCATTGCCCGTTACGTGCAATCCAGCATATTAATAATATTTTCAGATTCCTCGCCACTCCGTATGGATGACTGATTGAATAATTGGTTGCAGAATATGTAGCAACAATTATGAACTTCGAACGCCAATTCACTGAGCTAGCACAACATAATTTTGTAAGAAGAGATATTTAAATTACATAGAACTCACAGGGCTCGCGTAAATCTTTCCTGGCGCCCAATTTACATTTATGAGTAATAATTATGTTTCAAAATGTCCCTTCAAGTGGGGCTTGCTTTTAAATAAAAAGATGGAGCTTGTTTCAAATTGTCACCAATCAATGTCGGGCATGTTTCAGTACTACTGAAATAATTTAAAAGAAGATCGCCACATATCTCCCTAACCTCAGGCAAGGATAAAAGGAACCCGGACCTAGGAACACCGTGCGCTTGCTAAAGTCGGGAAACTCCTACTCTAAATCCTAAATTAGATATGCAACCTGGAAGTCGATGTTCCAATTTTTCACATCAATTTTTTTTGTACAAACATTAACGTATTTAGCATCGTTTTATTGATGCCGTTTTTTTAGCGTCGATGTTTTGAGTTCCATGTTTTACTTGGTTTATATTTTATTTTTGAATACAAAATATTGATATAAAATAATTCAATAATTTTCAGAAATCAATAAGTTGAACATTCTTCACACCAAAGTGAGTAAGGGTGAAAAATAAGTTAGTTAATTGTTGTTGATAAACGTAGTGTATTATTTTTTTATTATCCAATAAGATAATAAACATGTGCAATTTGTCCTGCAACCTTTTGACTTCGTTTTCTCAGCTAAATCTCAATTATAAATTAATAAATACGACCACCGTGGCATAAACCGATTTCCTGTGAATATTGTCATTAGAGGTTACTAAAATAGTTTTACAAACATCTATGTTTAAAACCAAAGGCATTTTGAATCGATGTATTTGAAAACTTGATTTTTAAAATTTGAACAGCGATATTTCGAAACATCGATATTTTGTTTCCGATGTAACATCCCTACCCTAGACGTCAAAGACATACATGCATAAATACAATACAGTGTAAAAGTAATTTGGAGATATAAGGACAGCATACTCACGCTCAGAATAGTATTTGGTACTTTGATTTTTAAAACTATCCCTACCCTAAAGACCAAATACATACATATATGCCTACAATACAAGGTAAGGGTAGTTTTGAGATCTGAGGACCGCGTACTCACCCGCAGAGTTGTGAAGAGGTGCACGGGGCGCGTTGGCAGCCTGCACGTGGTGCGTGGTGGGGTTGGTGCCGCTGGGTGGTGTGGTGTGGTGTGGTGGCCGCCCAGACCGGCTGCAGACTGGCGGGCATGCGGCTCTCCGTTGCGGTGGCGGCGGCGGCGGCGGCGGCGGTGGCGGTGGCGGTGGCGGTGGCGGTGGTGGCCCTGGGGGCGGAGCGCGCTCAGGTCGATACTCCTCCCACGTGGAGCCAAAGCGGCCGAGCTCTACGATACCAAGACGGTCAGCGGCGCCGGACCCCGCGGCGAAACTCCACTCCCCCACCACCACCACTGCCACCACCACCACCACCACCACTACCACTACCACCACTACCACTACCACCACTAGCACCACCACTACCACCTACCACTACCACTACCACCACCACCACCACTACCACCACTCACCACCACCACCACCACTCACCACCACCCACACCACCACCACCACTCCCCCCACCACCACCACCACCACCACCACCCACTCACCACCACCACCACCAATTACCACCACCACCACCACCACCACCACTACCACCACCACCAACCACCACCACCACCACCACCCACCACTCACTCACCACTACCACCACCACCACATCACCACCACTACCCCACCCCACCACCACTACCACCACCACCACTACCACCACCACTACCCCCACCACTCATACTCACTACCGCCACCACCACCACCACTACTACCACCACTACCACACCACACCACCACCACCACTACCACCACTACCACCACTACCACCACCACCACCACCACTACCACCACCACCACCCCCAACACTACCACCACCGCCACCACCACCACCACTACTACCACTACTACCACCACCATCACCACCACTACCACTACCACCACCACCACCACCACTACCACCACCACCACCACCACTACCACCACCACCACCACCACCACCACCACCACTACCACCACTACCACCACACCACCACCACTCACTACTCACCACCACCACCACTACCACCACCACCACTACCAACCACCACCACCACTACCACCACACTACTCACCACCACTACCACCACCTCACCACCACCACCACCACAACCACCACCACCAACACCACTACCACCACCACCACTACCACCACCACCACCACCACTAGAACCACCACTACCACCAACTTGTTTCCCGTTAGAACACGACATCCTGGTTTTAGGGCAGTTTTGCCAGGTTTCTTTCCCTAAATGTAGGTTATATTTTACTTTCTCGCTGCCGCTACCGCGTTAAAGAGAAAGTTATGTAATGCTGCGAAAAATGGCGAATTTTCGGCAGAAAAATTATTCTCATTGCCGCGCCCTAATACTGAAAAATTGGATAAATCTAGTTGCTAAATTTTGGAAAAAAAATCCTCTAACTCGTGGTGTAGCCAGAAACAATTTTTTGTGGGTTCTTGATACCAAAAAATCGATTGATGGCAAAACACCATTTTCTCCAAAACGGCTCAAAGTTTTTTCTTCAAACTTTTTGTACAGTTAATGTTAATTGCTCTGTTTAAAATGGCATAAATTTAATGATTCTGTATTTGTTTTTTGTGTTTTAAATTAACAAATGTAATTTTTTGAAATAAATATTGATTTGAATACAATATTACATTTGTAAGTGGCAGTGCTTCAAATGACTTTTGAAATGAAGTTCTTCGAAAAATCGAAAGATGCCTATGAAAAAGAGCTCCAAATTTCGCATTTACAGTATCGCTTACACGCCATATTTTTAAAAACGGTTACCAATTTATAAATGAAAATTTCCATAAAGAAAGAGATTTTACTCTTCTATAATATTCTAAAAATATTATTTTGGATCTACCATTACGAAACCGAAAAAGTGAGAAAATTAAAATATATATTAAGGTCGGTGATAGAAGGCAGCTGGTAGGAGGATAGGGGAAGACCGTAAAGCCAGTCCTCACCAAGGAAATTAGAAAACTTCACTACGAGAAAGTCATGCCATTCTTGTAGCACAACTAGTTAACATATTATTTATTCGCGATCAAACAATTAAAAAGTTACTTATTTAAGTACTATAATTAAAATGGAAATTGGGTGACAAAATATCATCTGTTTTATCATATTTAAAAAATCAATATTTTAAACATCGAGGTTTATGTAAATGTTTCATTGGCATCGATAACTTTTTAGTCATGTATCGATTTATCGATGTTTGAGTAAGTGTAAAAAAGTGGTTTTCAGATATTTGAAGACACGTTTTTGTGTTCCAAAATTATTATATGTGGTAATTCAATATGGACCACCATAAAAATTGTTTACATCTGTTCATTACTGATTTTCTTGTCTGAATTTGAATCATCTATTTAGGCTCCGTTATAATAATGCGTTTCAATTATCTTTTTGATGTAGCCAATAAAGATGTAGAACTTCTTAAAGAAGTTTATTATTCATTAAAATATACGATTTAATTTTGTGAAATGTAATAGCTGTTTCTTTCTAATGCCATAAATTAAAATATATCGTGTTCCACCTAGTTTCCTAAATTACTTACTTTTCTTCCCCTGGGTTGACTGGAGGCCAGATGCTAGGGACCAGAGATTATTGGTCTGCGACTAGTGGCCATCGACTAGTAACTATCGACTAGTGACCATCGACTAGTGACCATCGACTAGTGGCCATCGACTAGTGGCCATCGACTGGTGGCCATCGACTAGAGACCAACGACTAGTGGCCATCGACTAGTGACCATCGACTGGTGACCATCGACTAGTGGCCATCGACTAGTGACTATCCACTAGTGACCATCGACTAGAGACCATCGACTGGTGACCAACGACTAGTGGCCAGCGCATTGTGGTCGTCCCCGGTGGCCGAGTGCGCGCCCTGCCTTAGTCGGCCAGAAGGCCTTTCGCGGAGGACCCGCGCTGTCTGGGGAGCGTGTACATGAAGGCGGGGCGTGCCAAGGCCACCCACGCAGCCTGCGTTACCTCGCACCGCCCTACCACTCGCACCGCGACCAAGGCCCTTTGGGTTTTATGTGTGAGGCAGTGCAAAGTGACGCGAGTGCGAACAAAGAACACCAGATTAGCAGTTTCACAGGCCAACTTGTGATGTTCGAGAGACTCCTAGTTGCTGCTGCTGCGAGATCGGTGGGTTTTATTTGTCTCAACATCCGCCAGATAACTGAAATAAGATCTCCCCACTGGCCGGCATTGACCCGGCGGATCCGTCGCCCTCCCTTCCTTGTCCTATCCTCTCCCCTTACACACACACACACACACACACACACACACACTTACACTAACATGCATTACACTACCACATATTCCGGGAGATCGGTCGAGAACTTAGAGCTTGTCCCGGCTGGGGCGGTGCCCCGGTGGTGGGAGAGTCCTGGTTAGGGAGAAACCCCACTAGTCGACGGTAGGTCGACGCCAGATCTCGCCACCATCGGGGATCAGAACATAGGCATCTACCGAGGAAAACATATTACACTTACGGGACTAATGACCAAAGCTGTTTACGCGCCCGGAATCACCAACCAACCAACCTCTTTTTCTTTGATTTCTGTGTCGTTTTTGCCTTGCTTGCTCTTCTTTTTCGCCTTTCGTTTATTCACCTTCGCCTTCCTCCACTTTTTTGCCTTCGACTTTTCATCACTCGATTTCTTCGCCTTCGACTTTTTGAATTCGACCTGTTCATCTTCAAACTCATGTTCGTTTTTATTTTTTGTGTTCTCTTCTTCGCCTTCGTTCTCGTCGTCTTCGCCGTCGTTTCTTCCGAGTTCTTTACCTGTTTGGGTGCTTTGTGTTTTTCGCCTTCCGAATTCCGCCTTTGGGATCAGTGACGCCCTCACCCAGATACATCGAATCTCGTCGAACTGTAGTCTTCTTAGATCATGGCGAGTGAGCAAAAAGAGAAAAGGAAATAAGACGATTAGAGACCATTTATACGGGGCAACTGCTTGTCTCAAGACAGTGACTGGGGTTGTATAAACCCCTGAGGACAGCACGAAAATATCTGGTATCACTGCTGTTTGATTATTTAGTGTTTCCAGACGTATCAACAGCCATGTCCATCAGTCTCAAAAGTGAGTGCAAGTTATATCCCGGGATATGTCGGCTTGAGAGGTCTTCCTCTGGATATGTTGCCCTGTGGGGCGGGATTAGATCTAAGCTTCTAACATGTATAGGATAGAAGAGCATGTAAGAACCGATCACTGGAACTGAACCCTAGAATTCTCCTCCAGAAAACGACTGAATTCCACTCAGCTATATGCCGGAAGAGATGGTTCAGAGGATGAACTGATGTCATTGCAGTGCCTCTGACCGGGAGGTCCTGGGTTCGAGTCCCGACGGTGGCAGGATTTTCGACACTAGCTTTTAAGCTAGGTTAAATTCAGTCACTGTCTGGAGATCGGAGCGGCCGGCTGCTCTGGTCAGTAGTTTCCAGTGTTTTCTCCCATCAACGCCAGGCGAATGCCGGAGCAGTACCCTACCAAACGGGCCACGGACCGCGCGCGATCTTTCCTTCCTCTTCCTTGTCCTATCCTCTCCCCTTACACACCCACTTACACTAACATGCACTACACAACTACACATGCCGGGAGGCCGGTCGGGAGCTTAGAGCTTGTCCTGGCTGGAGTGGTGTCCCACTGGTGCCAGATATCTGCCTAAGAAAAACCCCGCTAGCCGACGGTAGTTCTGCATTGGATCCCACCATTCAGCGGAACAAGATCACCACCACCTTCCGAGGAAAAATATGCACTACACTTACAGGAGTGATGATCTTAACAGTTGATGCGCCCAGAATCACTGACAATCAATCGGTATAGAGTCAGGCTTCGATGGCGCAGTGGTAACATTGTTGTTGACTATGCAGCGTCTCTGACTAGAGTTCTAGAGTGTCAGGTCCGATGCTGGCATATTCGCGACACTCGTTTCGTTATTTGGTCGATATCAGCCGGTGTCTGGATGGAGATCGTAACGGTTGGCTGCTCTGATTTATACTTGCATGTGGTTTCTCCAATCAATACCAGGCCAACACCAGAGCAGTACTTAATAAACGGGCCACAGACTGTGTGCGTTTATTTTTCCTCATCCCTCCTACTCTTCCCTTATATGCACACACTATCATGCACCGAGACCTAACAACCAGGTCTTCGAGCTTGCCGCGTTTAAGACGGTGCTACAGGGACGAGATACGTGGAGGGGGAACATTTTCCAACGGGGAAGGAAAACCTCCCGGGATATAACAGGCACTACATTTTCAAGACTGATAACCATGGCAGTTAATGAGCCCAAATTCATTAATTTAGCAATCAGAACTGCTTCTGAAGAAACGCCGAAACTATTTTTCGTCAAGAGTGAAAACATTACAGCAAATATAATAGTTATTTATGTATCTAGGGCGTTTAGTAGATGTTTTTTGCCCTATAGGCGACTTCCAAACCCGAGGTCCTCTGGCCCGAGGGGTTGGAAGTCGCATGAAGGGCAAAAAATCTAGTAACTCCTTTCGTGCGTACAAACATTTATGGTTTACTAGTTCGTTGCTGAATCAAAGGAGATTTCGAAACATTTCATAACGTTGTTGGCGTCTAAAGTGAAATGAAGCGCTGTAATCGTCATTTGTTAATATGACGTCAGATAAACAAAACAATGTGTATCTAATTACTACTGCATACCCGTTGTTGGACTGATTTGTTCGTACAAAATGAAAGAATATTGTCAAGTTCCTGCAGAAATTCTCGCAAAAAGTAACACGACTACGGACAGTGGTTTCCTGTAAAATCTCGAAAAATGTATTAAAATAATTATAGTGTATTTGAGAGTAATATAACAGTGTGAATTGCGATGATGAAACTGTAATTTTAGGTTATTTGCCTCCATTGCCAAAAGTTATTTTGAATATTACATAACATCAAAAAATAACATTTTGATGATGTCAGCCGAAGTGTCTTACACTTGTGCATTACTTCTAGAAGTAATGCTACTCAAGAAGCTGTTGTGTCTAAAAAAGATGATACTTAACAGTAAAATAAGAGTGACTGTGGGCAATTATATATTCATGAAAACATTCCAAAATTGCTATTTTCATATCAATTAAGCAAAAAATGGTTTATAGCGAGTTATTTTACTTATTTGGGGCGTTATGTCATTTATTTAGTGTATTTTCTTGTATCTTAAATTTAATCAATGAAATTCATTAAAATGTATAATTGGGGGTTGGTTTTAGAGTAGGCCATAAAGTATTCAAAAGGCCCTCGGGCAGAAAGAATCCGAAAGGCCAGGTAGGCTATTAACAATACAGTTACGTGTTTTGTTTAAAATCCGTAAACACACAAGGAACTAGTAAACTATAATTACGCGGAAATTTCTCAAATTTTCGAAAAATTGTTCATGACCTTACTTCACAATCTATCTCTAATGAATGGGTTTCATGAAGGCAAAAAACGTCTATCTGTACTATTTTTGTTGTTGCAAGACTCCGAACATTTTTTGAACTTTTCCAGTTTTCGAGAAATCAAGGTTTATCAACGAACTAGAGTCCTGCAACATTCTCTTAAACGTTCTTCACACTATCCAACAACAAAATGTAATCAAAAACGATGGAGCCTTCTTTTTAAATTTTAATTTGATTTGATTTCTTCGGGTTTCCGGGCGCGTCAACTGCTTCGGTCATTAGTCCCGTTAGTGTAGTGCATGTTTTTTCGCGGGAGATGGCGGTAATCTTCCCCCGCTGGATGGCGAGATCCGGCGCCGATCTACCGTCGGCTAGTGGGGTTTCCCCAATCATTTGTCTCACAAAATATTATCTCTACACATCGGATGTTAGGCACTAAAAAATCGTCTTGTGGGTGCCTAAAAAGGCACTGAAAACGTCAAGAATAAGGAGAAAAAAGGCACCGTCATAAGTTACATACACAATAAAAGTGAAAACTTGTAATTTTTATCTATATTATTTTGTAAACTTAAATGCACAATCCAGTTCGTATATTTAATGTAAAACTAGATATACATATTTATAACTCTTCTACATTTTATTCTTAATAGTTTCCATTAATCAAGAATATTTACATATTACCAGTAACTTTTCAAGGATCACAATTTCAAATTTGCGACGACTGGGAGACAAAATCAGTTTGAATGCGGAGAAGGATATCTGAACGATGTGACAGGCATATATTTTAGCAGTCCAAATCTAGGAACACTGAAACCTTCTGGGAATTTATATTTATTTCCACTTAAAATTTCTGTTTCCTCGGTGTATTGTCAATCGTCCATGTTCTCAGATCATGGCTGGTATAGGGAAATGGGGAAAATGGAGAAAAATCAGATGGTATACTTTCAGGAATTCTCTCGTAATTTTAAATTTCAAGATGTGAATTGAAGGTTTCGTAATGAATGGTCACGTTGGTCCTGCGCCGAGTTTCGGATATCTTAGAATTGCATATAAATATAATAAATAAAAGGCAAAAAAGTCCTAAAAAAGGTATTTATGCAAAAAATAGGCATTTATGCTAAAATAAGCAAAAATAAGCATTATAAAACTTCGTTATATGTAATCATTTATCATGATTCGTGGACATATGTTATCAGCCTTTAAATAAATTTTCTAAAAAAAAATAGACATTTCCCTAAACATCCGTTGTCTAATTATCACAATTTTTTTCTACAATTATTTAAATATGGTTCCACTCAAGTCATCATTTGATTCATAACTGATTTTCATAATTATCAAAAAACATTGCTATCTTTCTTAGTTATAACCTTCTGTAAAGTGTGGCTATTGCCCTATATCGCAATTTTTCAGATTCCTTAAGGCAAGAGTTGTGATGCATGAAATCTTACATTCCACGTACAGTTGTAACGCCAGTCATTTTTATAAGATATGAAATATTTTTTTATGACGTACGCTGTAAAAAAAATATTATATTTTACATTACAGTAAAATCACTTTTACCGCGTGTTTCATACACTATTTTTTAGACAGTTACTGACATTCATTTTATTTTCATTCAAGCCACAAAACACTGTTCCTCTAACGTTGGTAGTAGCTGATGCAATAAGACGAAAGTAATTTTTTTTCTTTGCTGCATTCACAGTTTATCTGAACAATTGAGCATCGACTCGCTTTTAGCACTAGTGCTAATATTTGAACTTTTAGCACGATATGCATACCTTACAACTTACCACTTCTACTAGTGGTAGTCTAGAAATTTTTTTTAGAATTTCTGCTTCTCTTTTGGATAATCTGATTTGATGGTCGAGTGTTTAGACAAAATGCAATACACACGATTCTGTGAAAAATATCAAGAGGCCAAGGTATTAGATATTGTCCTCTTGAGACCACAAACACTCAAAGAAAGTTGGAGAATAATATCTGTGCCACTACGATTTCCGTGACCCGAAAGTTCTTTGGCGCACAACTTCCCCCAATGGGCATGCGTGCACGTTATTGCGTGCAGGGCGGCACGCAAACTATTTACGTTACTACGGTGCAAGCCATAATTAGGCATCGCCATCGCATTCTTCAGAGGACGCCCCCGCGGCCATGTAATGTGCATCATACTAGGAACGATTATATGAATTGATACGGTCGTTTTAGAACAAATGTTACAAACTTCTAGGCGTTGAAAGGGTTCGACCTGTTATTCAATGATTAGTGATTTCGAGCGCGTTAACTGCTAAAGTAATGAGTTCCGTAAGTGTCGTGACCGGTAGCGGTTGCTCAGTGCATCAATTGATGTCACTGCAGCGCTTCTGTCCGGGAGGTCCAAGGTTCCAGTCCTGATGGCGGCAGGATTTTCGACACTAGCTTTTCAGCTAGAGAAATATGGATAACAAAAGTATAGATGCCACAATAGGTACACTAATTTTTGACTGGTTAAATAAATTCATTTATTTACATAATATTGGCGTATTCATTATATTGGCGGAGATGACTTCTTTTATTTCTTGATGTAATTATGTCAATAATACCGTATCAGAATTCCCACGATTATAATTATTTACTTCACTAGTCATGGAAAAAATAATAAAAACGCTATTTTATCGTTCTTAATAATAAGTTAGGTTCTGCGTAGTTTATCTATCAGAGACATGAGATAAAAATCAAGGAAAAATTAAAAATATTTGTATACAATTTTTACAAAATTATTTTCTTCTTTCTCATATGCTTCTTGGACTCTCTAAAACCAGATTTTAAGCCCTTTTCTTATTGTTTTTATTATTATTATTATTATTATTATTATTATTATTATTATTATTAATATTTATGACTTTTACAATTCCGTGCAATAGATCTCATACGACCATTAGGTCTTCATTTTAAATTACATCTCTGGTAACATCAATTATCATCTGATAACTATCAGAGTGCTAGTGGCATATGCAACGATCTTTTCATACATCATATTATGGTATTAACAATTATTTTATTTGGGCATAAATGAACACAGCTCTTAAAGTGCCCTTCAAACCTTAATTAAAACTTACAAAATTATTTGGACTTGGTCCTTTCAACTCACGCCCAGAAATGCCAAATTGAGGTGGTTGGTGTTGGACATGGGATGAACGTTTCTTTACACAGGGGAAAGTGGCTTAAGGAGTGAACGGTTGAACGGCGTTGAATGCCGTTCAATCGTTGTTGAAGAGTGCGCAAATGTGCAATAGGGTGCCTGATTTCAATTTGAAAGCAGTATCATGTTTAGCGATTTTATTGTCCTGGATTTTTTTCCCTGGAACTTTTGCAAATTTTGTTATTGTAAACAACGTAAAGTTATGTTACAATTGCAGAATATGTTTCAATATTTACAGGCTGACACAAACCTAAGAAAATTAGCAAACACTTGATTGCTACTTCCATCAGGTTTAAAAGTTTTTGTTTGAGAAAAGAAATATTATTTGAATTAACGATTAAAATTTGTCAACAATATTATGAAGGATTTTTAAGTAAGAATGTAAATAATTAATTAAAAATACAGTATTATTTTCTTGCCCTACTCCTAACCTATTTAATAAAGTGAAAGTATTTAATGATGTGGCAAACAATTGGCGATTATCCACTGAAAATTACTCTTCATATCTTATTTACATTTTACGTAACAGCTATCAATTTAAAACATTTATTTTATTACATGAATTGAAATAGACATAGAGAACACTTTTTGCTACATTATTTACTGATATTATTATTTATGTTCACTTGCAACATTATTTATGTGTACCTACCATATATCGCGCATTGCGACGAACAAGCTTGAGCTTGTTCGGAATTTACGTGACTATTCCACTCGTGAAATTAAAACCAATAGTGTTTAACTATACATACAAAATACCCCATTCAGAGCGGTGTATCTCAAACGTTTACTGCTTTTTCTATCCGATTTTCCTACCGCTTCTCTCTACTGGCCAATGATAAACTGTGACTCATCTAACTTACGAGGCGCTATGTCGATGTCCGATAAACGTGTGTATGTGATATAACATAACCTCTTTGATTTTGACATATCTTTCAGTTATTTTCAATATACGGCGCATTTTGAAACTGTTGGACATATTTTACTCGTGAAATAGTCTAATAAATACCACTCGTACTTTGAAATTCTCTGATAAATCCTCCTTGCTTGGCTAGTCGGAATTTATCGACAAGTTCCAAAGCACTCGTGGTATTACCTATGAACACTAATTTTGAAATGAGTGATATAGTAATACTTCGTTATGAACTCTAGGAGAATGTAGGATTTATTTTATTCCTCCTACATGACAGCATCTTTCAGTTATTTTAAAATATCTAACGTTCGAATCTCATAGATATATGGCGTGTACTGCCGGATAGACATTAAACACATTAAAAATTGGGATGAAAATATAACACAAACGAAAAAGAATTTAATTGGGTAAGGATGTGTTAGGTAAGTACTGTACAACTGAAATTCAATTTATTATGACTCAAAAACTTTGCTTTATATATTTTACATTAATTTTCTTTGCCTGGGAGCATCTTCTACGTTCTTCTCCGTCTTTTCTCTTTATTTCTGACCCACACGTTTTTTCTTTATCTCCTCGATAGCCCCATTGCTCAATGCACCTTTCTGGAATGCTTCCAATTGCTCTGGAGGTATACTCTATAAATACAGAAGTATATCATGAAAGGATGCAGAGTTTAAAGGAAAAATATAACTTAATTATGCAATTTAGATTTATATCTTGACATCCAATGACCCCTTGTCATGGATTTATATCTTTACACCCTATGCACTACTTGCAGATTATGCTTTTGAGTAGAATAAACATTGTAAAACTTTCTGAACTCTTATGATTACTTACTGAACTTTTCATGACCTGTTATTGGCCTGTATGGGGAGGTCAACAACGAATACCCAGTTTTTTCCTCGATCTTTGTTTAGGTGAAAAGGTTGTGTTTCATCGTTTAGTATTTTTATTAGACCGTTTCATAACTCTTAAGTACTAGTTCCGTTTTTCAACGCTTATCACATTTACAAAATAAATTCAAAATTGTAGCCATGCGTGATTGCTTCCTAGAAAACCTGAATTCCCTTAGATCCAGTACCTCTCATTCACTTGTAATCTTATTTTATTATCTGTCGACGTTGTGTAGTTAGAGCAACATAATAAATGCTGAACTACCGTGCAAACGCTTTTTAAATGTGCCGCTCGCACGGGGGTTTAGCCTAGGTGAACGAGGCCACGGATACAAGGGAAATCAAGTCAGGGCCGTCGGTTGAATCGCCGAAGACGGGAAGCGGCTTTTTGTTACCAGAGAGTTTAAATTGTATTCTCTTTATGGTAGATGCTGGAACTGCCCACCGCGACTCTTGATACATTCTTCACTTCCAAATAAGTTCTATTTCACTCAGTAAACGATGTCCTGTGATATTGCGGAGATCTGTTCTTGTGCCTTAATTAATATATTGTGTCTTAATGTGGCTTCCTTGTGGTGATTTGTCACATACATGCGATCTCTTGGAAATCCCCAAAGAAAGAAATTACACGGAGTCATATCAGGAGACCACACGCCCACTTCTGAAAATTTGCGAATTTTTAATTCGCACCTCTCTGTTATTCTGCATTAACTATATTTAAATATATAATTCGCCCTTCGTTAACTTATGCATGCCCCATTGGGAGTGGTGCAGCAAAAACTCATATTAAAAGATTAGAGATTATACAAAATAAGTATTTAAGGAAAGCATTAAAAGCACCCTGGTTCATAAGAAACGATCAAATATTATGTGAACTCGATATTCCTCCCCTAAAATCCTGGATCCTTCGTCTCTCAGATAACTTTTATGCTTCTCTTTCTTCTTCTCCTGCTTATACATCTTTTCAATTAGGAAAAACAGTTAATCCATTCCCGCGAATTAAATCACGTTATCCTAAAGATCTTTTACATCCTCCTTAGTTGTCTCTTCTCACAGTTTCTATCATGTATTGTAAAAAATTTTCATGAATCATATATTATTTATAAACATAGTTTCTTTTTAAGATTATTATCACTCTCAAAAATTAATTTGTGAAAGTAATTTGTTAAGAGGTTGCTATTTAGTTTCTCGTCATATTCTGTATGATGTTATTGTCATTTTTTCATACCCTTGAAAAACAAATTTTTGTCGAACAAGGATCAATAAATATTAAAGAAAAAAGGAGACCACACAGGTCAAAAATTACGAGTGAAAATTCTGTCTCCATTAATGGCATTTAAACCCTCAAGGGAATTGCTCACGAAAACTGCTCATGGAAATTCTCGCTCTTCATCTGTCAACAGTTTTGCAAGGAAGGCACCATGATACGATGTACATAACGATTTGACAAATTTTACGTATGTACCATACACAAACACTTTCTGCCTGAGAGTGAACTTGGAGCAAGCCCTCGCGAACCGACTATTCCAACAAGTCTAGAAACCATGCCTTTTGCAGCTCGTGACCTTGAAACGATCGCGTCCGCAAGGTTGAGCACACCCCATTCCCGGTGAGTGAGGGCCCGTTGGCCAAACAGAATTTTTCACGATCACGGCACACTAATAAAATAATCGCACTGTAGTTCTTCTAAACGGAACATGTCCATCTGTCTCCCCACGAAAAGGGCTGTAAGTAATACAAACATGATTAAAATATTAATGACTTTGTACTACCTCAATAACAAAAAAATATTTAACGCAGTTTTGCAAAAAAAAAAAAAAAAAAGATTGTAATTTATGAGTAAATATATGTATTGATATTTCTTAAATATATGCACACTAGCGGAGGCGTGCAAGAACTCTCGAATGTTAAATACCTCCCTCTTTCCGATTCTTCCATTTCCATATTACGTCCATTATATATCTTGTTCTTGAAAACCCTATTTTCCTCCGTCATTTGTTCTTTATGTCTCCTTGTAATTGTACTAACTGAATATATTTTAACATAACTCTACAATGCACCATTTGCGATAAAAAATATTCTTATTTAACTTTAGTACCAAACAGAGAGGTACTGTGACTGATCACGTATTTACAAGCTTTAAATATTTTGCTTCCCACCCAAACCGAGATAAGAACTGACTAGCGCACTGATTGACATCGCAGGCACAACGTTCAGTAATGAAGAGACGAGAGTATTAGACAGAATGACATCGCGATCGACCTAGACCGTTACCTAAACGATTAACAAGTGTTGAACGGTCTTGTTTTATGCCAGTTAACGACGAGAGCAAGACGGATCAGGAATCACTTTCCATCTATAGTAAAACTGCGTCTAAAAGGCTCTTTCTATGAGTTCTTTGTGTGGTATCCTGAATTACATACCATAATTCCCTCTACTTTAATTAAATGGTAAAGGAAATGGTATTTCCAATAAAACTAAGTTGGAGCAGATTAGTGATCATAGTTCTTAAACACATACATACATGTTCCGGCCGACACGTGGTAAGCGAAGCATCACTGCGTGTCCCTGGTTCTGCATATTGCCGTCTTCCAGATCTGTATTTTCCGGTGAGAGCCACAAAGCTGAATTACACCCCACGAGGAAGAACGTGGTAGCAACAATGCCTACAAGTCGTGCAATTTAAGACCGGGGCGGCCCATGATTCTTCTCAGAAATATTTTCATCGCCCACGCCAATCGGATTCATTCGCCCATTGGATTTACATAAAGTAAGACACTACGTCAAGCCAACTGACAGCTAGTACTGGTAACATAACTGAAGGTTCGGTGGTCGTTGTGCCCTTGAGCCCATTAGACTCCCTTCCCGCATTCGTTCGTTTCCAGTTGGGTAACCTGTAAATGGCTTCGACACTTCCTTTTGTGGTGTCATTGTCCAACAAAAATATAGTGCGCCGCGAGAAATAATTGATATTAGGAAGTGCAGTGTAATGTGCTCTTCTGTAAAAATTAATTATTTCTTTATATATTACATTGAATTTGCTTTTTGTGTGATAAATATTATGTTTATTTTAAAACCGAGACTTGAATGCGAGATGCGTACCGGTGCACGTGTTTCGGGCTTATAATCACTTTTCTTTTTATTGGCATTCGTGAGTTTTCTTTTACTGATTGTAGAGCATGTTAAGAGATTTTACACATAGAAATTTAATTTAAATATTTCTCGGACTAACATGAGGTGCATATACCTCAGCGAAACCCTAGACTTCTTCATAGGGATGTTTTCCAGGAGCCATTAGTACTTTACGTAGCTGAACAGCTGTCGCGGCGGAGGGATACTTCTCTGAAATACATGTGATGTTCACTTGTTTTCGCGAACTGTCACTTTGGCTCATCCTTAGGAAAATCGTTCTTTATATAGCATCGCAATTTGTTTGCTCTTTAGTCAGATCGCTTCAAAATGTCTTTCGGAATATTCAGAGGAGGGGAAAATCCCGCTCCTTGCGTCTGACGCTACGCCAAGGTCACGCGCGCTGTATATTTAGCAGACTCGGAGGGGGAAAAGCAACAAAAGGAAGGTCAGTTGAGATTTCAAAGACAAAATTTAGTGTATTTCCAAAGGAAAAGCTTCGTATTCGAGATTGAGAGAATAACTTTGAATCAATTTTCGTATCATTTATTCATGTTCACGCTAAAAATATTGTGTGAATACTTTCATTCTTAAAGAAAACATTTACAACCTCATTGTAAATTCATGTCAGTGAACCTTAGAACGTGTGATTCAAGTTTATGTATATTTGTTCTTTTCTTTGGAGCTTTATAAAAGCGAAGCATATTCACTATTTTAATACTATTACAATTTGCATAACAACGAAAAATTTGTTACGTGGTTAAAGAGTGAATTTTATGAGGAGTAATGTTATTTATCACACGAGATAAATTTCATAAAACAAGTCCAGATAGTAATGTATGCACAGTCCCTAGGAAAGATCCTTAAGCACTGTGCATTTTTCAGATTGTGTATATAAGAGTATGTTTTGAAAGGGTATTACATTCTTGTTGTGTATCTGTACATTTTGTTTATATTTTTGCCTTTGTTCATTTTGGTGCGTTTCTGTTTTTTTAAGCGTATACAACTGAGTACAATTATATTGTGACTGATTGTTGGTACTTCAATCGTGTCAAGGTATGTCATTTGGCCTTTCTCACCTACCATCACAATGAGATCATTCTTTTTAAAAATATTACTTTTTTTATGATCAAGTGGAAATTATGGGCTAAAATCCATTGTGGGAATGCTACACTCTTACTTGTGATCTGTGAGTTCTGTGAAGCTCCAACATTATACAGTGGATGCAGACCTCACAAGAGCAGGGTTGGTGCAAAAAGCTTGCACTGAGTGTGCGTGGGTGCCACATACTAGATCGCGGGGGTTGCAGTAAATTTGTGAATTTCAGTCCCTTATAATATTAAGTAATTAGTTAAATTTCACATTCTGTTGCAGATTCTGCACAGATAATCTCTGAATAGGTGGGGGTGGAATTGAGAAGCGCCGTGCCGGTAAAAATGTAATACAATGTCCAAGAAGCGCTAGGAATGTTTCTTTGAGTCCTATAGCCTTCCAATTCCAGGTTTTAAGACTTTATAACGGTTCGTTTTGAAGTTATATAACTATGTAGATTTAAATTACGCTGCCTGAGTGTTATAAGTTGTACTTTAATGAATCTTGGTTGCGTTTTTTTCAACAAATTCTTGATATTTTTAAAGTGCACTTCGTCAAATCTCCGTAAAATTATCTTTCAATAGAGGACTTATTTTTAAAGAATGATTGCGTGTGAGAGACGTAAAACCTATGAAATAGTAGAAGTAATCTTTTAATTATATTCCAATTTATTCCGAGATCCGGCATTACCCATCCTCCCTATTGATATTCTTCGAGTACCGAGATAGCTCTAGTTAGCGACTGTTAAGCAAAGTATCCTTTTTTATGCGGAACTAATATGTGTTGTACGACTGTTTTATTCATATTGTATGTTTTAATTTTTGTATTGTACTATTGTATTTTCGGTTATATTGAATTTTTTGGTTTTATGTTGCTTATGAGTTTGATTTATCTTGACTGCTATGTAACAAATTATACTGCGGTTTTTACAGAGCTTCCTCTCAAGGTCTCTGGGGACCCATCACCACTGTAGCATTTAGGCACGTTTTTTCGCGTCATTTTCAGTAGTGCCGCTAGATATCGCATGCTCGCGACGGTGTCAAGCAGTGACGCAGATGAAGCGACTCTAGCGGCCCGACTGAGAAAGACGCGAAAAACCGCGCCTAAATGCCACCGCGGTGACGGGCTTTTAGTGACCTTGAGAGGCAGCTCTGTAAAATCAGCAGTATAATCAGCAAACGTCGAAATAATTGTAAAATAATTAGTATTAACAGAAACCTATGGATTACTGTGGTACCTCTTCTATCAGAAGTTATTTGAAATGAAACTTGTTTATGATTGAGCCATGAATACTCACACCAATTTGTAATAGGATAATTCTGTATCAAATTACTAATAAAATTGAATTGAAATTTTGTGCGAAACTGCTGTTCAAATCAGGTCAGTTATTGTTGTTGAGTCTAGTAACATTGTTGATACCCACCTGACACATTGCCTGAAATTCACAATGCCACAGAAAATGTGCTCTCATACATAGATCCTCGTAGTCACTGGGAGCTCTTGCGGTATTGTTACTTCCTTCTACACTGAATTCAGCTTCAGCTGTAAAGGAAAGCAAATAAATTACTCTTTCTGTTAGGCATGTCTTAAATGATCCGTGCATTAAATCGAAATATTTTGTGTGCAAATAACGTACCTCTAAATTGAACGTTTTCAAGTATTATAGACCCAAACATAAGATATAGTAATGGTGCAAGCGACGTGGAAAAGTGAATTAAATATTGTTCACGTATCCAATCATCGATCAGACCACGTTAGCCATGCCTTAGACAAAATTTCTCGAAACTATGTTTTTTCATATGGTTATAAAAATGACGCCGTTTCGATTATTGTTTAAATCTCTAAATTTTCAAAAAATACAGGATTTAAAAATACTTTTGGTGTCTTCCTTTAACAACATTATTGAATATTCGTGATGAATGTAAGATAAATTTGTTTATGAAAATAAGATATTAAAATTGTTTTTTGAAAATGAGTAATTTTTGCGTAGCTTATTTAAAAATACTTTTGGTGTCTTCCTTTAACAACATTATTGAATATTCGTGATGAGTCATTTTTGCGTATCTTCTTCTTCTTCTCCCTCTTCTTCTTCTTCTTCTTCTTCTCCCTCTTCTTCTTCTCCATCTTCTTCTTTCAGCAGGGGTCCAGGGCATCTTTTGGGGCCACCTTCCCTCATCCATTCGTCGCACGTGCCCATACCATCGCAGGCATTTTGCCTCTACAGTATCTAAAATTGTGGTCCCTATGTTTAGTCTTGCTAACACATCTTCATTCCCTATTTTGTCCTGAATCGTGAGCTGACAGCAACGTCGACAATAATCCATTTCGGTTGCTCTTAATTTTTTCTTTAGTTGTTCTGTTGTTGTCCACACTTCTGCTCCGTAGGTAACAATGCTCTCTACAATATACTTGTATAGCTTTATCTTCGTGCAGGGTTTTATTTGCGTGCTCCATAAAGTATAGTGCAGCTGTTTTGTAATTTGCTCCTCTCTTCGTATTCTTTCAATAATTTCAGCTTCACTTTCACTATTCTTGGTAAATATTACTCCAAGGTACTTGAAGCTATAAACTCCTTTGATAATACCACTTTGTAGCACCAAATTTCTGTTTACATTATCAGCTACAATATATTCAGATTTAGAGATATTTATTGTTAACCTCCACTTCTGGTATTCTTCAAACAGCTTCCTCAACATATAATGGTTTTTCATTACATTAGTTCTCAAAATTGTCCAAGTTTCATTAAAATTTCTGAATTTACAAAAATTGCAAATGTTTTGGTTTGCTGACACTGGTGGTTGGTGCAGAGATTAAGTGGATTGTGTGCTAAACTCTAAGTTCACGAGTTCCAATTCCAGAATGGGCAAACATTTTTGAGGATTCTTATAGAATTATATTCCGTAAAAATTACAAATACTTCGAGAAACTACAGACTGTTCCGCGCATCCAAAGTTGCGTAATCCGAAGCGTGAATTTAGTGGATCTCCGCTTATTTTGGTCTCAGGAATTCCATGTTATGTACTATATTTTCTTCGTTTACAATGTTGCTAGCTAATGTGCTTCTAATGCATGAAAAGCAATTTTGCTGTTGTAATCGAGAAATAGGGAGTTTTAGGTAGCATAAATGAGGGTACTGAATTAAATCATAAATAGAGGTTTCTAATTAATTTCGAGTGTCTAAATTAAAGAAGTAAAAGAGGCATTTTTATCTACGTCTAAAGTCCCTTCACTTTTCTTTCTCATCTTAGAATCTGCGGTATTGAGTTGCAATGAAGTTTTAACGATTTTACGTAACCGAACCAGTTGTGAGGTCTGTATTACAGAGGTATCATCTTTGGTTTAACTTTTGTTTCTGCAATGACCTCCATCTCGATCAGGTTTTTCGTCCAGCTTCCCTGATTCATTGAGCAAATGCTGAGATGGCCCCTTGTTTTGCTTCTGTTACTCCATTATCTGTGCACGTCTTCTAGAATTCAGTGGGAAATATAATTATTCAAATGATCGTTTCCATGTTGTTGCGGCAGGAAGTAGTTTTCCTTGTCGAAGGGCATGATGGATAAGGGCCCAAAAGTTATTGCCGATTTATCCTTGGAAATAGATTTTATTACATCGGAATTTTTTCCTGTATTCAAAATTCAAGTAGTATATGGCTTAGTGTAGGGATCACAGAATTTTGAAAATGTGCCCAGTATTCACTTCTCCCCATAGCACGTCATACACAGTTTTTAACTGTTTTTTACGTAAACAAACAAACAAACAAACAAATAAATAAATAAATAAATAAATAAATAAATAAATAAATAAATAAATAAATAAATAAATAAATAAATAAATAAATAAATAAATAAATAAATAAATAAATAAATAAATAAATAAATAAATAAATAAATAAATAAATAAATAAATAAATAAATAAATAAATAAATAAATAAATGTCAGAAACGTTGCTCTAAGCCAATAAGGGTCATCTGAAACACCCAAGCTGTGAGAAAGGGAAAGGACTTCATAAGCGGCAATAATTTGAATGTTATACGTACTTGCATCCAGGCAGCACATTTCACTTCCTTTTCTCCATCTTGTCTCATTTATACTGACTTTGTGTTGCCGCATAGCTTTTATATCAATGTCTAAAAGTCTTGCCGAAGCCTTGCAATCAATCTTCTTATCAATGATCTGTGTTAATGTAAAATATATATAAGTATTCCTTTTTGACTTAATGTTTAGAATATGTTGAAAAGAAAATAAAAAGGATTAGAGGGAGTATTGCAGTTAAATGATAAATGATGTTCTTTAACTAATAACTACATATTATACTTCAATGACTACTTAGTCAGGCATTTCCAATATCAATATATTAGTTTCGAAGAAAATATACTCCTCTTTCCAAATTAAATGTTTCCAGAAGATTGTCAAAGAATTACTAAACTGTTGATATTCCAAAAATAGTTTTCTATTAGAATATTATCAATAAAATTCCAAAATATTGAATTTAACAACGTATCGACTTCTTATATGTTTCAATCTCATTTCAGGTCTAAATTATTTAGTAACCTTGACTGAACATACATATTAGGTAATTATTTTTTTGAATTTATTAATTCTATTCTGTACATTAAATTGTTACTGCAAAGCAACACAGATAGGGATAGTAAATTATTCTCTTCGCACCCAATAGAACATAAAATTCAAAGTTGGTAGATACGTGACATTTATCATCCGTGAGGATTTACGAATAAATTCATTTGATAGTATTTTACTAAAATTAAATATAAGAAAAAGCTTGGCATGGCTCTAATGCTGAAGTACTCAAAACACTATAGCCATCTCCTACTTTTTTAATTTTGGTCCATAATTTAAAATGAAATAAAGATACAAATTTGGAATTGTTTCCCAAATGAATTATGTTCATCAGAGGAGTAAAATACTCAACTGTCACAGAAACGAAAAAAGATTATCTACAAAGAGTAGAATTAATTTATTTTTCACATTAAAACCACTAAATCCAATTTTGCAACATCGGTTAAACACAGGAGTTACAATTTATTAGGATAAAATGAAAATCCTGGTACAAAAAGAAAATAACATCAAAAGTTTACCTGGCGAAGCGAACACACATCCGTCTAAATGCAAAATATAGAATAAAATTCATCCAAAAATCCATGATTAATAAACTAATAATTAATTAGGTTATATTACTTTCCTCTTTCTAATCAACATTTGCACCTCCCTCTCGTGATTTATCCTTCACCGTACAAAGCTCCTTCACTTGTTTGCTGTGGTTCTAACATATCTTTCCGATGACACCATACCGACCGAAGCTTCTTTATTTAATATAGGGACGGTAACATCATACAATCTTCAGATATGGCGTGTTGTAAATATTGTGAGTACACGTCACTAGAATGCAAGTCCACATAAACACTTACGACATTAATGATAACTATGTTTTAAAATCCATATTGTATATTTGCGCAATGGTGCCAATTCATAATACCCTTTTTTAAAATTCGGTATTCATCACATATGAATTCTTTGAAAAGCCTCACTAATAAAGGGTTGGATGACAACAAACATGGATCCTAACTCACGAAATATTCAACTTATTTTAGTAGACGTAAAACAAGACTCAGAAACATTAGGAATCGAAAAGTCAAAAAGGCAAAATGATTTTGATATTGATATTGATAATGCTCATGTAGAATAATACATTCTGTACATAGAAACTCAGTAATTCTTTGATAATTTCTAATAGAAAATATGTTGATATAATTTGTTCAAAACTATACATATTAAATCATTATGTAAATATGTCTGTTATGAAGCTCTTGTATTAATAAATTATATTATATACACAAAAACATTGTTATTCTCGATTATTTGTCTTTTATGAACAATCGGAAATACTATGTTTTGTGATAAACTAACCATATTTTGTTCCTCCAATACACATCGCACCAAACACTGAAACAAAAACAGAGTTCGTCACTCATTATAGAAGAGAATAAGTGCGTTATTTTAACAAATTACTGTGCACGTTTCTGAAACAAACCCGTCTGTAATGCAGTGAGTCGCACAAACGCACGCTAATGTTAATGATTGTTAAAGCTTGTTAATGATTCCGGGCGCCTCAACTACTGAGGTCATTAGTCCCGTAAGTGCAGTGAATGTTTTTCTTCGGGAGATGGCGGTGATCTTCTCTCACTGGATGGCGAGATCGGGCGCCTACCTACCGTCGACTAGCGGGGTTTCCCCCAACCAGGTACCTCGCACCAGCGGGACACCACCCCCTTTTTTTCTCCCTTTCAAAATTCAAAATTTTATTGCTTATTTATCCTTGAAAATAGATTTTATTACATGGGAGTTTTTGTTTTTTTTCCTATTTATCCTTGAAAATAGATTTTATTATATTATTTGTATATTACACAATTCACTTTTCCCCATAGCACGTCATACGCAGTTTTTACTTGTTTTTTTGACGTAAAATAAATAAATAAATAAATAAATAAATAAATAAATAAATAAATAAATATATATATAAATAAATAAATAAATAAATAAATAAATAAATAAATAAATAAATAAATAAATAAATAAATAAATAAATAAATATATAAATAAATAAATAAATAAATAAATAAATAAATAAATAAATAAATAAATAAATAAATAAATAAATAAATAAATAAATAAATAAATAAATAAATAAATAAATAAATAAATAAATAAATAAATAAATAAATAAATAAATAAATAAATAAATAAACCCCAGCCGGGATACGTCCGCGACCGGTCTCCCGTCATGTGTGGTAGTGTAGTGCATGTTAGTGTAAGTGTGTGTGTAAGGGGTGAAGATAGGACGAGGAAGAGAAAGGAAAGATCGCGCATATTCCGTGGCCCGTTTGGTAGTGAAATGCTTCGGCATTCGCCTGGTACTGATTGGAGAAATTATGGAAAACTACCGATCATAGCAGCCGGTCGCTAGAATTCTCCTCCAGACAGTGACAGAACTCGACCTAGATATATGGCTAGTTTAAAAAATCATTCAACCGTCGAGATTTGAACTCCAGGTCCTCCCGATCAGAGGCAGTGCAGTGACATCAGTTCATTCTCTGAGAACATGTAGCGGGGCAATCCGACAATCACATAGCTTTGCTCATGGCATGAAGTCGCTAGCGTTTCACTACTGAGATCCGGGTTCGATTCCCGTCGAATCTTAGCGGGGCAATCCGACAATCACATAGCTTTGCTTCACAAGGCTAGTCAACCCATGTGAAGTGTCCTAAACCTTACCACTATCCTTATTCCTTCCCAATTCTGGCCGCTGGGTAGCGACGCAGGAGCGCGTAGCAGGAGGCGCGTACGCGGAGATGCTACCTGGCGGTCCTCCTGACAAGTGACCGCGATCTGACGTAAAATGACGTAAAAGGTAATTACTCCCGCGCAAAGTAATGAATAATTACTCCCAGGGCAAAGCGCTTAACGCCTCTTAAGGGGCTGAGAGACGCGTTGCGTCAATATGTAGACGCAACAAATTTTAAAAAAAATCAGACGATTAGAGTTCTGAGAAGGAGTGGGAGAGCGTAAGAGAGGAGGGGGACTTTTCGCGTGAAAGCTTCGTGCTCGGGTTGAAAACACTTCGATCAACAACGCCATAGACTACCGACACTTGTTTTCTCCGGTCCCAAATTTCAAAACCTCTGGACACAAGATTTTCCGTTTATAACTTACATAGGTGAAGGTCAGACACAGACCAGCAGCAATATTTTAATACCCAGAGCTACTGCCAAACTTTGACCATGAGGCTAGAAGAGACATAATTATTTCAGAAACTTTATTTATAAAATAAAAACCCAAAAATTTTAATTGCTGAAAGCAATTTTATACTTCTGCTTATGATACAATATTTATGGAATTAAAAAATTCTCATTGTGGATTTTAGTGTGAAATAATTTTATAATAAATTAAGATAAGTTGTATCTGATGAAACAGACACGTCAGTCTGAGAAAGGTTGTGACATGTAATAAGCAATTTTTACAAATTCATTGACTATATTAATAGAACTGTAATCCATAAAAAGTTTGAGAGACTGTCACAAAAATAACCTTATTTACGAAGTGTATTCTGTACAATTTTTCTCAAATTATGGAATCTCTACTCTAACAAACATACAAGTTGAATAATGAATACTGGTGGAAATGAGCGTTTTTGATAAAAATTAAAAAGAAAACATTAGCTCTCGAGCAATACAAACTATATGCAAAGGAAAAATGCTGTAGATTTTATCTACTTTCCCTCATTGTGCCCATCGTGAAGGAATCAATATACTGACGTGAGAACTTTGGGAACATATTCACTGAACTACAGCATAGTACTGAGATATTGTACTTACATTTACTGAAACGATATTTAATTTATTGGTACTTACCATATTATCCAGAGATGCATTGTCAGGAGATCCTGGCCAGGGATCTAAAATAGAAATATTACAGTAGTTTCGCATTACAGAAATACAATGCGAGTTTGCGTGAACTTTTTTAAAAGTTAAATAGTGCGTGTTCTTCAAATATAATCTCTTTAAAAATTTACAAAATAGAGAGTACTCGAATGGCATCTTAACTTGGAATTCTTGTCCACTTTTCTTTGAAATAAAAAGACCATTTGTTGATATATTGCAACGAGGTAGAATATACATAGTTAAATAATTTTTTATAAGGTTAAATACACTTTTAATAGTCAATAATATGCTGCTAAGAAACCTGTTTATCACCTACGACTAACACAATTTTCACGTGAGTAACATAACACAAGAATTGGAATCACCTCCACAATACTACCTGGAATGTTTGGTCATAAAATTCGCGTTAAAGGTTCTTGTAAATTGTAGCTAGTATACACACGTTGAGATTAAGGTCTATTAGCGATATTTAAAAGTCGATTAAGGTTGTTGTTAGTAGAGAAGAGATACATATAATTTAGTTCCCGAAAACCGGGATATGTATTAAAATCCACTCCTACTCATAACTCTTTTAGGTTAGAATATTTTGACGAGAAACTTGGTAAATACGTCAGAAGTAAGATGGATTCGTGTCGATCCACAAACCAATAATAGATATTTATGTATTAAGGGCGTTAAGTAGATGTGTTTTCCCCGAGGGTGACTTGCAAACCCGAGGGCCTCTCACCCGAGGGTTGGAAATCGCCTGAGGGGCAAAAACATCTAGTAACGACCGTGGCGCATACAACACTTTATTATTTACTAGTTCGTTGCTGAATAAAAGAGAATTCGAAACATTTTACAATGTTTCTTACATCTAATGTGAAAAGATGCATTGTAATAGTAATTTGTCAAAATGTCAGATAAACAAAACAGAGGGTGTGTCTGTATTGCATAATCATTATTGGACTTATTTCTTCGTACAAAATAAAAGAATATAGTAAGTTCCTCCGAAATTTTCGGATGTGGAGAGTGGTTTCCAGTAAAATCACGAAAAATATATGAAAAATTTTATGGTGTGTTTGAGTTATATAACAACTGTATTCGAGTTATATAATAACACAAATACAGCATAATGTGAATAACAGTGTAAATTGCGTTGATGAAACAGTACTTGTAGGTTATTTGCTTGATTTGCCAAAATTTATTTAGAATATATAACACCAAAAAATAACATTTCGAAAATGTTAGCCGATGTGCCTTATATATCTTATCACTACGAGTAGTACTGCTAATCAAGACGCACTTACTATGTCTTTAAAGAAAGGTGATACGTAACAGTGAAATATGAGTGACTGATGGCAAGAGTATACTCACGGAAACATTCTAAATTGCAATTTGTATATCAATTAGCAAAACAAGGTTTATAACGAATTATTTTTGAGCATTATGCCATTTATTTATTGTATTTGCTTGCATCGTAACTTTAATAAATGGAATTAACAATAATGTATGTGTTGTGTAGGTATTAGAGCGGGCCCTAAATTACTCAAAATGCCCAAGGGCATAAAGAATCAGAAAGGCACGCAAGTATATTAACAATACCGTTACGTGTTTTGTTTGAGGTCGTTAAACACAAAGCAATAAACTAATAAATCATAAAATATTTATATCTTGCGGGGTATGAAATCTCTGTAATATTTCAAAAATTTTCTAGAAAATGTCTGAAAATTTGTTCTTGAAATTTTAAAACGTTTTTGGAATCACTCACATATTCAAACGCAAATTTTGACCATGAATAAAGATAAGGAAAATTAGAAACATATGAAGTGCAAAATTCAAATCTTTCTTTTTGCATGACGTTAATGGATCTGCTTTTCATACCTTACTAAATATGAATCGATAAACGTCTTACAAAAGAAAGGTTTGAATTTTGCACTTCATGTGTTTCTAATTTTGCTCCTAGTAAAGAGCGCACAGCAACGAAAAATGTATTCTATAACAGAAATGTCAATACACTGTACTGTCTTTTAAATGATGGCTAGAACTTCCCAAGATGATAGAAGAAACAGTGTCTTAGAAAGAAGTCTTATATCTAAGACAATCACATCAGTGGATAGAGATATAAGTGTAATATTGTAGGGAAATAATTAGACCTACAAACATGCTGAATGCCAAAATCAGCAAAACCAGTGCGAAGATGAAAAGGAAACGCTGTTTTACAATCGCGAAAACTTACCAGTGGCATTTTGGAACTCTGGCAACTGTAAGCATTTCTTGACAGGATCAGTCATTTCCCCCTAGTTTGGATGATTAAAAAAAAGTTTGGATTAGACTCTTAAACGTCCTACTTTTTGTATTTTTTATTTAAAAAGTAGTTTATTTAAGACTAAATACATTTATTTAAACGTTACTTATGTAATGTTTTATATCACTTATTAGTTTACAATAAAGTTATTAAACATTAGGGAAAGAAATCCTCTGGAGTCCTCTGGTCACATTTATAGATCCCCACATTTGTTTAAAATGCAGGAAAGAATAGTTTCTCTGGTTAGAGTTTTTTGCGAGTCTAAATGCGATAAGTACTTGTGTTTGATGTTTGTGTTTGATGTTTAAGATAAAAGTTTGTTGCAAGGTATGTGTTGCAATGATCTGAAAGTTTTATGTTGAATTCCTATCGTGCTGAATGTTCGTTATAAACATTGCGGTATTAGAGGAATTAATTTTTGATTGTGTTTGTTTCAACGGCGTTAATCCATATGGGAATGGAGTATGTAATTATACGTATTATTATGGTTTTATATCTAACTGGCAAAATTGTAATGAAATGCCAGATTATTAGCTTTTTTAACGGGAATTTTAATTTAGTTTGGATAATATTTGCATTGATATGTTTATTAATTTAATTGTAGATTAATTTGGAAACCTTACTATTTTTTGTATAACACAATATACCTAAGGAGACAAATGCATTGATATCAGCAAATATCTTCCAAATTTTTGCAGGGAGTGCCAAAGTGTAGATGAAGAAGTAAAAAACATATTAGATTTTATTTTTTGTGACACATTATGTAATTTGACAAGATTAGAATGCAGGTAAACATGAATAGGAATTTCTATTTAAAGCTAAGATGTATCAATATTTTCAAAGTAATAAATGTTCACAATCAATGTAAGGAAATGTATTTTCTTCATCATCTACATCTTATTTCAAACAACGTTCAGCACCTCTGGAAGGAGCTTTCTGTAGTTTAGATACAAGTAGTTGTCTTGAGCAATAGGCATAAAATAAATAATGAAAATGTTCACACATACTTGATTTTGCTGGGCGATGAATTCTTTAGCAACCACTAAGAGCATGGCTAGAATATGTAATGTTACTAGAAATACATAGCTCATCGTGTCCATCGTGTTGCATTGCCCGAAACTGGCGTACTAAATCCAAGCTGATATCTTCGATTAGAAACGTTTCCTGCCATTAAGCTTAGCCAGGTGCGAGAGTCAGAGCGTTAGATTGAAAAACTGAAGTCTTCGCTTGCTGCTCATCAACCCAGGTAGAGCTTGTTTCCGTCATCCATTATTGTATTGGTCAAATTTTTTAAATTGCACAAGTTGCTCAAATAATTTACCCACATTATTTTATGTTAGCCTCTGGGTTGTCTCATGGGCAGCGTACTAGCTTTCCGGACTGTGGCCCTCGGGTTCGATTCCCGTTCGAGCCAAAAATATAGGTGTAGTTTTACTTTAAAATTGTCCCAGTTTCTGTGGCTGTGTGATGAAGAAAAGCTCAAGCAGGTGGATCTTGCAAGTTGCGGGGAAGAAAATATGTTATGTACGCCTCATCTCGCTCTTACCTCCAAGCATGGGCCCTGGAGCTGGTCGGCGAAGTTGGACAACCGACCCAAAGCCAAATATATACGTGTATTGTACCATGTCCTATACACTCACGCTTACGTGCAACACACTTCTACACCCGTTGAGAAATTGGTTAAGATTTGGAAGATTATTTAGAGTTTGACCCAACTGGGGGACAATTGGAGAGGCGAAAATTGAAAACCACCAATGTATATTTATTAAACTCTACATCCCAATCCGATATTTGGTATCAATAATAGTATAATATAATTTAATATCATATAAAAATACGTCAAATAATGAAGTAATATATCTAAATATCGTCTCCTATGTTATTTCAATACTCTACATACCTTTTGCGGATCTCACACGCAACCAATAATTATAAATGAGGTCTCTAAAGAAAGATAATTTCAAAGAGACGTGACGAATTTTGACTTTCAAAATATGAAAGATTAGTTTGCTTTTTACAAAAAAAAATCTAAATATTCGTATAAAATGCAACCCGCAACACTCGACCGCATTTTTAATCCCTCCTTAAAAAAGCGTTGAAAGCCATAAGCGTTCTAGAACCTTCAGGCTTCAAAATTTTAAGGCCAAGGCCAAACAAACGTTCCTCATACCATTCTCTGATAGGTAATAAAGAGTTGAAATAAGAATAGTTGTGTTGACGTGGGTCAGTTTTATGTGTAATCGATTGCAAGAAGACATTAGATCAAGTAACGGAGGAGGATAAGAGGTCTTGAAGACAAGTATAGGTTTTGATATGGAAATGGTGAAAAAAATGGGGAAGAGAGGTGTGTGTGTACAAGCTAGGTTTTCACTTTGGGCGTTAGTCAAATTTAATTAGGGATATAACATCATGTAAAGTAGACAAATGGTGAGTCTCAAGTCAAAATAATATATTGCAATTACACAGTAATAATTTAGAGGAATAACTGTATAAAGGTATTCTAGGACCTAAAATGTTATGCCTCCTAATTCAATTTAAATTGACGTCAATGAAAGCATATTCGTAAATGTACCTTATCAATGTCATTTGACACATAACCAGCTGCCATACTCACTAAAACCAACGTTTCCCACAGCAATATTTAAAAGGAATATTTGTATACCATTATTTTCTGGGATAATTACGGATTTAGATGTGAAGTCATTCAATCTATCGTAATATTGTGCAACTTTTAATTTATAAGATTCAAATAAATACGCCTGAAACACAGGTAGATGGGAATGAGTATGTGTTTTCTGGCGCGTAATATTCTGTGGTAATTAGTCCTGTAAGTGTAGTCACGCAGCTATAGCCCAGAGGTGGAGGCGTTGTGCCCAGATGAATCATGACATCTGACGACCTACGCACCAGTTGCCAGATCCGACACCGGAAAAATCCGCCATCGGAAAAGCCTCCCAATTTCGCCTATACTCAGTAGAACTAGTGGTGCTAAAACAGCATGTACTTTCTCGCCTGTATTTTAACGAAAATTACACAAAAAATACTCAAATTTTCGAAAAATTGTACATGACTTTATTTCAAAATCTATCTTAAAGGAACAGATTTTATTAAGGAAAAAAGGAATTTCATAATTGTAATTGAAGGAAGACGCCGAAAAAATTTTGAACGTTTGCAATTTTCGAGAAATCAGGGTATTTAAGGAACAAGACCATTCTCTTAAACGTCCTTCACACTACTCAACAAAAAAATGTAATAAAAAACGATGGATCCATTTTTTTTAATTTGGAAAATGTTCCAGCGACTTCAAAGAATGTACTCCCAAAATAAAAATATCAGTTTGAAATTCAAAGGGCCGCGATATCACCCAATCAATTTTGGAGAGAAAATTGGCTGAGGGTTGACTGCTAAGCGTCATCGCTACCGTTGTTCTGAGACGGACAGATGTTTGGCCGTCAGTAGTTTTCATGAAGGCCACAAAACATAGATTCAGAGCTGCACCGTATTCAAAGTTTTCCTAAATATAGCAACTGGATTTATCACTTTTTCCAGTATGGGGCCGACAATAAGAGTTTTCACCGTTTTCGCGCAGCGTCCATAACTTTCTCTCTATCGCATGGCGGCGAAGTACGTAAGCGGTGGCAAAAGCGGACTCTGGCACAGGTCAGTAGTTTTGAAAATAGCTGCACGTTCACATTTTAAAAGTAAAAACCCTCCTGAATAAAGCCTACTGATTATAAGCAATCAATATTTATAAAATAGTACAATTTTTCGAAGAAGTTCGTTCTATTGCATGCTTGTTGAATGAAAACAAAGAGGGCTCTGAGTATCTCTCAATAATATAATATCTATTATCATTCCATGTACACTCCTTACAAGTGATATATCAGAACTAAATTCACAAATCCTAACCACATTTCCAAATGTTCAAAACTATTATTTCTGTAACTAGGACATACTCTTTCAGACGTCTTCAATGACTTTACAATTATTAAGAGCATGTGAATATTATTGAAGAATTAAACAAGAAAGCATTGCATCGGCCAAAATTCACCCATGAAACAAAGGGTTCCTCCCATTGAACGGAATCCCATAAAATAAATTTTGCTCCGTATGTCGTCGCTTTTTTTTATCTAATTGACTCACAATTAAAACAAGTATTTTAAACACAAGTATTTAAATACTGTCCAACCCTGCCTGAAACAATGCAGTACCCGTAAGTACTCGTATATGAATAACGGGCGAGGAGACGATGCAGAAGAAAAGATCGGCTGCGTTTCATGACCCTTTTGTTTCTGCTGCTAGGGCGTTCACCCAGACATACGTTTGCGCGTACATTTGAATAGTAACTACATTACAAGTAACCACGTATACAAATTCAATAACAATACATTTTTAAAAAATCTCTATGAATGCGAATGACGAGCGAGGAAAAAGTCATGACCAGAGATGCAAGTGAATCAGAGGGAAATCAGCGTAGGGGAAAAACGGAAGCAGTATTTTTTTTCAATGAATTCGATTTCCAGCGGTAGTAAATGCAATGAGTACCTGGGAGCGTGGAGAAAAATGCGATGGTGGCTACTTATCTTTTTATTTTAAAGAATATAATTATCTTCATTCGACATCCTGTTGCCTTTCTCGATTTTGGAAATAATCTTGTATTCGTTTAGCACAAACGTTATTCAATGTTTGTGTAAGGCATTTATTTGGACTTCATGTGTGAGAGAAAATATTATTTTGTATTTAAAAAATATTAAAATAAATTTTGTATTAATATTGGTGTAGTCTAGACTGCTTCATGGGCCATATCCAGCTCACGGGCTATAGGTTGTGACTCTCTTTTATAAGATTGGATTTGACTCTATTTCTATGTTCATGTACCAACAGAGACTTACGAAATTGATTATAAATTACATATGTGTAGAGATTTTTTCCTGAAGTAAAACGTTAGTTTCCGCGATTGCACTTCCATTAGAGTTTCCGTGATTGCAGTTCCTACAGTTCTATTTAAAGTATACAATTTCGGAGAATTTTCAAAGAGCACATGTCACATCAGTTGCTTTATGTGCGACAAATTTTTGAGTGTGGCACGACTGTAGCCATTCAACTACAAAACGTCTGCTTTCAATGACTCGTTGACATGTGTATGAACATTTATTGAAAGACATATTTCAGATCGTATAGAATGTCTATGAGATACTGACGTCTATGTAATAGCCCGTATTACATTACTCAGCTCTCGCGATTTAGCTCATTGGTCAGCGTGGTCGCTTTCCATGACGCGATCCCAGGTTCGATTCCCAGTCGGGCAAGATTATATGCGTTTTCCTTGCAATGTCACAGTATATGTTGCTGTGTGACGATGAGAAAACTCACTTCTCAGGTTGCGAAGACCAGACTACGGCGTGGGGATGTCTTCGTGCTAACTACACGTACCCCCTTAACCTATGACCGCGAGGCTAGGACGCTGCTGGAAGGCCATAGTCCGTGCGCAGGTGTCGCTACAAGTCAGACTGAGGTTCAAAGACAATTACTGCTAAAGGTTGCTGGTAGACCATAGCCCGTGCGCGACTGTCAACACAGAATCTGAACAGATTTAAGACAATTACTGCTAAAAGGATTTGCTGGTAGGCCATAGCCTGTGCGCGGGCTTTGCTGCAAGTCAGACGGATCTTTAAGACTACTGCTAAGGCTGCTGGTAGACCATGGCCCGTGGAAGCTGTCGCTGCAAGAATCTAGACAGATTTAGACAATTACTGCTAAAGTTTGCTGGTAGGCCATAGCCCGTGCGCCGGATTTGTCGCTGCAAGTCAGACGGATATTTAAGACTGCTGCTAAGGCTGCTGGTGACCATAGCCATTGCGCGTCGTTAACCGCTGCAAGTCTAGACAGATTTAAGACAGTGCTGCTGAGTTCGCTGGTAGGCCATGGCCCGTGCGCGTAATTTAATGGCTACTGAAGTCAGACGGATATTTAAGACTACTGCTAAGGCTGCTGGTAGACCATGGCCCGTTGCGCCGGTAGCTGTCGCTACAGAATCTAGACAGATTCAAGACCAGTGCTGCTAAAGTTTTGCTGGTAGGCCATAGCCCGTGCGCGGGCTTCGCTGCAAGTCCAGACGGATATTTAAGACTACTGCTAAAGGCTGCTGGTAGACCATAGTCCGTGCGCGGGCTGTCGCTGCAAGTCTAGACAGATTTAAGACAATTACTGCTAAAGTTTGCTGGTAGGCCATAGCCCGTGCGCGACTTCGCTGCAAGTCAGACGGATATTTAAGACTACTGCTGAGAAACAACAGTGGACCATGGCCGTGCGCCTGGGCTGTCCGCTATAAGTCTAGACAGATTTAAGACAATTACTGCTATAGTTTGCTGGTAGGCCGCAGCCCGTGCGCGAGCTTCGCTGGTCAGACGGATATTTAGGGCTACTGCAAAGCTGCTGGTAGGCCATAGCCCGTGCGCGGGCTGTCGCTGCAAGTCTAGACAGATTTAAGACAATTACTGCTAAAGTTTGCTGGTAGGCCATAGCCCGTGCGCGGGCTTCGCTGCAAGTCCAGACGGATATTTAAGACTACTGCTAAAGGCTGCTGTTAGACCATGGCCCGTGCGCGGCTGTCGCTCAAGTCTAGACAGATTTAAGACAATTACTGCACAAAGTTTGCTGGTAGGCCATAGCCCGTGCGCGGTGACTGTCGCTGCAAGTCTAGACGATTCAAGACAATTACTGCTAAAGGTTATTTGGTGACCATGGCCGTGCGCAGACTGTCGCTGCAAGTCTAGACAGATTTAAGACAGTACTGCTAAAGGTTGTTGGTAGGCCATAGCCCGTGCGCGGACTGTCGCTGCAAGTCTAGACAGATTTAAGACAATTACTGCTAAAGGTTGTTGGTAGGCCATAGCCCGTGCGCGGACTGTCGCTGCAAGTCTAGACAGATTTAAGACAATTACTGCTAAAGGTTGCTGGTAGACCATAGCCCGTACGCGGGCTATCGCTTTAAGTCTAGACAGATTTAAGACAATTACTGCTAAAAAGGTTGCTGGTGGAAGTATAGCCGTGCGCGACTATCGCTGCAAGTCTAGACAGATTTAGGAGCAATTACTGTTAAAGGTTGTTGGTAGACCATAGCCCGTGCGCGGGCTATCGCTTTAAGTCTAGACAGATTTAAGACAATTACTGCTAAAGGTTGCTGGAAGGCCATAGCCCGTGCGCGGACTGTCGCTGCAAGTCTAGACAGATTTAAGACAATTACTTCTAAAGGTTGCTGGTAGGCCATGGTCCGTACGCGGGCTGTCACAGCAAGTCCAGACGGATATTTAAGACAACTACTTCTAAAGGCTGCTGGTAGGCCTTTGGCCCGTACGCGGGCTGTCGCTGCTAGTCCAGACAGAGAGATTTAACACAATTACTGCTAAAGGCTGCTGGTAGGCCATGGCCCATTTGCTGCAAGTCCAGACAGAGATTTTAAACAATTACTGCTAAAGGAATCCCTTATTTCTTACGTGTCAATTGTGAATTAGAATTTTAAATCTCAACCGCCATAAAAGCAATAAGCAAACCGCAAAAGCAACAAGACTCAAGCGGTAGTTTAATAAAACATTATTCCCTATTACGATATTATGATGTTTGATATTAAAGTTTTAAAAAAATGCTATCTTTAGTCTCTTTCCTACAAAACTATTGTTGTTCGCAGCTACTTCACTTGATAGAACGAACTTGAACGAACGTGGCTTATCCCTACAACTATCTACAGCAAGCCTTTGCTTGCCCGTTTCTGCTCCGCCGTAACGGCTGTCTCTCAGATGGATTGAGAGAGTGCATACTTGGGTTTTTCTAACCTGGCCGATGACACTTCATCATCTGTTACGGTGACATCTAATCGAGTGCTACAACGTCATTACGGTGACATCACTGTGGAAATGTTAAGCCCAGGTGGTACTCATAATAGATCTGTAAGATCCTAGCTACAGTCATTTTATGTTCCTGAATTATTGCGATAGATTGAATCATCTGATATTTCATGGTATTCTTCATTGTACCTTTCTGAGATGGCCTGGCGTATATATCTATCCTTTTGCTGAATCATTTCCCGTAAGCATCTTGAGCTTGATCGCTGTACTGCGCGATATCTTCAACATATACGTTGGGGCAATGGAATCTGTGCATTGTAAGAGTCCTGGCCCAGTGATACAATATCATGACACTATTTCCAGCTCTATCACAAATTGCCTATTCAGAAAATGTAATAATTTGCCTTATGCTGTCACAATTTCTTACCAAAGAGAAAGAAGATGTCTACAGACAAATAAAAAAATTGCAAAATAGAAAAATGTCAAAGTATTTTTAAATATTTTTTGTAAAAAAGTAAAACATATATTTGTTTAGAACAAGCCAAAACAATTTGAGGAAAATGTATTTAATATTATTTAATAAGACAATGTGGTGTTTACTGATTTTTGCGTGTAATTTGTCAATTTTTACCTTTCTCATCATAACTATTGAGATATACAAAATTCCTCTACATTAATATCTGGCAAAGATCTTAGCGTCCGGCTTGCTGGGTCAATGGGTCACGATATATTATAAATCCTTGTACCTTTATAATGGATTAACGGATCTATGAACTATACAGCACAACTGAGATCTAAATAAGTGATTCTATTCCTAGTTCATTACTGTTTGAATTGACTAAATGAAAGATCACTTTCTTTTCTAAGAGAACAAATTAACAAAGTTTGTTACCTTTTTAGCAAACAATTTAGTGAATTTAATAAAATGATTTGATATTATGCCTTTGATCAAGATATCTTTGAATTTACAGTTTTATACCGCGGTTAACATCTATTTCTTCGTTGATGTCCCTCATGCGTTCTCCAGTCAAGAAATATCTTTGAGCTGCCGTAGTCAAAGTCCCAGGAATCCTCTTCTGCCCTATCAAGCTGGTCTCAAACTATCAAAATTATCAGTCCCAATTGCGTCCATGACATAGTCCCGAAATCTATTACTCGTTACCACTCCCGACAAAGTCCCAGATTTATGCATCAATATGTACAACTACCATTGTAGTATCTGCAATATCATTTACTGTCATAAAAATTTCACGATCTGATAACCCGATTCTGACTATCTGTAATTATACTCATTCCCTCCTCCCGAACCTACGATCATTTCCAGGAAACGCGATGCTGTCGGAATGAAATCTTCCTGCATGATTCACCCTCAGACATGACATTAAGCTACCTTCCTCTTTTTCATAACATTTGACCGTCCTTCTCTCACCCAGCCAATCCATACGTTCGTTATGTTTGGTGTAGCTGACCTTTCGATCGTCTAGGCTTCTTGCTTAATCCCAAATTTTTCTACTTTCGGCATCCAGCCACCTCTTAATACATTTACAAAAACAAAAACTACATTTATTCACGGTCATTGCTAAAGTCCTTGCTCTCGTGATATTTCCTAATGCATATTCCATATATAGTCTACAAATAAATGTTAGATTTATTTTCATACTTGACTTATATCAGTATGTTACACTATGCAGACATAAATTCTGCACAGTAAGATTCATTCATAATTGCATTAGGGACATGCCTGAAAACTGAATAAAATACGTATTTCAGTAAATGGACATTCGCAATCACAAACAATTGCAGGTATGTCCCCTGCTGAGAGAGATACATTGCGTGCACTGGCGTGAGTCTACATGTTGCCAGGACTCCCGAGTTAAACTTTCCAGGCGTCCCAGCTGATCATGTCATCAGCCGGAGTTACAGAACCAAGTATAATTTGGCCCATATCCGTACTCTGATACGCGGATGTTTGCTCAGGCGTGATTTCTATCCCATACAGCCTGGAAGTAACCGTTGTTAAATGAAATTTTAATTTACAAAGTTATTTATTATTTTTTTATTTATTTATTTTACGTCAAGAATAGTTAAAAACTGTGTGACATGCTAAAGGAAAAAGTGAATTCTGAGCGTTTTCATAATTCTGTGATCCCCTACCCTAAGCCGTATACTACTTGAATTTTCAGTACAGAAGAAAATGAGCGTTTGTTGCAAGGATCGTTAACAAAATATTCGCTCCAATGTAATAAAATCTATTTTTAAGAGTAAATCAGCAATAAATTTGGGCTCTTATCCCTCATCTTGTTCTTCGTGAAGGAATAATACTTCCTGTAACTACGTCATGGAGAATGATAATTTGAATATCTATATTTTCCACTGGATTCTAGAAGACGTGCACAGATAATGAAGTGACATTTATGTCCAGAAACAAAACAAGTGGCCATCTCATCATTTGCTCAAAGGATCAGAGAAACTGGATGAAAAACCTGATCGAGATGGGTTAATAATTTATGTTTGAGTGGTATGACTCCAGAAATACCAGTTAAAAAGTTCACAGTCGGTTTTAATGAGAATCTCACGCCACTCCTGCGATAACAAGGAGAATCTGCAGTGTTCGTTGCCCCTCAGCAGAAGGTATCCATTTATGCCTCAATGGATGCAGCATCCATCTGGCGTTTGTGCATGCAACGACAAATTCGGCAACAGAATCTGGTCTGTGTGCCATCGACGTACTAATTGATAAATTGGGTCATTGCAAGTGTGTCCGAAAATTAACATAATTTGTGTTAAACATGGAAGAAAAAATGACTGAACTCAAGAGTAATTACAATTGCGCAATGGAATTCGGTTTTAGACTAGTGTTGTAGACACTTGCACATTTGGGAAACATTTGGCTGCATCCGCAAAACGCATTAATATGTTCGTAAATTGTACGTGTCATATGTTACTCTATTGTTTTTTTCTCTGAGGCCAAATTTACATGTTTTAATGTTGATCGTTTTTGATTAGTTGTGTATTTTCCTGCTTATTAATAAACCAGTAATGGGCAGTGTGTTTCTCTTATTACAATTGGGTTCCTCTCTATCCTAAAGTCAACAAGATAGTCGCAATACCATCAAAATTTAAAAAAACATTAAAAAGTACCTATGACATAGCCACCTTGGCGATTCAATTTACGTCTTACATATTCATGCTAGTCGTTGGGTTTTACTCCAGTTTAGAAATGCCGCAATTAGAAAGCTCTAAAGGTGGTGATTCGTGGTTGATTTTGATGCGAAGAGGATCCTATAAAGATCAAATGAATTCATGTTGCGTCACAAGTGCCACCAGGAAAGTTTTTTTCTTAATATCCATAAATCTTATTTACTGTAGAAAACTCATTCAGGTTTTGGTGTTTTTATAATGGGAAGTTGTTTGACTATTTCAGATGTTATTCCTGAATAAGAAAAAATTTCATAATATTTAATTGTTAGTATAGGTATATATTTCTTGAGAAATAAATTGGAAAAATATTTCTTTTTATTTCAAGGCAGAGTGACACAACACTAGCACCCTTGCCAGATCTCAAAGTGTTTATAATTATAATTGAAATAATATTTTCTTACAGAGAAATCTCAAATGTCGAATTCTTGATAATTTCCTTTTAAATAATCGAAATTAATTTCACTCCAAATTTTCATTCGTAGACTATCTCGTTTATATCTTTCAAACATATGATTCAAAGTAAAATAACGATTGGAAATTGAATATTCCATTAGTTATACAACAGGTATAATATTGCATTATTATTATTATTATTATGTGTGTATTAATTATATATAAATTGTGTTTATTTCTCATAAAATGGCAAATATTAAAGCTCAATCGTGAATGTATATAATTTTGGAAACCCTTTGGAAACATTTTAGAAAGAAATATATTTCTATCCCAGCTCACCAAACAGTTTGGGTGGGATCGCTAAGCGGTGTACAAAGTCGTAGCAGAACTGTTCAGAAACGTTCACGCGGGAATTACGAGCTCTGAGCATCGCTTGTCAGCGGGCTGCAGCTCTCTCTGGCGTGTGGCGAGGGCGTGACGGTTCACGGCCCGTGACTACAAGCGCTGTTGGTTTGAGTGTCATTGCCCCTCAGCTGAGTTGCTCGAGGTAGCATTAGCGTTGTCGCTGCAGCGACCATCGGACTACAGTCTTAGGTTCCGGTTCCGACGATTGTGGATTTCAGCGCAACTATACTGCTTCGTCGAATTCTGCTGTTTCTGGAGGAATTCTAACGGTCGGCTGCCATGATCCGTTAGCTTTCTGTAGTTTTCTTCAATCAGTACTAGGCAATTGCCGGAGGAGTAATATAACAAACGATTCATAGAGCGCATGTAATATTTTCCTCTCCCCTTCCTTATATTGATTGATTGATTTATTCATGTTTCCGGGCGCGTCAACTGCTCTGGTCATTAGTCCCGTTAGTATAGTGCATGATTTTTCTCGGGAGATGGCGGTGATCTTCCCCCGCTGGTTGGCGAAATCCGGCGCCGACCTACCGTCGGTTAGTGGGATTTCCCCCTAACCAAGACACTCCCACCAGCGGGGCACCGCCCCAGCCGGGACAACCTCTAAGCTCGCGACCGGTCTCCCGGGATACGTGATAGTGTAGTGCATGTTGGTGTGTGTGTGTGTAAGGGGAGAGGATAGGACAGGAAGAGGAAGGAAAGATCGCGCGCGATCCGTGGCCCGTTTGTTAGGGTACTGCTCTGGCATTCGCCTGGTGTTAATCGGAGAAACCACGGAAAACTACCGATCAGAGCAGCCGGCCGCTAGAATTCTCCTGTGTGTCGCGACAAGATATTTACAAGAACATCTTACAATGATTGAAAAATGGGCTAAGAAATGGAAAATAAAAATCAGTAAAGAAATGAATCCAGTCCATATAACTTTTACCTAGGAAGAGAAGAAATGTCCCACTGTCACATAGCTTAATAATCCAATACTACAAATGGGAAAGTGTAAAATACTTAGGGATACACATCTAGACAAACGTTTAACATGAAAAAATCACATTTTAATGAAGAAGCATCTACAACTTCAAGTAGAAAACTATACTGGATACTAGGATACCCTCAAACTATCACTGGAAAATAAACTATTTGCTTTATAAATCCATAATAATTCTAATAATGTGGAGCTACGGCATTCAAGTCTGAGGCACAGCAAGCCAGGAGTAATCTCTCTGTCATCCTGAAGTTTCCAGTCCCAGATTGTAAGAATGATCATAACATATGGATTCATCACAAACAGCATTGCAAAGAGACTTAAAAAATGACCACTGTCATGAAGAATAAGATCAATCAGCTCAAACGATTTTCCAGCGTCTTGAGAAACCATCCAAATCACTTAGCCCTCAACTTCCTTGACAATAATGCAGATATCCATTGTCTAACCAGAACCTCACCCACACAACTCCCATACAAATACTCAAGAATTAGCTGAAACATGATCACCACCAAATTATCAATTCCAATTGCTGTCAACCTAAAATAATAATAATTGCTTTTTGTTATAGTACGAAGAAGATGAAGAGTACCGATGGGATACCTTCACTACTAATCATTGTCATAATAATTCTACAATAGACATCACATTTACTTATTATTTTGTAAAAAATAGATTGTAAATTCATCATAAAATAAAAAATTTAAAAAATCAGTCTAGGATAGGTGTCGAGATAGTACCCACCGCCACTATTAACCGCACTTGAGCGGATTCTCCTGAGAACATTTGTATCATCAATCGACCTTTAGATTTCAATGATTGATTTTTTCGTGTTTCCGGGCTCGTCAACTGCTTCGGTCATTAATCCCGTTAGTGTAGTGCATGTTTTAACTCAGGAGATGGCGGTGATCTTCCCCCGCTGGATGGCGAGATCCGGCGCCGACCTATCGTCGACTAGTGGGGTTCCCCCCTAACCAGGACTCTCCCACCAGCGGGGCACCGACCCAGTTGGGACTAAGCTCCCCACCGGTCTCGAAATGTGGTGAGTGCTGGTGTGTTGGTGTAGTGTGTGGGGCAGGGATAGGACAAGGAAGAGGAAGGACAGATCGTGCGCGGTCCGTGGCCCGTTTGGTAGGGTACTGCTCCGGCATTCGCTTGGTTGTTGATCGTAGAAACCACGTAAAACTACCAATCATTGCCGCCGGCCGCTAGAGTTCTCCTCCAGACAGCGACTGAATTCAACCTAGCTGAAAAGCTAGTGTCAAAAGTCCGGTCGTCGTCAGGACTCGAACCTAGGACTTCCCGGTCAGAGGCGCTGCGGTGGCATCAGATGCACTGTTTAATCTGTTTAATGCGTCTATATATCTCGAGTCATACTCAATACAGAAGTGTATCTTGTAATGATTGACATCTACTGTCAAAGGAAAAAAAGTACTAAATTAAGAAATAGAATTTATGTTTCGTACACCTAACGCATCACTTCTAGTGTATGATTAAATAATTATTGTAAAAATTTGTTTACAAGCGGTTATTTACCCGCAAAAATAGAAATGTTATTGTAAATAAAAACAATGAAAATGTACTTAAATGGGAAACAGATAATATTAAAATAATGGTATTAAGAAAAATATTGTTATTGTTGTGTGTTATTTATTATTATTATTATTGCTATTATTATTATTATTGTTATTATTACTATTATTATTTTATTATTATTATTTATTTCAGAATGAATTCTGGCCCAGCTCGAGATACTGCAGCCTTGTAGGTAACCATGTGAAGCTCACTCTCGTTTGGAAGGTGTGAACTGAATCATGGAGTTCACTGAAACGCCGCTTGAGGTCGGGAGCTGTATTGATTGCGGTGTCGTAGGGACCACACCCACATCATCCACCCACCTGTGGAAGGAGAGAATTCAGAGGTGGCTTAACAAGATTTTTTTTCTCGAAGGAGATCCCCAGGAATCGGGTGCTCCTAACACTATAAAAGGAAGATATACCAGGAAATGGAGGCGTACAGTAATAGTTTTTACCACATACACGTGCGGTTTTCTTTATGCTTTTTCTAACGTGTGAGCACACTGTGTACTTACCATACATCGCGGATTTTGAGGAACAGATTTGAGCTCCAAGAGTAAAAAGTGAAGCGAGGATGGTAAAATACAACTGAAAATCAATTTCTTTTGTATAAAAATCATTGTTAAAAGTATTTTACTACAGTTTTCTTTGCATAGGGACACCTTTTATCTTTTTTCGCCTTCTAGTCTCTTCGTTTCAGACCCACACATGTCTTCTGAAACTTCTTGAAATCTTCATAATTCCGTGCTCCTCTTGAGCACTTCTAACTGCTCTCGAGACATACTCTGTAAATACAGAAACATAAAAATATCCATTTTATTGAAAACAATAAGAAAACAATTAAAATATCATAGGAATGGACATTTACGGTTTTAAAATAAGAAGTTTATAAATAATTAGGGTTCTTGGCCCAGAGAATTCTGGTGTGATAAAGGTTTTTCGGTTATCTAAAATATTTTGGTTCTATTTTCAAGGTCCTTGAAAAACAGCATTGGCCCACGTTCAAATTCCTCCGAATATCAATTGCTCTTACTCTTTTGCATCCATTATATTTTCTCTTGGCAAACGTATTCTCCTGAATTTAATTTATCAATCCTACAGCACTCAACGGAACGCTTTCACTCCCTTGTGTTATTAAATATTTCCATAAAAGCTCATCCCAACATTCACAGTTTTAGCAACAACACGTAAATAATTCTGTCATGGGGGGATGGATGGGTCTGGCACCACGTGCGGGGAAGTGTAAGGACGGTAAGGGCAGAAGGTGCTCTCTGGGCCGTTCCCTATTCTCTTAAAGGCCTAAGGCGGATGAGAGGGAGCAATAAGAACAGGGATGACCCCAGTCATGGCAAACAGCAGTTCATTGGGATGGTATACTTACCTGACGTAGCTCAGCCTCGCCAAGGACTGTTCTCCGGAAGAGACACTTTGCAGCGGCCATCGCACTAGTTAGCGACACACGAAGTGCACAGCGGTCAGGGAAGAGGGCGGGAAGCTGCTATCAGGACCCTGGAAGGTCGATCTGAACTAGCGGGGCGGAGGAGTGTCGACAAGGCCAGTTAGGGCCGATCTGTACCGACGGAGGGGTGAAGAGATGTCCGTGCACACGGGCGACGAGCTCACGAGTAGCATGCGTCCCCCCGCTAGGCGGAGGGCAACCTGTTTTATAGGCCTTTACTGCGGAGACGCCCTTTCCGAGGCGGAGCTACGCAATACGCTTACGCGGGCGCCAGCTGTCTGTGGCCACACGACAATTCATACTATGTCTGACGTTCGCTCGAGTAGTCCAGAAATGTATAATAATAGTTAATAATTTACTACAACTAAACCAATAACTATTTAATGCAAAACACATGGGCATTCTTATATTTTTACAAAATGAGTCGCATCCATATTGAAGATGGCTTTCGCCAATAATTTCGTATCTCATCTACTCGAATACATTCGCGCCTTGACGCAATTGACATCAATATCCAAGTTACATATATAAATAGTGAAGAAAAACTATCAGAACCATTCTTAAATTCGGGCTCAAAAGTCACAATCCATCGAGAACATTAAAGTAACTTTGGTTATGACGAATATTAAATTAAGCACCTTTGGTTTATTTTTATCGTGACACTTAGAGTGAGTTATTCAATGAACAGCTGAAGTTCATTTGCCATTTTTAGTTCAAAAATGTGAAAATGTTTACCTTTGAAGAAAGAGATTTTGCTTTAAAAACCTTGTACAAAGGTGGCTGTAATTTAATAATTAGTGAGTGAAATAAACATTTCAACACTGTTCAACCAACACGTAAGGCAGTCTACAATTTACGAAAACATTTTTAGGCTTCTTGATATGCAACAGACTGCTCGAGATCTTGTTTTGCTTTATATTGTAATGATTTACGACTGGTGAACAAATCAACGGTATTCGGTAATCAAAATTTATTTTCATTAGGATAATAAAATTTATACCCAAGAAACAGATGACGGCAGTACCGCACACGAACAATTCTTTTAAATTAATTAAATGCGCGAAAGAGAAGCAAACCGGACATAAACAATTATTAAAGTGCAATTTTAGGAATCATTTAAAATAAAAATCATGAAAACCGAGACAGAGGTTCAGTTAACTTGTTAAATATTCGTAATCATACAGTTCCGCTCGATGAAGTAAACATGGACGTCATTATTGAAACAGTTTAAAGACCAATACCGTTTTGTAAATATAAAATATAGATACCTGAAAGGATCAGGCTGAGACTTGGTTAAAGTACTAGGGGAAAATTGGGGAAAATTTTGAAACTGATTCTGATTTTGGGGGACGCCGGGAAGGTGAATTGGATAATTAACATTAAACATTTTAATATAAAGATTATGGAAAAACAAGTGACACGGGCGATGACGTCACAGAAGGTGACAGTATAAATTACGTTATTTAATGAAATAAGGCGTTAGAAAATATTTAGACAATTGTCTGTGTGGAAAATATAAGATACAGTATGGAACCAACAGCAGGACATAATACAGTAAAAGGAACGTATATGAGAAATATTTCATAGTCAGATTATTCACGGCGGCAGCGAAGATGATGCGCTTTTGTTCGAGCCAAGAATATAAAAGGCTGGGCAACAATGAGCGAAAAGTGTGCGCTAGACTGACGCGGAGTTCGCTAACCGTCGTGACCATTTTTAAATATTTTCTGAACTTAACAGATTTTCAAGACATTTTAATGTGTCGTGTTAATAGTGTGTGGACATTTGAAGCGTAATGAACTAAAATTTAAAGACGCGCGCTTTATTGAACTGTGGCAGTACGAAGACGTAATTTGTACTAGATGGCGGCATAAACTTGAATGGCGGACATGTTGATGTAGAACAATGAAAGTCTTGCAGCCCAGCAATATAATTTTAAAGTTTCGCCCAGGATTGTGTGACTGCTGAAGATGGTGCCGTGATACGTAGTGGAGATTGCACCGATGGAGTGTGCGATTCTTTGGAGATCGAATGCGAACGTGAATTACGCTGTCTGTCGCGGCGACGATCCAGCAAAGAAGTGAATTGCATGGATTGTTTTAACAACGGTGACGCATTCTGTAGAAGATCAAGTGCTGTTAATTGCTTTATAAGTAAGTCATAGTTGTATACAGAATGTGCATTAAGTATGAATGAGATTTGCAATTTTAATTTCAGTGTAGATGCTTTGTTGTTTTCTTTTTTATTTTATTTATTGATTTTGTATTTTGTAAAGGTATTTACTTATGTATGTGTATTTTTGGAGGGCAACGATGGTAGAAAGTCATATAGTAGCTAATGAATGCTTGGAAAGGAAGAGGAATTAAAATAAATGAAGACAAAAATAGTAGTGTTGTCAGTAAAATTCTGAAACAATGCGTTATAATTTAGTAGATAGATGCTGACCCGCACGCACGCTCGCACCTCTTTTACAGGTACCATGCTGAAGCTTCTGTATAGGAAGCAGCCACAGATCACGCCAGTAGTGGAATCAGAGAAAGTAATTGGCTAGAGTAATTCCTGTAAACTTCAAGTCAACAGGTGCAAAGATATGTTAGTAGCTGTTAGCTAGGCATATATTTATTTAGTAACAAGGATCAGATAGAGAGGATAGTTAGATAAAGATAGATAGATAGATAGACAGATATATATATATATATATATATATATATATATAGAGAGAGAGAGAGAGAGAGAAGGTAGGCAAACCAGTTACGTTGGCAGCCCAACGAGAGACAAATCATAATTCAGCAGCCCAGCACAGATTTCTCAATCCACACGTTTCAATATATATATATATATATATATATATATATATATATATATATATATATATATATATATATATATATATGTGTGTGTGTGTGTGTGTGTTCGTGTGTGTGTGTGCGCATTTCTCGTAACAATTCACATATTAAAGCATAATCGTGAAGGTGTGTGATTTTGAAACCTTTTAAAACTTTTGTAAATAAATGATATCCATCCCAGATCGCATACATGTTGAGTACAATTACTAAGCACTGTACGAATTCCTGGGGGAATGTACAATAACGTTACGCAGGGAATTACGAGCACTGAGCATCGCTTGTCAGTGGGTCTATAGCTCCTCTCTGGCGTGCATTGCGTGACGGCTCACGGCCCGTGACTACACGCGCTGTTGGTTTGAGTATCTCGTGCACCCTCCCTCTCCAACTGAGTTTGCTCAGAGGTAGCATTAGCATTGTCGCTGCAGCGACTCGGACTGGCAAGTCCTAGGTTCGAGTCCCGACGGTTGTGGATTTGTGACACTAGATATACGGATACATCGAATTCAGCCACAGTCTGGAGGAGTATTCTACAGCCGGCTGCTCTGAACGGTAGTTTTCCTTGCTTTCAGTGGTCAGTTTCAAGGGAATGCCAGGGGAGTAATCTAACTACCGTAACAAACGAATCATGTACCGCGCGTGGTTTTTCTTTCGTCATCCTTATCATCTGTTCCTTACATACATAGATACCACTTAGAGATACATGACACAAGATTGTAGTACATGATGAGTGACCATCGGGAGCAGTGGCTCAGTGCATCAACCGATGTCGCTACTGTGCCTGAGACCGGGAGGTCGTTGATTCGAGTCCCGACGGCGGTTGGATGTGTCAGTAAGGTCGAATTCAGTCGCTGTCTGGAGGAGAATTCTAGCGGCCGGCTGCTCTGATCGGCAGTTTTCCGTAGTTTCTGCGATCACCACCAGGCGAATGCCGGAGCAGTATCCTAACAAACGGGCCAAGGACCGCACGCGATCTTTCTTCAATTCCTTGTCCTATCATCACCCCTTACACACACTCACACACACTAACACGCAATACACTACTACACATGCCGGCAGACCGGTCGGGGACTTGGAACATGTCCCGGCAGGGGAGATGCCCCGCTGATGGGGGATACCTAAATAGGGAAAACCCCGCTCGTCGACGATAGGTCGGCGCAGGATCTCGCCATCCAGTGTGGGAAGATCACCGCCACATCGCGATGAAAAAACATGCATTACACTTACGGGACTAATGACCTCGTTAGTTGACGCGCCCGGAATCAGTAATCAATCAATGTATCACAGACGGATGATCATTCCGGAGCTAAGAGCTTGTCCCGAAGATGCAGTGCGCCGCTGGGGGAGAGTCTGAAGAATATCTGTCCGGGAGGTCCTAGGTTCGAGTCCTGATGGCGGCAGGATTTTCGACACTAGTTTTTCAGCTAGGTCGAATTCAGTCACTGTCTGAAGGAGAATTCTAGCGTCCGGCTGCTCTGATCGGTAGTTTTCCGTGGTTTCTCCGATCAACGCCAGGCGAATGCCGGAGCAGTACCCTACCCAACGGGCCACGGACCGCGCGCGATCTGTCCTCCCTCTTCCTTGTCCTATCCTCTCCTCTTACACAAACACACTTAAACTAACATCCACACCACATATTCCGGGAGACCGGTCGGGAGCTTAGAGCTTGTCCCAACTGGGGCGGTGCCCCGCTGGTGGGAGGGTCCTGGTTAGGGGGAACCCCACTAGCCAACGGTAGATCGGTGCCGGATCTCGCCATCCAGCGGGGGAAGATCACCGCCATCTCCCGAAAAGCAACATGCACTACACGAACGGGACTAATGACGTCGGCGCTGCGTGGGGGAGATACACCGCCCTCAAGCTTGGAAGTAATACCGCTACCTCCAGGCTCTCTAGTTATTTATGATACTAGTGGTAAAAGTGACCTTTTATGTTCCTCGTAAGAAAAATTGCGACACGCGGCCGAGGTAACAATCCCTGAAAATTAAAAACAGTTTTATCACATGTCATCAAACTAATTTTTAGACAGCCTTACTGACTTAGTGCTTTTTTGTACTTTATGTCTATTTTTCTTTTCTGTCCTTTCGTCTTTTTTTACCCCTTTTTCTTTCTGTCCTTTTGTTCTTTTGTTCATTTTTTCTTTCTGTCTTTTTCTCTCCTATGTCTCTTATCTCTTTTGCACTTTTGTCTCTTGTGTTCTTTTTGTACTTCTTGGTTATTTTGGTCCTTTCCATCAGTTGAAAGTATTTTCACTTGAGCATCGTCCCACGTTTAGCGCATGTGCTAAAAATTGTACTTCTAGCACACTAGACATGTTTAGAAACATCCATTAGAGACTACCTAAAATGTATTTACTATATTACCGGTATTGATGACCATGGAAGTTTCCGTGCCCGGAAACACTGATCAATCAACAGTGCACATCCCCTCTGAGAGCGTTAGTGTTTCCGAGCGCTTTAGCTACTTTACTCACTAACCCTCAGCTACCGACGTAGTCCCTGGAGACTATTCTGTCTTCGAGAAATTTCCTGCATTGACTCTTTTTTTAAAACCTCGATTCTTCTTGTACCTTGCTCTTCTACAGTTTTAAGAAAAGGTTCGCAAGCTTACTGTTGTGGAATGCATTTCAGAAAATTCTCGTCAGAGCACTCTACCAGGTGCCTTCAAGTGCTTGCCAGGTAGTACTGTTTGCTCTGTGTCGCATCTGAAGGAGGGTGCAATGTACAGAAAAACATTGAGTCGTTTAGGTGAATGAATATTAAAGGATTATTTAGAACAATGTGCGCAATGAGTAGACCAAAGGGCAGTAATTGTGAGAATGTTTCTTAGAATCATCAAATTAGATGTAGCTGTGACTCATCAGATATCAATCATGTGTAGAACCTGGGAAATAAGGCAGTATTGAAGAGAATTTCTTATGAATGATAGACTAGAAGAATAAATAAATGATAATGCAAAATCTACTGGAAAGGACAAAAAAGTCTGCAAGATGTGTGCATAAAACATTCCTAAAGAAACTAAGGTCAGAATTTTAGTGTTTGCGATAGCAACATTTTTGTACTTGATCTTCAGTTCTGCAGTTATAGTACTTTTCATTAATATATTTTTAATGTTCAATAATTTTTGATAATGATAAAATTTGTTAAATAAAAGGTCTGCTTAATTTTACTCAACTATTCCTAATCACATGGTATTCCCTCATTAGATAACTTATTAACAAATATATCCTGATTAATATTTTCTTTAGTCATTATTTAACGTAAATGTCAATTCTCTTTACTTCAAATACAATTTCTTCTTTCTAGGGCTTTTATCCAGCCGACAGCCGGTTACCCTTTGCTTCCCGATGGGACGCATATTCGACCATACACTAGACACCAACACACTCGCGGGCTCCTCTGATCTGGGGTCAGCCAGAGCGAGGCCCTCCGCGACAACACATACATACAAAGACAAGGGACAAACAACCATGCCCAAGGCGGGACTCGAACCCGCGACCCTTCGGACCGAAGCGCTGAGTCGGTACTCCCTCTTAGCCACCTCGGCCATCCAGGTCGGCCAAATACAATTTAATATTGTAATATTTGAATATATATTTATAATTTACTTTTATTATTGTGGTTTGATTTTCCCCATATATAATAAAATTATTTATTATTGTTTGACATTATAAATGGCAAACGAGTAATACAATTGTTACAGTGTAATTCGCAACTACTTTTATTTATTCCTTTTACTACTTAAAGAAGAATTTTATGGTTTTTCTACTTATAAAACCTATTATTAAAAACGTTTTAAACATTATCTCTACCTAGCTTTTAACACATTTTCCGTTGAGTCAAGGAATAAATGCTTATAATAATATTTTCTTTACTTCCAGGGAAATAAATGAAGCTCTTATTCATTTCAATAATGTCAGATAAAGGCCAGTGTTGGTTTCGATTTAAATAAATAAATGTATAAACAATAATTAATTGAAAAATTATTATTTTACACTTAAAACATGTTCACTAAATAAATAGTAATTTAACTTAACATCCTGTGCACGCGTTTCGTGCCCGTTCAGACCATCGTGCGTCGTCAGCTAAGGGTTAACAAAGACCGGATTTCCGGGCAGAAAACTTTAAAACGTGCAGTAAAAACATCTAAACATTAAAAAAACATGCAATAAAAATTTCAAAACTTTACAAAATGGTGTTATATAGCCTACATATTTCAGTTAATATACTTATTACCTTATTTTTATATTTTGATTGTGATATTTAAGATGAATGAACCATGATTGTAGTGTTTTTATGAGAACTGAATTTGTACATATTTTTTAAACAATCCCTATTTGACATTTTGAACATTATTCGCAGACAAAATTAAAAACATAAAAATATTGAAAAATACAAATATACCATCAGAAATCAAAAACTAGTGGTGCTAAAACAGCACTTACTTTCTCACCTTTAGTAATGGTTATGTAATACTATTTTTTGTATACTAGCATTATAAACGACTTTTTATGTTGCAAGAAATCGTTCATAAAAGAGCCTTTTAAGGCACAAATGATGACGTATTAGATTTTACGGCGTGAATGATTGCGTCATCACACATTCAGCCAATCGGAACAAGAGAAACTTGGCGTGGTAGCTGTAAACGGAACAGCTGACCACCGTTTCCTCATATAGATGTCAAATATCGAGACATCACAAGGAAGTTGTTTGACAATACTAAGTTTGATTCTCTCAAAAATGTATAATGCTGTTATACAAAAAATAGCTTGCAACTTGTTTATAATGTTGCTTTATTGCATTCCTACAAATTTGAAAACTTGCTCCTAATGTCGCTCGTTTTCAATACATGTACTCATGTCATAAAGCTTTAAATTTAAACTAATTGCAAAAAATGTTATTATGATGTAGTATAAATGGTTTTATGTAAACCCTCGCATACTCTTTCGGTGCAAGCTTTTGCCTGTGGAGTCCTACGAGGGGCGAATGTAAAGGTGTAGCATCCCCACCGGCTTATAGCGGAGAATTTCTACTTAACGGTAGAAAAAGTATTTTTTTTTTCGAAACAATAATCTCAGAGGTATGGTGATGATAGGTGAGAAAGGCCAATCAAAATACATTGACAAGATTGAAATATTCTCTGCCGCAATGTGTGTACTCACTTGAATAGACGTGAAAAAACAACAGAAACACAAATGTGAGCAATGGCAAAACTTTTAAAAATGTTCTGGTACACAACCAGAATGTAATACCTTTTCAAACACTCTTTTAGATACACAATCTGAAATATACGTAGTCCGTAAGGATCCTTCCTATAATTAACAGCTATCTAGACTTGTTTTATGAAATTTATTTTGTGAGATAGTAAAAACTACTCCTCCTAAAATTCACGCTTTCATCACGTAACAAATTACACTATTGTTATGTAAATTGTATTAATATTGAATAAGCTTTGCTTTTAGAAAGCTCAAAATAGGAAGAAAAAATATACGCAAACTAAGTTTACATATTCTAATATTCACCGACATGAATTTACAAAGGCATTCGACTAGTTTTCCTATTAAGAATGAAATAACTCAAACAATATTTTTAGCATGAACCTGAATTAATGATATGAAAAATTATATCAAAGCTATTCTCCCAATCAAGTATATAAAGTTTCCTCTGTGTTTTGTATTGTTTGTAATCCCACTAAATTTTGTCTTTGAAATCTCAACTGACCTTCCTTTTGTTGCTTTTCCCCCTCCGAGTCTGCTAAATATACAGCGCGCGTGACCTTGGCGTAGCGTCAGACGCAAGGAGCGGGATTTTCCCCTCCTCTGAATATTCCGAAAGACATTTTGAAGCGATCTGACTAAAGAGCAAACAAATTGCGATCCTATCTGTCCTGAAGGCTTCGCACTTGCTGTGGGCAGGAAATACCACCGCACGTTATAAAATTTTGGAAGATCATAGTGTCTTACTTTATGTGAATCCAATGGGCAATTCGTGTGGACGATGAATAATTGTGTGAAGAGTCCTTGGAATCCGTGGGCCGCACCTGATCTTAAATTTCACGACTTTCAGGAATTTTACTACCACATTCGTCCTCGTGGGGTGCAATTCAGCTTTGTGGCTCTCACCGGAAGATTCAGATCAGGAAGATGCCGATTGGCAGGCCCAGCGTCATGCAGAGATTCCCTTTTTACCTCGTGTCGGCCCGAATCCGTATGCTTCAAAACAGCCGGCGGCGCTAGTCGAATTCGTTTACTACGCTCCGTGAAGTCACGAAGGTTAAGCGAATTCGAGACTCGCCGGTTCCTATATGGTTGACCGTCTAGGAACCCCGGGATTTAACGTCATCGAGCTCCCGGCCGAAGGGATAAAAGACACTGACCACGACGTGACGAGACTTGACAAGTTATTCCTCAGTAACGGAGGATGTGTATGAGTATAGTATGCTCAGTAACGGAGAAAGCGCTCAACGCCCAACAAGGGTTAAGAGACGCGTTGCATCAACAACGTCGCAACGAATTGAAAAAAACTCAGGTCATTAATCTACTCCAACTTAGTTTTAATGAAAATACCCTTTTCTTTAGCATTTTATTGTGATAGAGGGAATTATGGGATTAAATTCATGATACCAGATAAAGAACTCATAGAATGAGCTTTTTAGATATAGTTTTACAATAGATGGAAATTGATTTCGGATGCGTCGTCTCCGCTGCTAGCAAATGCGTCTTGTTCTTCTCGGTGTCTCGCACAGAACGAAGCTGTTCAACACATGTTAATCATTCCGGTGGCGGTCTAGGTTGATCCAGATATACTCTTTGAATCGAGATATCGTTCAAAAATACTACTCGGATCTTTTCAATTCTGAGCATGGTGCCTCCCATATCATTACAGCTCTAATTCGCTTCTCTTCTCTGTTTGGGTGGGAAGCGAAATATTTAAAGTATAATACGTGATTGGTCTTAATTTCTGTCCGAATTAATTCGTCTCAGACGTCATTTTTTGTAAAACTCATTACAAATGATGGAACATTTGGTGCGAAAATAAAATATTTTCAAGAATATTTCGATTTCGATTTCGACAATTATAACTGTCTTTTCATTCCACAATATTCTTGTCACAATGAGTTGCAATTTAGAGAAACGCGATTCGCGACTCGGAATATCACTCCAATCTGATATACCTGAAGGCTAGAATTTTATTTCATGTATATTTCAATTCAGTTTTTAGATAATTTATAAAGATTATTTTGTAAACATTATAACAAATATTCGAATGTAAGAAAGAACAAATAAATATGAAATAATATACATTTTCTAACTTACTGCCAATCCAACTGCTTGAAAACAAACCTAAAATTACGTGCACGAAGCACAGGATTTTTGGAGCGGGCGTCTAAGTTTGACAAAAAATTTTCAAAAAATATTCATATTTTCTAAAAATTCTACATGACGTTACTTGAACACGTTTTTAGTGAATACATTTCGTTAAGAAAAATATTTTAACAATTGAATTGTTGGAAGACGCCGAAAAACTTTAAATTTTTAAAACGTTTTAGACAATCAGCTTTCAATGAACATGGACGTGCACAATTGTCTTAATGATATCTAAGCTGTAATGTTAGATGCGCCCTTTATGATATCTAAGCTGTAATGTTAATGAAAAAAGTGCTGTTTTTTTTTAAGAAAAATGGCTTAAAGAAAATAAAAATTGTCTATGTTGACTCAAAATTTCGAAAAATAATTCTCACAAATTGAACGACATTATTTTTAGATTTGTTTTTATGACACATTTTATAAAGAAAAAATGTTTAACTTCATATTTGTAGTTGTAGGATGACGCCAAAAAAACATTTGAGTTTTGTCAATATTTAAAAATTCGGGTTGTCAACGTACATGAGACCTGTACCATTCACTGTAACTACCTTTTCACTATTCATTAACAAAGTTTAATCAAAAACGTTGGAGCCATTTTTTTAAAAAGTTTGAAAATGTCCCAGCGGCTTAATGTAAAGTACGCCCCAGAATTAAAATATCGGTTCCAAATTTAAGGGGGAATATCAATTGTAGAGAAAATCGGCTGAACGGTTTTGCCCGCTTGCATTGATTCCAAGCAGACGTCAGACGTTTTGCCATCAATCGATTTTTCGGTATCAAGGACCCACGAAACATGGGTTCTAGCTACACCACGTGTTAGAAGATTTTTCTCAATTTAGCGGCATCTGGTTATGCACTCTTTCCCGTTACTATGGCACCTTAATAAAGTAAGCGATGGCGAGAAAGTAATAATTGAGTTACAGAAGAAGTATCGCTGTTTTTGAAACAGTTTGTTCCATTACAATTTACAATTTATATATATTTCCAAAATATTTTATGAGAAAATTTATATTCTCTATCAACTAACTATGTTTCAAACAGGAAAAATTTCGTTCTACATTTGCACTTGTCTGTGTGCAACGCCTCACGCTGACGTTCCAAGAAATTCGATGAATTTGAAACGCAATTCTCTTGGCACTGAGCTTCGCGCCCGGACACGAGGTCAAATGTGACTCGCGTATTCAGTTCTGAATTGGTAAGTTCAGCGAAGAGTGACAAAACGAACATAGGATTCGATTGGAAAAACAGACCGAGAACATAACGTTGACTGAGTGGCCACAATCTACGACCGCGGACCTAGTTCGTGGTAACAGGCATCAGGAATGGTATAGACGCACAGTTGAAAGGGCAACATAGTTCAGAATTGATACGTTTTAACGGCACTCCTGGTTTTACAGACCACCCGAATGATTGATGGATTTTTTTCGTGTTTCCGGGCGCGTCAACTGCTTTAGTCATTAGTCCCGTTAGTGTAGTGCATGTTCTTATGTCGGGCGATGGCGGTGATATTCCCCCGCTGGATGGCGAGATCCGGCGTCGACCTACCGTCGGCTAGTGGGGTTTCCCCTAACCAGGACTCTCCCACCAGAGGGGCACCGCCCCAGCCGGGACAAGCTCTAAGCTCCCGACCGGTCTCCCGGAATATGTGGTAGTGTCGAGAATGTTAGTGTAAGTGTGTGTGTAAGGAGAGGATAGGACAAGGAAGTGGAAGGAAAGATCGCGCGTGGTCCGTGGCCCGTTTGGTAGGGTACTGCTCCGGCATTCGCCTGGTGTTGATCGGAGAAACCATGGAAAGCACCACGTCAGAGCAGCCGGCCGCTAAAATTCTCCTCAGACGGCTGAATTCGACCTAGCTGAAAGCCCAATGTCGAAAATCCTGCCTGCGTCAAGATTCGAACCGAGAACCTCCTGGTCAGAAGCACTGCAGCGACATCAGTTGATGCACTGAGCTACCGCTCCCGATCCGCCTGCATGCTCTACGACTTTCAGAAAACATTTTTTACTTGAAATGACAAAAATTGAACAAATTGATAATATGAAAAATCACTTAGTGCCATAAAACAATGATTTTACCAAATTCATTCCATTAAAATCCCCAAATATGTCGTTTTCGAGCGCATTACCTAAAGCGGTAAAGCATCATTAGTAATCCTCAAAACGTTTTAATGTGTGCAAAATAGAACAAGTACCAAAATAACGTCCGTTTCATGATTCAAATTTCTGTCAGAGTTTTGTGTAATTTCCGATTCGCAAAGAAAGATGCGGTTATACAGGAGTCGGACTTACTCAGTAGTCGGCCACTACCCACAGTTGCAGGAGCTAGTGGCGTCTGCTGCAGCAAAATTCACTGAAAAACCACTCGCAGTGGCGCCCCGATGTATCAACAGACATTTGCTCAGAACAACAGATTATGTACGTCCGTTACTCTTGACATAAATATTTTAACCAAAGACATATGAAATGCTGTGCCGTTATGCGCGACTGCACAATAGTTCTTTAAATAAATGAAATAGAAGAGATCTATGTGTTAAATTTGTTTGTTACGATGAATTTTACCTCGTCAGCTTTGTCATCCATCGTTTGTCTAGCTAAATGCCGTGACGTCAGAAATAGTGCCCGTTCGTCACTGCAGTAGTCAGAGCAAAACCATTGCTTCAGCAATGGAATTTTGAATTTCAATTTTTTAAATCTTGGGACAAAATAATCAAATCATTCTTCACGCACATCGGAAAATCTCCTTGTAAGAATATCGTAATCAGAAAATATCATGGTGGAGTTTAATTTGTTGTTACCCTGTCTAAAGAGTCTCTTACTATAATTATTATTATTATTATTGTGTGTGTGTGTGTGTGTGTGTGTGTAACAATACTACTAATAATAATAATTCGATTTCTGCGGAAATTCAGGTTCGTAGACATCTTAAGATGAACGAGAAAAATACATCAATTTATTTGCTGTAAGACAGGAAGCATAAAGAATTACTATCGAAAAGAATTCTGTTGTCTGGAGATTCTGCAACCTTGTGCGTGATGAATAGACATGTTAATGGCGCACTCTCGTTGAAAAGGCGAGAACTGAATCATTGAGTTCTCAAAAACGCCGCTTGAGATCGGGAGCTGTATTGACTCCGGCGTTGTAGGAACCACACCCACAGCATCCACCCACCTGTGGAACAGGAGAATTCAGCGGTGGCGTAACAAGAGTTGGTTCCCGTAGGAGAGCTCTAGGAATCGGGTGCTCCTAACAATATAAAAGGAAAATATACGAAGGGAAAAGGACGAGTATAGTAATAGTTTTTCTCTACGACTATAGCAGAATGTATTCATTTCTCCATGTTATCGGATGCAGTAATCATACCAATTCCACAAGCAGTGCGAGAATATTATTCTAATACACCTGTCGACCAATCGCATTCATCCTAGTTCATTACACAACGACTTAGGGTTCTCGCAGTCGCCTACAGAGGCGCTGCGTGCTCTTCCGCAACTATCGTAAGACAGGTGAACCACGAAACAGTATGCGAGTTCACATAATAAAACTTCAATATCAAAGTCGTAGAGAAAGTATAGTCTTCTACTTGCGTAGAATGGCTATTATTCATTCGTGGAAATTCCGACACTCGCTCCTACGTCGCTTGCGTCGGAAACATCCACTCGTGAATAATAGCCATCATTCTACGCTTGTTGCAGAATATACTATTCTAGCACACGTTTGATATCTTTATGCTTGTTACGAATACTTTTATTATGGGGTCAGATTTTTCTACCGTGAGTGCTTACGCGACATTACCCGCTGGCGTTATTGGTGGTCAATACTATACAGATTGACCCAAAGTTGTTAGTTGGATATGATGAGAATGGTCATAATGCGTAGTCACTTTTCAGATAAAACATCATGGACCATGAGAATGAAAATCTAAGATGGGATTGAGACCAACACCTTCATTGTATAGTATGAAATCTGGGAAATATGTTCCTATCACGTATCTGTCGATGAGATATTGATACTATTAGTAGTTTTACTTCAGTACTCGTAAGATGTTCCCAATTTCTGAAGAATATATTTTACCGGGAGGTCCCTGGTTCGAGTGCCGACGGTGGCAGGGTTTTAGATACTAGCTAGATAACTAGGTTTAATTCAAATGCTGTCTGGAGGAGAATTCTAGCGGCCGGTTGCTCTGATCGATAGTTTTCCGCGGTTTCTCCGATCAACATCAGGCGAATGCCGGAGCAGTACTCTAACAAACGGGTCACGGCGCGCGCAATCTTTCCTTCCTGTTTTTCTTGTTCTCTCCTCAGCCATCCCTCACACAATTACACTGGCATGCACTCTCTATATACATACCGGAGACTGGTCAGGGCTTGGAAGGCTTGTCAGCTGGAAACGCCGGTGGTGGGAGAATACCTGGTTAAGAAATTCCGTTAGCAGACGGTAGCTCAACCAGATCTCACCATCCAGCGAGGGAGTTCACCGCCACATTCCGAGAAAACATATGCACTACACTTACGGGACTTATAACCTTAATAGGTGACGCGCTCCGAATCACTAATCGATGAATGTAAATCGATGATTAAAATGATCACTAATCGAATGTGAATCGATGATTAAAAAATGTATTCAATTCATCATGCTTTCTCACGAGGATTTTTCTTTCGGTTTGTAACTGTGATATTTGTCCTTCTGTGTTTCGTTCACATACGTTATCTCTTCCTTATTTCCTAACCATTTTTTTCTGCTCCAGTAAATATTTTTGTCGCCTGCCTCTAGGTATTTTTACCTCGCAATATTTCCAACTCCTAAATCTCCTCCTCAGGCACTCATTTTTTTTACAATCTCTTCCTGAAATTTTCGTTATTGCTGTGCTATTATCCGACTTTTCCTTGAGATGTTGTCTTTCTTCTTATTCGTTTTTGTAATAAGAGAAAAATAATTGATATTATGTTGCTGCTGATTCCGAGGATTAAAATTGGTTACCATTCAAGAAACTCATGCTGTAATTCAATTTTTGTAATGTTTCTCCGGAATGGATCTTTAATTAAACCTTCATTTAATTTAAAATAGTCTTGAGAATAACAACGGCTTTGCTATTGTCTAATTTTACCAACTAGATCCTTCTACTGCACTCGTTCTCTTTCTTAAATTATTAATGGTTAATGAAATTGCGTAAGTTAATTAGATTGTTCAAGAACTATCGATTTTGCAGAAGAAAAGGATGTAAAAATGTGAGTGAAGTTTAGATTACGGGTTCTTTAAAAATTAGTTTCGAATTTCTCAAGCGTAAATTGAAGCAACGTACAATCAAACTATTTTTATTCAACATGAGATCTGGCATTTCTGAGAAACTTTGCAACTATTGATTCTAATTTAATTATCTGGATTGACTATCAGTATTATTATCACCTTCATAATCAATAATTTTAAAGTTTTAGTTCTTGTTTCTGTTCTTTTTCTTATCTCCAATTATTGTCGTCGAGTTTGCATACAGTTAACTCCTGTCTTCATTATTTTCTCTTTCTTATCACATAATCTATCCATTTGCTGTGGATAGTCAGTGGATTATTTTTAATCTAATAATGTAATAATTTGGTTGTCGACGACATGCAATAAATTGTTGGATACTATACACAGTTCTCTGAGTTTTGAGGAGTCTCACTATTTTATCATTAATTTTCCAAAGCCTGTACGTACACATCCTCTGAAATGTTTTCCTCTGTCCTCTACACTTCTCATATTCCTTCAGATATTTGTTAAACGTCTGCATCCAGTAACTGTGTTTTATGTTGAGATTATTTAGTTGTTAAATGTCGGAAAATTTCTAATGTTTTACACAGAAATGGTGATGATAATATCAGACCAAAATTTATTTCATTCCAATTTTTGTATATTTGCGGTTTTGAAAGCGCCCGTCAAGGCTATTCTGTGAAAAAAATAAAACAATTATGAGTTTACAAGTTAATACTTCTCTATAGTTTATCCTTCACGCTTTAATAACCAAATTTATTCATCATTAGGTGAAGTAACACATTTTATTAAGTGCTGAGAAGTCAAAACATGTCTATAATCCTTTCGCAACCCATCAATTCCACATCGAGTGTTAGGCTTAACGACCAGATTTCATGATTGATTCGCTCTCAAATTTTGAAATGAATTCCCAAACATCTTAGTACATTATCTCTAGACTTCACAATTTGTACCAAAACTTTCGATTTGTATACGTACCTTTGGTACAAATTATTTATATTAAATATTATATTTAAATCTTTAACGTGTAAAAGGGAACGAAGAATATTGCGTTAAAATCCTCGCACAGTAACCACAAAATGTCAATAGGAAAAACATCAAATCCTCATCCTGCAAAGGAACTCGTCTGTAGAAATGTGAAGACTACTTCGCACTTCGCTTATTAGGTCTCTTCTTGTGGCGGAACTGACTGCGTTTTCCGGCTCTTGGATCCAGAGTAGAGGTATTTCACCGAACGATAAATACCGCATTTTGCAGCAGTAGCACGCAAAACAGTGACCTTAAAACCTGTACGTAAATATTGACTTGAAAATATCACTTATTTAACAATAAAGACGTTTAATTGCCTAAACCACTACCAAAGATACACATGATATATAAACTTTCTAAACTGAAACGTCAGATAACAACGAATGACCTTCCCCAGAGTAAGCATTGCTGAGAATCTTGCCAGATCTTTTTATTGCATTGGCATTGCCGAGCATTGCCAGATCTTTTTATTTGTTTTGAAGTTATGTTATAAAAATAGTATAAAAATTGCAAGAGTAAACGTTTAGTTTCATTATGGGAGAGGAGAAAGAGTGAAATGAGTTATCGACGATAAAACTTTTTAGTTTTTAACAGCTGCAAGGGGCAGGTCTAAAATAATATAATCTTCAAATGCTAACGTGATTTGGCCGTTCATAAATAGTGGTATAAGAATGAATTTCATTCTGAGTAACAGGAAAATGAATTTGAATAAATTATTTTCACGTTTGTCTTTTCAAAATATTACGTTTATTCAGAGGAATACAGTTCATTAAATATCTATTTTCATTTTATTTATGCATGATTATTTTCATTATGTGTTGCGTGAAATTATTTCCTGGAAGCCAGAGAAGTATGGGCAATTACAATACGTGTTAAATAAGCCGAGTTTAGCCGGAGCCAGCAGTTCAGCTGTGCAGTGACTGAACGGGAGGTCTCGGATTCGAATTGGGAAGGTGGTGAACTTTCGATACTACCTGTATAGATAGATCGAAATCAACTACTGTTTGGAGAGTTCCAACGCTAGTTTTCCTCTGATCGGTACTTTGCTCTGATCCGGAATAGGCTGCTCTGATCGGTATTTTTTCTTGGTGTCTCAGATCAATACAGGCGAACGCTGGAGCAGAGCCCGTGACAAACGGACTCCATGCAATATGTTCATCTTCCTTGTCTTATCATCTCCCTTTACTCACACACACTTACTCTTACATGTCCGGAGCTTAGATCATGTCCCGGGCGGGGCGGTGCCCCTGTGGGAAATCACTCGTACACCGAGGTGTAGGTTCGCGTCTGGTCTCACGGTCTGCTCTGATCGGGGGAGGAAACTTTCTGACTCAGGGCGTCATCTGATGTCACTGCAGTGCCCCTGATTGAGAGGTTTTAGGGGTCGAGTTGCGAAGGTATCAGGATTTATGACACCAATTACAAAACTACGTCGAGTTTAGCCGCTGTCTGGAGGAGAATTTTGGCTGCCGGCTGCTCTGATCGGCAGTTTTCCGTGGTTTCTCCGATCTACACCAGGCGAATGCCGGAGCAGTACCCTAACAAACGGGCCACGGACGCGCGCGATCTGTCCTTCCTCTTTCTTGTCCTATCACAACACACTAACTATGCAGCTACAACAGCCATATATCTCGGTTGTGTGCAGACTTGTCCTGACTGGGACGGTGCCCCGTGATGGAGAGTCCTGGTTAGAATTCTACTAGCCGACGGAGGTCGGCGCCGATTCGCCATCTGCGGGAAAGATCACCGCGCATATCCCGAGAAAAAACAGGCACTACACTAACAGGACTAATGACCAAAGCAGTTGTGCCCGGAAACACGAAAATATCAAATCAAATCAAACCTAGCTATGTGGCTAGAGGCGAGAACCCTGCGATCATCGGCACTCGAATCTTATGACCTCCCTGTCAGTCATATTCCAGTGACATCATTTGATGCCCAGAGTCACCTCAAACGGTCACGTGACGAAGGAGCAGATGCAATCAGGACGATGCCGGTGACTGACCCAGCACGTGCAGAAGCAGCGAGGACCCAACAGACTCGGCGCGGGTGGGGGCGCGGGGGGGGGGCGAGTCGGGGAGACCAAAGGTGACAGAGGCTGTGTCGGGTGTGGCAACGCAGGCGGGGGTAGGCAATTAGTTCGCGCTCGCTAATTGAATTTGCTTGAGCGTCGCCGCGCGCCCGACCGTGGACTCATCCCGCCCCGCCCCCCACCACGCCACTCCCCGCCCCGCCCACCACGCCGCATCGCGAGACCGCCGCGTGGGGGCTGTGTGCTCTGCCAGCCGCGAGGCGTCTGCCCGCAGCCGCTTCACACGACGCGGCACAAACAGAGCTCGCGCTTCAATGCACCCACCACACGCCGGCTGCCTACAATGCTCTTTGAATAGGCCGGTGTACGTTAAAAATAATAGTGGAGTTACAACAGCACATACTTTCTCGTTTTATTTCTAAATTTTTAATTTTCAAAATTTTAGAGAATTCAATAAAAATTAAATCCACGCTTTTATTTTAAGCGTTCTTTCTTCTCACCGAGGAAAACATTGATAAGAAAACAGTTGAAATGTTTTTTGAAAACGTAATTTTTTGAAAATTTCTCTATTTTGTTCCAATTTAGTGAAAATTACTCGTATTTTCGAAGAATTGAACATGCACTTAAAGATCCGTTTATAATGAACAGGTGGAAAATGGGAAAAAATAATAATCAACATTACAGTTGTAGGAAGGCGAAAAAAATAGAAATTTTACAATTTTAAAAATATCTGGGATTTCACCGACGCGTCTATGTGCTCTGCCAATTGTGAGGCGTCTGCCCGCAGCCGCTTCACACGACGCGGCACAAACAGAGCTCGCGCTTCAATGCACCCACCACACGCCGGGTGCCTACAATGCTCTTTGAATAGCCCGGTGTACGTTAACAAAATGATGGAGTTACAACAGCACATACTTTCTCGTTTTATTTCTAAATTTTTAATTTTCAAAATTTTAGAGAATTCAATAAAATGAAATCAGTATTATTTTAAGCGTTCTTTCTTCTCCCGAAAAAAAAATTGAAAAGAAAACAGTTGAAATGTTTTTTGAAAACGTAATTTTTTGAAATTTTCTCTATTTTGTTCCAATTTATGTGAAAATTACTCGTATTTTCGAAGAATTGAACATGCACTTAAAGATCCGTTTATAATGAACAGGTGGAAAATGGGAAAAAATAATAATCAACATTACAGTTGTAGGAAGGCGAAAAAATAGAAATTTTACAATTTTCAAAATATCTGGGATTTCATTGAAGCGTCTGTGTGCTCTGCCAGTTGCGAGGCGACTACCTGCAGGTGCTTCTCACGACGCGGCACAAACAGAGCTCGCGCTTCAGTGCACCGACAATACACCGAAGTGCCTGCAATGCATTCGAATCGGCCGCTGTACGTAAAAAAAAATAGTGGAGCTACAACAGCACATACTTTCTCGTTTTATTTCTAAATTTGCAGTTTTCGAAAAATTCAGAGACTTTAACAAAAATGAGACCCGCGCCATTATTTTAAACTTCCCTTCTTCCCTCTGTGGAAAAAAAATGAAGAAAAAATTTGAAGCTGTTTTTGAGGAAATGTTTTTAATTGCCTATTCTTTTAGGCTATCCACTGAACGGTTTAGGCGCTAGCGTTAACCCCAGATGACAGACTGACGATTCATGGATTCTCGCTACTCCACATGTTAAAGTAATGTTTTTTTTTCCATATTTAGCAATAGGATTGAACCCCTTTTTCGTTACCAGAACCCGGCAATAAGAGTTTTTTAGACGAAAATTTGCAGTTTTCCGGCACCCAATTACGTAACTTTCTTTTATGATGGAATACCTTCGCAAGGGCGAGAAAGTAAAAAAAAAAAAAAAACTAGTAGTACTACAATGGCACATACTTTCTCCCATTATTTGTGTAGACGTTTTTCCCGATGTGAGTGGCTAAGTCTTCTGAAAAATTATTGTCGTAAGCCACGAGAATGTTATCGCAAATCTCGCATACCAGTTGGGGAGAGCGAACAGTTTGTTGTCCGTTAGGACATTTAGTGTGTTCTTCTCAAACTATTACAATTTCTACTTCGCAAATATAAATTCATTAAATTAGAGAGAGACTCCTTAAGATTGTGGGGAAAACGTTTAAAAATAGAGATAAATGAATTATCTAAGGGTTTTTAACAGCACATACTACCTCACATTATTTACAAATTTCCAATTTTCGAAAATTCAAGGAATTAAACGAAAATTAGACCTGCAGCATATTTAAGCTTTTAAGCGTTTTGAGGAGAAAATAATCCAAACATTTGTAACCTTTTTGAGAAAATTTTGAAAACGTGGTTGTCTTCTTGTAAGGTTGCTCAAAAATCAAATTATCTTCTAAAACTATCGTTCTCATTCTCTTCTCATATGTATAAGAAGAAGAGGAAGTAATTTACGTCATGTAGGTAGAAGATTTATTTACTTTTCCGTTAACGGGGCCTCACAATACGTTTTTATACCGAAAATTCGCCATTTATAACAAAACTTTCTCTATACTACGTAAGCAGTGTGTGATAATGTAATAAGAACCAATTCTACGCTAAGGAAATATGACTATTTTGTTTCGTTTATAAAAAACGTATAATATGGCATCAAGTTACCGCTTCACTATATAAACTACACTATGGAGCTTACAGCACTTGGGAAACGCTGCAATGAACTTGCTTTTGAGTCTATCCACAAGTGGTAACTCCAATGCTATGTTACAGCTAGAGCAAAAACATTATTCCACAAAAAACAGATAGTGTAATCTCGTGACTGCTATCGCGTACTAACCCAGTCACGTGACTCACGATATATGCAATTTGTTCCTTTGTATGGAGGTGGAGTGCGCTGCTAATTGCATATTTCCACAACGCAACATATCGGTGGTATTAATTAGTATGTACAATTATTTGATTAATAATATAATTATGAATACAGATTCGTGGCTGGTCGGAAGCATTGTTAGATATTAAAATTAGCCGAAACAGTTGGGAGCCACATTCATTTGGAACGAACCGTGGTGCAAAAGATTTTTTCTTCTCCCATAGTATAATTATGTCATTCCATGCCTGCAAGCCGTTCCATAATAATACTGATTACGATTTCATTCAGATTATACAGATTTCATTATGATACTAGTCCTTGACCAATCACGGAGAAGTTTTAAAAACCAAGTATTTACAATAAATCAATAAGAATCGTTCTAGCAAATGTTTCATTCGATTGACATTAAAATTGTATTTAAATTATATTGATTTAAGTTTAAAAAAATTGGATCGAATTTAATTTTTATTTGATTAATGCAAGTTTTTACTTAATTTTAGTATATTAATGTTTATGTTGCTGTCGTGTGGTTACCCTTAAAAACCAGCCAATTCTTTAGTTTGAAATGTCTAGTGAATCAGAGGTTGAGTTGGCACCTCCAAAAATAAGAGAACAACCGAAAAGGGTAACAACGGAATTATTGCTGACACTTTTGTGCTCTCTCGCAGGCGGGCTGGTAAACCAAAGGCACCTGCGGCAGGTAAGGGTAGCTGTCCGCTGGGTGGCCTTGCCTGAATACTGAACGTTAAATAGCTTCAGTAGTTGCAAAAAAATAAGGACAAAAATCATTTTTATTTTTTATTTAATAGGTAATTATTACAGCCAAATTAGAAAACTTGATGCAATGTGGCGAGGCCGAAGGCCTTTAAGCCATTACAATACCTACATTCTACCGCGTTCTAACCTTTCGCCTTCTGGTATTCACCCCAAATGGTCTCTCCATCGCATCAAAGCCGCGGAAACGAGACCATAAGGTACGGCTGAGGAAAAATCCCCTGAAGGGGGAAAACCTGCCGTCAGAAGCCGAGTACATGCTACTCTATCCGGTTTTAAACTATTTATTTATTTGGCGCGGGCGTCAGGCATTCTCCTTCCAGTGTTTGGCCTCGACCGCACCTGAAAACAAACAGCACCACAGAAAATCGTCCGCACCAACGCCTCTGCCCTATCTTTTCCGATTCCACTTCCCTTCGACCCCTAATGTGTTTTATTTTAACCGTTTCCTTTTGTTTTATTTTTATTAATTTAATTTTAATTTATTTAACTTATTTTGATTAATTTAATTTGAATTTATTTAACTTATTTTAATTAATTTAATTTTAATTTATATAACTTATTTTAATTAATTTAATTTTTTTTTTTTTTTTTTACAATTTATCTTTTTTTTTAATTTTAATTTATTTTTATTATTATTTATCTACTTATACTAACCAATGCTGTTTTCCCACTCCTTAATTTCAGTTTCATCCACCTTACACGTAACTATTTTAAATACGAAGAACTATAAGAAAACGCATCTAGCTTTCGGCACCCGTTACTACAAAAACAAATCCTGTTCATATCTACTTTGTTTATTCTGCAGGTATGCGTTTTTTCATAATTTTAATTTTTACTGCAAACACAATTTTTAAAATGCAAATATTAGTAGGAGCTTACATAGAAAATACGGATAATATATAAGAGATTTGTTCTCTCAGCGCAGTAGCAATTTTTTTTCTGACATGGAAATTGCAAAAACGTAATCAGCATCTCCGAATCAACTCACGTAACATGAACAATAACAACTACACGAAATAATATCTATCAGGTAGTGTTTCAACACAGATTGCAAACCCTTCACATCCATTCCATTTTATGTCTCTGATTAACCCAATTCTGACTTCGTGCCTCCGAACGTAAACTTAACTCCAATTTTCAGCTACGAGTTGCTTCTTTCGTCTAGGACTCATCGATGTAGACTTATTTTACAATACGTTGTGGAGATATAATCGCATTTTCCACTAAACACATGCAGACATTAGTTTATTCATTGATGAATAAATTGCAGAAGCAGTTGACGCGCCCCCTCAACAATAAAGCACATCCAAACCCTACAAAATAAAGTCCTTCGCACTGCCTTAAATGCCCCATGGTACATATCTAATGACCAAATTCACAATAATTTGAAATTCCCTACAGTCGCCCAGCACATCGCCCGCCTCTCCGTAAGATTCTACAACAAGCTTCATAACCTTCCCTTCTAACCGATTTTCTCACTAGGAGAAAACATTCACCCTCATCTAAACCGCATCCCGTCCAGATTCCCCAAAGATAAATTCCGCCCTCCGTAACTCCTACGCTTCTTCCATATCATAAGCGACGTTATCTCACCCATTCCACAAACCACCGCAATAATTTCCAAGCACCCCAACCTGATTTCTTGTAGAGGAGCCCAGTGGGGTCATCACCCTCTTATTTTTTTGTCTGTGTATTATTGTATATATTGTATAAGCAAACAATTCTGTAAAGTGGCTATGTACACTGTATCAGAAAATATCTGAATAAAAAAAATAAATAAAAAGCAATTGACACGACTGCTATCCGCGGTCGTGTCAACTGCTAAGGTTGTTAATCCCGTAAGTGTAGTGTATATTTTTATCGCGGATGATAGCCATTGTTATGTTCAGAATAATTGCACGCTTTACATACACAAACATTTATTGTAATTAACTGCCGAAAGTACAAAGGTTACAATTCCAAAGTCCAAAGAGCGTACCGAGTCACAAACCAAAATCAAGAAACCAAAAGTCCGGGAGATGTACCAAGAACAAGCTATGTCGAAACCAGAAATCACACTGTACAATCTCCTCGCAGAATTCAACTGGGCGCACGGTCACTAACGCTCTCCACTCAACTCAATTGCCAATCACTGTCGTACTTCTCGGCTGGCGGCGCTCGCTCTTTAAAAATGTTTCACAGCCGCGATAGCCATAATATTTCCTGAGTCATGTGCGGCGTCAATTTACCCGACGGCTAGCAGGGTTATCGCCAACCAGGTATCTTCCGCCAACTGGGCACCGCCCCAGCCGGGCCAAGCTCCCGACCGGTCTCCCGGTATATGTGGTAGTGTAGTGCGTGTTAGTGTGTGTGTGCGTGTGTGTGTGTGTAAGGGGTGAGGATAGGACAAGGAAGAGGTAGGAAAGATCGCGTGTGATCCGTGGCTTGTCTGTTAGAGTACGGCATTCTCGTGGTGTTCATCGGAGGAACCACGGAAAATTATCGATCATAACCTATCTAGCACGAGTATCTATTGATCAAGCAGAAGATATCTAGCACTGGCTAGATACTCAAACCCTAGGACCGCAGAGGCACTGCAGTGACCTCAATTACTAACCTGAGTCATCTAAGTAGGTAACATCATTTTGTTCACTGTTCCTTCGACTTCCTCTACTTCTAGCTTGAAATGAGTTCGCACATTTTAGAATATGGTCCATAGACTGAGCGCGATCAGTCTTTCTTTATCATAATTTCAATCTGCAAGCTTAGGGAGGAACGATAGGTTGACCACCCACAATCGAATAGCCCAAATGAACGTAAAATTTCCATCTGGTGTTGGAGGTAAGCCAAGACAAAACTGTAAGTACCGTTGAATACTTTTGAGCCATAAAAAGTTATAGCTGAGCTCTGGCGATTGTATCACACAATAGGAAGAGCTGTAGAAAAGTTTCAACAAAAAGTACTAGATATGAACTCAATTCAAAAACGAAAATCCCCCACATTGTTCCTGTGGTACAGTACATATTCACCAAAACTGATGAAATGAGAGACATTTCCAAAATCTGGTGCATTACGATCACTAATAAATGTGAACGCAGAGTCAAACATGTGCAACAAATTGAAATTAAAAATGTTTATATTTACCAAAATCGGTCCAGAAAAGTTGTAGTGGACTATTTCCTGCTATCCTCCTGAACTTAAAAGCTTTTGCATCAGATATGATTATAATTACTATGCGTTTTTGTGTTGAAAAGAGATGTATGTGTGCGATGGTTGCTGGACCGATCTTTGCATTTAAAACTACGCAATATTGGAACTTCATCAACCGTCTTTGCTTTGATGGGGTATCCTTTCATCATGTATAACCTCACACTCGCAGGATTGTTCGTGCTAATAACAAAACGTTGTAAAACCGAACAAGACGATCTTCAATTATTTTTTTGTTTGTTTTTTTATTACATTTATTTATAGTCGCATCATCTGCGAGGTTATTAGCGACTATTCAGTAAGTTACAATAAGGGTTTTTTTATAGCATGGTTACATACTTCTTTACATTTTTTACATTTTTGATCAGTGAATTACATTACAGTTTATATTATATTAACAGTTTATATTGTATTATGTTATATTACATTACAGTTTATATTTTTATTAATATTTCACATGTTATGGTAATACACACAATACATACTCTAAAAAAATAGTATTACAGTTCGTGAGAGACATTAATTGATTTACAAAATTTTATAATTTTTTCTTGTTGGGTGCTTGAATGAAGTAAAGCATCAACGTTAAAGTTCTGTAAGATTGATTGGCGGGATTGGCTTCAATTATTGTTCGTATTGGAAACAAAATAAAGAAACGACGGCAGATAAGCTTCATTTTACTAATTATAGTACACCATTAAAATTTAGTACTTTTTCTGCTCGACCAGGTAATGAATGGTCGCGATAAACCGTCGGGGGCCACTGTCATTCATATAAAGCAAAAATCACGAAATTTATTTGAGTGGATGGCTGAAATGGTTTTCAAAACAAAATCCCTTATTGTTTAAAGTATATAGATCATTCCATAGTATTTGTTTAAAAGTATTTTAATTCACTCATAACAAATTCCAGTTTACATAAATCCTTCCATTTTTTCGCTCCTCCACTTCTATCACTAACGTCGTTACTCTCAGCGATTGCTGCTTTGATTTGATTGATTGATTAGTGTTTTCGAGTGCGTCAACTAAAGTCATTAGTACCGTAAGTGTAATGCATGATTTTATCGCAAGAGGTGGCGGTGATCTTTCCATGCTGGATGGCGAGATCCGGCACTGCCTTACATGTCGGCTAGTGGAGATTTTCCCCAACCAGGTATCTTTCACAACCACAGTCTAAGCTTTCGACATGTGTCGCAGCTTACTACACGTGAGGGTGGGGTGAGGAAAGAATAAGGAAAATAAGGAATGAGGAAAGAAAGATCTAGAGCGGTCCGTAAACTGTTTGTTAGGGTATTACTCCGGCATTCACATAGTGTTGATCGGAGAAACCACGGGAAACTACCGATCAGAGCAGCCGGCTGCTACAATTCTTCTCCAGACAGCGGTTGAATTCGACCCAGTCGAAAATCCTACCACCGACAGAGCACTAGCACCTCCTGGTCAAAGGTACTGAAGTGACAACCACGAATGCCCTTAGCCACCTTTGTCGATACGACCGCTTGCACCTCCGCATCTGTCTCACTCCGTTCCACCTACCTCCCCTCCCACTTTCCCGTCTCCCCCCTCCTACGCCCTGCACGGAGCGGCTGCCGGTGCATCAATTACGGAGGTGAATGAGGTCGCGGTGTCTTGTCGCTCGTCGCACTTGGCGCGTCGCACGCGGGCTTAGGCTCCCCTCCCCTGCTGCCTGGCGCGCCACCTTCGCACCTGCTCCGACGCCCGCCTCTCCCCTCCCCTCCTCTCCCCTCCGCATACAGCCGTCGCCCCGCCGCGTCACCCTGGAACATGCCGTCGCCCTGGTCCCCGCCGCAACACAGAATCAAATTAGTTGATTTGTAGGGTTGAATTGATAGTGAGTACGCACTACTTTTATTTCAGAAACGGGAGGAGTAATAAATTTAATTTTTGAGTAATAAATTAGTAATAAATTAGTACTAAATATTACATTTGTTTTGATGTGATTGTGCCAGCTTGACATGGCCTACAAATCAACTAGTTTTTCACCAATATAGTTAGAAACAAAGGCGTCAATCCGTAAACCGAATTGTAAGACCGAAGTAAAAAAACCGAAACCGTTATTTTTACGTTTTTGCTTACAGCTTACTTAAGAAAGAGTCATAAAGCTCTGGCAAGAAAACAGCGATTTTTTCCAGAGGAAACTAAAACAATGACTTCATCATGTGCACTGCAAACTGTTCGCACCGCCTTGTAATCTCCACTATGTTTTAGACAAATGAATTCGGAAATGTTACAATTTTCAGACCTTTTTACTGTATCTCTAAAATATACAATATTCTATTTTGTTTTTATGGAAAATTTCTTGCAGAAAAGAGACTTCATTCTTTTTAATTCTTCAAAACTGTGCTCAATAATCTGAACAAAACTTATTTATCTTCAGTGATAATACTTCAAACCAATAAAGTTTTTAAAAATGATTAAAAATTGTATTATGAAATATACCAAAAAAAAAATTTTTTAAAACCAATTTTGGAAAGCCTTGGCAATGGAATTTTGATTATTAGAAAAATATCAGCTTGAAACGAATTAAATCTACACTATTTTATTAATGTAGTAACAGTAATAACGTTTGTAAATTTGCAAAATCAGAAACAGCCATAATACTGAAATTGTATTTTATAAGATGTAGACAAAAAATGCATACCACAATACTCTGACCAACTGAATTTCAGCACTGACGTCATTACTCCAACATAGCATCAACATAACTCACATCATTTACCGGCTACCCGACATTCTTAGAGTTTCCGCGCGGTAGTTACGTTATCTGGCAACGCTGCCGGGGGGAGCGAGGCACGTCGTGCATGTGTGTGGGTGAATGGATGCGATGGAATGCAAAGTCGATACGGAGGTGCTCGGCGGTTTTGGTGCGGGGGGGGGGCGGGGGTGATAACGGCGGAAGGGGAGATGCATGCAGACAGGCGCCCGTGCTGGGAGATTTAGGATGAGGGCGCGGTGAGCTCTCGTAGTAAAGGGAATCTCACGAGACGGCGCTGAAGCCGGATAGCGCAACACACACAACGTCACCTATTGCATTAGCTATATCTGATAATTAACTTATTTTTCATGAATTTAATCAATATTTATCTAACAGCTCGTACTTTCTCGTTCGTAATTTCATGCACAATTACACGAAATGTACTCAAATTTACGAAAAATTGTTAATGGCATTATTTCAAAATCTATCTTTAAGAAACAGATTTCATTAAGGAAAAATCTTTATCTTTAATATTTTAGTTGTAGTAACACGCCAGAAATTTTTTGAATTCTTACAATTTTCGATGTTTCAGGGTTTTCAACGAACATAGATCTGCACCATTATCTTAGACGTCACTCAGAATATTCAACAACAGCATTTAGTAAAACATTTGCAGTTTTTTCACGTAACATTGCATAACCTTCTCTCTACTCCGTAGCGAGAAAGTAAAAAACAGTAAACGTGCAACTCGCCTTTCAGAGAGCCGATCGTAACTCATTGCTGCCCCTCCCTACGTTTTGCGTCCTGCTACCTCGACAAGGCCACGACAAGTATAGGAGGCAATGCTGGGCCGCTCCCTTCAGCAGTCCTGGACTTATAAACTGTTCTCGTATTCGCCTGGAATTAACGGAAGGAAACCACAGAAACAAGAGATCGGAGAAGCATTTATTTTCCTCCAAGCATTGGCATTGTCCACCATTCTTCTTCTTTACGACACAACCGGGTCTCGAACCAAGAGCCTCCCAGCTGTGGACACAACTACATACGCCATCGCAGTATTGTTTTTCATTGTAAAAATTTTCCTTGCAGAACAGTATAAAACGTTATACATGTTTATCAGCGCAAGAGCTATTTTAGTAAGGATCAAGTGTCATTGCTTTCTTTAAAATGTTAAAACTAGTGGATCTGTCATTTACCTTCTCTCATTATTTATATGCGTTCTATTTATAGCTCTTTGAGTTCTACGAAAATGAAATTTGTATTGTTTTCGTACCATCTTATTTGACAATCGCAAATTGAGATTTCTTTACGAACAAACAATATATTTTCATTATAAAGACACATCATCATTGATGCGATTCAAATTTGGTACTCGATGTATGGCTAAGATCTTTGAATATTAGCGCCATACGTCACAATTTTTGAAGGATATAGAGTTTTAGTTAAGCAAAAAGAAAATTTATGCTAGTACTAGAAATAAGTATGTATATATGAAATACAGAACATTAAACATTTCATTTAATTCACTATTCGTTGTACGCATTATTAGCGTGTATTTACAAAATAATTAGTCATGACTATGCTTTCCCAAGATGAGCGATGTAGATTGAGCTCTGCTTCACAATTACGTGTTCATGCAAATTCTAGCGGTGTTCGCACTCCCGCTACACATGTATTTCGAATGAGACTACTAATAATTAAACACAACGCCCGTTAGGCCACGCTGTGTTCACCGACAAGGGTGAAGTTGGAGCAGGGGCCGCCGGGAGCTGTAGAATTAGGAATCAGCAAAAACCACATGAAAAATGAATACTAAAATGGGAGTAATCTGTTTGACTCCCAAATCGGTAATTGCCAAAGTGGTTTCAGGAAAACATCGTGTGTATGGTAAAAAAAAACGTATTCCTTCTTTTTCAATCCATCAATGCCTTTCAAGATTTTGAGTAAACATGAATTAATCCACTCGAATATTGAATATATTTTGTTACATGTACAGAAGTACAGTATTACATTCATTCGTAATATATTAAAATGTACTAATGCACTAATAAACATTAATGGAAACGTAAAACTGCAATAAATTAATTAAACATAATAATTACAAGGTAATTTCAAGAGTGATAGCACTGATATGTATTTGATAATATTATATACAAATGTAGTGCCTGATATAGAACAACTAGTTGTGGGTTCGCACCAAAGCTGGTGAGCTATATCAGCTAATATCGATAGTTTTAACAACTTTTTATAGAAAAATTCGTTGAATAAATGATACTACATTTACTTACTTTCTTTCAACAAAAATTGCGATTAAATAATAGGCATTAAAGCACAGTTTGTATGAAATTATATTGAGTGAAAAAGCAGTTTAAAAAGATGTAGATATTTAGTGCATCGTAACATAGTCGACTTCGTTTATAGTGAACTTCTGGGGATTAACATTCTTGTTTTACTATATCAGAGGTTTACTGTATCCCATGTCAAAATTAAGTTGTATTTCTCAATAACTATTTATTGTATTAAAATAAAGATAGAGCAAAATACATTAAGAGCACGAACTGAATTTTTTTATTATCTTTACTTCTACTTAAAAGACAAATTTTTTGCTTCGTACATTTTTCATTAGTAATTTATCTAGATCCTTCTTCAGAGTTGGTGCGCTCTCGATACATGGTTTTGCATTGTCTTCAGTATCTAAGTATCGTAATGCAGTCTTGACACCATTCATTGCTTCTTGCACTGTTAGAACACCATCATAGCCCTTTTACTAGCTTCTAATTTCCAGCACACCTTACTTCAGGAATTGTATTTCCTACATTCACTATAGCCGAGGTTTGGGTTCGTAATAACCGAATATTCTTATGCATATTTGCAATGTAAGTGAAACGGACTACTGATTTAAGTTCACTATAACCCAGGGTTTTCTGTATCAGAGTTCACTATAACCGGAGTGACTGTATGCAGTATCACTTATTGTGAAAAAGGTTATCTTTTGAGGTTTCAAGCAACTTGCGTTTTTCATAATTAAGCACATCGTTGTTCCATTACAGCCTATTCTGAATCTCATGAGAAGACCACTTCGCCAATTCTAACTGAATCTGTAGTGACGTTTGATCTTGCCGAGGGGTGCGGGCCCGTCATTGACGGAACAATTCGGTCGGAGCAACTGCTGGCTGGGAGAGAGCACGTGCGGAGGGGGACAAACTGCGTCCCAACTCTGCCAACTCTCCATCTCTCTCTCCCCTTTCATGCGCTGCCTTCGCCCAACCGCCCCTCCCTCACATCATCTGTGCACCGGAAGAGGTGGCTCAGGGCATCAGCTGATGTCACTGTAGTGCCTCGGACCGGGAGGTCCTCCGACTCGAGTCCCGGTGTTGGATTTTTGACATTAGCTCAGCTTAACGAAGACGAATTTAGCCGTTGTCTGGAGGAGTTTTCTAGGGACTGGCTGCTCTGATCGGTAGTTTTCCATGGTTTCTCCGATCAACACCAGAAGAATCCCGGAGCAGTGCTGTAACAAATGGGCCACGGACGGCGAGCGATCTTTTCTATCTCTTCTTTGTTCTATCCTCACCCTCACACACACACACATTAGCTCAGCTTAACGAAGACGAATTTAGCCGTTGTCTGGAGGAGTTTTCTAGACACACACATACTAACACTAACATGCACTACCATCACACATGCCGGAGGGGCTTAGAACTTGTCCGGCTGGGCGGTGCCCGCTGGTGGGAGATACCTGGTTAGGAAACCCCGCTAGCCGACAGGAAGGTCGGTTGCCGGATTCACGTCCAACGATTCACCTTCCCTCTCCCGCCTCTAGTGCCTGCTTCACTCGCCTCCGTTCCCGCATTGCCTCTACGCCTCTCTATCGATCACGCCATCTGTCGTCCTCCCTTTCACTCCCACCTCGCTCACGCCTTCAACTTCACGTTTACCTTCTTTCTTTACCTCGTTCTCGCCTTCTCTCCCGCTCACGCACTCGTCGGCCTGACTCAACTGGAAAACACACATAACACTAAAACAACAACAAGCAAAAATAAAAATAGCTCAACTAAAATTTCTTATCAACTCCAAAAGCCGGCTATCCCTAACAAATGCCATTACAATTTATAAAGCAATAGTCAGACCATTAATGCTCTACGCATGTCCCATCTGGACCAATGCATCTATTTCTAACATTAATAAACTTCAAATTGTGCAATATAGATTCCTCAGATTAGCAACACATGCCCCATGGTTCATCCCTAACGCCCAACTTCATAAAGAACTGAATATATCACCGATCATCAAACATATTGCCCATCTTTCCAATAATTTTTACTCCAACCTAAATACAATAAACCGAGCCTTCCACTACAACCTGGTCACTATAAATGACTTCCCTACTAGAATTAAGAATAGATTTCCTTCCGCAGCGTTCTTGAACATTTTCTCTACTAATTGTTCATAGTAGGGGCTCTTGTAGTTTCCTACACCTCTAGTAAGGTAGCTTAATTTTAAGTTTTTAGTGTTAAGTTTAGTATAAGTTACAATGTAAGCCAGCAAATTCAGATGAGATAGTAATTTAGTACTGATCTGTGTGGTTTCCAATCACTCAATAAATAAATTTAAATTTAAAATTTAAAACGCCCTCGTCATCGCCCACACCCTCATCCTCGCAATCACAACCGTCCTCACTGTCACCGCCGCCTTGCCCTACCTGTCGCGGCTGTGAAACACTTTTAGAGAGCGCGCCTAAGAAGCAGCGCTCAGCGGCGGTCAGAGAAGGCAGCGGAGGCGGCGGAGCGAGAAGACGCCGCCCAATCCCGGAAAGCGAGCTGGTCGGTGAGCCAGCTACGCAGCAGCGAGTCTCCAGCGCCGCCCGCTTTAAGAGCGAGCGCCGCCAGCCGAGAAGTACGACAGTGATTGGCAATTGAGTTGTGAGGAGAGCGTTAGTGACCGTGCGCCCAGTTGAATTCCGCGAGGAGATTGTACAGTGTGATTTCTGGTTTCGACATAGCTTGTTCTTGGTACATCTCCCGGACTTTTGGTTTCTTGATTTTGGTTTGTGACTCGGTACGCTCTTTGGACTTTGGAATTGTAACCTTTGTACTTTCGGCAGTTGATTACAATAAATGTTTGTGTATGTAAAGCGTGCAATTATTCTGAACATAACACTACCCTCTGCTCACATCATGACTCCCCTCCCTGTCTCACCGCTTTGATCTCACCCCTGCTGGCTTGGCCTCTAACCCTTGACGCCTCGCTCTTTCCCTTTGTTTCACCGCGCTCACGTTCTCGCTTTCTCGCTGTCTTGTCGTTCGATCTAGTCTTTTTTCTACCTTATTTTTCGCTCTGGTTTTCGTCTTCGGCCTCCTCAGTGCTCTTGCACATCCCCTGACACTTGCCACAACCTTCTCTCGACGTCACTGCTTTCCTCTTCGTCTCTCGACTTTTCACTCGCGTTAACCCACTCTCCCTCCCTCCCTCCACATTAATCGCACCTTCATCCTGCCTCGTACCAGGCGAATGCCGGATCAGTACCCTAACAAACGGGACACTTTCCTTCCTATTCCTGGCCCACCACATATTCCGGGAGACCGGTACACTAACATGCACTACACCACATATTCCGGGAGACCGGTCCAGAGCTTAGAGCTTGTCCCGGCTGGGGCGGTGCCCCGCTGGTGGGAGAGTCCTGGTTAGGAGGAAATCGCGCTAGCCCACGGTAGGTCAGCGCCAGATTTCGCCATCCAGCGGGGGGATGATCACAGCCATCTCCAGAGGAAAACACGCACTACACTTACGGGACTAATGACCTAAGGTGTTGACGCGCCCGGGATAACTAACAACCAATCCCGTGCCTCGCCGTGCATTCGTCTTTTTATTGTTCTTCTTTTCCTTTTTTTTTGTTGATATTTTAAGGTCGCATGAACGTCTAGGTCATTAGCGACCACTATTGGAGTTAACGTTATAGTAGCTGTGAAGATGAAACTATATAGTGATGGTAAGGGGTGAAAGGGCGAACACAAATTCAACCATGCCGAGACTCGAACCGAGTTCGCTAAGACACTACTGCCTTAGCGATCTCGACCAACGGATCGGCGCATTCGTCTTTGTTTTTGGCAACTCTACCACTCGCGTGGTCATTTTTCCCGCACTGTCGCCTTCTTCCTCTTCGCCTCTAGACTTGGCGCTCGTTTTAACTCATTCTCCTTCTATTTTACACCCGCTTTTGCTTTCATCCTTTTTTTTATAATCGCCTTTTCTCTATCAATTTCTGCTACTCATGTTCTCATTCTTCATATTGCCGTGCCATCACCTCGTCTTTGCTCTCGCTATTCATGATACTCACGTCCTTAATTCACCCTCACTCTTGCCTCCCTCTTTATATTCACCTATAAGCATTGCCCGCGTCTTAACCCATTCGCCCTGCACATCTCATCCGCTACTGCCTTCATCCTTTCTTCCATTTCTGCACTTCCTCTAATCATTTCTGCAGCTCACGTCCCAGCACTTCCCTCACTCGCGCACGCCGACGCCTTGCTCCACCTCTCCTCCGTTTCCCGGCCCCCGCCGCGCCCTCGATCTCCGTCCGCGTGTACTCCCGCGCGCCCGGCCGGTCGGCCACCCGACAAGGCCTCGCCCCCCCCGCACCCCTGGGGCGGGACGGGTCGTGGCGTGGCGTGGCGTGGCGGGACGTGGCGGGGCGGGGCGGGGCGGGGCGGGAGGGGCGTGGCGTGGCGTGGCGTGGCGGGCGGCGGGCGGGGCGGGCGGGGCGTGGCGTGGCGTGGCGTGGCGTGGCGTGGCGGGCGGGGCGGGGCGGAGCGGAGGGGCGTTGCGTGGCGGGCGTGGCGTGGCGTGGCGGGCGGGGCGGGGCGGGGCGGGAGGGGCGTGGCGTGGCGTGGCGTGGCGGGTGCGGCGGGCGGGAGGGGCGTGGCGTGGCGTGGCGTGGCGGGGCGTGGCGGGGCGGGGCGGGAGGGGCGTGGCGTGGCGGGACGTGGAGCGGCGGTGCGTAGAGGGCCGGTGCGTGGAGAGGCGGGGCGTAGTGGGGCGGGGCGGGGCGGAGCGTGGAGAGGCGGGTCGGGGCTGGGCGAAGTTGGGTAGGGCGGAGCGAGGTTGGGCAAGGCGGGGCGGGGCGGAGCGGGGAGGGGGAGGCGCGGCGGGGCGTCGAGGGGCGTGGCGGGGCGTGGCGTGGTGGGGCGGGGCTGGGCGGGGCTGGGCGTGGCGGGGCGGCGCGGGGCAGGGCAGAGCAGTGCAGTGCGGGGTGGGGCGAGGCGATCTCGGAGCGGAGGTAATGAGGTGGTGGTCGAACACGGCCCTTGTCTTGAGAATACCAGCGGTTGGCTGCTCTGGACGGTAGTTTTCCGTGGTTCCTCCGATCAACATCAAGCAAGTGACGAAATAGTAACCTAAGAAAAGGGTCACGGACCGCGCGCGATCTGTCCTTCCTCTTCCTTGTCCTATCCTCGCCCCTTACACTAACATGCACTTCATTACCACATATTCCGGGAGACCGGTCGGGAGCTTAGAGCTTGTCCCGGCTGGGGCGCTGCCCCGCTGGTGGGAGAGTCCTGGTTAGTGGGAAACCCCACTAGCCGACGGTAGGTCGGCGCCGGATCTCGCCATCCAGCGGGGGAAGATCACCGTCATCTCCTGAGAAAAAAACATGCACTACACTAACGGGACTAATGACTGAAGCAGTGGAATCGCACGGAAACACGAACAAATCAATCAATCATTAACGCCTTGAGCACTGGTTCCGAGATCCGGCGCCGACCTACACGTCAATTGATTGATTGATTGATTGATTGGTTGGTTGGTTGATATTTCCGGGCGTGTCAACTGCAAAGATCATTTTCCCGTAAGTGTAGTGCATGTTCGTATCGAGAGAGAGATGGTCTTCTTCACACACTAGGTGGCGAGATCTGGTACTATATTGCATGAAAATGTAAGTGTGTGGGGAGAGTGCGCGGTCTTTAGTCTATTTTTTAGTGTCCTACTCCGGCATTTACTAGATGTTAATTTATTAAACCATGAAAAACTACTGATTAGAGTAGCCGCCCGCTAGAATTCTCCTGATAGCGGCTGAACTTGACCTAAGGAGCTAATAGCCAATGATTTCTTGCTCAGCAAACCGATAATGTCATCTTCCAAGAACATATCCTACATCCACATCTATGCTTAAAAATTATTGCTTTAATATTTTGTCAAAAGTATAGGATATTTTATTATTACTTTGAAATGGTAATTGAGAACATTGCCATATTGACCAATCTAGATCGGAAAACAACACACTCAGAGGTGATTTTACACTCTATATTGAATGCATACATCCTTTCAGCGGACGTGTTAATTAATTGAGTACAAGCGCATACAATTGACTAGAACTGATTAATTACTATGACTCCACGTGAGCTTGTTAAATATCGTGGAACTGCAGAATAATACGTCTAATTAGCTTAGCGGTTCACCTTCGGCGGTTTATTGTTTAGATATTTTGTTTGCGCTATGAAAGTTATTGATAAAAAGAAAATTTAAACATACTAGTGTTACCTAGCTCGTTCGTCCTCAGGCACAGAAAGTTACATGAAAGAACACTTTTTAAAAAGAGTTTTTCAAACATATCAACATTAAATTTAATTATCGCTAATTTTATGAATACAGTCGTAATGGCAATGCAGAGGTCTTGATTTCTACAGTCCAAAGATGAAGTGCGTAGAATAAAAATAATGCTAATAGTTACATCTTGTGGGGGCAAATTGAATGTGTTATTGATCAACTTTGTAGGTTACCTAAAAATCATTCTAGGCTCTTAAAACCCTTAGAAATTTCTTTGTTGATAAATTGGGGCGATTGTTCACGATGGAACTGGATTCGTGCTGTTTCAACTGGCCGTGTCGCGTCAAATGGAGAAGGTGAACACAGATACACAGATACACGCAGGGTACCCCATTACACTCTATAGAATTCGTCAGCTTACGACGTAACGAGATCTGGATACTCAATACTCAGATTAATTTCCTGGTTATTTTCATTCGTGTCGCAAACAAATTTTAAAATTAAAAAAAAAATTGAAATATTTTCCAAATCGCGAGTGGAAAAGTTTCGAAAGAAATTCGATTGCACGTAAAAAGAGATTGTAATAAGGCGTTATAATTTTAACAAAATTTATCGGTCTACCGATTAAGGACTTTAATAATCGTCCCTAGAGCGCATTTCCATCGGATAAATCTCACGTTGCTTGGCTTATAGGTTACCACCGCAATCTGACAAGAGACTGGATCCAGGACTGACTCTATGGAGAATAGTTAATGTGAAAACAAAGAGTGGTCAAAATTCCGTGGTTCCTGGAATTTGCGTACTTCTTAGATGTTGTGTGAGGCAGGACACTATAGATATCTGAACGGCAGTTTTTTCTAATACAAAAATTGATGTACGAATGTATAAAACACGATATCCGAAAGGACCGGGAGCGGTAGCTCAGTGCATCAACTGATGTCTCTGCAGCACCTCTGATCGGGGGGTCCTTGGTTCGAGTCCCGACAGCGGCAGGATTTTCAACACTAGGTTTTCAGCTAGGTCGAATTCAGTTGCTGTCTGGAGGAGAATTCTTGCGGCCGGCTGCTCTGATCGGTAGTTTTCCGTGTTTTCTCCGATCAACACCAGGCGAATGCCGGAGCAGTACCCTACCAAACGGGCCACGGACCGCGCGCGATCTGTCCTTCCCATTCCTTGTCCTATCCTCTCCCCTTACACACACACACACACACACACACTTACACTAACATGCACTACACTACTACATATTCCGGAAGACCGGTCGGGAGCTTAGAGCTTGTCCCGGCTGGGGCGGTGCCCCGCTGGTGGGAGAGTCCTGGTTAGGGGGAAACCCCACTAGCCGACGGTAGGTCGGATCTCACCATTGAGCGGGGGAAGATCACCGCCATCTCCCGAGAAAAAACATGCACTAAACTAACGGGAGTAATGACCGAAGCAGTTGACGCGCCCGGAAACACGAAAAAATCAATGAATCAATATCCGAACGGTTCGTGTAGAGTTGTTGTTACGTAGCTGTGCAGCTTTACATTGCGGAGAGCGCCTGCGGGAGTGCCGACAGAGGCGTGGAGTGGGGTTTCGCGTTTTAGAGCTCTATGAAATATTCACTCGCGGGCGGTGAGAGGACACCTCGCTCATTGCTGCATTTACACGATGTGTCAACACGCAGCAGAGCTTCATGGATACTTACTTGACAGCATATTGTTATTATAACTACGACTAGCACTTTTTCTTTCTCAATCCCTACCACGTAATATTTCGCAGAATGAGGAAACAATTTAAAGAAAAATTTACAAAGTTAAAAAGGACAGCCTATACATCGTCCATAATTCAAACTTGCCAAATTTTGCATTTGCAGGAAAAATATATTCCGTACATGTAGTTGTCGTAAAGCTACGCATTATTTATACCTACTACAATAAACATGTATGTATGTATGTATTTGGCGTTATTGGGTCGGCAGTCCGACTTCGCTAGCCAGCTACCGGTGTCCCCCACGTCTAGGCCTAGTTAAATTCCCATGCTTCTTTTGTGTCTATCTGCATTAATATTTCATTCTTAATATCTAAGTTTAGAATACGTATTGCTTAAGTGTAAAAAGTTTTTTTTATCGTGATAGATACGCATCAACGTAAAACATGAGGCGAACATGACATATTCTCTTCACCGTAGGTCGCAAGATCCGCCTGCTTGAGTCACACAGATACAGAAACTGGGACGATTTTAAAGGAAAGCTTCAACTATTTTTGCCTCAACCGGGAATCGAATCCGGGAACACAGCATGGGAAGCTAGCACGCTGCCCATGAGCCATCGCAGAGGCTTACAATGAACATTATATAACTATATTTTGACCTGGTCTTTTGCTACTCTTAATTACATTGAAATTCTTTCAATAATTTGAAAGCATGATTTTTCATAGTAAATTTTTAGAAGGGTCATTAATTCCAAAGAGTTTTATTCTTGTGTGTCTATCTGAATTAATTTTTCCTTCTTAATATATAAGTTTAGAAATTATTGCTTAAGTGTAAAAAGTTTTTTTTATCGTGATAGATACGCATCAACTTTGACAAGATTCTAAACGCCATTGTTAAGAAACTCATTTAGCTATCTTCTTCTACCCTTATTGTTCCAAACACATATTTTCCATGACACCATAGCCAAAAGATAAGAAGTTAAAAGCAATAGAAAGAGAGAAATATAAAAACAAAATCAATTTTGAGTCAAATATCGTGTTTAGAGAAATTCTAAAAACTAGTCTTCCCTACCTTGAAGCCCCTTTTAGCCGCCCCTAAATCAATGCATCCTGTTCGTTATAAGAAATATACATATTATTTATATCTACGAAAACGCGGATTATTTGTACCTAAGTATCATCCTTAAACTGTTGCTTCTCTCAATAATTTGAAATCATGTTTTTTCTAAACCCCCGGGTGTAATTTTGTCATTTGAAGGCTGCAACCCGTTGCATAATGACACTCATTACGATACAGATTTCATTATGATACAGGTTCTTGACCAATCACAGAGAAGTTTATAAACCAAATATTGTCCCTTGATTAATCATTGAGAATCGTTCTAGTAAATGTTTTGTTCGATTGTGTACATTAGAATTTTGTTTTGCATTGTGCATTTAATGTTATATTATGTTTATCAGTTTTAATTTCTTTTATTATCAGTAATTTTTTATGTGGAATATTATTGAAAATAAATTGGATCGTAATTTCACTTTGATCCTATTTGACTAGCGCAGTGGTAGTGGTAGAATTCGACTAACGTTAAGATCAGAACACAAGTTATTTTGTGTTATGTGTTGCTGTTGGTGTTGTGTGTTTCTCCTTCAAAACTGGCCAACTCTTTAGTTTGAAATGTCTAGCGAATCAGAGTCAAGAAATCCATAAAGAGGAGAAGAAATCCAGAAGGAGGAGTTAAGTCCAGAAATAAGATAAAAAGCTAAAATTGTTACCTCAGAATTATTGCCGCAACGTTGGTATTCTCTCACAGGCGAACTGGTGAACCAAAGCCACCTGCGGCAGGTAGGGTAACTGTCCGCTAGGTGGCCCAGGCTGAATCCTGCATGTCAGCTGCCACGAAACGATTCAATGTAAAGTTTAACTTATGAAAGTAGTAGAGAAAGTACCGTATGAAAGTCGATGTAATGGGTATTAATACACTCTGGTGAAGTTTACGATACTCGCTCGTATCGTAATTTCACACTCGTGTATTAATACCCATCATTACATCATCGTACCGGGAACGGTAGCTCAGTGCATCAACTGATGTCACTGCAGCGCCTCTGACCGGGAGGTCGTAGGTTCGAGTCCTGACGGCGGCAGGATTTTCGACACTAGCGTGTCAGCTAGGTCGAATTCAGTCGCTGTCTGGAGGAGAATTCTAGCGCCGGCTGCTCTGATCGGTAGTTTTCCGTGGTTTCTCCGATCAACACCAGGCGCATGCTGGAGCAGTACCCTACCAAACGGGCCACGGACCGCACGCGATCTTTCCTTCCCCTTCCTTGTCCTATCCTCTCCCCTTACACACACACACTAACATGCAGTACACTACCACATATCCTGGAGGACCGGTAGGGAGCTTAGAGCTTGTTCCGGCTGGGGTGGTGCCCCGCTGGTGGGAGAGTCCTGGTTAGGGGGAAACCCCACTGGCCGACGGTAGGTTGGCGCCGGATCTCGCCATCCAACAGGGGAAGATTACCGCAATCTCCTGCGAAAAACATGCACTACCCTAATGGTACTAATGACCAAAGCAGTTGACGCGCCCGGAAATACGAAAAAATCAATCAATCAATACATCATCGTTTCATAATGTACTATTGCATGTGCTGTGATTTTATTCTGTAGCTCATTAATCATTAAAATAATGTTCCACTCTTTAGCAACTAACTTTATTTACTTTTAAATTTAATATACAATTTTATGAGATTTATAGTTTTGTATAAAGATTGGTATTTTTTGTCTTAAACTACTCGCCAGCTTCAACAGGTATCCAATATTGTTTAGTTTTCAGATGCCATACACTTTGGCCAGCGTTGAGTTATTCAAACACGTTACTTACACTATACAGTGAAAACTGTTTCAAAGAATGTAGGGAAAGATAAGAGGAATATCATGGAGTTGGATACATGCACCGGGTACCTAGAGAAGTTCTGGAATCTTGATAACACTTCAAAATCTTCCTTCAACCGACCTCAAATCATCGTTGCCCTGTCGGAGTCCTCAGCGGTTTGTCTTGAGGACTCTCTGCTGACCGGAGGACTTCCTCGTGACCTCTGACCAAGAGACTCCAAGATCAAGCTGGCAGCGGAGTCAAGAGGAGTCTAGGACAGTCCCGAAACACTCGAGGTAAAACGGATCTTCCTTAAAGCAAATTAGCCCGGTTTCATTTCAAATTACGAGAAAGTGTCTAACTTACAGTAAAGTACGGGAAAGTCTTTAACTTGTTTCTTTCTTTATTTTTAAACTTATAGATTGTTTATGTTATTTTTTAAAACGATGGCACTCAATTAAACGCAAACCTATTATACGCGGTATCTCTTACAAATCTTAATTAAAACGCTTTAGTATATGTAAAAAAGTTCGCTTCACACGTTCAAATAATTTTTTTAATACATAAATGCGGTACTAGATATCAAAAAATGTGTAATGATATTTTGTAATGAATACTGTATCACCTTCCATTTAAAAGAAAAATCCTAAAGATCGGTCCGGTAGCTACAGAGATAATAGAATCTACAATATATCATCTGCCACCTTTACTGGCGCCCTAACATAAGTCCGACAACAGCATTTCGTGACACCCTGCACTTTTAAATATATTCGTGTGTCACAATTCAGGATCAAAAGAGAAACCGCATCTAAACCATTTTGTGTATCCGTGTGCCTGCATAGCTTCGTCTAAGTCGACAGCAATCTGTAGTTAGGCATTTTTCCAGGAATTCTCAACCGCACGAGCAATTTGCAACTGATCATTGTCATCAACTGAATCAACAAGGCGGTTTATATGTTAGCGAGATATCCTCTGAAGCATCAGTGTGAAGCAGACCGTACATTCCATCAAGGAGATTCCTCTAACGGATTAATTTCCAATTCACCGCTGCAAGGTGGCTGTTGGTGAAGAGGCGAGAAGAAAAATGCAGCTTGAACTCACGCAAAGGACGATAGCATCGCGGAACTTATGCAAATGGCCGCGGTCAAGCGACGCTCTTCTCGTTTGTACGCTCCCGTACGCTCGCTGCAGTGTATTTCAATTTTTTGCGACTTGCAACGCCCTTGCAGTAAATGTGTCGAGCCTTGATAAAAATAAAATTATATTTTAAATCACAAATATTTAAAATTAAAAAGAGATCTGTATATATGAATGGCAACCACATGTTTCTTTACTAAATGAAGCAGTTTACTATAGAAAAACACACTGTTTGAACTGCGCGACACAAGTTGAAAAAGATAGTGCAAGACGACGCTCAATATTAAGCATTAACAACGAGCGTTAACATTTGAAAGAGCTAATACACAACGAGTTTGCAAATACGTAGACTAGCAGTTATACGTATCGAAATTCATTTGTCCCAAGGAGCGATACATATAGAGTTCGAAAAGCACGTATGCCTGCTTCAACTTTATTTCGATTTTTTAAAAATGTGGTGGTTGACGTAGATCAGCTGATGCTGTATCATTGAATCGGGAGCTTGAACGTTATCACGATGACGTCATTATTGTGACGTTTAAGTATCGTTTTGGATGACACCGTCAACAACTGACTTACGCCAAGCGCCACGTTAAAAAAATCGAAGTATATTCGTTGAATCTTTTAGCAGGTTTTAAAACAGTCGAGTATCCCTGCAGACGCATCGCTTGTGAAATGCATTATTCCACTAGCTACATAGGCTAAATCGCATGCTGGAAACGCCTCGGAAAGTTCCGGTCTCGAAATGTAGTTGACGGTTAGGGATAGTTTCGACTAGTGATTTGGTTTGTTCTGATATCGTAATTAAATAGAGTATCATGAGAATTAGTTCACTTCATTCCACAAAAACCTGTGAGAATGTTAATTTGTATTCTTTGATAGAGAAATTCGAAGCAAGTTCAGTCACGCAAAGTAGAATCGCTGAAAATATCACATTGATTGATTCATTACTAGTTACTCAACTACTTAGGTTCCCATATTGTGAACTACGGAACTACTTAGTTCCGTACGTGTAGTGCATGTTTTTGCTTGAGAGATTGTGGTAATCTGGAATTGTCAGGTCAGGCGCGAACCTACTGTCGGCTAGAGGGGTTTTCTCCAACCAGGTATCTCCCACCAGCGTCGCACAGTCCCTGCCGGAACAACCTCTAAGCTCCCGACCGGCCTCCTAGGGAGAGTGGTAGTGTATTGTGTGATATATATATATATATATATATATATATATATATATGTGTGTGTGTGTGTGTGTGTGTGTGTGTGTGTGTGTGTAGTGTGTGTGTGTAAGGGGTAGGATGGGACAAAGAATGGGAAGGAAAGATCGCACGCGGTCTGTACCCTGTTTGGTAGTGTATTGCTCCGGTATTCATCTGGTACTGATCGGAGAAACCACAGAAAACTACCCTTCAGAGCAGCCGACCGCTAGAATTATCCTTCACACAGCGGCTGAATTCGACCTAGCGAGTGTCGAAAATCCTGCCATCGTCGGGACTTCAAACCCAGGACATTCCCGTCAGAGGGTCTGCAGTGACATCAGCTCTGTGCCACCCGTCACAGGTTATATGCTAGATTGCCAGCTGACAATACCTTGGAAGGTTCCGTTCAGGAAATGCAGTTGGGTCCGGGAGCGGTAGCTCAGTGCATCAACTGATGTCACTTCAGCGCTTCTGACTGGGAGGTCCTAGGTTCGAGTGTGGACGGCGGCGGATTTTCGACACTAGCTAGGTCGAATTCAGTCGCTGTGTGAAGGATAATTCTAGCGGTCGGCTGCTCTGAAGGTAGTTTTCCGTGGTTTCTCCGATCAACAAAGGCGAATGCCGGAGCAGTACCTTACCAAACTCCTTCCTCTACCTTGCCCTATCCTCTCCCTTACACACACACTTACACTAACATGCACTTACACTAGCACATATTCCGGGAGACTGGACGGGAGCTTAGAGCTTGTCGGCTGGGGCGGTGCCCCGCTGGTGGAGAGTCCTTGTTGGGAAACCCCACTAGCCGACGGTAGGTCGGCGCCGGATCTCGCATATAGTGGGGAAGATCACCGCCAGCTCCGCAAAAAACATGCACTACACTAACGGGAATAATGCCCAAAGCAGTTGACGCGCCCGGAAACACGAAAAAATCAATCAATCAATCAAAATGCAGTTGGAGATTAGGGACCATTCGTGACTGATTTAGTTTGTTCCGATATCATCACTAAATATATCTTAAAATTAGTTCAATTGATATCTAAAAATATGTGAGAATGTTAATGAATATAATTTAATAAAAAATTTAAAGCAAGTCCATTCATGCGATATAGACCGACAGTCCACAATCACTGAAAATATAAGAGCCATTACTATTCACTTTCAACTAAATTCACAAAATACTGTTATCTAATCACATGATAACACACAAATAATCTTGCTTTAAATAAAAGTTTAAAATGTTCTTGTCTTGAAATCTAGCTACATTAATAAATAGTTTTCTGTCGGCTTTCAAACATCTTATTCAATGCCGTTGTGTCTTGCGTAATACTATGTTTTGTCGCTTTAACGGTTAGTTTTACAATACTTTCTGGCAAATAATTATCGGGGATTATCGGGGGCTTCAGCGGTACGTGATAAAAACACATAACTCGACATTCACTTCACACGTAAGTTGGCTAACTGTGGTTGGTATAGTGGGACTTTTCAATATTTTTGTCATTCCAATAGCTGAACAATGTTCACAAGAAACCAATATTTTCAGGTAGTTAGAACGTAAGAAATATACCTCAAGATTTCTATGTAAAACTGTATATGCTAAAAAAGACGTGTATGCTACAAATATGTATAAATATTTGCATATAGGCATGATCATAGTACATGAGCTCCTGTAAATTAGCGAGTAGTAAAAATGTTCATGTATGAGAGGTTAAAAGCCCAAATGTTATGCATGTGTAGAAACGAAAATTAACTAACACCTACAAAGCTGAACTGCCAAAAAGAAATAAAATAAAATAAATAAATAAAAAATATTTCTATGTAAAGAATTTTTTTCTTACAAGAGTGATCTTGTGAATAAATGTATTTATCTTACGAATTTGGTTGTAAAACTGTTGAAAGCGAAAAGCACAGGTATACAGCATGCTCTCCACCAACGAGACTAATTACCTTAATAATTAACGCGGTCGGAAACACTAAATACTCACTCATTTAGAAGGAACTGCCATTCACTACACGCCGCCGTGAGGAATCCGATCGTAACCTCAACAAAGAAAGAAAAGGAAAAGACTCCACAATCCTGCTGTTACCTGCAGAGCGCCTGGGAACTTGCGACTTCTCAGAAAGCACTTAACCGGCGCGCAAGCAGCAAGCCCGGAGATTTGCGGTATAATTCGTATTTCCAAAGTTCTGTTCCGGAACAATTCCACTCGAGAGACAGGAACTGAAGACTGAAAGTCGAGATGGAGTAATAATATCAAACTTCGAAAAAACTTTTTCTTTTCCCACAGAATTTAGAAAGTTCTGTGGTATCTTACATACATTTTCGTGAACATATTGAGTAACTAGTGGTGCTGAAGAATGGCACACACTTTTTCATAGTCACTTTTTCTGATTTCCTTGATGTGGATTGGCTTTGCGGTCTTGCCTCATCCTCTTGCCAGCTGCCATATATCGCCACCCAAAGCAATTTTTTTTTTACATTTTCTCAATATTTTGGTTTCCTAATTGTAGAACCGAATCATTACTTCAATAATATGAAAGAAAAGTTGTTATAAATGGCAATTGTTGTAAATGGCAATTGTTATTGAAAAACGTGGAAAAGGTTTATAAGAAAATGGCGTTTAAGCGTTACTGTAAATGTGAAATTTGAATCCTTCATTGAAAATTATTTATTTTCGGAAAAACCGTGATTTAATGACATTTGAGGAACTTTAACTGGATACAATAGTGTTTACAAATCGCTGAAAATATGCATATTAAAGCCACGAGAGAGATAGAAAAGGAAAATACAATTGTGTAATTTTTGAAAAAACAAAAGAATATAGCTTTTTAAGTGAATTAAAAAATTTAAAAAAAGAGTAATTTTTAGAAAATGACGTTTAAGCATTTCTGAAAATACGGAATTTTGAGTTCAATTTAACAGAAAACAGTTGCCGAAAAATTTTATCTGACATCATTTAAATTACATTAACTAATAAATACAATAAAGTGAACAAATTTCCGCTCGTGTATATATTAACGACGAGACAAGTAAAATAATACATTTTTGTAATTTTTGAAAATACAAAAGAATAGAGCAATAAGACATTTATGTCATCTAATAAGGTGCATTTAGCACTATCCCTACCAAAAATTTAAACAAAAACTTAGAGCTTTTTTTGAGAAAATATTGTTCTTATATTTTTTTAAAATGGCAAGTATCACCCGCAACATTGCACGAAAACTAGTAAAAGTTTCAAAAAATGCACATACAAAATTTAATTATGGACAACAAATTTAATTTGAAGGAAAAATCTTTAACTTGTAGCTGAAGAAGGATGGCGAAAAATTTTTTGCAATTACGAAACTTTAGAGTTATAATGATAATGACCTTTTTTCAAAACAAAATTTTCTTAAGTCTTTTGCCTTATCTTTTGAATTCACACGCAGAACACTCTGGAAATTTCGTAGAGATGGTTCCTTCGTTGAGTCTCGGACGCCCTATAGTACATTGTAACTCTTTTAGTGAATTTTCATCATAATATAAGGACTTGCAGGAAATTTCCCTTTTATCAAAGTGAAGTACATCCACCTTCAAAGAAATGAGATGGAATAAACTAGGAAAAACTATTAGTTTTCTTAAATATGTTGGGTCATTAAAAACAACCACAGCAGAAAAAATAAACAATATTGTGAAAGAAATATAGACCTATGATTTCTTCAAATATAATTTTTAATTCATGTTTTAAAAGAATCCCCTCTTGAACTGTCATGTCCATGAATGTATATTTACTTAAATTAGCCGAGTTTGAAATTTGAGGGATGAGCGACGAAAACGCACAAAAATTTTTTGAATAAGAATAAAATGAGCGTTCAGTGATTAGTAGATATGATGTAGTACCATACCAAGTGCATGAGAGCTGTAGGTTATATCACAAACTGAGTACTGTAGAGACGCACGAGTACATTGGTTATATTAGAAAAAAATGTCAATTCTTACATTCGATAAAGGAATGGTTGCACTATACACATCAAAAGCAATCTTCATCGGTATAAAGCAGCTATTAATATTTATAATTGTTGCTGCGTTGATTGATTAATTTATTTTTTCGTGTTTCCGGGCGCGTCAACTGCTTTGGTCATTAGTCCCGTTAGTGTAGTGCATATTTTTCCCGCGAGATGGCGGTGTCTTCCCCCGCTGGATGAGGAGATCCGAAATAAAGGAGAGTAGTGCTCATGGAAGCCGTGTGGCACAGATGCCTATTTTGCGTTCGCGCTAGATAAGATCATTTTGAACATTTTTAGTTGAACAACTGTTACACAAGGTGAAAATGTGAAATTATGGTGTAGACGCAAGTAATAATAGAGTATCCTAAAGAATCCTTAAAGTCTAGTTTTTTTTCTCTTTTCATATTCATTAGATAAGTAATAATAGCAACAGGGAATAACATTTAATGTAATATTTGGGCTACTTTTATGCAAAAAATGATCAATGATACAAAAGCTTTTTTTCACAATTTCAAATGGGGGTCACACTACTTTATTTTGCACACGTGAATAACTTAATGTACTCTATCTCAGGGTATGGGTAATGATGACTGAATCATCCTGTTTATATACAAGATTTCAAGGAGGAAACATCGAAACTTTAATTATCAAGTTCTTATGTCAATTTTAAACATATTTTGTATAAAATATGTTTGGATATTCGGAATGGCAGAACCGTAATAAATATTAAAAAATTGGTTTGAATACTACTTTCTCTGCAAAAATTTGCATTTATGAAACATATAAACACTCCATAAATATGGATTTTTTATTGGTATCTAAGGCTTCCGCGACCAGTCATGATCTGGGCTGTTCGGGTGACGCCGCGTCGAAGGCTGGGGTGCCGACGTTTCGACCGACATATCGCAGTCCTCTTCAGGGCTGTACTGCCGTTTTTTAGGCAGTACAGCCCTGAAGAGGACAGCGATATGTCGGTCGAAACGTCGGCACCCCAGCCTTCGACGTATTTTTTTATTATTTACAAAAGAAATTAATATATTTGTTCTCATTGCTTATTTTCGAATTTTCGACGTTTCCTCCCCCAAACATCCTGTATACATGCAAATTCACAACACATACGTGTCATTCTTGATATTTTCAGAAGACGACGACGCTGACTAGGAGGTTATTGAGGAGGAGTATGACTTGTTATTGCGATCACTACTACTTGGACGACTGCAGCGCTTCTGACCGGGAGGTCCTAGGTTCGAGTCCTGATGGCGGCAGGATTTTCGACACTAGCTTTTCAGCTAGGTCTAATTCAGTTGCTGCCTGGAGGAGAATTCTAGCGGCCGGCTGCTCTGATCGGTAGTTTTCCGTGGTTTCTCCGATCAACACCAGGCGAATACCGGAGCAGTACTCTACAAAACGGGCCACGGACCGCGCGCGATCTGTCCTTCCCCTTCCTTGTCCTATCATTTCCCCTTACACACTTACACTAGCATGCACTACACTACCATATACTCCGGGAGACCGGTCGGGAGCTTGGAGCTTGTCCCGGCTGGGGCGGTGCCCCGCTGGTGGGAGAGTCCTGGTTAGGGGAAACCCCACTAGCCGACGGTAGGTCGGTGCCGGATCTCGCCATCCAGCGGGGGAAGATCACCATCTCCCGTGAAAAAAACATGCACTACACTAATGGGACTAATGACCAAAGCAGTAGACACGCCCGGAAACACGAAAAAATCAATCAATCAATCGTCTCACTTATTACAAGCACATCCTCGTCGTTTGCAGAAGACGAGAAATATTTAAGCAACTGCTGTAAAGAAACGAAACGTTTCAGGACAAAAGACCCCTCAAACTTATCTAATTGAGAATAATTTTCTTATAAATGGTAATATTTTTCCTGATTTTTCTCTTACTAATCTGTACGAGTTCGCGGATTCCAATTCAGTTTATGTCGTCAACTAATGTGAATAAAGCCTGCGATCTCTTGTCTCAAACACCCCGCAGTATAAAAATTCAAACTTTAATTATGCATTTGAGCAAAATTATAAAAGCATTCTTCAGACTCCTAAAACTTTCTTTCGGTATTAGATAAAAATAATATGACGCGATGGCACAAACAATGTAGTAAGAAGTGCAAGAGGACTTTAAGAAACTTCTTGGCTTATATGGAGACTGATATATCTCCGGCAAATGATTAACTAAGTACTCCCACTGTAAAGGAGAACATTAACATATGTTTGCACCAAAAGAAAGAACTTCTACATATTATTGGGGTGCACAATAGTCAGGAAGTGATTATTATTCTTAAAATTTGCCTCTGAATATATTTTCATAATAGTACTACTGTATTTATTACAGTATTTTATCGACGGGATCATCTTTTTAAGAGGTATGGTGTGCTATAAACTGAATGTGCAAGAGTTGCTTCATAATAAATTCTGAACCCTATGCAATTACATCCTGTTTTATGATGATGCTAAATGAGTCTGTTAAAGCTTTAAAAGACCACACTTGTTTTAAATAACTAAATAATTTTGATAACTACGTATGCATAATCAAATAAAGTAATTACCCCTTACAATTTGTGCCACGCACATCATTTTCCTACACAAATATTTCTTTTGATGCTAGCACTCATGCCATTTTCCAGTACGGTGCAACGTTGTGACGACTAACCAGCGTGCACTTCCAGCTGCTCCATAAATTGCAACCAGACCAATTCATTGCATATTTTGTAGACGGCTGAGCAACAGGCCTGCAGTACATCATTCCTTTCGCCTGGCAAAACTCAAATTCAGTGCATTACATCAATGTGTGCGCCTGCGGTGCAAAATGTTAATTCACACAAAATGTGTGTCGTATTTTACGAATGGCTTACCAGCGTTTCGCGCCATGCACCGTTTCATTCATTACGAGCTCACGTTGCAAATGGACTCGACTACTTAACACAGGAAGGTTCGGCTTTTAATGGATTAACTAAAGAATTTGGTTGGGTACAGGATTGCGATCATCTGTATAGCAATTAATTTACTGCGAACATCAAGCGGAATAGTTCGCTCGTTATCAGATGGAGATCTACAAGAGGATACTAACTTGCAAGTGATCTATTTATTTATTTTGCGTCAAAAACAGTTTAGAACTGTGTTTGACGTGAATTTTGTGCACATTTTCGTCACTCTGTGATTCCTACATTAAGCAGTTAATTTTAATATTGCTACATACACTTAACAGTTACCAGCTGATACCTACACTTAACAGTTAAATTTAGAATATAGAAGAAATTTACGTTTTTTGGAAGGATTGTTAACAAAATTTTCGCTCCGATTTAATAAAATATATTTTCAAGTGTAAATGAGCAATGAAAATGGGCTCTTATTCCTAATCGTGTCCTTCGTGAAAGAATAATACTTCCTGCCGAGACATGGAGAACGATAATTTGAATAACTATATTTCCCACTGAATTCTAGAATATATGCACAAATAATGAAGTTACTCGTACGTTTATGTCCAGAAGCAAAACAAGAGGTCATCTCAGTATTTGCCCAAAGGGTCAGGAAAACATGACGAAAAGCTTAATCGAGATGGGGGTCACTGACCCACAAGCTAGAATTACTAAGAGTTCTTTAAAACCTTCGACAGCGTTCTATGAACGTTAAATATCTCTAAAATATTGCATTCTATGCGTTTCGGTAACAAACTCGCGATCTAATGCTATATTTTTCTTCAGAGATTGAAGTATTTAAGGTTGTCACATTTCTGCCCCACATGGGTATAACACGGTTAAATATTTTTTTAGATTTTTAACAAAGTTAAAGATTTAGTAAAAGTAAATTTTTAATAATGCGTCGATAAACTAGCATTTGACTCAACAAATTACTACAATTTTTTGTGTGTATCTTAGGCTAATGTCCGAATCTTATTAATTCCTGAATTAGACGTAAATGTTTACGTTATCCAAAAGGGAGGAGGATAAAATGCGAAGTAGGAACAGTTTAAGAGCTTACTTCGAACTTTAGTTAGATGAAGTACACATTTTTTCAGACGAGATGGCTCATGTAGATGAAATACGGTACGGCGACGAGAAATAGCAGTTAATATGTGATAAACGGGGGTTCTACTGCTGGTAGGAAGTGTCTATGGCTAGTGAGCAATAAGATGTAAAGCACCAATGTTTCATTAGTAAATTTCTATTTACAGGATACTTTGTAACGTACCCTCAGCTAACCTAACCTCACTGTGTGCCTCGGTTGACGCTTCATTATTTATTTACCAGATGGAGCGTCAAAAATCTTGAGTCTGTGTAAAATGTTATTTCCAGAGCATTTGAGTATTTTGTGTGCCAAAAATAGTTAGCGCTCACAAAAATCCTCGCATTTGGATAATCGCCTTACTTTAGCCAGCGCTCTGTGGCAAATTCCAACATTATCCTGATGATGTCCGAAATAATACGTTAAATTTCATTCACAAGGCTTTATCCAAAACATAGAAATAACGTACGAATTAACTGACTAATTTGCGAATTATTTATTTTTTAAAACTAAAAGATAGCGTCTTTTTTTACAATATTTTGAAAGTTGTGGAAAGAAAAGGAATCGTTTATTTTGGATATACTGATCTGGATTGTGGCAAAACTACACTCATTGCAGGGCTATACTTGATACGTAAACTACAAAGAATTTCAGCTCCTTGAATGTTCCGCACTTGAAATTGCCCTCTAAAGAACGGAATAAAACAACTATGAAGCAAACAACAACTTATATTTCAGTTGAATAAATAATCGATATTGCAAAAAAATCTTTTATTTGATATTTCAATTCTGGAATATTTTCTAAAAAATGGAACACGGTAATATTCGTGGTACTATGATTCATTAGCAAATAGTTTAATTTCATGAAGTTTGCACCACAGGACCTACATCTTCAATTAAAACGATATTGCAAAAATATCTGCACTTTAATGTTCTTGAGTGAGCATAAATTAAGTAAAATATTATTCTAAATTATCGAAAATTTAAAGTATGAATAAGATTTTCAAGTAAGAAAAGTTTGTTAAAATTCAAAATTAAGGAGAAATAATTAAACAGTGCCCTTTTCTATTAAACATATGCCCATGATTGTAGTGAGCATAAATTAAGTAAAATATTATTCTACATTCTTTGGTTTAGAAAAGAGCATTAAAGGTGTTAATTTACGAACAGTGACCGCAACACTGTTTGAAATACGTAAATGATTTGCTGTTCATGTATGGTTTCTTCAGTGGCGTACGTAGTTGCGAACTGATAATATGTAAAAGTATGTCATTAGTGGTCGGAGAAGCATTTGTTGTAGTATTGTATTAGCGCGTATGCAGTTCGTAATCAGAGTTTCGTAGAGCGAGGAGCCGTATGTTCTAGTTCTGGAACGGATATTCGATTAGCTAAATAGCGGACGCTGCTACTGCCTAGGTGAGTCTAATGGTTTTGATCTTTTGTTTCAGGGATTTATTATATCATTTCCAGGTAGATTTCAACACTAAATAGGTAGATTTCAGCCGTTGTGTAGATGATAATGATAGCGCACAGCTGCTCTGATCTTTAGTTTTTCGTGAATTCATTTTTTAATAGTAGGGAATGCTCTAAGAAAACGAGCCAGAATCGCGCGCCATATATCCTTCTCGTCCTTGTCCCCTTCTGCCTCCGTTTGATTGATTGATTGATTTTTCGTGTTTCCGGGCACGTCAACTGCTTTGGTCATTAATCCCGTTAGAGTAGTGCATGTTTTTTCTCGACAGTTGGCGGTGATCATCCCCGCCGGATGGCGAGATCCAGGCCGACCTACCGTCGGCTGGTGGGTTTCCCCTAACCAGGATTCTCCCACCAGCGGGGCACCGCCCCAGCCGAGACAAGCTCTAAGCTCCCGACCGGTCGCCCGGAATATGTGGTAGTGTAGTGCATGTTAGTGTGTGTGTGTGTAAGGGGAGAGGATAAGACAGGGAAGAGGAAGGACAGATCACGCGCGGTTCGTGGCCCGTTTGATAGGGTACTGCTCCGGCATTCGCCTGGTGTTGATCGGAGAAACCACGGAAAACTACCTATCAGAGCAGCCGGCCGCTAGAATTCTCCTCCAGGCAGCGACTGAATTCGACCTAGCTGAAATAGTGTCGAAAATCTGCCGCCGTCAGGACTCGAACCTAGGACCTCCCGTCAGAGGCGCTGCAGTGACATCAGTTGATGCACTGAGCTATCGCTCCCAGTTTCTGCCTCCGTACACGCACACATGAACACTTCTATCTCACATCACAACGCTGTCGGAAGATCAATGGAGAGCTTCAAATATTCAGGTCGTAGCCTCTGCCCAACTTCTTTCCATCATGGGTCGTAAGACTTTTGGGTATATTTCAAGGGTCGATCTTCTAAACCAACATCATAATAAATAATCATAGAAGCAAAATTTTTTTCTTTGTTTTAAATTTCCCTTATATGAATAAATTGATTTAAAAATATTTTACAAATTATGTTAATATTAGATTATACATGACTTTACAGTAGTGTATATTACAATAATGAAGAAAATTCATTTTCCTAGTAATTGTATCCGAATCACATTTTCCCAGTAACTGACTTGTAGTAATTTTGAACAACGGTCCTTAGGCATCCTTGCAAAGGCCTGGCATGCTCTGTGGGGCAAGGCCTGGCGTCCTTGCAAAGGGCTTGCTCTGTAGGGGATATCCCTGCAGAGGGATTTTTATTACCAATTAGATATCAGCAAGTCATTGCGAATAGCTCATTGATTATTGTGTTCGCTTTCCATGACACGACCCCGAGTTTATTTATTTATTTATTTTACGTCAAAAAACAGTTAAAAACTGCGTATAACGTGCTATGGGGAAAAGTGAACAGTGTGCTCATTTTCAAACTTCTGTGATCCCTACACTAAGTCATATATTGCTTAAATTTTTACAAAAAACTACTATGTAATAAAATCTATTTTCAAGGATAAAAAAGGCAATAAATTTTGACTCTTATCCTTGTTGTCCATCGGAATAATACTTCATGTCACGACAACATGGAAACGATAATTTGAATAATTGTATTTCCCGCTGAATTCTAGAAGACGTGCACATTAAACGAAGTTGCATTTATGTCCAGAAGCAAAACAAGGGGCCACCTCATCATTTGCTCAATGAATCAGGGAAACTGGACGAAAAAACTGATCGAGATGGGGTCATTGACCCGTAGTTTGATTCCCCGTTGGGCAAGATTTTAATGTACGTTTTCTTTGCAATGTCCCAGTATATGTTGCTGTGTGACGATGAAGAAACTCACTTCTCAGGTTGAGAATCCAAAACACGGCGTAGAGATGACTACGTGGTTTCATTAAATATCGTTGTAGATCTCGCATTACTTGGCATATTCATTTTCGTATTACAATCATTGCTTGCAGCTCTTTGGTGCTTTTGTATGTGATAATTAGGGCATAACGTATTGCCTTGTTAGCACCGCTGAGGTATATTTTTCAATTAATGGGCAATAAGTTGTGGAAGTGAACAGCCCGTGTAGGAATACTAGCTGTTCCCAACCACAAAACCGTTTTGCCTACCAGAAAGAGGATTTTTTTTATTTTCTCACTTGGTATGAAAGATGAACATTCACCTTTGGGTAAAGGTGCCATAAAATTATAATCTTCAGAAATAATACTTATAAACAAGGTATCTTCATGAAAATCATTTTTTATTTAATTCAATTTACACATTGAAGGAAATTATACGTGGAACCATTATATTTTTAACTTCGTTTTTAATTATCCAATTACATTTTGCGTTATTAGTAATATATATATATATATATTATCACACTGGTAATTATTACTATTTCTTGTTTCAGCATTTATTTTGTGAAGAATGTCAAATGAGTACGAAATATTAGTAAGGAGGAAGCGATCTCAGTATTTGAAAAAAATATTAAATATTAAAAATTCTCTAGTAGACGCAAGATTGAACAGAACTTTAATTACTCAATTATTCAATTACTCATTGAATTCTTATTACATAGATAATACTGTTCTACTAGCCAACTATTTTTAAACTTTATTTTTCAACGCTTCTTGAATGGGCCTCAGCTTTGTTAAATGTTAACGCTTTTCTATGCTGTTTGCTTACTCGCAGAAGATCCTAGCATAACAAATTATACTTGTTTGAGGACAGGCCTGTGTACTTCCTTAAAATATCGTAACGGAATCGACAGTTTCCAAAACATTTTGATTTTTTCCGTCAAAAATATATCTTAGTATTATTAGAGCGCCTGTTATTCGTCGATAAATATCTAATAATAATTTCCAACGAGATACGAAATTAGAAAAAGCTTTACAGACATCGATCAAGAACGAATTGTGTGCAGCTGCGTTAAATACCCAGAAAAATACAAAAAAATGAAAGTGTTTCAATTATGACAGAAAAAGCAAATATTTGATAGGGTAATTCCGCCTAATCTTATATTGCGTGACTTGAGTGAAATCTCTTTCTCAGTGTGTCACAGGTTACGATACAGCTGAAGTCACGCAAAAGCAAGTTTATCATTCAATATTTGATATTTATAAGTTGATTAATATAACATAAACTTTGTATGCTTTTGTAAGTGAGGAACTGTTGTACTGTATATCCATATGCATTATACTACGTTATTCCAGTATTCTTAAAGACTACTTTTGTTAAAATATTCATTTTATTACAGCGTTATAGCGAGAGTATTTTATTTAATTTTTCGTGTTTCTCGTTTTTGGAAAACCATTTTGTGGGTTTTTGTTCAGCAGCATTTTTGCAGATGAATCCTACGTCAATTTAACCCTATCATGTTCCGACCGAGTCCGGTATTGCGAATAATCGCGTCAATGATCCGCTGCCGATAAGGAGCTTTTGCACGGCAGAGCGTACAGAAATAAACTGCAATCTCATTCTTCTGCGGATACGCAGATGCACAAAAGTGAAGCAGAACTCCAACTATGCATGCGCAGAACATAGATAGCGCTGTTGATTTCTGTAACGATTCGCCGTGCAAAAACTCCCTGATATTCTTTATCAAGCCATCTCACTTGCAGCCTTCTTGCACTCTACTCGTACGTGCTCTGGTGTATCGTGTGCTACAGAAGTGCGGGGCTCTCGCGTGCTTTCTAGAGCGGGTCGGCTTTGGCGGCGACATTATTGTTTTAAAGAATTATATTATTTTTATTAATATTAATAATATTACTATGAAAACTGTTGAAAAGACTAGCAGAATTTGAATTCGAATTCGATATAAACATCTAAATAATATATTTTTAAAAATATTTGCTTACCTTGAAAAATGCCTGTTGATTTAAATATTAAATACTTAAAAGTAAGTAACACTTACTGACACTGAAATTTAAAATAGTGCTAAAAGTGAAACACAATCGTATTAATAACATTTAAAATCATACTTCCTTCTTCTTCTTAATTATAATAAAACATATAATCGAGTTAATATGTGTGTTAGTAAATGATACAATTTTATTATATGAAAATAATTGTTTCACGTGGTAGCGTATCTTCAAATCAAAATTTCTAAATTTCTTTCTATAAATTCTAATCTTTATACATGATAATACAGTTTATGAGAAAACGAACACACTTCGAACGCAAGAAAAAGTACCTTTTATTTTTCACATTCAACAGTACCACGCCCCCGAGTTCAATCCAAACGGGCAATATCCGTCCGCAACATTCGACACAATTGTATATAATTTATAATCTAAAAAATTCTAATTTTTTTCTATAAATTCTAATCTTTATACATGATAATACAGTTTATTAGAAAACGAACACACTTCGAACGTCAAGAAAAAGTACCTTTTATTTTCCACATTCAACAGTACCACGCCCTCGAGTTCAATCCAAACGGGCAATACGCGTCCGCAACATTCGATGACATCGCGGAATCGATATCCTGCATCAAACAGCTCCCCACCCATCGCCTTCGTGCGCTCCAACCGTACGTGCGCTCACGCACCGTGTGCCATAGAGGCGCGGGGCCCTCGCGTGCTTTCTGGAGCGGCACGACGGCGGCGGCGGCGGCCGAGAGCACGCGCGCCGCGCGTCGCTCATTACGAGCGTCATAAATTGGGCGTGCCTTAATTACCGCGCGCACGCACCGGCCGACCGGCCCGCCGCAGGAGAGAGTGGACGCCACACCACTCCGCCAGCACAGTGCCCACAAACAAGGCGAGTCGATGCGCACAAGAAATCAAGGGGTTAGGTTTTGTAAAAGTATTGGTATTAAGACTCCCACAGACCGACGCGGAAGATTCGCAGCCTACGCGGATTGGCCGCTGCGGAAGTTTCGCGTCACGTGTTGCCTTATGAGCTCGTTATATGCGCGGTAGGCGAGCGTCGCGGCAACGGATTGGCAGCGTTTAAGGCTCCCACAGACCGACGCCAAAGATTCGCAGCCTACGCGGATTGGCCGCGCGGAAGTTTCGCGTCACGTGTTGCCTTATGAGCACGTTCAGATGCCCGAGGCGAGCGTCGCGGAACGGATTGGCAGTGTTGAATCGGCCGCGGAATTTGTAACGCAGTCAGATGCGTTTCTTCCGCTGTAGCTCGAGTTTCGTGGAAGTTCGCCCGTGTTCGGTAGTCTTCGCTCCCTCTAGGTCGAGCGACCTTGCTAACCGTCACCGAACGCTGATTCATAATATACGGTCCGGTGTGAACGGTCCCACTAATTCCGCGGCCGCGTCTAGCTCGGATCTTTTTGCGCCGCACCCCGCTGCGGATCTACCGCTCCGGTCTGTGACAGCCTTTATGTCGGAAATTTGAGCCCAAGCTAACATGTTAATTATTGTGAACAGTGTTGTATTGTTTATTGTAGAATTGTGGTATAGTTTTTCTAAATTTAAACTTTGTATTAGATATTGTAATTGGTGGAATGACCTTGTTGAGCGACGTAAATAAATAAATTAAAAAAAATGAAATTAAAGTATTTTGACGGTAAAAAAATAATTCTAGTTTTTATTTAACGTGCATATATTATGTTTTCTGTTCTTATGAACGTACTGTACATCTATTTATTTCTGTATCTGTGTAATAACTTGTAATAATATTTCTAAATACTGTTGTATCTATTAATTGTTGCTTTAACAAGTGAAATAATATAAAAATGTTCAAAAAATTAAAATTATGTAACAAATGGAGTCGCTAATAACCTCTACTGTTGATACAACTTATAATAAGCGGGAAAAATAATTAAATGTGTATCTGAAATTGAGGTGAATACCAGAATTCGGAAGGTTAGAACTCGTTAGGATGTCGGATAAACACATAATAAAAAAATTTATAAATAATATTAAATTAAGTGAACGATGAAATGAAAAATTACTGAAGTTTATTTAATTTGTTGCCTCTCATGGATGAAGGTTACTAGCCTGAATACTGCGAGATCGTCCCAAAATGTTTAAAACAATTATATTGAAACTTGCAATAAAACATTAATGTTGAACAGAGAGAATAAACATTTTAAAAAAATGATGTCGATATTGTAATGGCGTAAAGGCCTTCGGCCTTGACACATAGTATTATGTTATGCAAATATGTTCGTATAATTTTTCTATTAAATAAAAAAATAATATCAGAGATTGGCTGTAGATAAACTAGGCTAAGCATGACGTGTTTTTTTCCTCTTGGAAGATGGAGAACGGTTTGTACAAGGAAGAGATGGAAGGATTGAGGTAGGTCAGGTTTCAAGCCTGCCAGAGGCTAACAAAAAAATCAGAACAAAAACTTGAAAAACAAAAACGTAAATTTTAAATAAGAATTTATATTTTATATAAATAACATTTGTTTGAAAAACTTAAAAAATATATAAATAAAAAATAATGAGTCACAAAAACATTTTATGAATTAGTAATAAAATAATTTTAATAAAAATGAAGCATAATAAAATTAAATAAACAAAATAAAACAAATGAACATGAATTAAAAATTGACACAAAAGAAATTTAAAAGTAGGCGTGAGCAGGGCTATTATAAATACTACGAAGATGCAGTTTTAGTGTTTTCTTCGTACAGTACTTTTTGTTTTTGCAAATTTGAATATAAATAAAAGTAAGAGAAGAGTACATTTTTTTTAAAACGTGCTCTGCTTTGTGTAATTTCTTTGAAAGAAATTATTTAATACATTTTTAAAAAATTCTTAATATGTAAAATAGTTTTTGTAAAAATTCAAAATTGCAGGCTAGAATTTACATAAAAACGATTCAACATTTGTCGTATAATCATTTCCATACATAATTCTACTATAAGTAATAGCGCAAAAAAACCTTAAGAGAACAAACCTTAAGCAAGTTAACCAAAAGTGCATAAATTAATATGACGTTTTCATTTTTTGGTCATTGTAGAGTCGGAAATTATTGTTTTGAAACCGCGGAAGTCATGAAATGCTCTTTTTTAAAGTATCTTTTATTTAATTGGTGGCATGAACTTCCAGGTCAATAGCAACTGCACTCAAAAGACAATATATACAAACTACAGAACATACAACATAATTTAAAACTAAAACATAAATACATAGCGACCATTAACAATCACATTCAACAGCAATAGAATATAAACAGAAAAATAACTATCATCAGAATACATATTGAGATATACCAAAATTTTCCTCTCTCTACATTTATATCTGCTAAAGATCTTAGCGTCCGGCTTGCTGGGTCAATGGGTCGCGATATATTATAATCCTTATTACTCTATAATGGATTATAGGATCCGTGACTATACAGCGCAGCTGGGAATCTGAAATAGAATGATTCTATTCCTAGTTCATTTCTGTTTGGATTGACTAAATGAAAGATCACTTTCTTTTCTAAAGAACAAAATTCAACAAAGTTTATTTTTGCCTTTCTAACAAACAATTTAGAGAATTTACAATTTTTAGGCCTTTGATCAAGATATCTTTCAATTTACACCTTATACCGCGGTTAACTTATCTTTTCTTCGTTGATGTCCCTCGTAGACTTCTCAGTCGAAATATCTTGCGATCTTGCCGTAGTCCAAAGTTCCAATTTATACACCAATATTGCTTCCACATCAAAATATCTGCAATATCATTCACTGTCCTTAAAATTTCACTGATAACCCAATTCTATCTCGATTGTACTCGTTCCCTCTCACGAACATACGATCAGTTCAGTAGCGCGTTTCAGAGCAGAATGAAATCTTCCTGCATGATTCATCCCTCGAAGACTTCGTATTAAACTACCTTCATTTTTTTCATAACATTTGACCGTCTAAACTTCTTCGCCCAATCCCAAAGTTTCTACTTTCGGCATCAACCCATCTCTTAATGCATTTAGAAAAACAAAACTACATTGTTTATTCACGGTCGTTGCTATGCTCTAGCTCTCGTGATATTTCGTAATGCATGTTCCACCATATTGTCTCCAAATAAATGTTAATTTATTTTAACGTGACATATCGGTATGAATATTGTGCATTACTAATACACTATTTGACACAATATTGGTGCTTAACAGATTTTTAGATTGTTAACAGCTTATTGTTAATGTAAATTTACATTAAAAATTTAAAGATATTTTCAATGTGATGTATGTTATTACGGATTTCTGGGAGAGTGGGAGGTAAAGCATATTTCTTGTGGATATTTTTGTAAATGGCTTATGTTTTTGATGCAGTCAGATGGGCCCACAGTGATGCGGAATACTGACGAAGACTGCACCTAGTATGAATGGCGGTGGAAGCGACAATGAAGTGGGGCACACGAAGACGAGCAGAAGAGAATGAGGATAAAAAATAATATATAGACAAGTTTCCTCGAGGGAGTCTGAACAATTGTAAATATTGGGGAATTGTGAATTTGAACTGAGAGAGCTGAGAGAGCTGAGAGAGAGGGAGAGAGACAGGGAGAGAGAGAGGGACAGAGGGAGAAGGCGAGAGGGAAAAAGGATAAAAGGACGAGAGGACGAGAACAACACCGAAAACACAGTAAGAGGAGGGAAATATTAAAATGAAAAGAAAAAGAATTCTTATAAGACAATAGGAATAAAAGTTATGAAATTAAAAGGGACAAAATAAAGAGCTATGAACGTAATTTATTCAGAGGAAATAAGTGATACAGAAACAAGACGTAAGGAAATAAAGCGATTGCAAGGTGATACAGAGAAAAATATGTATGTGTTCGAGACACGGAGGTGAAAGACCTTCAGAAGGAAGTAAGAGAAGTCCTGTAAAGTTGAGTTTACGGTAACATGCTGGTAGCGAAGATAGCAGTGACGTGGAAGTGAAAACAAAAATTGTTGGAGAAAGCAATAATGTCATTGAGAGTAGGAATTGCTGAATGGTGAAATGTGAAGCAGAAAGAGGAAAAAGGAAAACAAAGAAAATAGATGTTAAAATAAATAATTGCTAAAGAAGGAGAAAAAAATGGAGAAAAATCAAAAAAAAGAAGAAAGGAAATTTTTTTCTATTCCAAACGAATATGAAAATGTATCGGAATGATTGGATCTCATATACTGTTTTTCACACTGGACAATAAAGCACATGATTTTTAAATTGATATTAAACATTCATTATTGTCATAAAATAATATTTTCAATTAACTATCATTCACAGTTCTTCTTAATAAAAAAACTGGTTTGAAGAATCCATATTTATTGACGCAATTCTAAGCAATGAAATTATCATAGGCAGTACCATGTTTTGAAAATTGTCGATAAATCGACTTGCAAAGCGAGGAGGAAATTTATCTGAGAATTTCCAAAGTACGAGTGGTATTTAATAGGACAATTCCACAAATACAATTATATTCAACAATGTTCGAAAAAGGGCCAAATATTGAAAATAGCTGAAAACATATTAAAATGAAAGAGGTTACGTTACAGCATATAGGTGGTTTATTGCTGGTCAACACAGTGTTGAATACATACCGCGTAAGATAGAAAACCGCGGCTTATTATTGGCCAATAGGAAGGAGAGGTAAGAATAATGGAATAGAAATTCCCAAAAGGAATATTTGAATAGAGTACAGAGAAGAACGTATACATTTACTTTCCGAGAGAATAGGAAGAATGTAGAATGGGAGTTTCTAGAAATTAGGTGAGTTAAGGCAAGACTCTGTGCCCTGTACAAAGCGTATGCCGGTTATCCAGCTTGGAAAGATATCTACATCCGATTGGGTAGATCTCGGTACTTTAGTAGGGGGGGACAAGCACAAAATTCAGTTTAGGCCACAGAGAACAGATGTAGGAAAATTTTCATTTACAAATAGAACAATAACGGACTGGAATAAATTACCTGCGACAGCCTTGGAACCCTTTCCTCTAGGTGTTCAAAGATTTCAAAATAAATTAACTAATGTTATTTGTAAACTTTAGTAATTTAGTAAGTTAGATTATTATATAAGTTATTATTTGATTATTATTGATATTTTTATTGATATTATTATTGTGTTAATTACGATTAAATGCGTTCATGTACTAAATATATAATTATATTCAAAGCAGTATTGTATTGAAGTGTGGTGACGTGTTGTGCAGTATAGAAGTAGAAAGAGAAGTGAATTTCAAATGTGAAGTGAAGTGAAAGTGAAGTGAACTGTAATTAAAATGTCGTGTAATCTTGTATTTAATAGTTTAAAATAACTGTGCAGGTCAAGCATAAAATGTAGTTAATGCTATTATTATTATTATTATTATTATTATTATTATTATTATTATTATTATTATTTCTTTAAATAATTTAAAGTTAATATTTGTAATATGTAAATTGAAGTGTTCTGCCACCAGGTTGTATACACCTACCTGCAGAATAATAAATATCTATCTAAATAGCAATAAATTTTTCAAGAAACACCACCCTGATTAGGACATTTTATATGTATAGTTGAACACTATTAGCTTTGATTTCACGAAAGGAGTAGTCTGAGAAATAGTGAGAGAACGGAAAGGAACGTGTGAAAAAAGCGTGTAGTTTTAAGAAAAATTAAATCTAGTTGGCAGAAAGAAAGAAAATTATGGAGCAAGTGTGTATGAGTGAGGGAAAAGGACGAGAGAGCGCGCGAGAGAAGAGAGCGTTAAAATGAGGTAAACATGCTATGAGCACGAGCGGGCGGGAACGGAGGTCCCGATTGGAGAAACCGCGATAGTTTAGCTTAGAGCCAACATTGCATTGTTTCTGCAGCGGCTCTGACCGGAAGGTCGTACGTTCGAGTCCCAACGGTGGCAACATTTCGACACTGGCTAGAAAGCTAGGTCGAGTTCAGGGCCAGTGTTCAGCCCGAGTTCAGCTGCGAGAAGAGTTTTATTACTATCGCTACTGCTACCACTAGTACTACAACTAGTATTACCGCTGGTACTACCATTACTACTACCACTAGTACTACCACTACTTTTATCAATAATACTATCAGTACTTTTATCAATAGTACTATACCAATAGTCCACTACTACCACTGGTACTACCACTGCCACTTCTGCTGCTGTTACTACTGCTATCATTACTACAATCATTACTGATTACTACCAACAGATACGTGCTGTTTTATTAAGACTACTGATACAGAAATTTACCCCCATCTGATTAATGACATACATACGTACCTGTAGGTGCCGCGAGGTCCTAGGGTTCGAGTCCCAGCGGTGACAGGATTTTTGACTCTAGCTTCGTAGCTAGCTCGAATTCAAAGGCTATCTGGGCGAGAATTCTAGCTGCCGGCTGCTCTAATGGGTAGTTAGCCATGGTTTCTCCGATCACTACTAGGAAAATGCCAAAGCAGTACCTTAACAAACGGCACACGAACCGTGTGGGATCTTTTCTTTCCTTTCCTTGCCCTATCCTCACCCCTTATTTTCCCGCACTTACATTTATTTACTTGCACTACACAACCACGTATACGAGACAAGTAGGACCACGGACCGCGCGCATTCTTTCCTTCCTCTTCTTCGTCATTTCCCCACACGTTACTTACACCCACTTTCACTTCACTACGGAACATGACGGGAGGCCAGTCGGGAGCTTGATGATCTAGGCCCGTATTTATAAACCACTGCCAGATTCCTGCCAGGCCTAGCAGGCTGCCAGAGTTCGGTTTTGCGATTTATGAACGGCCCCCAGCCAATGCCAGTCGCCCCTTGAGCTCCTAGCAAGCCCCCAGATGGTAGACCCCTAAGAGCGCTGCTGGCAGAGCTTCATAAATACGACCCTTACCCGCCAGGGGCCGTGCCTCGGTGGATGGGATACGGATAGGCAATTCCCCCCAAACCGACATGAAGGCCGGCGCCCAATCTCTCCATGCAGCGGGAAGGAACATCGCCAACTTCATCAAAAACATTAACTTCACTAATAGCAATTAAACAAACGATAGTACTACTCGCTCAACTTTTCTTGAACGATGACCTTGCTTCCCCCTACCTTGAGCAACAAACAGTTGAAGGCAAAAGCTCGCGGCGAGCACTGATGACAATATTCCAAGTATTAAAACTTCATTGGGGCAAAACAGAAGCTAGTCAAAGCTAATTGCTTTCAGAGTCGAAAACTTCTGTTGAGCTTCAATATCATTATCTAAAGAAATGGCTGAGGCAGGTTCAGGTCCTTCAAGGGAGACACCTAAAACTCGTATCTAGTGTCCCTGCTGTTCCCTACCCAGAGCAATGACCTGGCCGAACACGTAGCAGGTTGACTTTGATTTTTCAAAAGTTGGCGTTACTGTAAATACTTTAGTGGCCGACTTTGTAACTAATACCCCCACTCTGCCCGCATTTCCTCAATCCATCGTTCAAGAAAAGTTGCGCGAGTAGTAGATTGATTAGTGTCTCCGGGCGCGTCAACGATGTCATTTGTCCCATAAATGTATACTTTGATTTATTTAATGTGGTGCCTCAATATCACGAGCTGGAAGGAGAGAGAGACATTGTCAATAAATCGGTAGGTCTAATTCAAAAATTTAAATTGTCACGAAGCTCCCGATTGGATGACAGTGTCCATCTCTTCGGCCAACTCGTGGTCTTAAGGAGCCACGTTCAAAAAAATCGGAGTATACTGCATGTTTTATCACGGGAGGTGACGGTGTTATTTCCCCTTGGATGACGTGATGCGGCGTTGAGCTACATGGCGGTTGGGGGGGGGGCTTTCTCTTACCAGGTATTTCCCACCAGAATGCCTCCGCCCCAGCTGGGACAAGCTCTAAGCTGCCGACCTCTGTCTCGACATGTGTGGTATAATTGTGCATGTGAGTGTAAGTGCGTGTGCATAAGTAGTAGCGAAATGTTAAGGAAGAAATAGGAAAGAACGCGCTTGGTCCATGCCCCGTTTGTTAGGGTACTGAACCGTCATTCGCCTGATATTGATAGTAGAAACCGCGGAAAACTATCTAGAATTCTCCTTCATACTACAGATGAAAAAATATCGACCTGGCTGGCAAGATAATATGGAAAATCCTACTGTGGCGTCATACGTGTGTAATCAGTACACAGACGAGAGTGGGTTGTAATAACAGCAGGTTTATTCACGATATAGACCGTAGTCACAAATAACCAATGCACTGTATACAATTAACTAACTAAATAGACCCCACTGCTAGGAGAGATATTTACAACGGCTACCACACCGCAACATACTACCTAATGTTTCGCCGTGCATAGTACGGCCTGCCCTGAGACCGACTATATGTCTCACTAGTCACGACAATAACTGCCGGCTCCTTGTGTCCACGTTCGCACCTCTCACGGACGACCTACACTGCCGCTGCTGCCAGGACCAAGAAGAAAGAGCTATTGTTCTCACGGTCCTTAAATAGCCCTCGCGACGCTGCCCGCCGCCTCCATTGTCTCCTCCCTAGCGATGCGCACACCCTGTCATAAAACCCCGTGCGTCATCGCTTCTGCCTTTGTCGACGCATCCGGTGCACACCGCGCCACGTGCCCACGCTGTTTTTAGCGACACGACGCTACACTACCATCGTCTGGACTCGAACCTCATGACCTCCCTGTCAGAGGTTTTGGAGTGACATTCTCTGATTGATGTTCTGAACCATCTTTGCCTTTAGCGATACGAGAGTACTTGGTGGCGGAGACGAGGCAGATGGAGGTAGCTACGGCGGTGCTGACGACCGTGGCGTCTGCAAGGGAGTTGGCTGTGGTGGTGGAGACAGATGCTGATATGGTGGCGATAGTTGCCCGTGGATTATGGCAGTGTTCGAGTCGCGGCCACACAGGCAGCACCAGGGTCGCTGTCGACTGCAGATGATAGATTGATTGACTGACAGATTAGTTTGAGTTTTCGGACGTGTCAAATGGTGAAATTATTATTAGTTTCGTATGTCATTTGCTCGTTTATACCGGTTGATGGCGGTGTTCCACCCTCGCGTGGACGTGAGATCCACCGCTAACCTACAAGTTGGCTTATGGATTATCCCCTCTGGATACCTCCGCCAGAAACACACTGCCCCAGTCAGAACAAGTTTAAGGGGAGGTTGTACAGCTTACCTCTATTTGCGTTGTGTTTGTGTACTTGTATCTCTAAAACTATTTTATGAAATTCTGAAAAGTTACTCCCTATTATATAGCAATGCTTTTCATATAAAGTGCAATGCATTTCACAACAAGTGAACATAATTTGCATGGTTTAATAACTTTTTCCTCAACTTTTTTCTACAGCCTCTTCTGCCTTTTTTCCCTGAGACTAAAAATAAGTAGTGGTACAGGATATTAGTGATTAGTAGTGGTACAGAATATTAGTGATTTGTAGTGACGAAGGAAGTACAAAATCACGATATTAACATAAACAATGCCACCAAAATATCAGGAAACAAATGACTATCGTTAAGCATTTTTGCCACACCACTCTAAATACAACCAGGAAAGAAATTTTCCCCCAAAAATACTTCAGAAACAAAAAAGTGTAAAGTGGCAGGTGACGTAAAAATGTGCAGGACACTTCGCGCGAGTAAACATTTAAATGTCATTTAAAGCCTATAAGAACATAACATCTCGACTGTCTATTGCACTGTGTTAAGTGAATATTAAATAGTAAAAATAAAACAAAAAGCAAAAATCGCAAAATTTTGGTCCTGTTACTATGTATATTCCTTCATTTTTCAATAAAATAATATTTGTATGTGAAACATAGTGGGTAGTTTGTCGGCAGCAGTTTTGCTGTTGTTTGTCATGACAATTAGTAGTTACTTTATTACAGGACTTATTATTATTATTATTATTATTATTATTTTATTATTATTATTATTATTATTATTATTATTATTATTATTATTATTATTTATTTGAGACTTTATTACACATTAATAAAGATCCATTTCACTTACTCCGGACACGTAAGTATACAGCCTACAAAGGTAATCGCATAAGATAAAATTCTTTGCAGTCTAAGGTGGTTTCGTCCTAAAATGTAAAAAAATGACATTTCCTATCCTCTCCAATTGACACCGTGTGCCAAGCGGAAAGACAGAAATCTGGAAAAAGAAATTCGTAAGTTTTCTTGAAAGGCAGCACGACAGTGTGCTCTCTTCAAGGCGTATTCAAAGCAACCTGAAGGAAAGCTATCAGTGCCAGACCTGAAAAGTACTTAATTAGATGAGACCACACACTACCAAATTAAAATGCAGAACGGGTATAGGAAAATTCAGCTTGGTGAATAGAACCATTAGTGTTTTGTAGCTAATTGGAACTGGAAGCTAACTGGAACAATTACACAGGCACACAAAAAAAATTAACAGACCCAAAGACTTCACACATGTTTCTTTATAAATGTCGATGCGCTGAATTCGAATCTGGTGTCCATTTTTCTTTTCAAATCGTGAAAAAACATCGTGAACTTGTAAATTATTAATTTTATGGTGGTTTATCACGACTAAAAAACTGGAGGGTAACGGCAAAAGTTTGGCTTCATATTCGGATTCAGCGCATTGACATATATAAAGAAACACGTGTCTTTGGGCCTGTTTGTGTGTGCCTTGTTAACACAGCCAAAATTTTTTGTGTGTGCCTGTGTTATCTGTAGAGATGTTAGTGACTCTACGTAGATGCACGTGCGTTATGCGTTCGAGTTATCAAGACCGTCATATGAGTTATCAAGAGCGTAAGTGTGGAGGCTGTGATGGCAGTGAAGTGACGTTTTTCACAATCCGAAAAGACCAAAACAAATGCGGGTAAAGTGCGGTGCATACACTTACCGTGAATATAAATTATTGGGTAGTAAATGAACATACAGTTAAGTGGAATAAAGTGCAATGATGGATATAGAGTAGGTAAAGGGCACTGTTTACCTTTTTTATTTTAATTATCTTTTTGTTTGATTGCTTTTTTTGTTTTATATAGTTGTATTTTTATATTTCTTTGATACATTTCTTTTATTTTTGTTTAATGCCCACCAAGCGTACGTTAATTTGTAGCAATCAATTCTTCTTCTTCTGTTTCTTCATCCTATTACATATTTATTACTTGATAAAACGGTCTAACACTTTTTAGAAGGCACTCGCAGCATTGCATTAAACTTCTTCGCTCTCTTTCTGCACCCATTAGGAGGTAAATATGACCTACTAAAGGCAAACGATGTAGGTTGCGGCTGGGGGACGTTATAAGCCACTTTCCCATTTTTCTGTGCCGCGAACATTAACGACGTAATTTTCACTCGCAAGTGCTTCAAATTAACCTTTTCAGAAAATGACGGTTATAATCTCTTGCAATACCAAAGCAATGCCAGAATACAACGATTAAGGAAAAATATGTGTGTGATAATCAAATCTCAAGAAAGCGCTCTTGCTACCAAGTGAAAATTTCATATCAATATCTGCTTTCATTAGCGTAGCCATTTTACGCAGATTGCATTCGTGATATTCTAATTGTGATTGGTAATAAGATAGTATATGTTGCCATACTGACAAATGTGGTGGAGTTCATGTTGTAAATTGGTTTTGAAGTTTCCAAGGAATGTAAAATCGATTTAATTTTATGTATTATTTGGATGGCGAGATCCGGCGCTGACCTACCGTCGACTAGTGGGGTTTCCCCTAACCAGGACTCTCCCACCAGCGGGGCACCGCCCTAGCCGGAACAGGCTCTAAGCTCCCGACCGATCTCCCGGAATATGTAATAGTGTAGTGAATGTTAGTGTGTGTGTGTAAAGTGGAGAGGATAGGACAAGTAAGAGGAAGGAAAGATCGCGCGCGGTCCGTGGCCCGTTTGGTAGGGTACTGCTCCGGCATTCGCGTGGTGTTGATCGGAGAAACCACGGAAAACGACCGATCAGAGCAGCCGGCCGCTAGAATTCTCCTCCAGGCAGCGACTGAATTCGACCTAACTGAAAAGCTAATGTCGAAAATCCTGCCGCCGTCAGGACTCGAACCTAGGACCTCCCGGTCAGAGGCGCTTGGCGATGGAGAATAGGTTACAGAGGAAACACAATTTTTATGGCATTCATAATATTCTTGGCACGATATATTTCATAGGCACGTTGATACATTCCGAATATAATCTGAAGGCTTTGGAAAAACAGAATGTTCATCTACGCCTTTTAATGGTTTGATAATGCACAGTTCACGAACTATCTAATCGAAGTTGGGTTCAGTGATGAAGCTGTAGTCACTTCTAACTGCATGTCTTACAACGTGGATACGCGCGTTTTTGAACCCTTGGATTTCCACCCCAAAACTTTACCAACATTAGCTGAATTAATAATAAAAGATAGCAACGAGCGTTGATAACAAAATTTGAAAACTAAATATTGATCAACGTGCAATTAAAACTATTTTGTATATAAAAACGAGCTAAAGGTGTGTCCTGATCTCCAAAGAAATAAATTGCCCACTCGTCTGGCATCTAGCGAAATGAGGTCTCAAGAAAACGTGCTCTGAAAAACGTTTATTACGCATTGCACTAATCCCTGCATATTTGCAGTTTTGCCAGGGATCTAGCCGTTCTTGTTCTGGTTTACGGGTGAGTAAAGCATGGGGAATAATCCCATTGCTTCGCCATAAGGACGAAACTAAGGCCAGGTTGGGAAAAGGATTGCGTGTAAAGCAAGGATGCTCCGGCAATGCCTGAACTTAAAAAAAATTTCGAATCATTGATTAAAAAATTGGCGTTTAGAATTGAAGGAATTGTCTTCGTGATATAATTTTTGACCCCTCCAATCTGTTGTCAATGTAGTGTGATTCAGAAATAGTTAAATGCAACTTCCGGTAGTTGCCACTGATACGTTACACTCATAGACCCCTTAGACCAAAATTATCACTTGCTTCAATATTATATAAAGATATTCTTTAAATGTTTACACCGGAACACTTTGATTATATTTAAGGTGGTGCCGTTTCTCTTTACCTAGTGTCGGAAAGACGCTGCTGCTGGAACTCGAACCCAAAACCTCCCGTAACACGAAGCTTCATTAGTGAGCTCATAATTACTTACGCCAACCAGCCTGGCAATGAAGGAAATTATTCCCAAATAATTTTCAATTTCCACAGGTTGCCGTATTATAGAACTCGTCGGAATTTGAATACACTGTACCTTGCATTATTGTAAGAATATCTGCACAAATGTATTGTTTTTACCTTTTACCTATTACGATCTCGTAGTTCTGTAAACATGTCTAATACATGATTTTCCAATAACAGATTTTATTCATTTTTTTAATTTTTTAAACTGATTTTGATAATTCTACCAAATCTTGCGCATTTAGTAGGCATACTGAAAAACGTCTTGGAAAGTCTGAGAAAGTCTTTGTTGACATTTTCGTAGTCAATTTAGATTGTTAACCCAACATTTGCTCCAATTCAGTGGAAAATTTTAAAATTTAATAAAACCATTACACTATTTGAAGTGATATTTTCTAATTTTTTCCTCCTACACTCTCAGAATGCTCACATGAAGAGTTCTTAGTATTACGTTTTGGATTTAGTTTTCAAGGAAAATTAAAATTATCTATCACAATGTGACATTTTAGCGTTTCTTAAAAAATTGTAATTAAGAATAAAATCTTAATAAAAATGGTGGAGATTTCCGGTTTTCGCAGCTTGCTCGAAGGCTTCCTAATTGTCACTTGCTCGAAGGCTTCCTAATCGGGGAATGATATAAACGTGAATTAAAACGTGAATTAATACGTGAATGATATATACGTGAATATATGAACGTGAATTTTATTGATCTCTTTAAACGTATGCAAAGCATTGTGTATAATAAGTTATCCTACAATACACATTATGGATGACATCCAATTACATAACGTTTACAGTTACATTGTTTTAGTACGTTTGTAATAACATCGCAATTGGAATGTGTAATAGCGAATGAGAACAATCGCATGCAGATAATTGTTGGTGAAAGGATGCGATAAGACGCTAGGTGGTTTTATGAAGCTTCAGTTGTTTCTACATTATCTAACCCGCTTAAACAAGGAATTTCAAAATTAATTCCCGTTAGTTCCGGCTGTGTCTTATAAAATGTTCGCCCACGGCTTTTTGTACTTCACATGATAATATACGCTGTACGTCATCCCGTTTTACAGGGTTCCTTGGTTTCAAGACAGCCTTAGCGACAAATTGTAATATTACATTTTGCTTGCTTTACAATATTATAATTACAATATTGCGTATTGCTTCACTTAACAAGTTTACCGTCAGTATAATAAGCAACGACTGTAGTGTACATTAGGTCACAGAGGGCGTGGTATTCCGGGCACGTCAACTACTGACGTCATTATCCCTGTAAGTGTAGTGCATGTTTTTCATCCGGAGATGGCTGTTATCTGGACGGCGAGATCCGGCGTCGACCTACAGATGGCAGGCAAGAAACAGACATCCTTCCACCGCATGAACCGGGGTTTGAACCTCTCTGGATACCCATAAAACTTCACGGGAGCGCTTCAGGTTTTCTCTAGGTTCTTCCAAGTCCCCGTAGCTTCATTATGATTCGTAAGGTATCTTCATAATCACCTACCCATCAAAGGTATTCACTCGTTTACAGGTATGACAACAAGACTTACACACTGCTATCATAATAAATAATACGTAACGACGAATATAATAATCGCATGAGGATAATTACTGGTGAAAGGATCCGAGATGACGCGTGCAAGTGACCTGGATTTATCCCACGCACCACGGCACCTCACCCACTTCCGTCCTACGCACATGACGATAAGTGCGGGCATCACACGCAGCCTGAGTTCTCGATGCTTAGTTCTACCCCGGGAGCAAGTGGATGACCGCAATGTGCCGGACGCTTTAGCGGCTACCGGTGTCTCATTGAAGGATGGGAGTTTGTCCTGGAGCTTCCGCCAACGAATTAGATTTTAGAAGAGTTAAATGAAAATTCCGGCAAAAATCTTTGACTTCAATGAATAAGCTGTTAAGTCAAAAAAATTTTACTGCGGAGCAAAAAAACAACTTTAATCTGATATATATATATATATATATATATATATATATATATATATATATATATATATATATATATATATATATATGTGTGTGTGTGTGTGTGTGTGAGAGAGAGAGAGAGAGAGAGAGAGAGAGAGAAAGAGAGAGAGGGATCAATGATATTATGATATTTAAAGAAAACCTACTCGAAAATAGTTTTGTTTTAATATAATCTTTGTTTAATTATCATTAATCCCTGATTTGATTCACTTAAACGTGGTATTTTGCTCTCCTGTAAAATTAAGTGTTTACGACTTATCAGCTTATTCACTGGGATCAAAGAAATGTCGTTCGTAGGCTGCCATACCACTAACAAAATCAAGTGCTGAAGTAAATGATTTTGTCGTTTTCACCTTATATTAAAATGTATCATTCTTGCATTCACACCTATACCATTTGTTGGTGGAATACTGTATATTATAAGATATGCTGCTATTGCTGCTGAAAGGTAGACCAATCAGTAATTCTGCAGAGCGCATTATCTCAATATTCTTATTTTTTGAGTTTGCAGTTTTTGTAGCCCACAACCGATATAACCCCAAAAGAAGCTCTTTGGGCGGCTTATGCATAGCATGCTAGCTTTCTGTGAGACCGACCCGGGTTCTATTTCCGGCCGAGGAAAAATGAAGATTTAATTAATTTAAATAATACAAATTGTCTCAGATTTACCGCTGCATGTCGAAGACAAAATTTCAGGCCAAAAAAGCTACGTAGGGTGGTGAGAAAACGTCATGATACTGTGGCGTCATACGGGTGTAATCAGTACACAAACGAGAGTGGGTTGTAATAACAGCAGGTTTATTCACAATTTAGACCGTAGTCACAAATAACCAATGCACTGTATACAATTAACTAGCTCAATTGACCCCACTGCTAGGAGAGATATTTACAACGGCTACCACACCGCAACATACTACCTAATGTTTCGCCGTGCGTAGTACCGCCTGCCCTGAGATCGACTACATGTCTCACTAGTCACGACAATAACTGCTGGGTCCTCGCGTCCACGTTCGCTCCTCTCACAGCCGACCTAAGCAGCTGTCTCCAGGATCACAAAGAAGGAAGAGCTATTCTCACGGCCCTTAAATAGCCCTCGCGACGCAGCCCGCCGCCTCCATTGCCTCCGCCCTAGCGATGCGCACACACTGTCAGAAAAACCCCGTGCGTCATCATTTCTGCCTTTGTGTACGCATCCGGTGCACACCGCGCCGTGTGCCCACGCTGTTTTTAGCGACATGACGCTACAATACATTTCTTCTTTACCTCCGGCGTAGATAAAAAGTAAAAATAGAACTTAGGCCTGGGAACAGGCTGGCAAAGCCGGATTAATTGGAAATTGAAATGCCAATTACGGTACATAGAAATATAATTTTACAAAAGCCTATTCCTGTGTATTCATGAATTGATTAGGTAGATATTACAATACATTGACGAATAAATGTATTTTACATGAATATAATGGATTCCGCCCGCGAGGTATCTTCCCATTAGGGAACAGCCTCAATTGGGATAAGCTGGAATTTCTTTTCCGTTATGTGTGGTATTGTAATGCAAGCAAGTGAAAAGGAGGGGTGCGCGCACTTTTCTGTGTGTATGGTTAGAAGACGGGACGAAGATGAAAATATCGTGCACGGTCCAGGTCTGGTTTCTTAGAATAAATGCTCCGACAAGCGTCTGGTATTAATAAACTACCAACCAGAGCAGCCGCAGCCAGCATTCTCGTTCAGATTGTGGTTGAAAACGAATGCTGACACTGCGCCATTATACCTGGTTATTGGATGTTCTGTGCATCTGCATAGTCGGAGTCTAGGCTCTCCAGTACTTGTTAATAGACGCTGGAAAATATTAAAAAGTTTACTAACTCACCAGTATCATGAAATCATGAAAAAAAAGTTTTATAGTTTACTCGTACAAATACGAAATCCCATTTCTTATTTGGTTGTTGTCCAATATCTTCGTCTCTTAATATGTTAAAACGAAGTTGACTACAGTAAGTACTCAGTAGATGTGTTCTTTTATGTAGCATCACAACTTGATGTGACTGAAGACCAAGGTACCTTCTTCCTTTTTTTCTGCTACAACTTATAAACATACACGCTTCTCCTTCTCATTTGCGAAAACTCATTTTGAGGAGTACGGTAAAGTGCTCGTTACGTGAAGGTGTGTGTTACAGGAGCTGCGAGCCTTGTAGTCCTCTCTTGTTATGCCCGAGTCTTTTGTTTGTTTCCTCCCGTGTTGTGTTGCAGTCTTTTGGAGAACTGTGAAAATTAAAGTGGTACCAGCCCCAGACTTAGTTTGACGAGCCATCCACATGTAACTTGAAGTCGTTGTAGTGGGAGTAGTTGTTTAGTTTTGTTACCTTAAACTACTTGAATAAGTTTATTATCTGTGAATATGAACAATATGCATAATTATTATATTTTTTGATCAAAAATTTTTATTTGTCTATAACATATTTATTTCTAACGACATACAATATACACAATAAAATATCAATAACAACAGCAGTAACTAAATGTTTGTGTCTGGATTATAAAAATATTTTAAACTATTAAACATGTGATTTTCTTATTATGCTGTACTTCACGATACTTTCTTCACTACAGAGACTTTCTATATAAGCAGGTCATTAATTTAACAATTGTTTTGCGTATTTAATATTTATCAAGATCTCAATAAAACTGTTTTAATAAAAGCCAAACCTGTGAGTTAATATAGGATAATAATAATAATAATAATAATTATTATTATTATTATTGTTATTATTATATATTTAACTTTTTAACGCTTTCAGGAAAGGATTCAATAACTGTCGTAGGAAACGTATTCCATTCCGTTATAGTTCTGTTAGTAGTATTCAGTTATTCGAAACATATCGGAAATATCTAAGCAGAGAAAAGCTTAGTTATCATGCAGTTTCCTAATTTTTTCAAAATGTTTTACCTGCGTATTAAGTTTGGTTCTTCCATTAAATTTTTAAAAATGGAATGCACTCATCTTAGCAACTACTCTTCTCCGGAAACACCTTGATCGATTTTGTACGGTTCTTTCCTCCTAATTAATTTTGCATTTTGTTCTTAAAATTCACGCACACGTCTATTCAGCTTCAACGAGCAGTCTCGACTCTAGACCCTTCCGTTTGTCCCTTCTCCAGAGAAATAGCTTCCCCAGAAACAACGCTACACGGCAATGTCAACTATTTCTCTATTAAAACACATTTCATTAAAAGAAATCCAGACAAGCATGTCCATTAAAGAAAAATTTGTATATTAATTTAAACAACTACTTATTAGATTCACAAACCTTTCCTATTTTTTTTCTTTTAAAAATCAACAATTGTCGTAAGTTTAATTCCCAAAGAACGTTTATATTTTGCACAATTCAAAGCTCACAAAATAAACACAATGTTCTACGATGTTGTTTATACCGTAAATCTACAAATTAACATGTGCCTAGTGAAATTACAAGGTGTAGTTCAGCTCCAGATCATAAATTTTCAATAGAACACCACATTTTTTTGTATCGTTCCGCTTCTGATCAGTGGGTTTATTGAATGATACAACTATTCTAGGAAATGCTGAGGTTCGAGTCTCGATTGGGCCGAATTTTTCAGCTCTAGTTAGATAGGTCGATTTCTGTCGCTGTCTGATAATAACCTTAGCCGGCTGCTCTGATTGGAAGTTTTACGTGGTTTCTCCGATAAACTCCAAGGGAATTCCGAAGCAGTCCCCTAAAAACAGGCCGCGCGCGATCTTTCCTTCCTCTTCCATGTATTCCTAACTCTTTTCTTAGACACACTTTCATGTGTGTTCACTGCACTACCACAAATGTTGGGAGTTCAATTGGGATCTTCAAGCTTGACGCGGCTGATACGGTATCTCAGTGGAGTACAGGAGTGCCCATAAAGAGGGAAACCCGTAGAAACACCTGAAATACCTCTATAGGATGCCGAACACCGCTAGAGACTGTAACGTGAACACTTTTGTAACCGACGTCGTAAGTTCATTAGGCTCGAAGAAACCATAAAAACTCATTGATTTGTGATTAAAACAGAATATTATACTGATAAACGAATTTATAGAAATATTTTCATTTAGGTAAATGGTGAACGTTTCCCTAGAAATCGTTTTAATTCTCTTAACCTCACCCCAATGGGGAGCAACACGACTGTCGTATGTCTTGACGCTACGATCGAACCAGGCGTTTTCCCCTCCGAGTGAGGGAGGGAGGTGGGGAATAGAATGGCTCCGGAGACGCACGGCTTCCTTCCCGGAGCCCCGGAAGCCCGTGATGCATCGCTTCCGGTCCCTCTCTTCCGGCCACGCCCGGAGACCATCAGAGAACGCAAGGTGATTCAAGAGGCGAAGGTAGCTGAAGAGGACACTGTGTGAGGCGTTATGAGGGTTCATGAAAGTTTTAATACCAAGCAAGACTTATTGTTAAGGATAGATCTCGTATTGTTGGTTCTTAACAATGGTTTATTTTTACTTTCTCGCTACCGCTTACGCAGTAGAGAGATAGATATGTGATAAGTTATCACAAGGATGTGTTAATAGAAACGATAAATTCGAATAAATAAATACTACACGCACACGTTTTCTTGATAGGGGTAGTGAGAGAAGAGGGCTCTGGCTACGTCACGGCTTAAAAGGGCGTACCAACTGTAGGCATGAACTTAACGCACCAACGTGTGCCACGAGAAATGCTACAATTGTTCTGAAAGTACGAGGCGGTTGTTGTCAGCATTGTAAATTGGTACGTGCCGCTCCGAGTCGAACCTAAGTATCTCAACGGACCGTGCTATTCAGCGCTGGGTGATGAATAGGGAGCTCGTGTATCGAGAAAACTTGCGCGAGCAATATAAGTCAGCAACAATGAGTGATAGAAGAGAAGCAAAGGATCGAATAGTAAATAATAAGAATAAAAGGAAATTGTAACATAATTGATAGTGGGGAAAATAAAGAATATATTGGTAAAAAAAGCAGTGAAGGGACACGTGAGCAATTTATGTGAGTGGGAAAGTAAACTGGGATAATTATAATAGATTTTGTCATGACGGGGCAATTTTGGTATACCCTTCGGATTATTCTTGGGTGAAAAATCAAATAGAAGTTTTTGGCAGAATAAACAAATAAAACGTACTAGGCACATACACCTGTCTGATATGTAATGCAGCGAGAAAAGGTGGCGAATTTTCGGCTGAAAAATTATTATTCCCGGGCCGTAGTAATGAAAAAGTGGATCAATCCAGTTGCTAAATTTGGAAAAAATCCTGTAACATGTGCCAGAAATCATGTTTTGTTGGTCCTTAATACCGAAAACTCAAATGACGGCAAAATCTCTGTCCGACTGTCGGTCTCTAAAGACGTTAGCGGCTAAACAGTTCAGCCAATTTTCTCCAAAACTGATTTTCTCTAAGCAATCCGGCTGATGTCGCCGACCTTTAAATTTGAAATTGATATTTTTATTCTGGGGGTACTTTACATGAAGTCACTGGGATATTTTAAAATTTTTAAAAAACATCGTTTTTGATTTTCTTTTGTTAGATAGTGTGAAGAGCGTTTAAGAAAATGGTGCGCGTCCCACATTTGTTAAAAATCTTTATTTTTTAAAAATTGCAAAAGTTCAAAATTTTTTTTGAGTCTCCCTGCAACTAACACATTAAAGGTTGAGATTTTGGCTTGAATGAATTCTGTTTCTAAAAGAAAGATTTTTAAACAAGGTTCATGTACAATTTTTCGAAACTTTAAATACTTTTCGAGTAATTTTGCGTGAAAATACGGGCGCGAAATTACGTGCACCAATAGTTTTCTAGCATTTTTCCACCACTAGTTTCGTAACATTCATATCAAACAATTTCTACACAATCTTATCCTTCATAAAGGCATTAACTCACTACACTACGAATAAATTCCAGACACAATCAGAACTAGGGATAGATCCCCCCCCCCATTCTTTCTTCCAAATATTTTCAAACATTGAATAATTTTTTAGATGTGCTTTTTTGCTCCCTCGCCCAATGTTACAATTAGTTAACTACAATTTTCAAATTAGATTAAGACATCAAACACTTGCAAAGCTTTTCTTGTAAATTGAAAAAGAAATTTTAACACAACTATAAAATTCTTATATATTGTCCTAATCACGTTAATAACTATAATTGAACAATTGAAGGGGCGAAGAAAACTTTGTGATAGCCTCATTTTGTACTTTTGTTAGCCAAATAATAATTTGTTTGTAAATCTAGACATTTACCAAGTCACGTTGCTGTTACTTTCAACTCATATAAACAGTTCTAATAACCCGAGCGTTTACACCATGTTTGTTTCGGGACTGAGCTTTTTATTTTGCACGTGTAAAATGAGGGAAATCGTTATGTGGCCCCGAACCATTGAACTGAAAAACAAAATACTCGACCGCTCAATGCAGTCATATGTGTAAATATGACAGGGACTTCATTGGATTATCACATTGATGCGGTAGATTTAATTTTAGATATAATACATGCCATATTATAAGCTTTACTATAAGGGGTTTTGGAAGTTTTATTTCGAAACAAACAAAAAAAAAAAGCTTTTGAATAAATGCAACAACATTATTGTCGTAGAGTAAGTTGTATGATTGACAGTACGCGCATGAATAGCTAAGGGTAACGAAACAGCTGTAAATACTATCGAGGCAACTGAATTATTACACCGGAGCCCACAGAGAAGAGAGAAAACAAAATATGTTATTGAAGCCATTCTTTGACGAAATAAAAAATAAACTTCCCCAATGATTTGTATATGTTCACTTTTCGTTTTATGCTGTGAGGATTTAAAGGTAAAACAAATCAATATCGTAAAATGCGTAATAATGTTACTCTAGACGCTATTCTATCAACCAATACGTTTAGAGTTACTTTTGAAATATTCTAATCTTATCAAGGAGACATTTTTCTAAAAAATGTGTGTAAAACCATTCACCCAGTTTAAACTTGTGGTCCTAAAATAGTACGAACTTTCTCGTCCTTTGTAATGAAAATTAAACGCTTTGAAGCAATAGATGTTTTATTCACAATTTTAAATGATATATTTCTGGCATTGAAATCATTGTTTAAGGTAGGCAGTCTATTCACGAACATATGGGATGAGTTTTTTAGACTTGCAATATTGTCCGTAAGCAGTGTGCGAGATAGTAAAATAGTAAAAAGTTAATACATAATACAGTATTAAACCCTAAGAGCGTTGACTAACTGATTATTTATTATAACATTTTAATTATAATTATAAATTATATTAATTATTAAACACTATGGTACTGCAATATTCTACAAATATGTAAAAGTATTAGTGTATATTACTGCGAACGAAATCTAGCCGTCATTGTCACCATTTGTTATCAGTGCGGCGTTACAACAATGGGTTACACAACAACAATGACCGCTCATATATTCGTTTTCACATTTAACATACATAAATGACGCAATTTAAAATGAAATAACATAAATACACTATAAATATAATAAATAATAAAATTAAATATGAAATAATATACAAATTCTAACTTACGTATCATGAACTGCGGAAATTGGGAGCGGGAGACTGAAGGCTAGCAATCTTTATTTCATATTTATTTCAAAGAGTTTTTAAATAAATTCTAAAGTATAAATTTGTAAACGTATAACAAGAGCTCCAATGTTACAAACGAATAATGAAGTATGAAATAATATACACATTCTAACTTACGTAGCATCCAACTGTCTTAAATCGTCTCTAAAATTACGATTACATAGTGCAAGATTTTCAGAGTGGGCGACTAAGTTTGACCCCCTAATTACTCTAAAAATTCTCATATTTTTGAAAACTTTAACATGACCTTATTTGAAGATCTATTTTTGATCAACACATTTAATTAAGAAAAAAATTGTTTCTTCATAATTGTAGTTGTAAAAGCCGAAAATGTTTTTAAGTTTTTCAATATTCAAACCATCTGGGTTTTCAACCACCATAGACCTGCACCATTTTGTTAAACATCAGACTATCCAACAACAAAATTTAATCCAAATCGACGGATCCATTTTTTTTTATTTTGAAAATGTCTCAGGGACTTCATGTAAAGTATCCTCCAAAATAAAAATATCGGTGTCAAATTCAAGGGCCGCGTCATCAGTCTGATTGATTGAGGAATATCAATTTTGAAGAAAATCAGCTGAACGGTTCATTCCCTACATCTGTAACCCTCCTTCCTCACCTCCTAACACTGCTGGGACACGATACTTCCTTCGACCACGCACTCGAGGTAAAAATGAGATAAATAAATAGCAACTACAGTCAGATGCAGCAGAAAAGCATCCGTGTAGGTACTTGCAAAAGATTCAAATAATGCATCATAATGTGCAATCTCTTTCAAATAAAATTGAATTTATCGAGGCAGCATTAGAGTGTGATCTCAGTCAAATAGATGTTCTTTGCTTTACAGAACATTGGTTATCTCATAATGATCTAAACACACTCCAAATTCCTAGTTTTTACCTTGCAGGATCTTATTGTAGAGCAAGGGAATCAAATAAAGGCCCTGCTTACGGAGGTTCGTGTATTTATGTAAGAAATAATATTGATTCTACCTTCTTGTCAGAATTCAATTTATATGCAGTTGAAAAAGTTTTTGAAATAACAGTTGTACATCTTACTACGCTCAAAATTATCTTACTTTGCATCTACAGACTCTCCAACAAAGCAAGCTTTAGATTATTTCCATTTCGTAGAAAATCTAGAGATAACTCTGAACAAAATTAGTAATCTCTCTTTTAAATCCATTGTTGTATGTGGAGATTTCAATATTGATTTTCTGAGCGAATCCCACGAAAAAGAGCAGTTTCTCAACTTAATTCATTCTTTTAATTTAGATATTACAGTGAACGTACCTACACGGAATACTCTTAAATCACAAACAGCAATAGATCAAATTATAATTAACAAAACCACAACTATCTTATAAAAAATAAAGTACATACCTACTCAGAATACTCTTAATTCACAAAAAAAACACGCATGTGCCGAGCATTTACTACAGTTAACATAAAGTTATTTACGGACTACTTGCTGAAAGAATCATGGGAGGCAGTTTATAACGCTAATGACACAAATGAAAATATAATTTATTTTTCTCAAAGCTTTCATTCTCTTTAACGCATGCTTTCCTATTAAAAAGAAAAATTAAACATTTCACGAAAAAGTAATACTTGGATCACAAAAGGAATTAGAACATCGTGTAAAATAAACGTACTTCTACTTTATTTCTAAACGTCATGACGTATCTCAAGATTTTCTTATCTACTTTAAAAATACAAAACATTGTTACGAAAAGTCATAAGGCAGGCTAAAATAATGAAAACGATCAGGATATTTTGAACTCAAATAATAAAACAAAAGCAATGTGGAATATAATAAAAATACTACCAAATCAACTAGAAAACCCGTAGAGCATGTTGTTTTAAAATATAACGATATAAATGTGAACGATTCGGCAACAGTGGCTAATCTCTTTAACCAATACTTTTCGAGAATTGCTGCGAGCTCACTAAGGGTCTTCAGGCACAAAATTCAAAACAAACGTTTAACCATTAGAATCAGCTGCTAGCTTTGTTCACAGACGAACAGACAGACACGCATTGTCGTCAATCGATTTTTCATTATCAAGGACCCACAAAATAGGGATTCTAGCTACATCAAGTGTTTAAGGATTTTTTCCCTAAACTTAGCAACTGAACTACTTTTTCCTTGCCAGGACTGTGTTAATAGAGGTTATCTGCCGGAAATTCGCCCTACCTTCGCGCAGCATTACATAATTATCTATTCTTAAGAAGTTCCTTCATAAACGCGAGGAAGTAAAAATGATCAACTATAACTACGAAAAAGTTGAGTTTAACTGACGCGAAAAATAGAAGTCTTACATTATCTCGGGGCCCCGAAGTTTGTAGTTTCGGCTCTGGAACGTAATTCAATTCTTAAAAGAGGACTGGAGAGGACATTACGTGAAGTGTCATTACACAGACTTCTTTAGAGTTATGTAAGGCCTATTTCAGTCTTGGTATTTTCAAAATTCGATTAAGGAACCAGAATCCAGAATTCCGGGTCAATGACCCCATCTCGATCAGGTTTTTCGTCCAGTTTCCTGATCCATTGAGCAAATGCTGAGATGGCCCCTTGTTTTGCTTCTGGACATAAATGTAACTTCATTTTCTGTGCACGTCTTCTAGAATTCAGTAGGAAATACAATTATTCAAATTATCGTTTCCATGTTGTCGCGGCAGGAAGTAATAAGAGCCAAAATTTATTGCTTATTTATCCTTGAAAATAGATTTTATTACATGGGAGTTTTTTCTCCCTTTCAAAATTTCAAAATTCAAAATTTATTGCTTGTTTATCCTTGAACATAGATTTTATTGCATGGGAGTTTTTTCTCCTTTCAAAATTCAAAATTTAAGTAGTATATGACTAAGTGTAGGAATCACAGAATTTTGAAAATGTGCACACAATTCACTTTTCCCATAGCACGTCATACGCAGTTTTTAACTGTTTTTCTGACGTAAAATAAATAAATAAATAAATAACAGAAACGAGATTGCTCAGTAAGATGGTCGTTATTCTTCCAAAGTTTGTATTTGTTCGATCGTCCCCATTGATATAAAAATGCAAATGAAATCAAGATGGAAACTTTCAAAGTAATTAAACAGTAGTATTCTGTATCGCCGAGCACAAAAAAATAATTAAGAGTAATTTTGTGGTGTTTATGTTTTGTGTGTGCGCGTACGTACTTGCTAAGAGATCTCTTTTATTTAATAAATTCATTTACACCACTTTCAAACAACAAACACTTTTTGTATTATTTGCTAGCTTGAGGTGAGACGTCAGTACTTTTGAATAGAGTTCAATATCTATTTTATTAATCTTCAATTTCATCTTCAATCTCACAAATGTTGAATGGAAATGACTGATGTTTGCTTTTGGCATCCAAATTACACAACAAACATTATATAGTAACTTTCAACAAGTTGTAAGTTTCATTAAATCAATTAATTCTAGGACCCTCAGAACAACCTTCATCAAAATAGTTTTTTTATCATGTTGTTCAATAAAATGTTTGACTGTGTTGTATAAAAAATGTAATACTTTTGTGTTCAGTTTTGACACTGTTTAGGAACAGAAATCTTGAGTGTAAAAGGTAAGTAATACGCAGTGTTAAAACGTCGGTACTTTAAAATTATGTTTTTATCAAAATTTTCGCACTTCATGATATCGCAAATACTTTACAAATGCATTGTTTATTAAGATCACAACGGTCACAATTTTTCTAAACTGGAATAGCGGAAATGTTCACACTCACTTTTAATCTAGCCAATCTCGCTATTTTCCATTTCGTATCTCGAAAATTACGTAAAATAACATAGCTTCGTTCATTTGGAAAGCGCGATATAGAACAGGAAAAAACCATCGTGAAAATAACTCCGTAACATCATATAAACACAAATCATGTATTAAAACTGCAGTACTTCATTTTACATTTTTAGTATCTCTCCGCATATCGGTTGGGGATTTATCGATCCAGCTCTGTGGAAAATGCTTCTATCAGAACAATGGGATTGTCGAAACGGATTCAGATATGTACAGCGTATGAATTGCGATTTGTTAGCCGCTGTTGGAATGGATCCTGTTTCTCGACCAAATGGCAATGTGCTGTAGGTGGAAAATTAGTATAACTTTACCCGTTGCTTTTGTGTGGAGAAATGTAAATTTTTCATCCGTATGTTCCACTTTTTGCCAACTGTGTCACTTTTGCCAATAATATTTGTTGTGACTCTGATATGCCTTTCACTTCATATTTCATAGCACAATCGTAACACGTGTTTTCTTGTGAATTAAATATTATAGCATCCTTGGACACCATTCATTGTTCGTGTACGTTCACTCCATTATTAAATTCATTGATCATTGTCATCATCATTATCCTCGTTTGCGGATTAGGCATATTGCCTGTTCCAGATTCTTTCCATCTCACTCTTGGCCTTCCAATGTTTCACTTTCCTCTCGGCTTGTAATTCAGGGCTTGCACTGGAAGTCTGTCTTGCGGCATATTTCGAATATGTGCCACCCATTGCTGTCTGTACTTCTTAATTTTGTCATCAACTGTTTCTTTCCGCCCTAGTTCTCTTATTTTTTTGCTTTCTATTTGGTCTCTTAATGTGATCTCTCTGCTGATTCAATACTCCTAAAGTCTTCTAAATTCATTGATGGAGATTATATTTTTTCACACGTATTTCATTAATACATTCTTTATGTTATACACTGCGCAGATTTAATGTGTTAGGTCGAATTCTGTCACTGTCTGGAGGCAAATTCTAGCGGCCGACTGCTCTGATCGGTAGTTTTCCGTGGTTTTTCCGATCACACCAGGCGAATGCCGGAGCAATATCCTAAGAAACGGGTCACGGACGGCACGCGTTCTCTCCTTCCCCTTCCTTGTCCTATCTCTCCTTCCCCACACACACACACTTACACCAACACCAAAACATTGCCGGGAGACCGATCGGGGACTTAGAACATGTTGCGGCTGGGGCGGTGCCCCGCTGGTGGGAGATACCTGATTTAGGGAAACCCCGCTAGTCGAGAGTAGGTCGGCGCCGGAACTCGCCAATCCAGCGGGGGAAGATCACCGCCACCTGACGATAAAAAAACATTAATACATTTACGGGACTAACGACCTCAGTAGTTGACGTGGCCGGAATCACTAACAATCAATCGAATAGTGATCTATCTGCAGCGAGAAGGCGGATGGATGCGAGCAAGTTATGAGCGGTTAAGTACGGCTGTGAAGCAACTAAACAAAGGTCGGAAGCGAAAGATCAATATATCGGAATGAAATGACTATACAAGTGTTCAATAAATGCTAGAATGCCATATAAGTATAGGAAGAGGTATTTTTTTCCCGGAAAACTAGCTTCAAAACAGTTGAATGGAAAACGAACATAACTGCACAATTAACGGCAATATAGTTCTGGTATGATCAACAAACAGAACGATTAAGTAGTAGTGGTTAATGAAATATGTGAAGTGCTAGTGCTTTTTTGTGTATAATACAGTGATTAATGTGCAAATAAAGAAAATGCATTGTTACCAAGGGCAGTTTTCGATCTATAATCAAAGTGTCCATGATATGGACGCAGACAGAACTTCCTTTTCTTTTAGAACTTTGTTTGGAATGAATGAGTGGCTAAGAGAGAATATTCGGAAGTTACATCTTGCATGTTAAAGTATATAGAACTGCATTCTCAATATTATTCAACTTTGGGTAACCTATGAGATCTAGCAAGTGCACAAAAGGAGAATTCAACTGCAACCACTCACAATACATCTACTTCAACTGTATCAAGAAGACTGTAATGAAGAAAAAAATTAGATATGTGCAAATTTATTTCTCCGCAACACCATTAGTTCTATCAGAGTTTTGAAGAATATGACAGTTAAGCACAGTAACAGATGTCTACTAAATCTTGTGGTTAGATTACTTTTCCTCTTTTAGAGAATATATCTCTTTTCCACATAATTTTGTATTTTGTTTTATCATCTCCAATTTCACTGCCTTGACTAAAATTTCACTTAAGAGTAATTCATAGTATGTGGCATATTGATGCCACATACTATGCATCTCTTTTACAGAAATAAAGATGTTTGTACTCATAACAGGTTTTTTCAATTTCCTAAAAAACTTTCAATTTTGTGGGTTTGATCTCTATTCGGGAAAACTATTTTTTTAAAATATATATCACGATAAAATATTAGTAAGAAGTAGACTATTAGTAAGTAGTCTTTCACGAGTTATAAAATTCAGATAGGAGCTTCATATTTTATTGTCGCTACATAAATTACTGTTTCCGGTGTAAGGATCCCGAGTCGTTCTGCTCCATGGTCAGTATTCTCATGTGCATAACCGGAAGTGTTTCTCGAGTAGCTACTTCGGAACTACTGAACAAATTTTGTAAAAAATATATCTGACTGACCTCTGCATTATGTATTAAATTTTAATGAAAACTATTAACACGAATCTAAACCAAAATAAAAACGGTGCAAACCAGCATTCCAACTTCGAATGTATTAATAAAGATTGTGTCAAAACATTTGCTAGGGTTTCTAGAGTAGCTACTACAGAACTTTTGGACAAATTTTGTGAAACACAAAACTGACTGGCCTCTGCATTACGTATTAAATTTTAATGAAGGCTATTAACACGAATTTATACTTAAAAAAACTGTGCAAACCAGCATACCAACTTTGTATGCATTATTAAAGATTGTGTCAAAACATTGTGACGGGATTTTGTAATGAAATATACAAGAACCAATGAAATGTGTATTATTTTTTACCAACTCTAATAGATTCCTAATCGATTCAATTCAATACGCCGATTCATCTTTCACGCCTCTCTTCTCTTACTGTTACTTCGTTGCTTCCTTACACCGCACCAGGGACGTGTGTCCAGTCCACTCCAATGAGAAGCAGCCTGACTGCACAGCGTGGGCCCTCATACGGGGAAGCGAGACGCGGTTCACAGTGTTTCACAACGCAACAAAGGATGGTGAAAGACCTGAAAATTTTTAATGATCATTTAGATAGATAGATAGAAATTTATTCTACAATGGAAATGATGTGAATAAAATAACAATTACAAATGATAACATATATAGAAAATAAATATAAAAGTAACAAATTGATTTCATTTGACTAATATATGCAATTGTCAAATTCTATGAGCTAAATTTAATTAAACAAGGCATTATTACAATAAAGATATTATATTACAAATTTTATAAATTTAGTTTTTTGATACTTATCGTATTTATAAATTATGTTTATTTAACTATGGTAGAGGATGGCCTCAGCATTTGCTTAATGTATGCAATTGTTAATTCGTTCATTCGTAAGTAAGAAAATATTAAGGGGCTTAAAAATATTATGGTATCTATTACATAAATAGTAGATTTAAAAAATTGTTATAAAATGAGAGAAAACCCGTTAAATACGCTTGAAGCTATTTTCTGCATGAAGTTAATTGCACCTGTTTTTTTCTCAGCATTGTGGTTCTGATCCAGATAGTTTAATTATTTTTTGTCGATTCATAACACGACTTAATCGGCTTTGGTTGAGTAGATGCCGGGAGTCTAATTTCAGATGGTGAATTCAATCCGAGAGGTTTTGATAGATTTTGTCGCAGCAGAACATCGATGTGCCGTGCATCGGATATGCGTACCGGTTCTCAAAACACTGGACCGGAAGCGGTAGCTCAGTGCATCAACTGATGTCACTGCAGCGCCTCTGACCGGGAGGTCCTAGGTTCGCGTCCTGATGACGGCAGGATTTTCGACACTAGCTTTTCAGCTAGGTCGAATTCAGTCGCTGTCTGGAGGAGAATTCTGGCGACCGGCTGCTCTGATCGGTAGTTTTCCGTGGTTTCTCTAATCAACACCGGGCGAATGGCGGAGCAGTACCCTACCAAACGGGCCATGGACCGCGCGCAATCTATCCTTCCTCTTCCTTGTTCTATTCTCTCCCCTTACACACACACTTACACTAATATGCACTACACTACCACATATTCCGGGAGACCGGTCGGGAGCTTAGAGCTTGTCTCGACTGGGCCGGTGCCCCGTTGGTGGGAGAGTCCTGGTTAGGGGAAAACTCCACTAGCCGAAGGAAGGTCGGCGCCGGATCTCGCCATCCAGCGGGGTAAGATCGCCGCCATCTGCCGAGAAAAAACATGCACTACACTAACGGGATTAATGACCGAAGCAGTTGACGCGCCCGGAAACACGAAAAAATCAATCAATCAATATTGACTCTGGAGCACCACATCGGTGTTTCCAAAAAAATGAAGTTCTCTATTAAGACAAAAATAATCACAGGGATCAATTCGTCTAGAAATGTGATAGCAGATACAGAACTTTGAAACAATGTAGTGTCAAATGCCAAGATTGGTGAAAAATTCACCATTAAGAAAGCAACGACAAGAAAGTAAACGTTTTGCCCATGGAATGCGAGGTAGCAATATCCACTTCGGCTTTCTTTTAATATCACGCTATTTAATATCCTGCCTTACCTCTTTTAAACTTTCTTTCAATCAGGAGTCAAGTCGCATCATATCTGTTCGTGCCCTCCCACGAGAAACGAAATAAAGAAAAAGTATGAATGAAAGGAAAAAAAGAAAAGAAATCAGGTAGTAATCAAGAGAAAAGAAAAGGAAAAGGGAAATCAAAAAATGAAAAGAGAAAAAATGAAAAAGGAAAGAAAGCCACAGAGCAAAAAAAAAAATGGAATTTGGAAAGACCGAATCGAAAAACTAACTTGGGGAGAAATAGCCCCCTGATCACAAAACACTTCATACTTTACGTTCCTAACAAACTCTGCAAAAGAATTCAATGCGTCCCACGTATCTTCCTGGAATTTATTTGACCAGGCCCACAGAGTGCGTTGGCGTGTGGACTCGTGTTTCCATCAGCTGCCGCCAGCGAGCCGCTGAATTTTCCACGAGACCTTCCCTCGCCCGCCAGCCTCCCGCGCCCTCGCCCGCGCTCTCACTTCCGATTGGCTGCCCGACGAGAGACGACGGTGGGCGAAGGGGTTGCACCGCTGTCGGATTCCCTCAGCGGAATCACTCCGGACGCCGCGAGAACCGACGGATTCGGTTTCGGCAGAGGCTCTCAAAGAACAACCGGGTCGCGCCAGCTCCTGCGGGGGCACAGAAGAAGCCTAGCGTCCCCCTGAAAGTTTCGATTGAATGCTTGGTTGGTCGGTTAGTGATTCCGGACGCGTCAACAGCTTAGGTCATTAGTCCCGTAAGTGTAGTGCATGTTTTCCCTTGGGAGATGGCGGTGATCTTCCCCCGCTGGATGGCGACATCCGGCGCTGACCTACCGTTGGCTAGTGGGGTTTCCCCCTAACCAGGACTCTCCCACCAGCAGGGCACCGCCCCAGCTGAGACAAGCTCTAAGCTCCCGATCGGTCTCCCGGAATATGTGGTATGTGTGCATGTTAGTGTAAGTGTGTGTGTAAGAGGAGAGAATAGAACAAGGAAGAGAAGGAAAGATCGCGCGCGGTCCGTGGTCCGTTTATTAGGCTCCGGCATTCACCTGGTGTTGATTGGAGAAATCTCGGACCGGCTACTTATCAGAGCAGCCGGTCGCTAGCATTCTCCTCCAGACAGCGACAGTACTGGACCTTGCGATCTAGCTAGTGTCGAAAATCCTGCCATCTAGGAACTCGAACCCTACGACCTCACGGTTAGTTGCACTGTAGTGACATCAGTTGATGCCCGGAGGCACATCATAAAAGGCGCAACAAACTCTATGTAATAAAATATTTTGCTTTTAAAAATATGATCAATTTCTGATTTTCCACTCTTGAAGTTGACAATTGGCATCTTGGGAAGAGGCTTCCCAAACCCACTGCCAACCTACAAATGGATCAACTTAAAATCAATTGAATACGTGTTTCTCTTATTTCCTAGTAAAATGTGTGATATGTAAATAAAAAGCTTAATGAAAAAGGGGGCCCAGAAATGTAGTTGCCCCTCTTTGATGCTACGCACGCTTATACGCAGCAGCGTCACAGCTGTAAAATGTGATTTTTTCGTCTTTCCGGGCGCGAGAACTGCTAAGGTCATTAGCCCCTACGTGTAGTTCATGGTACATCCCGAGAAGTGGCGGTGTGCCCTTCCTTCGTGGACATGAGATGCAGTGTCAACATACACGTAGGCTTTCAGCTGTTCCCCCTCCCAGTATCTCCATCTCCGTTCGGTCCTTTCCTCCTCTTATTATTTGCACCAGCGGGGCACCTTCCCGACCAGTACAGGCTCTAAGCTCTCGTCTGATTTCCTGATATGTGTGGTAGTGCGGTGCATGAAAGTGGAAGGGTGGTGTATAAGAGGAAAGAAGAAACTAGGATAAAGAAGGAAAACAATTATTCATCACAGGATGAAGCCTGTATGGGGTAATTTTGTACCTATTAAAAGCATTGAAACCAAGTTGTTTTGTATATTTCTTTTTTATTTCCTTATTGATCCAATACAAATATTTTACCTATATTGCACGTTACACTAAAGGTTAAAAATTCTCTGACCCCGGTGCATCAATTGATAAGTCAAAAAACCTTACTTCTACAGGGGAGCAAAAAACAACTTTAAACTAAAGCTGTAAATCAGGAATTAATGATAATTAAACAAAAAACAACAAAATAGTTGCGTTGCAATATCACATTCGTTTGAATATCATTAATCCCTGATTTAATTCAGTCAAAAGTTGGTTTTTGCTCCCCTGTAAAATTAAGTATTTATGAATTTTCAGTTTATTCACTGGGATCAAAGAATTATTGGGATAGGTCATGCAAAATGTAGACAATATTTACAAGATAAATTATTTATTTATTTACTTTACGTCAAAAAGCAGTTAAAACTGCGTATGACGTGCTATGGGAAAAAGTGAATTGTGTGCACATTTTCAAAATTCTGTGATCCATACACTAAGTCATATACTACTTGAATTTTGAAAAAAAAAGAAAAAAACTCCCATGTAATAAAATATATTTTCAAGGATTAATAAGCAATAAAATTCGGATTCTTATCCATGTTGTCCTTTGGAATAATACTTCCTGCCGCGACAACATGGAAACAATAATTTGAATAATTGTATTTCCCACTGAATTCTAGAAGACGCACAGAAAATGAAGTTACATTTATGTCCAGAAGCAAAACAAGGGCCATCTCAGTATTTGCTCACTGGATCAGGGAAACTGGACGAAAAACCTGATCGAGATGGGGGTCATTGACCCAGAAGCTGCGATACGACTATAACTTGATTGATCACGCAGGAAAACAGTCGTGAGCTTGAAAAAGGAGGTCAGTGAAAAACGGGCGGCGCTAATTCGAATACCAGGTGTTGCAGTCCGCGACGTAACAACACGATGAGCAAGAGCAAGTATTTTATACCGGTTTATATTTCGCCTTTCAATCAGTGATGCACTAATTATCACCAGTTGGAGGAATAAAAGTGAAGTTTCATTTCCTTCATTTAGTTTCGGCTTTGATTTCAGAAACAGCTTTCTCCCTGCCAGTGGCAGTGGTACAAGAACGTTTAGCTGCTCCTTGGCAGAGGGAGAACGAGAAAATTGGGCTGTGACGGCAGACGATAATTACTGCTTACAAATAGAATTGCTAAACATAAAATAGCTCGTGATAGCGACACCGGCAGCAATCATCTCCCTAGGCCTGGAATGAAATGATTTATTTGGCTCTGAAATGATAGTTACGTCTATTCTAAAAGAGTTATAGAGATTGACAATAAAGTCCATATTTTGACAACTTGACAGAGACCACAACTTCCAATCACCGCTGACAATAGCGCGTCCGCTCTGTATCAGAAGACTGGAACTAACTACTGATAGACCTAGATATGTTTATTATTTTACCTATCTTTTGCAAAATTCTCTTTAACTTCTTGCATAGTACAATGCAAAGCATTTCTATTTACCAGCATCTTGTAAATCATACTCTATAAGAAAAAAATAACATTCTTACTTTCAATGACAAATATGAGGTTAGCAACGCTGGATTACTTCTCAGCTGAATCAAATCTCCAGAATGATTTTTAGTAAATCTTGTTATTTACAATAACCACAAAACACCAGCGTAAATGATGCAACATTAAGTACAAAGCACTCGTTCGTATGGATACGTGCTAAAATAATAATTTGAGCATTCCAGAAGTTTCATTAATTTTCATAAATGTTAAATCGCTTTCATCCTTTATGTTTACGTCGCTGTCAATCATTTTGAACTAAACTGGATTTTATAAACGTTTATTTAATAGAAGCTCTCGCGGTTTAGCTCATTGATCAGCGTGATCGCTTCGACTCCGGGTTCGATTCGCGGTCGGGCAAGATTATATTGTGATTGATTGATTGTTTTTTTTTGTGTTTCCGGGCGCGTCAACTGCTTCGGTCATTACTCCCGTTAGTGTAGTGCATGCTTTTTTCTCGGGAGATAGAGGTGATCTTCCCCCGCGGGATGGCGAGATCCGGCACCGAACTACCGTCGGCTAGTGGGGTTTCCCCCTAACCAGGATTCTCCCACCAGCGGGGCACCGCCCAGCCGGACAAGCTCTAAGCTCCCGACCGGTCTCCCGGAATATTGGAGTGTGGTTCATGTTAGTGTAAGTGCGTGTGTAAGAGGCGAGGATAGGACAAGGAACAGGAAGGACAGATCGCGCGCGGTCCGTGGCCCGTTTTGTAGGGTATTTCTCCGGCATTCGCCTGGCGTTGATCGGAGAAAACACGGTATATATATATATATATATATATATATATATATATATATATATATATATATATATATATATATATATTTCACCTTCCAAATTGAATAAAGCGACAATTTTCTGTAAAAAAATGTTAGTTTTCGATCGAGTAGAGAATTTGCTTTTTGAAACAAGCGAGCACGTGGTTGAAATTACTTTTGTTCAAAAGAATTCGCTCATCCCAGACTCGGAAGTACGCAGTTAACAGGGAGGGGGTAAGTTTGACAATTCATGGTAGACATATGGTGGTAATAGACGCGCAGTAGCGTCACATTTGATTTGTAAGAAAGATGATTCCGTATCAAGTATTGCAAATGCGCATCCCAAATTTTCCTTTTCGACGAATAAATGTAATAATATGTAGCGAAATATGTAGTAAATGTGTCGTAATGTAAAATATGTAAAAATGTGTAAATATACCAAAATATGTGAAAAATGTAAATAAAAATAATTCTAATTCACTCAGAATGTCTTGTACACTATAGAAATTATAATTGAATGCGGGAATCTAGTACCTCTAAAAATACGTTACTACATGGAAATCCGTTCCCTAGTTATTATCATTAGTGCAAGGCACGCATTGCTTTCTTCAAAGACTATTACTCGCCAGTTTCACCGATTTCGCGGAGGATCTATGAAATACCCCGCGCAGTAGGAGATTCCGCTATCAGTCGAGTCGTAGTGGCGGGTTTGAATTTCGCATCCGGAAGTGACTTTTAAACCCAATTTTCTCGAAGGCAACACGTTTTTTGGAAAACTGGACCTGCTTTTACTCATTGAAGTCATCTCGGAATTTAGAGTAATTTTTGTAAGTGAAGCTTCTGGACATGCTGCATTGCTTTTTCTTTTTCTTCATCAGGAAACTTTCACGTTTTCTGAATTTTTCGGGTCAAAAATTTTATTTTCCTTTCTGCCTTTCTTCTTTGATTTATTGTTTGCGATTACGAGTCAACTACAAGGGTCATTAGTCCCCTAAGTGTTTTTGATCGGGAGGCGGTGGTCTTCCCCTGCTGGATGGCCAGATCCGGCGCTGACCTACTCTCGGCTAACGAGGCTTTCTCCCACCTGTGGGTACCGCCTCAGCCGAGACAAGTTCTAAGTACCGGACCAGTTTCCCGGCGTGTATGGTTGGTTTATTGATTGATTTATTTTTTCGTGTTTCCGGGCGCGTCAACTGCTTTGGTCATTAGTCCCGTTTGTGTAGTGCATGTGTTTTTGCGGTAGATGGTGGTGATCTCTCCCCCGCTGGATGGCGAGATACGGCGCCGACCTACCGTCGGCTAGTGGGTTTCAACCAGGACTCTCCCACCAGCGGGCACCGCCAGCCGGGACAAGCTCTGAGATCCGACCGGTCTCGTGAATAGTGTAGTGCAGTGTTAGTGAAGTATTGTAAGGGAGGATAGAACAAGGAAGAGGAAGGACAGATCGCGCGCGGTCCGTGGCCCGTTTCGTAAGGTACTGCTCCGGCATTCGCCTGGTGTTGATGGGAGAAACCACGGCAGCCGGCCGCAGAATTCTCCTCCAGGCAGACTGAATTCGACCTAGCTGAAAAGCAGTGTCAAAATCCTGCCGCTGGCAGGCCCCGAACCTAGGACCTCCCGGTCATAGGCGCTGCAATGACATCAGTTGACGCACTGAGCTACCGCCCGGTGGCATTATGGTAGTGTAGTGCATGTAAGTGTAGGTGTGTGAAGAGGAGGAAGGAAGATTGCGCGCGCCCGTGGCCCGTTTGTTAGGGTACTGCTTCGGCATTCGCGTGGTGTTGATCGGAAAAAGCACGGAACACTACCGATCAGAGCAGCCGGCCCCAAGGATTCTCCTCCAGACAGCGACTGTTTTCGACCTAGCTGACAAGCTAGTGTCGAAAATCCTGCCGCCGTCGGGGCTCGAATCTAGGACGTCCGGGTCAGAGGCGCTGCATTGACATCAGCTGATGCACTGAGCCACCTCTCCCGGTCTTTCTGTGAGGGTTTTATAAACAGCAGCCTCCAAAACCTACCTAAACGCTCTAAGCTTCAACTTCGCCCCGTCTCTCTGGGATCTCCATCCTCAATAGCCACCCCTGCGTGAATGTCGCCTGGCATTGGGATTTCCGTAGCGCAGTGGATAGCCCTGGCCACGGTCTTCCGGCGCCGTTCCCGGCTGAAACTTTCAGCAGCGCCTGAAGCGACCTTTAGGGTGTCGCATGCAACATTCATTCGGTCGGCGCCTTGCGGTGGGGAACCCGGCAAGGGCCGTTGAAGAATGGCGGTGTCTTGCTGGGGGGGTTGTTTGTCGCGCAGGCGAACATAGCCCATTGCCGCAGATTGTTACGAGTTCGGAATATTTCATTTTTGTCTTCCATGCATTAGAACTTATTTTATCTGTAGCAACTATGTTTTCCCCGTAGTATCTGCTGTAATATAGTGACAGTGTTGCCGGGAAAGTCCTAGGAATTGAGAGCCGACGGAAGCTAATTTTCGACAGTAGCTACGTAGCTGATGGATGATGTAATGTTCTTATTAATATTCTCGATCTCGCAAGTTAATATAATCATTACGTCGATTGACCTTGCTGGCTCAATTCTATGTTGTCTGCTAGCGTGACGTCAAGGCAATTTACATAAAACAGTTTTGAATGTGTTGCGCATTACTTCCAATCCATTTTTACAAACAAGATAGTAAAAAGAAAGTCGTTTGATTGATTAGTGATTTCGAGCACGTCAACTTCACTGGTCCTTTGTCCCGTGCGTGTAGTGCATGTTTTTATCTAGGGAGGTGGCGCTGACTGGTTTGCGAGATCAGGTCTTCGGCCTAAAACAGGATCCCTTCTTTGTATATAATATACGGTATTTATCTAAAACAGATACATTTAATCGTTTTTTCAGTTAAAGATTACTGTCCAGTCGTGATGTTTACTTTTAATGTACACCGCAAACCATTTCAACAAATATTAATATAATTTGTGCTATTGCAAGTGTGGAAATCTGAAACGGAAGTATGTAAATGACTTTGCTTTGGCACTAGTAAAATTCAGGCTGGTGTAAACGTTACGTTTATCTTGAATGACCTCATTTATTATAGTTTGCGAACCTTAATATCAGAGACATGTAGATGTTCTACAAAATACGTAAGTGGAAAAAGACGGATAGAAAAGATAGAGATTGGATGATCCAACATCAAGTAACTATCTCCTCTTTTATAAAAACAAACCTTATCAGTGTATATCTATCGTTTGTATAAAAAGAACCAGAACAGTTTAGATTGGGGTTTCTAATAGCAGGAAATCGTATCTGTTCTGCGACACACGCGAGTGAAAAGAGGCTAAGGCTAAAAAAAGATAGAGCAGGCAACACCAAGTAACTGTGGGCTTCAACAAAACATGAACCTATGCAGGTGTAAATGTTTGGTTTATCTAAAATGGTCTACAACAATTTTGTCAGGAACAATACCTAATATTGTGGACTATAACAATACCTAATGGAAGAGTAACAAATATGTTATGCGACACTTGCAAGGGAAAACATGATGGTAAGAAAAGACGAATCTGTCAACACCAATTAACTGTCAGCTTTGACAAAAAATTGAACCTATGCAGGTGTAAATGTTTCGTTTTTCTAAAATGGTCTAGAAAAATTTTGTTTGGGATACCTAATGGAATGAAAACGAATCTGTTCTGCGACACATGCAAGGGAAAACAGATGAAGTTAAGAGAAGGTAGAGCAGCGCATACCCATCTAAGGGGAAAACCTGACAGCTGGGGGGAGTTTGTTATTTTCTCTTTCAAGAAGACGCAGTGCCTTGCTCGCACCCTCTTCATTTTACGCGTCAAAACGTCTGGCTTGAAGGCAGATTCACACAGAAACGGAAGACTCATTCCAAATTCTCTTTGTGTATTCTTAATCCTGTTTAGGATGACTACTTCCCAGGAGAGACATATTAACTAAAACAGTAAACGCGAATAAAATTTTATGTGAAGCACGATTTGATAATAGTTTTTATTGTTATATCTGAGATATAAATAAATGTACATTTCTCATCTCCACGAATTTTAGTATTCTTTAAATTCAGACCGCTCTTTCCACTACTTTCCTACTCTAAACTACAATATTTGTAAAAATAATACAACATGTAAATAATTTAAAATATGTAATATTTGTAAATATAAAAATAAATATATATTTCTCATCTCTACGAATTTGAGTATTCTCTAAATTCAGACTGACCTTTCCACTACTTTACTACTCTAAACTACAATATTTGTATAATATACATTTAAATACTCTTGATTGGTCTTCTCCATATTATCTTGCCATGTTGCCTCCACGTTATCTCTTGCATATTAAAGAAAACTTTACACGGTATTGTCAGGTCAGTAGAGTGAGGAAAGAAAGGATTCTGAATTATTTTTTTTTACCAGACAGATGGATATAATAAAGAAGACCACTGGGAACTTGGATTCAGGAATTATATTGATTGATTGATTCTTAGTGATTCTGGGCGCGTAGAGTACTATGGTCATTATTCCCGTAAGTGTAGTGTGTGTTTTTGCTCGGGAGATGGCGATGGTCTTCTTCCGCTGGATTTCCAGACCCGGCGTCGACCTACTGTCGGCTAAGGGAGTTTTTCTCAACCAGGTATCTCCCACCAGCAGGGCACCGCCCCAGCTCGGACAAGTTCTATGTCCCCGACAGGTCTCCCGGCATGCTTGGTAGGGTGCATATAACTGTGTGTGTGTGAATAAGGGTACGACGAGAGGGCAAGGAAGAGGAAGGAAAGATCGCGCGCGGTCCGTGTCCCGTTTGCTAGAGTAATGCCCCGGCACTCGCCTGATGTTGATCAGAGAAACCACGGAAAACCACCGACTAGAACAGCCGGCCGCTATAATTCTTCTACAGATAGTAACTGAACTGGACCTAGTTGAAAAGCCAGCGTCGAGAATCCTGCCACCGTCGGGACTCGAACCTAGGACCTCCCGGTCACAGGCGCTGCAGTGTCATCAGTTGTTGCACTGAGCCATCGCTCCCGGTCAGGAATTAAAAAGTGCAATGAGTAACAGGAATCTAAATAGGGAAGGTGCCCAGTATAGGAAGTAGTTGAGGCTGAAATGCGGGATTCGGCAGAAATCGTAGAATCCTCGCTTGATAATGATTGTTTGTCTTCTGAATCTTATGACGTATTTTCTCTAGGACGTGAACGAAATAAAGCTTGTCTCTTGTCTACATCGTTTAATGTTTTGGTATTTATATAAATGCTTCATACAGAGTGTTTAAATCAATAACGATTTTATAGTGCGCGACACATTTCACGCTTTTTTGTTATTCCCCTTTTATCGATAATACCACGAAAAAGTACAGTAATTTTCATTCCAGGGGCTTTTAAGTGTGAGTTGATTGGATTTTGCCATGAAAAAAATACTCCCCCTCTTAATTTTATGTTCACTTGATATTACAAAAAAGGTAGTAGACTTCAAAAGATACCCTAAGAGAAACTTGCGTCCAATAGGGAGTTCATAAAATTGTAATTAAGTTATGCACTTTTACTGACTTTGTGTTTTTGTTCGTTTCTGCAGTAGCTGCAGGCTATCCAAGTTACCTACTACGCCACTTAATGAACTGAAAGATCAAAGACGTTTTTCTTTTTGCTGGTATTTCGAAGTCGACGGAACTTTTATGTAGCTGCTGGGAGAAATTGGATGTCTGAAGAATGTGGGTTACTTAGATATGTTCTTAACACTTCTATTCTTGGTATTATGTGTTATTAACAGGAATTATAACAATGGTTTGGCGTTAAACTAAAAGAACCAGATTCTTTAAACTTGATAATGTTAAAATTAATTTACATGTTATAATTAAATTAATAGTGGAAATGCACGACATACCAAAACTGTATTTTCTCTTAGTGTTATTGCTCAACAAATACATTTTTTTTACAAAAAAGCATGACTTAATAAAGAGCTAAAATTATGGAATAAAGAAACTGAAGAAGAATGGGAGCAGAAGAGGAGGAAGAGAGGAAGAGAAAAGGAAAAGGGGAGGAGAAGGAAGAAGAAAAAGAGGATGAAGAAAGGAAGAAAAGGAGAAGGAAGAAGAGACGCAGGTGGAAGAAGAAAAAGAAGATTCGGGAGAAGAAGAAAACCAACCAAAAAACAATTACTGATTAAACATGGACACGTACTCTACGTTTCCATATTATCACTGAATTGACCAAAACATACTCATACATGAATGCTCCTTACTTTTGCTTAATACCCTTTACATTCTTTATTGTGTCAACATTCCACGTTGCATCACCCAGCGCTCAAGTACCTCTTTGTTGGCACCGCTCAACCAGACAAGGGAAACTGTCGCGGTGTTTGCGTCCTGTGGGTTCATCAGGGACGCCCCCCTCTCTCTCCCCCGCCCTTTCCGCGCAACTGGGAGGAACTTGAGTCCTTCGGGAAGGCTGGAGAAAGACGGCAATCCCAGCAGAGAGACGGGGGAAAGGACTTCGCAAGTTGTCAGAAACTGCTGCGGCAGTGTCCAGTGTTGACAGTTGGCGGGGAGGGAAGAAGCCCGGTGGAGGGGGAGAGGGGGAAGATGGTGGGGGGAGGGGCGTCCTTAGCGGTAATGGCATTTCCTGTTTCCCCAGAGGCGCTGGAGAGCGCGTGCTCTCGAGGACGCTGTCAAGCAGCCACCCTGTGCAAGACGCGAGGACGCGGGAAGTGAGGGTGTTCTGGCGAAACCTAAGAAATCGTCCCCAGAAGTTGAAATTATTTCATACAAATACAGTGGCCTAGATAATAATATACTCACTACAAGAAAATTCATCTTCTTCTATAATTAAAATATATTTTCAATTATTACCGTGTTTTCCTGTCAAGTGATGTGAAGTGTAGTGTAATTAAAAAGTCGTATATTTAATAGTTTAAAATAATTGTACAGATCAGCCATAAAATGTCGAGTTAATTCTATTATTGTTATTATTGCTAATATTGTTAGTTTTTTATTATTATTATTATTGCCTTAAAATAATTTAAAATTAAATTAATAAGACGCACCTCTATTTTATAGAAGGATTTCATTCTTTGATGTTAAATTTTATACTTGATTTTTATTTTTATGAAAGGAATGAGAATTGTGAACTTTGAAAAGCAATGATCTTTTCTTCATTTCGTCGGGAGTCTGTCATGATATTTTGCTAGTACGTATGGCCTTTTCATGCATTTTCTACAATTTGACGTTGAACCAACGAAATATTCAGCATTCATTCTTCCTGCAATACGTTTAGCTTCTGTAATAATCAATTTTGTGGAAATACAAATTACTTTTCTTGAAGATTTGATTTTTGTAATCATTACTAAACGTTCAAACAGTTGCAAAAATTCCCATCTGTTGTATAAAACGCATCCTGTTTTTTGACGAGTTTCTGATACACTGGCAAATACGGTAATTTCTCGTCCCTACGAAGGTTAAGGAGAAAGAGTTATACAATCGTGCACAGGAAAAGGGGAATATTCGTCAGAAAAAGTCTTATTGCCGTGTCCTGGTAAGGAGAAAGTGGATAAATCCTGATACTAAATATTAAATAATTCCTCTAATTCGTGGTGAAGGCAGAATCCTTGTTTTGTGGGACCTTGATACCTAAAAATCGATTTTCCTCAAAACTTCCTTCTGTCCGTCTCTGGTGAACGTTAGCGCCTAAATCGTTAAGGTGATTGTTTTCAGAATTGATATTCTTCAATCGATCTGACTGAATTTGAGGTTCTGGTACTTTCAAACGGATATCTTGATTTTTGAGGATCCATTACATGAAGTCTCAAAAATATTTTCAAAATTTTCTAGAAAATGGCAACAAAATGTTTGATCAAACTTTGTCCTAGGATAGCATAAAAGACACTTAAGAGAATGGTGCAGATCTTATGTTCGTTCAAATTCTCAATTTTTTGAAAATTGCGAAAGTACAATTTATTTTGGAATATAATATTAAGGATAGAGATTTTCCCTAATGTAGTCTGTTTCTTCAAGACAGATGTTTAAATAAGTTCATTTTTAATTTTTTGAAAATGTGAGTAGTTTTCCTGTAATTTGACACAAAATGAAATTTAAAAATTTTTTTAAAATTCAATTTATTTTCTTTAAACTTTTGCACGGATACAAGTACAAGAGATTCTTAAAATAATGGCATACGAGTATTTCTAATTTTAGTTGAACTTTTGAAATTTCCGGAAATTGCAAATTTAGAAAAATGCGAGAAAATATGCGATGTGAAAAAATGTGAGATAATATGTGTAGCATTTCTAACTTTCAATCGGTTTCGTGGTAAATTGAATTATTGAATAATTTTTATCTTAGCCGGAAAAATTAAGAAATTTCCAGTAAGGTTTTTTTATAGAGACAATAAATAAGACTTGAAAATTCCCTTACATAGAATAATTAATAAGAAAATGCGTTTCAGATATAAATATAAATGTAAAATCTCCACTGCTTTTTTACAGTTTGTTCACAAGGAAGGTGCTCGGGTGCAAGATATGTCTTCTGACAGTTTGCAAATTTAATATTGTTAACTTATTACACCTTTCTTAATGAATGGGATGCAAATGATCTCTTCACATTAGCATCTGAATTTGATTCAAAGAAATGACAATGAAAATACATTCGTATTCTTTGTAGCGTGAAACTCCAGTTATGTCATTATTTGCGCCTGAACTCCTCAATTCTAATTATGTAAAGGAGAAGATATTTATGTGATTTGGGGAAGAGCCTAACCACTTAAATATCTTAGACTAATACCCGAGCCTCATCACTCCGCTTAAATCCTGAGCGTCCACAGTCATGTTCTTATTATTTTCATCATCATCATCATCATCATCATGATCATCATCATCATCATCATCTTCTTCTTCTTCTTCTTCTTCAGATTTTGACGGTTCCGTTATTTGACAGGTTTTGGAGATCCCTAAACCTATTTTTTCTCAAAAGCTATCCATCTATTGACCTGTCCATACTGTAGCGCTACTCAATTTTTCCCCAATTGATGTTCCGGTCGCAGGCCTCGTGTATTTGATTGATTGAATGATTGGGCGCGTCAACTGCTAAGACCATTAGTCCCGTAAGTGTGCTGCATGTTCTTTTTTCGCGGGAGGTGACGGTTGTCTTACCCGCCAGCCAGACCTACAGATAAGCTTGTGAGGTTTTCCCCATTTAGGTATCTCCCACCAGCGATATAACAACCAGCAAAGACCAGCTCAAGCAAAGAATTTAGGAACGTTGATTATGGAAGTGGTGCATAACCTTTTCCATTAACAACTCACAATTCTTGAAAACTACAAGGTTTAAAATATTTACGATCTGCTTCTTGATTAGATACATTTTGATGATATTTTAAAAAATTAAATTTATTCATTCAAATAAAATATTGCAATGATATTATGACATTTTTTCAAAATAGTGTAATAGTAGAGAGATTTAATATAAATTCATGCCAATTTACAAAACAATACGTTAACATTTCTCAGAAGCAGTTCCAAAATTTGATCATCTATTTTGCTCAGTTAGAGACTTTTTAATAATATGGTAGGGACCCAATTTCCATTAAAATATCTGATTTCTAGAATTGCAATTATAGAAAACTTTAATTTGAATCTCTGCAATTCTTTTCATCGAGGAGTTTTTCAAGAGGGCTAAAAAAAGTATACATGTTGAAAAATATAATATTACGTAACAATAATTAAGGTAATGGGAGAGCTGATGTAGCATCACTAGCAGTAACAAGAACCGAAGTCTAAGCCGCTACAAAGAGACACGTATTTCAAAATCCAGAACTTTGTTTATTGAAGAACGAAAGCAAATCAAAAGTAAAGGGAATATTTGTCCCTTCCAACGACATGGTGTTTATATACGTGTGGGATTTTCATTTACATTTGCAAAGCATTCGGTGGGTATGTAAACTATTTATTTTATAAATATATCATTTAATAAGTTAACGAGGTTCTGTTGACTTAATGGCTAGAGTATGCACTTACCATCTCTGGCGGACCTGGTTCGCACCTCGAACAATTCACAAAGCGAACTCTTGACTGTTTTTTTAGGGTTATCCCGTTTTATATATCTCTCATTTTACCGTTACTCCATCATCAATCATCTCACCATCGTTGTCATAAACTCATTAGATCATACGGACTTGGGTGGCTCAGGGGAACACTAATTTCACTGCAGTGCCTCTGCCAGGGAGGTACTAAAGATCGAGTCTAATTACAGATTTCTTTCAATTACAGAGCAAAGTCGTTCAGGACTACGTCAGAGCCATGATAGGTCGTCTGTTGAATTTACTACTACAATGTCTTTTAATCTTGAATTTTACGGGTTTCTGTTTCTTCATGTTTTTACTAATTCCGTGTTCGTGCTGACTTATAAATTGTTTTAAGGCTCGAGATTTTCTAACTATTGGGAAGACATTTGTCTTTAATATGATTTAGAACATAATTTACTATGAATGCTTCCTAACCTACTTATAAAATATTACGCGCATCCAGAATGTTGCAGTAGCGGACTCTATACTACTGTGGCGTCATACGGGTGTAATCAGTACACAGACGAGAGTGGGTTGTAATAACAGCAGGTTTATTCACAATTTAGACCGTAGTCACAATTAACCAATGCACTGTATTCAATTAACTAACTAAATAGACCCCACTGCTAGGAGAGATATTTACAACGGGTACCACACCGCAACATACTACCTAATGTTTCGCCGTGCGTAGTACCACCTGCCCTGAGACCGACTACATGTCTCACTAGTCACGATAATAACTGCTGGGTCCTCGCGTCCACGTTCGCTCCTCTCACGGCCGACCTACGCAGCTGTCTCCAGGATCACAAAGAAGGAAGAGCTATTGTTCTCACAGCCCTTAAATAGCCCTCGCGACGCTGCCCGCCGCCTCCATTGCCTCCGTCTTAACGATTCGCAAACCCTATCAGAAAAAACCGTGCGTCATAGCTTCTTCCTTTGTCTACGCATCCGGTGCCCACCACGCGCCACGTGCTCACGCTGTTTTAGCCACACGACGCTGTACTACCATACGTGTTGGGAGCTCACAGCCTGTTCTGGCTGGAGCGGTACCCCGCTGGTGAAAAATCCCAGGTAGGCGACAAGAGGTCGGTGCTGGATCTCACCATCCAGCTTGAAAAGACTGCCGCCTCCTCACGACGAAAAAACGTGCACTATCCTTACGGGTCTAGTTACTTTAGAATTTGAAGTGTCCAGAAACACAAAATAATCAATCAGTTATTAGATCATATTGTACCCTTAAAATTACCTCAAAATAGTTGCAAAACTCTCAAATAGTTGTTAATGTATCAAAGGTTACGTAGATATTTTAGTCGAAGGCGACTTCCAAACCGAGAACCTCTGACTTGAGGGTTGGAAGTCGCCTGAGGCAAAACATCTAGTAACGCCCGTGGTGCACACAAAACTTTATGATTTACTAATTCGTTTCTGAGTTAAACGAGAATTCGAAACATTTTATAATTTTTCTTACGTCTAAAGTGAAAACATGCATTTTAATCGTCATTTGTCAATATGGCGTCAAGTAAACAAAACAGTGTGTATCTTACTACTATTGCATAATCGTTATTGGACTGATTTGTTCGTACAAAATGAAAGAATATTGTAAAGTTCCTAAGGAAATTCTTGCAAAAGCTAACAAAACTACGGACAGTGGATTTCAGTAAAATCTCGAAAAATATATGAGAATATTTATGGTGTATTTGAGAGTTATACAGCAGTGTAAATTACGCTGATGGAACAGTACCTTTTGGTTATTTGCTTCCATTGCCAAAAGTTATTTAGAATATGTCATGATACCAAAAACAACATTTCGAGGATGTTAGTCGACGTTCCTCATACATCTTATTACTGCGAGTAGTACTGAAACTCAAGAAGCATGTACTAGTCTCTAAAAAAGTGTGATACGTGTGTGATATGTGTGATAGTGTGGTATGTGTTATTTTTTTGATACGTGTGATACGTGTGTGATATGTGTGATACGTGTGTGATATGCGATAAAGTGTGAAATATGAGTGAATAGTAGCAATTGTATATTCACGAAAACATTCCAAAATTGCAATTTTGATACAAATTAAGCAATATAAAGTTTCTAACGGGTTATTTTTTTTTTTTTAATTCGGGTTATTTTACTTATTTGATAATTATGTCATTAATATATTGTAATAATAATAATAATAATAATAATAATAATAATAATAATAATAATATCGTTATTAAGCGAGTATTTTACCATTCTAATGACCATTTCTTGCACTATACATGCCAATGGTTTTTTATTCCGCCAAACATATTCCTCTATTCTTCTCTTCAATATCGAGTCGATGACGGACTTCCAAGATTTTCTTGGCCTTCCTTGTTTTCTACTTTCAAAAGGGATCCACTCAAAGACAAGTTTTGATATTCTGTCAGCATGCATTCTCATTAGATGGCCTTACCATTGTAGTTGTTTGGATTCTACATTTTCGAACACTTGTCTCTCTATTTTCATTATCTGTCCGATCTTTTCGTTTGGTATTCTATCAAACAGGGTATACTGACCTCATCGTCTCCAAAAATTCATTTCCATACCATTTAACCGAGCATTTGCTACATCATTTTTACCTAAATTTCAGATTCGTATGTCACACAACTCTCTACCACTTTCTTGTATATTTGCCTCTAGTTTTGGTTTCTAATATTATTGTTCAATAAAGTATTGAATTCAATGAAGTCTGCTAGTAATTCCCTTTCCTTTGCTTATTTTTTAAAAATGATATTATCAGATACATCTGAACTAACAGTCTTTCCAATATATTTAAATTCTTTTACTACTCGAAATGTACACCGGAAGCGGCAACTGATGTCACTACCGCGCCTCTGACCGGAAGGTCCTAGGTTCGAATCCCGACGACGGCAGAATTTTCGACACTAGCATTTCAGCTAGGTCAAATTCATTCGCTGCCTGGAGGAGAATTCCAGCGGCCGGCTGCTCTGATCGGAAGTTTTCCGTGGTTTCTCCGATCAACACCAGGTGAATGTCGGAGCAGTACCCTAACAAACTTTCCTTCCTCTTCCTTGTCCTATCCTCTCCTCTTACACACACGCACATACAGTAACAATCACTACACTAATACCACATATTCGGGAGCTTAGAGCGTGTCCTGGCTGGGGCGGTGCCCCGCAGGTGGGAGAGTCCTGGTTAGGGGGAATCCCCACTCGCCGACGGTCGGCGCCGGATCTCGCCATCCAGCGGGGGAAGATCACCGCCATCTCCAGAGAAAAAACATGCACTACACTAACGGGACTAATGACCAAAGCAGTTGAGGTGCCCGAAAACACGAAAAATCAATCAATCAAACGGAGGCAGAAGGGGACAAGGACGAGAAGATATATGGCGCGCAATTCTGGCCCGTTTTTTTAGAGCACTGCTCTAGCATTCCCTACTATTAAGAAATGAATTCACGAAAAACTAAAGATCAGAGCAGCTGTGCGCTATCATGATCATCTACACAACGGCTGAAATCTACCTATTTAGGTTGAAATCTACCTGGAAATGATATAATAAATCCCTGAAATAAAAGATCAAAACCATTAGACTCACCTAGGCAGTAGCACCGTTCGCTATTCAGCTAACCGGAAATCCGTTCCAGTCGGGACTAGAACATGCGGCATCTCGCTCTACGAAACTCTAATCTCTGGTGATCTTCCCCCACTAGATGGGGAGATCCGGCGCCGACCTACCTTCGTGGGGTTTCCCCCTAACCAGGACTCTCCCACCAGCGGGGCACCACCCCAGCCGGGACAAGCTCTAAGCTCCCGACCGGTCTCCCGGGATATGTGGCAGTGTAGTGCATGTTACTGTAAGTGTGTGTGTAAGAGGATAGGACAAGGAAGAGGAAGGGCAGATCGCGCGCGGTCCGTGGCTCGTTTGGTAGGGTACTGCTTCGGCATTCGCCTGGTGATGATCGGAGAAACCACGAAAAACTACCGATCAGAGCAGCCGGCCGCTAGAATTCTCCTCCAGACAGCGACTGAATTCGACCTACCTGAAAAGCTAGTGTCGAAAATCCTGCCGCCGTGGGAAGTGGGAACCGAGGACCTCCCGGTCAGAGGCGCTGCAGTGACATTAGTTGATGCCCTGAGCTACCGCTCCCGGTGCCACGTCGTCGTATCCCTTTCCACAAGGGCTGTCCGCCTCGCGAGCGCTGGCAGTTTCACCGCCGCGGCGCCCCAGTGACACGTGTGCCGACGGGCTTTCGGCCGTCACGCCCGCCGCCCCGGCGCGGCCCCACCGGCGGTTTGGGAAGGAGGCTGGGCACCCGTGCGCATCTGCGCCTCTCGCACTGCAGGCGGCGGCGGAGGAAGCTACTGTTTTTGTGGGGAGGGGCAGGATTCGTAAGCTGTATTTCCGCTGTAGCCCTGTGAAGTGGGGAGTTCGTTTTTTTTTTTTTTGCTTTCTCGCTACGGAGTAGAGAGAAAGTTATATAAGGCTGTTCGAAAGAAAAAAAAAACGCGAAAAAAACGCGGCGAGTTTTCGGCAGAAAATCTCTTATTAGAGAGCTTTGGTAACGAATTTTGAAAAAAAAATCTAACTCGTGGTGTAGCGATAATCCATGTTTTGTGGGTGTTGATACCGAAAAGTCGAATGACGGCAAACCATCTATCTGTCTGCCTGTCCGTCTGCCTGTCCGTCTGCCTGTCCGTCTGCCTGTCCGTCTGTCTGTCCGTCTGTCTGTCCGTCTGTCTGTCCGTCTGTCTGTCCGTCTGTCTGTCCGTCTGTCTGTCCGTCTGTCTGTCTGTCTGTCTGTCTGTCTGTCTGTCCGTCTGCCTGTCTGCTGTCCGTCTGCCTGTCCGTCTGCCTGTCCGTCTGTCTGTCCGTCTGTCTGTCCGTCTGTCTGTCTATCGGTTGTCTCGGTCTGTCTGTCCGTCTATTTGTCCGTCTGTGAACAACACTTGCGACTAAACCGTTATGCCGATTTTCTCCAATATTGATATTCCGTAACCGATCTGGTTGATGTCGCGGCCCCTAGAATTTGAAACCGAAATTTCAATTTTTTAGGGGGACTGTACATGACTCCGAAGCCAATATATAGGTCAGCGCCGGAACTTACCATCCTGCGGGGTCGAAACTTTCCACTGCCAGTCATTGTTCTACATTTTCAGGACTGATGTTCACAGCAGTTGACGTGCAATAGGAAATAATCAGTCCTGCAATGCAAACAAATTTTACCAAGGTTCATCGCCAATGATTTAAAAAGGTTTCTTTGACATAACTATGTGACATAACTATGTATTCTAGAACGTTGCGCCGTAATGTTATCAAATTTATTTTCTCTTCAGCCCACAAGTTTATTTTGTTCCTAACGGCTACAGAAGACACACAATAATATATTATATAATATATAATATAAAATATAAAATATATAATATATAATATATAATATATAATATATAATATATAATATATAATATATAATATATAATATATAATATATAATATATAATATATAATATATAATATATAATATATAATATATAATATATAATATATAATATATAATATATAATATATATATATAATATATAATATATATATATATTATATGCAGATGAAGTTATTCACTTCTGGAGCTACACGATGAAACATTGGTTCAGGTTCTAAAAAGGCTGTTATATCTATGAAAATTATTAACATTTTCCATATATTATTTGGAATATAACTACTCCAATTTAACTATGACTAATGTTTGTAGACATAACGGCGACTCACAGTTATATTCTCTATAAAATAATAGTAAAAAGCCTTGTTTTGAATTTGGAAGTGTGTGTACCGATTGTTAGTGTCATATTATTTTTGATTATTTTCCATATTTTTAAAGAAATATATATTTATTTACTTTACTGGCAGATGCTGTGTTTGTCCACATTTTGAAACAAAAAAAAACAACCTCTGAATGGACTATTTCGTATATCCAGTTAGGCCAAGAACACAAATCTGTTGAGAAGGCCTTAGATATATTGTTCCATAAACATAGCATTGCATCATGAAGCGTCTCTGAGCCATGCGGCCTGGATGATAATATTAAGCGTGAAGCAACTTTGATTCACACGGCTCACTAATACATTACAAGTGTGGATCATGCATAATGCACACGGCGGTCAACGTGCTCTGAAAATATACTGAATTTCCAAAATTTAACTAATATTTAATTTACAACAATACTAACAAATTAGTTACCTTTCATAGTTCAAAAAGGTTGAAAATGCCTGTAGCACGTATTCTACTTCACTTTATGGGTCTACGACCTTTATTTTAGTCAAACGTTTGATCCAGTTTCCCTTGATCGAATGAGAAAAGGTTGATATGACTCTTAACTTTGCTTTGGGACAGTTGTTACTTTATTAAATATACAATTATAATCATGTAGTATTGAATTGAAGTGTGGTAACGTTTCGTGAATGTGAAGTGAAGTGCAGTGTAAATAAAAAGTTGTGCATTTAATAGTTTAAAATAATTGTACAAGCCAGCTATAAAATGTAGAGTTAATTGTATTATTGTTATTGCTCTTATTGTTAACATTTTTTCATATTATTTGTATTGCCTTGTAATAATTTGAAGTTAGAGTTTATTTATATATCTTATTGTAATATGTAAATTGTAGTATTCTGCCACCAGGTTGTAAAAACCTACTTGCAGAAATAATAAATATCTATAAAATATTTTTTTCTGTCTCATCCAAGTGAAATAATATTGTATCTATTTTTAGGCAATAAATACATAATAAATAAATTCATTGATTGGCTTGCTATTTTCACACATGTGGAAGAAATGTGTCTTCCGGGCTGACGGCTGAGCGGTAGAGTGAAAGAAGACCGATTACTCAACGGGGGTGCAGACTTCCTTCTAGTGGACGACAGCCGTTCAATTAACCTGCCTGCTGCACCATGGAATCGACTTTACTGATGAAGAGGTTAACGCCTTGTAAGAAAAGGATAGCACCACGGGACTCTGTAGGAAAATCAAACACGTTCATCTTTACAGTGTATGGTTATAGTCATTTAGATGTTATCGTTTCCGGGATGTCTTCTCTTTTTTCTTTTTCTCCTTCAAGTGCTAGACGTTTCGATATGTTGAACTTTAATGACCCGACCTTCTTCTTGGTCTTTCAAAAGTTCTTCTTTTGAAGGATTATAGTGTTGGTACTCTAGCGTCCATCTGTTTATTACACGACAGCTTTCCATTTTTGTAATTGTTATGTCATTAAAATTAATAATTTCTGGATTGTTCACTACAGTATCATATGTATTAGTATGTGATATCCCCGTTTGTAAATGATGGTCTAATATTCTTGCCGTCGGTCAAAACTCAATAATCCAACACAGTCAATTAGACAGCTTTTCTCTCACATCTGTTAATATTGTCACTGACACGCATTAATTATTTCTAATTTTTTTCATAGCGCACAGTGTCTCTATGAAAGGGACAGAAAAAAGGTTTGATTATAATGTCATTTTATCGGTGTTTTAAATGCAAAATTCTAATTTTTAATTCAGTCGCTGCCTGGAGGAGAATTCTAGCGGCCGGCTGCTTTGATCGATAGTTTTCCGTGGTTTCTCCGATCAACAACAGGCGAATGCCGGAGCAGTACCCTACCAAACGCGCCACGGACCACGCGCGATCTGTCCTTCCTCTTCCTTGTCCTATCCTCTCCTTACACACACACTTACATTAACATGCACTACACTACCACACATTCCGGGAGACCGGTCGGAGCTTAGAGTTTGTTATTGATTCAGTGGTGAGTTGTAGTTGACATTTATATAATTGAAATGATTCAAGGCGTTGTCATTGTCAACAATAGTAAGTTGGTCTTAGAGCTTGTCCAGGCTGAGGCGGTGCCTCGCTGGTGGGAGAGTCCTGGTTAGGGGGAAACCCCACTAGCCAACAGTAAGTCGGCGCCGGATCTCACCATCCAGCAGGGGAAATTCACCGCCGTCTCCCAAGAAAAAAACATGCACTACACTAACGGGACTAATGACCAAAGCAATTGACGCGCCCGGAAACACGAAAAATCAATCAATCAATCAATCTAATCTTTAATGTCTTGGCCATTATCAGATCTCCGTGTCCAAGTCAAGAAATCACGTCTAAAACTGGTCGATTGCTTGAATGCACAAATACAAAACGTGTAGTTAATTTTTTTGAAAAAATGTTCAAAATGTGGGAAACCTCAAAATCTGTCCAAGAATTAAAATAACAATAATGTTTATAAACATTTGGTGTAAACAACTGAATTCCCGTTGTTAATAGCAGAAACAAAAGATAGTGATTGAGTTAGAGAAGATTGTTGTTGGTTATAGAAACCTCGAGACTAACTAAAGTTGTAGTGGAATATGACTTGAGTCTTTCGACAAATTTCTGTATGTTATTTGTTTGTTAGCCATGGCTCAATACCAATCACTACGCCAGCATCACATGCCTAAACGTCGGCAGTTTACCTGAAACAACTTTAGAGCTCCCTTACTCATTCCTAATCTTCGACTCCTTTACTCATATCACTCAGGAAAAAAATGTAGAAAATATGATCTTGCAGCTGTTGTTTCCGGTATAGCTCTTAAAGAAGGGGCAATACTTTTCTAGATTATAGTTCCATTAAAAATTAAATGCGTGATCTCCATTACTAATACATTTAATACAGTTAGTATTAACATTTTTTAAATTTTTGGAAATTTTTTACTTAACGCATTGGATCTTACTGCTAGAAAGCAGACTATTGAAAGTAACGCAAAAAATCCAAAAACCGTATTTAAAGCCAGGTTCTCAAAATCCGTTGTAAGTAAATAGTAACGTGAAAATATCATTACTTCTAGTGATTTTTAAAGATAAAAAAATATTTTTATTTTATTTTCAAAAAGTCAGCTTTGAAATAGCACACATTGATTGCAGAAAATGTCGGCTTAATTATTGACAAACTCATTTTACTTAATTTACATTGTAAGTAATAATGGATGTGAAAAAGAGTCTAAATGTCGATATTAAAACCCTACTAGTTGTGTAACCTATTTCTGGTTTCGGAAAAACCTAAGTCTCATTGGTTTAATTCTTGTTTAATATTTTTCCTTCCATTAAATTTCGGTTGCTTCCTATCGGCAATTGTAACAACGGAAATGGAAAACTGACTCTACGCACTCAGTGGTTATATCACGTTGGTATTGTGTCAGGAAATTATTCTGCGGTATCTTAAAGAAACCGAAAAAATATTCACTGATATCCAAACTATTTAGAAGTAAATTTTCTTCTTTTTTTTTTCAATATTCATCGTACTGATAATCAATTATTCTATTTAAAATTGTCTGTTTTTACTGTGACGTCTGCAAATGTAATATTTAATTTATTCGAGAATTAGTTTTACAATAAGGTGTAACATTGCATTAAGAAGATCATCAGTAATTCTTCTAGAGGAAATGTTTTTGTTCAAACTTCTTCTGACCTTCTTTTATTTCCTCCATTTTTACATTTTCACACACTTTTCTTTACGAGTGGATTCATCGCTGGCCTCATTCCTCGACGGATGTTTCACTACTAACTACTATATTCTCTTGCTTTCTTCCATTTCTCCTACTTAGGTGCAAAGAATGCATTCATAATCCACCTTCACAACATTTAATAACGTACTTGATCTAACAACAGCGTGACTAATAGACACTATGAATGCTAGTTCATAAGCAATATACATTTTAAGCGGCTTCTTTGGGTGGTACACTTACTTTTTAATGGACATAATTGGTGCTTTATCTGGAAGTGACCCTGATTCGTAGTCGGGATTAATAAAGATACAATTTTGTTTTCACGTTTTCATCCATTCATCAATATGAATTAAGCTTCTGTAACTACCAAAGATATATTGAGGTCACGGCCAGATTCAGAGGTCCAAAACTTGACCAAATTTCAGAGCCTCAAAATACGTCCTAAATACTCACAACCTACTCGAAAAATATGACATTGTAATACAGTGCGCCAGGAAAGTGTTTCCGTATTGAACCGTATCGAATTGAACGAACCGTATTGAATCAGGGGCTCGTATTAAAAATTACACGTATGTCCGGAGGAACCAAATCACAGGGAAACAAGTGAAGGGAACCACACCTTCTGCCTCTGTTATGATTCTGGTGAGTACGCAATTTATTGATTGATTGATTTTTTCGTGTTTCCGGGCGCGTCAACTGCTTCGGTCATTAGTCCCGTTAGTGTAGGGATGTTTTTCTGGTAGTGTGTGATGTAGTGTAATAGCGTTTTCCATTCGCCGCACTAGTGCGCACCCAGTGCGCACTCAGGGCAGCTTTCGTGTTCCATTCGACCGATAGGTGCACCATGCAAAGAACTGCGTGTTCCATTCGCTCATCGACACGGACCCAGGGCGCACTAAACTGCACCAACCATCGCGTCAGGACAGTCCAGTGCACCGGGCTATTGTGGGTTAGGTACGGAAGTTATCCATGCTGATTTAGATTCGTGGTGAAATTGTGAAGGCATTTGAGGATCTTCTGTCACGCAGGGATACTTCGAATGATGGAGTATATTATGTTGTGCAAGAAATGTCTTAAAATAATGTTTGTGATTTAAGAGTTCGGAAAATCAGATTGTGTTTTCCGAAAATTTAACTTGAATAACTTCATATTAACAAATCCTATGCTATTTAGAAACTCAAGTGTTTTAGGTACGTCTCAATTTCAGAAACGCTAATAAAGTGAAAATAAAAATAGTAACCTTACAAAATCATTCAAATATATATGCCAAGAAATGTTTCTCGCACGCCCATACATATACCAGCGGAAATGTTTATGTTAATATTTTATTGTTTTCAGTAATCAAACAATTCTACAGAAGCTTTTCGGTTCAAAATCTTGTGTACTATATCGATCACTGGCAAATCTCGAAATATGAAATTACGACTCATTTGAAGTTTTCATAGTTTTTAAATAAAGAAATCACACGTTAATAATTATGAGTTAAGAAGTAAGAATTACAAAAGACTTCATAAAAATTATAACGACGATTAGAATTCAAAATTGTTATTTTTCGAGTTCCGTCAGTGTGACTGACCAAGAACAGCTGTGTAGCGCACAAGCGCTGACTCATTTCCCGGGAATCCGTTTCATTCGTAGCTGCCCTTCACGCGTGTGGGCAGCACTATTGCGGAGCGATGACTTTTCTGCCCTGCACTAGGGTGGGTATCAGTGCAACGAATGGAAAACGCTATAAGTGTGTGTAAGAGGATAGGATAGGACAAGGAAGAGGAAGGACAGATCGCGCGCGGCCGTGGCCCATTTGGTAGGGTACTGCTCCGGCATTCGCTTGGCGTTGATCGGAGAAAGCACGGAAAACTACCAAACAGAGCAGCCGGCCGCTAGAATTCTCCTCCAGACAGCGACTGAACTTCACCTAGCTGAAAAGCTAGTGTCGAAAAATCCTGCCGCCATCAGAACTCGAACCTAGGACCTCCCGTACAGAAGCGCTGCAGCGACATCAGTTGATGCACTGGGCTACCGCTACCGGTTACGCTATTTACATTTTCATCTATTACGAACTGCAGTTCGTGATACCAACATGATTTCTATTGCTAGCACTTTCACCAGCCACTAGTGTTACTGCGGAGAGATTTTACTTCACTGTACGACATCACTAATTTCTTCTATAAAGAAACATGTACGATTTAAACCCTTCGGGAAATATGAATCTGATTTATTAATACTTGCTTCTTGTAAGTTGTCAAATGAAATACCTGTGAATTAATTTCAAGCATTTGGGCATAAAGTGAAATGTTCTGGTAAATATTTTGTTATGTATTTTGGCTTTCTTTAAATAGTGGAAAATTAAAAAAAAATTCATTAAAACATTTTTAGCTTCAAAATTGTAGTAGAAGGAAGACGTCAAAAAATTAATCTTTTTCAATTATCTAAAATTCAGAGAGTTTATCCTAATTGGATCTGAGCCTTATTCATAAGAGTACTATGTTCATTTTCCGAAAAAAAAAAAAAAAATTAAAAAATGCTGAAGCCATTTTTGGGGAAATGTTGAAAATATGCTTGTAGCTTCAGGTAAAGTACCGTTAAAAATCAAAATATCTGTTTCAAATTCATGCCGTGTCATCAGCGAGATCGATTGGGAACAATCAGGTTTCGTAAAAATCGTCTTTATGGTTTCAACGCTCGGGTTATTCAAAGTCGGACAAATTTGTGTTTATTATTCAAAGCTACTCAAAGCCGAACTGATTTTTAGCCGCAAACAAATTTATCGGTATCAAGGACTCACAAAATGTAGATTTTAACTATAAAATATAATAAAGTTATTTACTACGCATTCAAATAAGAATAATCCAGTTTTGCGGTATTTTTCAGCAGTGTGTCACTATTTTCCTTACACTACATTAGAAATATGCGAAAAAGTAAAAACAAGATACTGACCAATCGAGAAACACTGCCTCCGACCCTCTATCTCAAACTAATAATACGTAAATTAATCATCAAGCTAAAATTGACATTTGAAATAGAACTTTCGAGACCCTCTAGTATATTTAATATCATAATTCTGCATATTTTCCGATGAAACCGAAATCTTATCCATCTTCAAAATCGCCGTGGTACGTCAACAATAATACATTTCACACGAACCTGAACTTTTAGGTAAACGAAAAATAAATCAAAGGCTTCGTCACAAGAAATAAATGTCAAGTAGAGAAACACTAAAATTACCTTCAAACAAAGTTGCTTGGCAACAGTCATGAAAGAGGAAAATAAGTCCCTTTATTTAGTAAATGTTTAGGTTAAGGAAATTTGTGTTGCAAGAACTATTTGTTGGTTTTCTGTTAATCATGTGTAAATAATTTTGAATATGATTCGAGCTCAACCTCGTAGAGGAAAGACCTCCCGCGAGCGCTCTGCCTACCGCTATCAGCGGACGTTCAACAAGTGAAAGTGACTACTTATTAGTGCGACAATAAGAAGTGAGAACTAAACCACACCAAGTCGGTGGGCAGGCCTAAATGCCGCATTGCGGCATATTGCTACGAAACAACGTCTTGTACTATAATTTCGTGTAGCAAGTTCGGTAACAAAATGGACAAACAAGTTGCCCTTCAACAGGCCAATAATATCTGCAGCGATGGCTGCGGTAAATGGAACAAATCCACATGAAAACCTTGGTGAAGTGCAAAATACGGTTTATGGTTCGTGCTCAAATTACCAAGATCCAAAATCGCCTTCTTAGAACAGCAGATCGCAATCCTACAGCAACAAGCGCAAGAACTAAGGGAAATTGTAAAATCACAACAAGAGGTAATTTATTCCTTCCAGCAAAGTGTTCCTTATAACCCTCAAAGTGATAATAGTATTCTACCTAATTCAAGTTTGGAGAATAGCCAAAACGATTATACTAACCCCAAGCGAAAAGAACAGACGATCAGTGTAGTGAAAATAGTGCTACTTCAAACTCCAGGCATAACATAGGTAGTTCTGAAACCAGACTTCCAGCAGCAAGTGACCAGAAGATAGAGACGTAAGTGATATCACATCAAACTTAGAGAGTATTAACATTCCTCCTATCAATATCCCAAAATCTGCCAACATATTACGTAATTTCTCTAGATTTATAACAGATATAAAATCCATAGCTACTAATGATTTCTGAAACAAAAGTTAAAAACTCCCACATCTCAATTTTCTTTAAAACTATAATAGATTTTAGAAAATATAGAACCCACTGTGACTCCAATGAAATACCTTACTTTCATATAGAGATCCTACTAATAAAACACTCTCTGCAATAATATATGATGTACCATTATCATATTCAAATGATGAAATCAAAATAGAGTTACTTAAAATTACCAATAATATCTGTCTACAGACTGTTTGGCAAAAATAGAGAATCATTAGAAGCTGTGCATTAGAACTTTATGATAATGACCAAGGAAGAGATATAGTGAAATTAAACAAATTATTCAATAGTATTGTAAAATTAAATTTAAAAATAAGATAAGCCTATACAATGTAAAATTGTCAGAGGCTCAATCACACCCAGGCAAACTGCAAAATGGAACCTAGATGTTCTTTGTACTGACAACCACCATTACTCAAAATGTAATAAACCAAAAACAGCAACTCCAAAATGTTGTAACTGTTTAAAAATCATACAGCAAATTACAGAGGTTGTCCAGTTTTACTAATAATTCTACAAATAACCAAAGTTCTAGCAATCAAAAATATATCCAAACCAGAAGAAAAACAAATAATTCTCAAAATAACAGGTCTACTCAAGAATTTAACAACACATACTACTCTACACCTGCACTAAATACTCAAAGTGTAAATCACTTCCTCATTTACCTACTCCTTCTGAAAGATCTCAAAATGTTTTACAACAACAATACAATACTGAAAACAACAGGTACAATCTCACACCTATTATTCCTATTGTAACAACACAGATAATTAATGCTATAATCCCCCATATTCAAAATTTAATACAACAAATTCTTCCAAATTATATAAATAATGGACCACAAACTTAAAATAATGGATCACCATAAAATAAAATTACTAAACTGGAATGCAAATGGACTATTTCGCCAAATAAATGAATTAAAACATTTTCTAAATGACCAAAAATTGATATAGCGTGTATTACGGAAACACATCTAAACAATGCCAAAAGAGTTAATATACCAAATTATATTACATACAGAGAAGATAGAGCTTTTACATGGTGGTGGGGTAGCAAACTTATCAAAAGGAAAATCAAACACACACAAATATTTGTACCTACCTCAAGGAATTAGAAATAACAGCAATAACAATAGACTTACCAGTCGGAAAACTAAAAATAATAGTAGCTAAAACCCTAATAAAAAATACCTAAAACACCCTGGAACTACTCTTCAATAATAATGACAAAGTATTATTAATTGGAGATCTCAATGCAAAACACCAAGCATGGGGATGTAAAACGACTACCCTCAAGGTATAATATTATTCAATCTAGCAACTACGAATAACTGGACAATACATGCCCCTTCTCAACCCACACATTATCCATATAATAATACCATTTCTCCAGATATTCTGGACATTGCAGTCTCACAAAATTTAAACTTCCCACTCACACAGTACTGCATACCAGCATTAAACTCAGATCACAATCCTGTATTAATTAACTTTAATAATGTTATTCCACAGCAGAACCATAATTCCCTAATTAAAGGAAAATAAATTGAAACTTTTCCAGTCATATATACTTCAAACAAATGATTATCCTACTTCTCTCCATACTCCATTAGATGTAGATGCTGAAATTTTAAAAATACAAAGAAATATATTAGAAGCTATTAAATTATCAACAAAGACAAGTAATAACCCTAACAAATCAGTCTCACCTGTCCTACCAAAAGAAATATTAAATTTAATTGCTCTCAAGCATGTAACTCGGAGAAAGTGGCAAATCACTCGAGATCCTGAAATTAAAACTACCTTAAATCGCCTTACTCATGAAGTTAAAAATAAACTAGAACAATACAGGTTTTCTAAATTCACAAACTATATATCCCAGCTTCAACCTAACTCTGCTTCCTCTGGTCTGCAATTAAAAATATAACAAATGACAAAAAACAATTACTCCCATTAAAAAATAATAATAACAACACAGTAGCAACTACAGATTCTGAAAAAACAGAACTATTGGCAAATCATTTTGAACTCTCCTTTACTAATAATCTAAAAATAGTCCAATCATTAGCCAACCCACTCATACAGTTCCTGAAAGAATTAAATTTATTTCCCCATCTGAAGTCAAATACATAACTTCCAAACTTAAAAACAAAAAATCACCAGGCTTAGATTTAATTCCTAATATTGTAATTAAACATCTACCATATCCCATCCTCAGTTCACTAACAGCTATTTATAATGCATGTTTCAGACTCAACTACTTTCCAAACTCCTGGAAAATTTCAGACCAATTAGTTTGCTGCCAAATTTTTCAAAAATCTTTGAAAAGGCAATTTTAACCAGGATTAATAAATTTCTAAATCAAAACAATGTTCTTCCTAGTAGTCAATTTGGTTTCAGACATAACCATTCCACTACGCACCAACTCCTACGTTTAACAGACTATATTGCCACCAATTTCCAAAATCACGTCATACTCTTGCTATATTTCTAGATGTAAAAAAAGCATTTGATAAAATCTGGCATGATGGATTACTTTTCAAATTGAGAAATATTGGTTTTCCAAATTATTTACAAAATATAATAAAATCCTTTTTAGTTAATCGACAATTTAAAGTTCAAATAAATAACACTCTCTCAACTGATCATAATATACAAGCTGGACTTCCCAAGGATCCCCTTGTCACCTATGCTTTTCAATGTTTTTATTTCTGATATGCCTTACCTATTACATTCAGATATTGCCTTATTTGGGACGACACTGCAATATTTACCACCATAGTGATCTTCTTTTAGGTAGAGACAATCTTCAAGATGACCTAAATCTCCTCATATCTTGGTTCAATGATTGGCAAATAAAATAAATCACCAAAATCTCAAGCAAAAATTTTTCCTTAAAACGGATTCGCCCCAATATCCCTTAATAATTAATAACCATGAAGTTAAATGGCTCCCAAATGACACTCCTGTTAAATATCTTGACTTCAAATAGATACCAAATTAACCTGGAAAATCATATAACAACAATAGCTAATAACACGCACATAAAAATATTAAAATTGTATCCATTCATAAATAGAAGTCAAAATTATCAATAGACTCAGCATTAATAATATTTAAATACATTGTAGACCTTCACTGACCTACGCCTGCCCAATCTGGGAGGTGCAGCAAAAGTAACCTTCAAAACTGGAAGTATTGCAAACAAATTTTAAGAACTGTATTAAAAGCGCCATGGTATATCCGAAACGATCAAATCTTAAAAGAACTATCTATAGAACCTCTGAAAACTTGGATCCTAAAACTTTCTTCTAATTTCTACTCTTCTCTTTTATCTTGCCCAGCCACTCCTTTGTACACTCTAGGTAAATCAGCTAATCTTTTTCCACGAATAAAATCAAGATATTCTAAAGACCTACTACATCCTCCGTAATTAGCTGTAAAGCAGGTTCCAATAATTATAAATTAAATACTCATGTCCTAATTCAAATTGTATGCATTTTTTCTCAAGGACCCTTCCTGGTATCCTTAGCTGTTATTGTATTATTGTAAGTATTAGTCTTCTAACATTGTTCAAACATGACGAAATGTAATTATAACAAAAATGTATATTATGTATCTTCAACCCCTTGAAAGACATAAGAATGTCGAACAAGGATATATTTCTAATAAAAAAAAAAAAAAACCTTTGAATATGCCAAGGAAGCCAAGTAGGAAAACCCGTATTAGTTTTACTGTTTTTGAACAAATGTATTTAGTTAACAGCAAATACATAACATAGAAAATATTTTAAAACCTCTGAGCTCTTGGTTTCCAAGATTTTTCAATTGTGAACTCCCAGTTTCATATAATGCTGCACACTGTCGCCTTCACTAATTCCCAATTTTCATTTTCTTGCTGCGCTTCATTTCTCCTTCATTTTTCCTCTCGCCTGCAAACAAAGTCTCACAGTAGTTGTATTTCACCATTCACATATTTTCGCTTTCGTGTATTTCACACTGCTATATGAAGCACATTCTGTAAGTAAAACCGACATTCATATCCTTGTAACCTTATTCTCGTTTCTCCACTCTACATAAATTCACTTTCTACCGTTTCTCATCTTTTCCCTTCTTGCTCGTGAAAAGTAGCGCGACGTTAAAAATCCTGAAACATATCAGAAGAACCATGTTCGTTATTTTTAAATGTCATCACTGCGAATAGTACATCCGTTAGAGTATTAATCAGTTCCCGATAACATGTATGTACATGTATATATAAACTAACGTGAAAAATCGAACTTGATTGGCTTCCACCAACATTCCGTATTCGTGTGGTTTTCGGTGATTTAAATCACCTCTATATATCTAAATATTCGATAATATTTTTTTAAATATTTTCCCTGACGGATTTGGTATATAAAGGTTTTCCTACTTTAATAAGGCGAGATCTACATTACGCCTGAAGGCTTTGCGCGGAACGAGATTGTCAGACCTTGACTTTGAAGTGAGAGAGACTGTGATACTGCACGCAGACTTGGCTGAAACACTTACGGAACACGCGGAACGTCGGCTGAGCACGTTAGTATTTTCTCGCGCCCGAATTTGTGTCATTCTGGGAGAGATTTCACCCATTGCCAGATGTTTTGTCCCTGATAGACGAATGAAATGAAAAGCTTAGCTGGAATTGTCGCGTAGTGTATGATAATTATTTGTAACAGGTTTTACTGTAACCCGTTTGCTTCGTTGATGGCAAGCTACAAAGTGGGAAATTTCCTATTAATTTGTACCTCATTTGCAACTACGTACTTGGTTTAATTTTCATCCTAAGACTACACTGCCAATATGATATAGGCTCATCCGATCATTGTAGTCAGTTATTGACAATTGATTTTCATTATTCTTTTCTTTCGTATCCTGGCGACGACGTTGAGTTTTTAAGTTTTATAATTTTCTTATTTTGTCAATTATATATTGAACGACATTCTTATCTTCATGAAGTTAATTGTTTGATATCTGCTAAATCTGTTTAGCGGTAGGAAAATCTGCATTGTTGGGAGGATGTACTTACGTACATATTTGGAACAAATGAATTTTTATAAGCCAATTTTTTTTGCAATTCATTTAAAAATAGTAAATTAAAATATCGAAAATAACATCTTACTAAAGCTACCATTCATTTGAGAAAGAAAAAGTACGTCAATTTTCATATATAATAAAATAACATAATTATATTATCCACAAAGAAAAACGGGGGTGTACAGTAATAATTTAAATTAAAAGAGGAAGAAAAAGTACGTCAATTTTCATAGGTGACGGTCAGGTGTGTTGCCGAGCGACCATCTTATCGTGGTCTTCCGGCACAACAGCCCTGAAGAAGACCACGATAAGATGGTCGAAACGTCGGCAACACAGCCTTGACGCGGCGTCACCTGACAGCCAAGATCATCTACAATTTCACGGTCAATCAAACTTTTCTTAAATTATAATGTTAATTGTTCAATAATCTAGGAATAATTTCTTAAAAAGTATATAGTAGGCCCTACTGGTAGTTGCTTGTGGTCAGTTATTTTCATTTTTTATTATCGAAGTCTGGCAGACATACCAAATGCTGCCAACGTTTCACCTTGACGATCCTCATACTTTCATAGCACTAGAATAAATGTATGAAAATTAACTAAACATGGACCTCATACACATAGAAATATGTGGGTACTAAATATTACCTCTGAGTCAAACATATTGGCTTATTTTTGGCATTCTTTTACATTTTGAGTTTACGTTAATTCGAAAGAGCGCAACAATGGGCAGGACATAAGATAATTGAAACAAATAAATAATTGAAGCCTACGACTCTAATTGAAACAAACTCGATTGGTTGGTTAGCGATTTCGGGCGCGTCAACAGATGAGGTCATTACTCCGGTAAGTGTAGAGCATGTTTTTTCCTCGGGAGATGGCAGTGATCCTCCCCCGCTGGCAGGCAAGACGCGGCGCCGACCCTCGGCTAGCGGGGTTTCTTCCTAACCAGGAATCTCCCACCAGCAGAGCACTGCCCCAGCCGGGACAAACTTATCTCCCGACCGGTCTCCAGAAATTTGTGGTAGTGTAGTGCATGCTAGTGTAAGGAGAGAGGATAGGACAATTAAGAGGAAGGACAGATCGCGCGCGATCCGTGGCCTGTTTGTTAGGATACTGCTCCGGCATTCGCCTGATGTTGATCGGAAAAACCATAGAAAACTACCGATCAGAGCAACTGGCCTCTAAAATTCTCCTCGAGACAGCGACTGAATTCGACCTATTTGAAAAGCTAGTGTCGAAATTCCTGCCATTGTTAGGACTCAAATCGAGACCTTGCCGGTCAGAGAAGCTGCAATCACACGTTGATGCACTGAACTAGCGCTCCCGGGGGAACATATTCGAGAAAAAACTGCTTTTAGTGAGTTATTGTTATTCGAAAGTTCGTTTTAGAGAGCTTTTAGTATCCAAACTATAACTTCTCACAAGTTTGCGATTCGTCTATTCCTATGACTTGACCCAGCCCCAATATTTGGGCCATTATGAATAACTGGTGTGGGAGGTGAAGCACATAATTTTCCTGTGAACATTTGCGGCTAATGATCTCCGTGCGTAAAGCTACAACCAAACTAAATTCAATACAATAATCACATTTATCCACAATAAGTTCCGCTACTCGCGAAATCTGTTGGGAGCACTTTAGTGTTTGAATACGCAAAATCAGAAATCAAAATTCTAAATTTAATAAGGAAATATTAAGTAAGAAACAAGATATAGAATAAGCTAAGTTCATAACTGTTTCGTAAAGTAAACTCGATAAAAAATACAAGGGGGTATTGCGGCGGTAAAGATTCTGAGCGCACTGAAAACAATCTCTAATATACGAGATTCACTTCTCGTAATTTGGATGACCGAATCATCACTTTTCATAGTTATCATCACTCTTCATAGTCCACTTGAAATTCGACACTGTGAGAGTGTGAGTGCAGGGCGTGAGTGAAAGTGTGAGTGCGAAAATGCAGTGAACCTGCATTTTCGTTACTTTGATAAGTTATACAGATGCTCTCGTGGGATATGTAGCTCCCTAAGAAATATGGTGAAGCAATCAATTGTAAACTACTGCACTTACGTTAATGTGAAAAAGAAAAATGTGTTTATTATTGCTTAATTGAAGAATTCATAAAATGGTTTGCGTTAATAGCATCTCTAATGAGAACAGCAAAAATGACGTTTACGATAGGGCATTCAAATACCCTCGAGAGTACTGAGGTGATAATTGTTCAGGTAAGTATGAGAACGTAAACCAACCGGAAGACTGAAAAAAACTACCAATCGTTCTACATAATAATTTTAGTTGTCCAATTAGCATGAGTTTCATTTAATAATAATTTTCATGATTCCGTAGATGTAATATGCAAATGATGAATAACTAACCAACAAATGATGAACGTTTTAGGAATTGCATTCGTCGCATTATTTGAATTCTCAGTATTTCGCATCCCTCCGAGTCATCAGATTCATTACCTAACCTGATCCTAGATTCGAGTCCAGACGGTGGCAGGATTTTCGACACTAGCTTGTCAGGGATGTCGAAGTCAGTCTGTCTGGAGGAGAATTCTAGTGGCCGGCTGCTCTTGTCGGTAATTTTCCGTGGTTTCTCCAATCAATACCAGGTGAATGCCGGAGCAGTACCTACCAAACGAAACACGGATCGCGCGCGATCTTTCCTTCTTCCATGTCCTATCCTCTTCCCCTTACACACACACTTACACTAACATGCACTACACTACTACACATTCCGGGAGATGGCTCGAGAGTTTAGAGCTTCTTCCGTCTGGAGCGGTGCCTAGCTGGTGGGAGATACATGGTTGGGGAAACACTGCTAGCCCACAGTAGGTCGACGCCGAATCTCACCATCCAGTGGGGGAAAATCATCGCCACCTCTCGAAAAAACATCCACAACACTTACGGGACTAATGACTTTGTCAGCTGACGCGCCCGGAATCACTAATAATTAATAATATATCTCATCGAGCCATCTGATTCATTACCTAATCTCCTTCCAATCAACCCCATCCTCAAGCCAGGACAAACACATTTTTTTAAAACATCTGGAATGGCTGTGCAAATCACGTACCTTCAAGTTTTGGTTATTATTTTGTGAAGATGGTGGAGACATATAAACATACTGTAAGACTAAAACACAAACCTAACGGTCAACTCAATGATTTCAGTCGTTCAATTATTAACTCCGTATTCATCCGTATTCATCTCCGTATTTCATAATTACTTTTCATTTTCACTAGTTACTATTTGCTCAAAATTGTGTGGATGTAAACCAATCAACATGTTCAGTAACAAACAAATCGATCATTTTAATAATTTAATTGGTTGACTGATTTGAATTATTTAATATCCAGTATCGTATCTCGTGGATTGTTCTTGCATATGTGGCCTATATTTCTTTCAAGCCCTTCTGCCAGCCATCCTGGAACGAGGACAAATGCAATTTGATAGATTGCGATCAGTTAACCTACATTCACCGAACAGTAGTTATTCTACTAAATTAACTTACTACTTCTTATTTGTTGGTATTACGTACTCTTCCGTAATAATTTGAATACTTCAAAGAAATTTATGTCGTATCGAGCCGAGTCTTCTGATCCGTCAACTAATCTCCCTTCGCACCATCCTCACCTCCAAGCCAGATTGAGCACATTCCATTGCTAGAGCATCTGGAACGATAGCGGAAATCACGTCTCGTCATAGATTAAGAATGCAGTAGTAATTAATGGCGTATAACAGTAAACAAAACAAAGAGTAAAAGACTAACAAATCCGACTAAATAATGTGAGTCGTCAAATCACCGTAAGCATATCACATGGGAAAACCTTAATTTATTTTCAATTCCTTAGAACTTCGTAAACCTAAACAAACAATGCTAAATGACCAACAAATCGATGTTCTATTATAGTGAGTCGTATAATTATTTGAACTAATATGTCTATCTGAGTATATTTTTTTGAGCCGTTCCTCGTGTGATGAGTATCATGTCTTATTAGAATATCATTTAAGCTACATTCAAAACTTATTATAATAACATTATTCTTTAGTTATTATGATGAGTATCATGTCTTATTAGAATATCATTTAAGCTACATTCAAAACTTATTATAATGGATTTTGTTTTAGCAACATTTTAGCAACACAACAATAGCTAGGTGAAATTTAGTAGCAGTCGGGAGAATAATTCTAGTGGCCGGTAGTTTTCCGTGGTTTCTCCGATCAACGCCAGGCGAATGCCGGAGTAGTACACTAACAAACGGGCCACGGCCCGCGCGCGATATTTCCATCTCCTTCTTTGCTCTGTCCTCACCCTTTTACACAGACTTACACGCACATGAACCCCCAAAGTGTCACATAGTTAGAAGCTTGTCTTGCTGTGGCGGTGCCTGGCTGGTGGGAGAGACCTGTTTGGAGAAAAATCCGCAAGCCTACGGATTAATCGGCGCCGGATGTAGTTATCCAGCGGGGAAGATCACCGCCACCTCCCCGATGAAAAATATAGACTACACTTACGAGACTAATGACTTTAACCGTTAACACGCCCAGTAAACCAAACAGGAGCGTTGGCTGAGTGCATCATTTGTCACTGCAATGCCTCTGACCGGGAGAACCTAGGTTCCAGACCGATGGCGGCAGGATTTCTACACTAGTTTTTCAGCTTGGTCGAATTCAGTCGCTATCTGCAGGAGAATTCTAGCAGCCGACTGTTCTGATCAGTAGTTTTCTGTGGTTTCTCCGATCCTCACCAGGCGAATGTCGGAGCAGTACGCTAACAAACGGGCCATGAACTGGTGCTATATTTCCTCCTTTTCTTTGTCCTATCCTCATCTCTTACACACACACACACACACACACACACACGCACACACACACACACACACAATAATATGCACCACACTACCACACATGTCGGGAGACCAGTCTGGGACTTAGAACTTGTCCCGGCTGGGTTGGTGCCCGCTGGTGGTTGATCCCTGGTTGGGAAAATCCGCTTTTCGACGGTTAGGCGGCGCCGGATCTCGCCATCCAGTGCAGGAAGATCACCGCCTCTCGATGATAAAACTTGCACTTTACGTACGGGACTAATGATCTCAGTAGTTGACGCGCCCGGATTCGCTAACAATCAACAAATCAAACCCAGTCACTAATCAAATAAAGCCACTTGATATCACATCATAGTTATCCTAGATTGAATAATTATTTATGAATATTATTTATTAGTTATTCATCGTTCGGCATTACGTAGTCTTGCAGATCATATTAATATTTTTTCCATCCAGAGGTATCTGCATCACATCCAGCCGCGTCGTCTGATCCGTCGCTTAATCACCACCGCCCTGATGGCCGATGGAACTAAGACGAGTACCGACTCAGCGCTGCGATCCAAAGGGTCGCGGATTCGAGTCCATCCTTGGGCATGATTCTTTGTCCCTTGACTTTGTATGTGTTGTCGCGGAGGGCCTCGCGTTCTGCTGACCCAAAATCAGAGGAGTCCTCGCGTTTTGGTCTAGTGTATGGTCGAACATGTGTCTTATCGGGACGTAAAGTGTAACCTGCTGTTGGCTGGATAAGAGCCATAAAAAGAATTAATCAGCCTCGTTACCGCCTGCAGGAAAAAACGCGCGTGGAACACATCTTCTTCCTATGGAAACGCGTCTGCCCCGGGTGGCGCGCGCCGCGCGCGTCAAGTGTCTCACGAGAGCGCACGCGCGTGCTTCGCCCCGCACGGCACGCGTCCCCCCTCCCCCTCACGGTCAAGGTCTCCCGCGCACGCGGTTCCGGGGGAAAGCGAACGCCCTACCCCCGGATGTGGGTCTCGCGTTCCGACCCAACACGCCCGCGCGCCGTATAAAACCCGCCGCTAACACTGGCACCACCACAGTCGGTACACGACTCCTCCGGTGCTCACATCTCCTCCTCCACCACCACCATCCTTCCAGCGGTTCCCCTCCTCCGGTTTGCCCGGCTCCCCGTCCCCGCCATGGCTCCCAGCCCTGTGGTACTCCTCGCCCTGTTGGCCTTGGTGGCAACCGTTGCCACCGCCGCCCCCGCACCTGACCCCGCCCCTGCAGAGGACGCGACCCTGGCGGCGTCGCCCGACACTGGGATTATCGGAGGCATCCACGTGCTGTACCACTCGCTGTCGCAGTGCGAGCAGTCCGAGGATATGGGAGGATGCTTGAAGCTCAAGGCTATCAGGTATGCATCGGCAACATCGTTGGGTTTGGGGTTGTTCTTCATTGAGGATTTTTTTAATTCCACGTGAAATTATTTTATTTTTTTATCAGAGATTTATTTATTAGTTGAATTCAAGTTGGGTCTGGATCATTTGAAAGTTGTAATTTATTGATTAAAGGTTAGATAAGCATAGGTAGATTAGCATTTACCAGTCTCAGGATAGGGGAGGATGCTTGAAGCTCAAGGCTATCAGGTATGCATCGGCAACATCGTTGGGTTTGGGGTTGTTCTTCATTGAGGATTTTTTTAATTCCACGTGAAATTATTTTATTTTTTCATCAGAGATTTATTTATTAGTTGAATTCAAGTTGGGTCTGGATCATTTGAAAGTTGTAATTTATTGATTAAAGGTTAGATAAGCATAGGTAGATTAGCATTTACCAGTCTCAGGATAGGGGAAGATGCTTGAAGCTCAAGGCTATCAGGTATGCATCGGCAACATCGTTGGGTTTGGGGTTGTTCTTCATTGAGGATTTTTTTAATTCCACGTGAAATTCTTTTATGTTTTTCATCAGAGATTTTTTAAATACTTGAATTCAAGTTGGGTCTGGATCATTTGAAAGTTGTAATTTATTCATTAAAGGGTAGAAAAGCATAGGTAGATTAGCATTTGCCAGTCTCAAGATATGGGAGGATGCTTGAAGCTCAAGGCTATCAGGTATGCATCGGCAACATCGTTGGGTTTGGGGTTGTTCTTCATTGAGAATTTTTGTAATTCGAGATGAAATTATTTTATTTTTTTATCAGAGATTTATTTTTTAGTTGAATTCAAGTTGGGTCTGGATCATTTGAAAGTGGTAATTTATTGATTAAAGTTTTTTTAATTTATTTATTGAGTGATTGGAAGTTACACAGATCTGTACCAAATTACTATCTCATGTACATTTGCTGGTTTACATTGTAACTTATACTAAACTTAACACTAAAACTTAAAACTGAACTACCTTACTTGAGGTGTAGGAAACTACAAGAGCCCCTACTATGAATAATTAGTAGAGAAAATGTTCAAGAACGCTTCGGAAGGGAATCTATTCTTAATTCTTGTAGGGAAGTCGTATATGGCAAGGTTGTAGTGGACGGCTCGGTTGATTGTATTTAGGTTGGAGTAAAGAGTATTGGAAAGTTGGGCAATATGTTTAAAGATCGGTGATATATTCAGTTCTTTATGAAGTTGGGCGATTGAATGTGTTGCTAATCTGAGGAATATATTTTGTATAATTTGAAGTTTATTAATGTTAGAAATAGATGTTGGCCGGGTTAATGGTTGACTTTCTTTTAAATTGTAATGGCATTTGTTAGGATAGCCGGCTTTTGGAGTTGATAAGGAATTTTAGTTGAGCTATTTTTATTTTTGCTTGTTGTTGTTTTAGTGTTATGTGTGTTTTCCAGTTGAGTCTTGTGTCGAAGTTCATCACGAGGTATTTTACTGATTGGTTTTGTGGTGTCCATGGAATTGTGTGTTTATTAATATGTAGTGGTGGTGGGTGATAAAATGGTCTTAGTGAGAATATTTTGGCAGTTGATTTAGTTGGGTTGAGTTTGATTTTCCACAATGTTGACTACTGGTCTATTTCATTTAGGTGATTTTGTATCCTATCGGTCATTAAAGGGTAGAAAAGCATAGGTAGATTAGCATTTACCAGTCTCAGGATAGGGGAGGATGCTTGAAGCTCAAGGCTATCAGGTATGCATCGGCAACATCGTTGGGTTTGGGGTTGTTCATTATTGAGGTTTTTTAAAATTGGTTTTTTTTTATTTATTTATTTTAAATTAATATTACTTTTTTATATCGTTTTTTCAAAATTGTATCAGATCGAGACCAATTCCTTTGACAATTGTTTCAGCTTGAGACTAAAATGTTGAAAACTACAGGAATATTTAGCGTGCAATGACAATAGTTATTTTCATAGAAGTGGGCTTCATAGAAGTGATTCTTGTCTAGATACGTCAATCTCAGAATTTCTTTTAATTGTGAGATGAATTTAACGTAATAGGTCTAGAATTTTTTCAAAAGAAACATTCAAGGCTAAGAAGTTCAAAACGATATCCGATGTATAGTCTACAGAAGAAAAAATTACCTTTATCGTGTCTTAGCAATAAATGACCCCATGTAATTTTCACGAAATACACGAATTAACATTGCTTCATTGATCTTTACTTCATAATTTTACTTTACCTTACTAATTGGGATTTACACAGCATTAGTGGTAAGAACTGCTAACGTGTAAGAACTCTTAAATAAGAGAACTAGGTTGTGTACGCTCTTTGAGTCTTAGCAGCACTAATAGTTCCCGGAAAATGATCTTGAGAGAAAAAACTTTCCCTGTTTTCAAGTCTTCCTCTTTCGTTTTTCTTCACTCCTATTCTATTTTCCTTTTGTGTGTTTAGATTTCAGATTTTTCGAAGGTAAATAGTTGTCATCTATTCTAAAATAACTGTGTACATTCTGCATTAAAATCAATACTAAAATGCTTCTGTAAATCAGACTGTAGGATAATTCTAGGGAAATTCACATACATTGAAATCTAGGTTGAGAGGTAAATTACATGGGCTGTAGATATAACTTGAATATATCCTTACGTAAGAATATGAGTACTGTTTGGTTCTAACTTAATGTAAAACATTGTTACCTTAGTGTCATTCTTTATTATGATTCGAGTTTACACGTTCATTTACATTTGAACTAATTCCCATTTTGCGATGATTTAATGTTAATTTATTCTGTTATTCTTCGTCAGCACAGCCTTGGAATATGTAATAAGATTTTGAAAATAACATTTTCCCTATATTTTCGTAATTTGTTTTCGTAAGAGATGGGGACCAAAAGGCAACATCACTTGTTCTCATAATATTAGAGTTACTAATAAAGCTTTAAGTGATTTTAATTTCTAGTGTACTTGTTATAATTTTATTGAAGGACAGGTTATTTTGATTCCCTTCCCCCCCAATGAATCTTAAGATGTTGCTAAATATTAAGTGCTTTTCATTCCTACGTGGTCTTTATATTGTTTTTTATTGTAATAATTAAATAATCACTCGTTCTGTTAAATAGGTTATATAGATGCGTCAATTTTACAATACCTTTTAATTGTGAGATGAATTTAACGAAAAAGGCGTGGAAGGGTCTGTTGCAACTATTTTAAATTTTTCTCAAGGAAATGGTATTTATCTAAAAATTGTTCAAAAGAAACACACAAATGCACACCTATTCGTATCTGCTAAATTGATCACGTTGAATATATTCAATATTATCCCGAATTCAATGAAATAATTTGACATGATTTAAATATCATAGAATTAATTACTTTTCCGATTATTTCGAGACAAAATGTTCTTGTCGATAATCTGATAAATGTTATTGTTACATATGTGAAGAAAAAGTAATTAGGTTCAGAACTTATAAAATTGATTTTTTGAATCCTTTTATCAATATCGTGTATTCAGAAGTAGGGATTATATCAAAACAAAATTTTAGAACCAAAATCTGAAGCGACCTTCTACATAGTAATTACTGTTGAGAACTTAACAATTAATCTTGATCAATTCCAGCGATTCCTGTTCATATCTGATTCATGTAGTTGTTCATTATGCAGTTGTACAGGAAATGCACATGTAAAACATGTCTAAAGCATGCAGAGTAAGATATAATCTCGTGAGTTCTAATTGAACGTTAGATAGCATATAATTATTGTTCTATTTAAATAATAATAATGGAAGTATTTTTGTTGTTTTTTCCTAGAATTCTTTAAAAAATTCCCAATACTTGATTTATTATTAAACATAATTGTCATTTTCGTCTAAACGAATACTGTAAATTGTTTGAAATCTTAAAATCCCTTAAATTTGAGAGTATTTTTTAATAGTTTATTGATATATTGAACTGCCGGCGTTTCTAAATTCAAAATCTAGTCTACTATGAAGTGCAATCTCATGGAAATACTTCTCTGAGTTGCCATAACCTTAATAAGTGTTAGGTACAATCTTTTAAAGAAGTATTTGCGTGCATGTTCGTACATGCTCCGTAAAACCACATCCATGATATTAATACACTTACCAGGAAATGTTTATTATGTCAGTTTATTCTGCTGTTGCATTATTCCGTTATAAGTAGGTGCAAACGTCTTTTAACGGATCGTTATACAACGACACAATTCAGCTCTGCAATTAGATATGCTGTGCACCTAACGTATTCATAGTTTTCCTCGTCACATTATTAAAATGCGTTTCACGGAAGTAATTTTATAGTCGTTGATTATATCTGACTAAACATAGAACATTTTCATTCCTTACTCGATTAGTATTACCAAACAAAACCTTTGTAAATAGTTGACTCAAATGTTCATCACCGTAAACTCTTGAAAATTTTGAACAATTATTTCATTAATTTATCATTAGTTTATTATTTCACGAAACACTGAAATGATAAACGCGTTGTTTTCCTTCTCATTTCTGAGTGAACCCCTGTTTCTTTTAATTAGCCTTTTTAAATCACTTTATGTCCAAACAATACTTGACTGTATCTGATATTTTTGAGGATAAAAGATACTTTTCAATTTCTTCTACTTCTCCAGTAATTGCCTGCGCTGACATTAACAGACATGTTCTGACATTCAAATGAAATTAAACCTAACCTCCACACTAAACCATGCCGTCTCCACGTGGTCGCTCATCTCACCACATGGCTGATCCCCGTATGTACATGTCGTCTCCATTTTCCCCCCGCTTTCCGTCCTTTTGTCGTCTCCACGTGGTCGCTCATCTAACCACATGGCTGATCCCCGTTTGCCTGTCCTTATTGACGCGATGTCGTCTCCACGTGGTCACCCCCTTCCCCTTTGGCTGATCCCCGCGTTTGCCTGTCCTTATTGACGCTATGTCGTCTCCACGTGTCACTCATCTAACCACATGGCTGATCCCGCGTTTGCCTGTCCTTATTGACGCGATGTCGTCTCCACGTGGTCACTCATCTAACCACATGGCTGATCCCCGCGTTTGCCTGTCCTTATTGACGCTATGTCGTCTCCACGTGGTCACCATCTAACCACATGGCTGATCCCCGCGTTTGCCTGTCCTTATTGACGCGATGTCGTCTCCACGTGGTCACTCATCTAACCACATGGCTGATCCCCGCGTTTGCCTGTCCTTATTGACGCGATGTCGTCTCCACGTGGTCACTCATCTAACCACATGGCTGATCCCCGCGTTTGCCTGTCCTTATTGACGCGATGTCGTCTCCACGTGGTCCTCATCTAACCACATGGCTGATCCCCGCGTTTGCCTGTCCTTATTGACGCGATGTCGTCTCCACGTGGTCACTCATCTAACCACATGGCTGATCCCCGCGTTTGCCTGTCCTTATTGACGCGATGTCGTCTCCACGTGGTCACTCATCTAACCGGCCCCCCTTTTTGCAATGTCCCAACCCCGGGGTGGGCTGGCCGGGGGGGGGGTCGCGGGCGGAGGGCGAAGGCGTCGGGCACGGGGGACGGGCGTTGGACGACGTGCCGGCCTTCGAGGAGCGCGCCCTGCCGGAGGACGCGTCGGCGCGCGCCGAAGTGCTGGACGACCTGCTGGCCGACCGCGCGCGCCGCCTCTTCCAGACGCGCACCCTCTCCTTCGCCGTGCCCCGCGCGCTGCGCAGACTCGTCCACGGCGACGACGCCCAGGACGGGCAGGACGGCGCCGAGGGGGACAACGCCGTCGAGACAGGTGAGCACTCCCACGCACGCACTGGTAGTAACGCTATTGGAAGGAAACACTAGTGAAGCTACTAGTGAAGCTAACTAGTGAAGCTACAACAACACAAACTTTCTCGTATAATTTCTAAATTTGAAATTATCGAAAATTCAGCGTGGTCAACGAAAATGAGACCCACGCCATTATTTTTGGCATTCCTTCTTCTAACCGTGGAAAAAAAATGAAGCAGTTTTGAAAAAATAGATTTTTTATATTGCCTAATTTTGCACCTAGTTGCACGAAAGTTACTCATATTTTTGAAAAATTGATCCCTTCACGTCATTGTGCCACAAAATTAAATACAAAATAACCCCACTGCTCCCAATAACGTTGGTTAAAGGTTTCACCAAACAAAATTACTATCAAGGAAGTGAGAACAAGTCACCTCCTTCACTCTTTGTTTGGTACAAAATTCCACATAAAATCAACAGAAGAGCTAGCAGCTGTACGTTGGACTGTTTTTCATTGTAAAATAATATTCAATAACTGGGGGTACTACAGAATGGCACAGACTTTCTAGTAGATCGTTTTTCTAATTTTCTTGGTGAGGTCAGGCTTTAAAGTCTAGTTCCATTCTCTGGCCAGCTACCATCTATTGCCACCCAAAGTACAATTTTCTTGATATTTTCTCAACCGTTCGGTATCTTAATAGTAGAACTGAATTATGACTTCAATAATATTAAGTAGAAAAAAAGCTTTACCTAAATAGAAATTTTCATTGAAAAATCTGATGCTGATATTAAGAAAATGGCGTTTAATCGTCACTAAAAATTCGAAATAACAAGCTCCTTTTCACAGTGCTCTATTATAGAACGTTTTGAAAAAACAAAACAAAACAGTTTTCAATATCAGGGGTAGTGTATTTCCGTTGAAATCTCGAAATCGATTTTCCGCAGCATTACATAACCTTCTCTCCACTACGTACTCCGTGTAGACGTATGTTTACGAGAAACCCTTTGACCCTGCAGGGCGTCGTCGCGGCGGCGGCAAGAAGGGCGGCGGCCTGCTCATGATGGGCCTGCTGTGGAAGGGCTGGATGACCATGATGGCGTACAAGGGCGTGGCGGTGCTGGCGGGCAAGGCGCTCATGACGGCCACCATCGCGCTGGTGCGGGGGCCGGCGCTGAGCAAGCTGGCGCACGGCGGCCACGACAAGGGCCACACCACCGTGGAGATCGTGCGCCACCCGCACGTGACGCACTCGTACTCGCACTCGGCGTCGCACGAGCACATGGACGACGGCCACGGCCACGGCTGGGGCCGCGCGCTCGAGGAGGAGCAGCGCCGCCGACGCGAGAGGGGGCACCGCCAGGAACCCACCGCCACGGTGAGCGCTGCCAATCAATTTGAGTGATTGATTGATTTTTTCGTGTTTCCGGGCGCGTCAACTGATTCGGTCATTAGTCCCGTTAGTGGAGTGCATGTTTTTTCTCGGGAGATGGTGATCTTCCCCAGCTAGATGGCGAGATCCGGCGCCGACCTACCGTCAGCTAGTGGGGTTTCCCCCTAACCAGGACTCTCCCACCAGCGGGGCACCGCCCCAGCCGGGACAAGCTCTAAGCTCCCGACAGGTCTCCTAGAATATGTGGTAGTGCATGTTAGTGTGAGTGTGTAAGGGGAGAGGATAGGACAAGAAAGAGGAAGGACAGATCGCGCGCGGTCCGTGACCCGTTTGGTAGGGTACTGCTCCGGCATTCGCCTGGTATTGATCGGAGAAACCACGGAAAACTACCGATCTGAGCAGCCGGCAGCTAGAATTCTCCTGCAGACAGCGACTGAATTCGACCTAGCTGAAAAGCTAGTGTCGAAAATCCTGCCGCCGTGGGGAATGGGAACCTAGGACCTCCTGTTCAGAAGCGCTGCAGTGACATCAGTTGATGCACTGAGCTACCGCTACCGGTGTCAATTTGGGTCGACGAAATTATGCGCAGGGGTGCCATTTTGATTTTTTCACGTCTGTTCGCGGGTTTCTCTACCTGTATGTCAACGTCGTGGAGCGAGAAGTCAGTGGAGGTGGAGAGCTGGCCTAGCGGGGCACGAAGCTTCTCTCATCCGCAATCACGCACAGTTCCCATTTCCCGCTTTAGAACACTGCCGCACCATGCAGAAGGTTTAAAACCCATTGACTTTGATTTTTGTTGTTCGAAATTACAGCTGATTTGAAAAAAACTGGTTCAGGAAGATTATATAAGCTCACTTAGGCGTAAAAAATATTAGCCCATTAAGGTGGAGGTTGGTCATTTCTCTCTCAATGGCATTTTTCGTTGAAAAATAAAAGTTGAATGTTGTGTTTGGTAGAACACAATGGTCTTTTGTTTGGAAAAGAATGTCTCTCTGAGTTGGTCAGAGAGTATTGAGAGACAAGATTGACAACGCTCCTAGTCTTCAAAAGCTTCTCGAAATAAATTAACTGTAATGATTGGGAACAGTAGCAAGGAACTTCATTAGAATTTGATTTCCCAGTAGTTGAGAAAAGCAAGTCTGGGAAGTACATGAATTCCGTTGGTTGGAAACTGTTAAAAATTCTGAAGTTATGTCTTGCTCATAAACCGTCCATCGCTGGACTCCGAATACAAACTCCAGTCATTGATTTGAAATCTGTGGTGTATTTTGTCTTTGCCCGCTTCTCTAGTCTCTTATTACTTCATTTGCGTCATCATTATAAATGCTATCACATAATTTATGCCATCACTTAGTCAATAACTACAGCAACCGAAATGTCTTCAAACCGAAATAAAGAAGCAATTAAAGATTCAGAACAATAGACACTGCACATTTTTTTTATAATTCTAATAGTTTTTCTGGTAAATTGTGGATGCATAGGTGTATCGTGCACCATACACAGCAAACCCACATGGATTGAACGTTTGCGTAACCAACAACAAACAAGGTTCATCTTTTTGTTACCGTTGTCCGACAAATGTTTTTCGTCCAAAATTAGTCATTTTCCAGCGCTCGTTTACAAAACCTTTTCTTCTTACGAAGTGAGTACGAGAAAGTAAACATAAATAAACGAAGAGGCTTGAAAGTAGCTATGCGTTATTGCAATTAGCTCGTTAATAAAAAGGCACGTTAGCAAACAGAGGCCACAACACATGACCTTTGCGTTTGGTTGTCGTGTAAAAGAAAATACAACGCGCGAGTTTTAACATGCCAAAAAAAAAAGAAGGTGCGTTTAAGGGACAGCTAAAGGAAGCGGTCTCTTTACGCGAGGTCGATCCGATGTCTTCCACTGAACGCCCTTCGAATCCTTTTACGCGTCGCCGCCGACTAATCGGTGCTTCGGTCTCCAAGTTGAGATTGTTCTGCTGTTGGCAATACTGTTCCTAACGGCACTTGCACTTCTCCGGGAGTTGGCGTCCCGGGTATTGAGCCGTTCCGTTTAATGGTTCGCAGTTTGGATTCGTTCACCTCGCAGGTTCTGTCTCTTTAACATTCGCCTGACTAGAGGGTGCTCGGAACGTCGAGTGTGAGTCTTTAAAAAACAAAGGGAAAGAAAGTTTTGCCGAGGGAAAGGTATATGAAAGATAATCAGCTGAAACATGAATACAAGACAAGGCAACAATAATGAAAAACACCTTGAGGATATAACGTACATCTAATGAATTTATTTATACACAAAATAGTGAATGTTGTTTTTCGCAATCGCAGGAATCTTCACAATTTGTAGTGAATTTAAGTAATGTAGTGCAGTGTTGCAAAGTTCTACAGTATAGTATAGTTCTTATTTTTCATACCAAAATTAGTTCTATTTCAAGCTATTTACGCCTGGCATATTACATTAGCTCTTCAATTGGTGTTGCGAGATTTGATATCTACGTTAATAATTTAACGCTTGCGGTTTAGTTCTAATCTTAAGTACTGAAAAATGTTCAGACAGTCGTCATAGGTGCTTACCTATGACTTAAACCTTAAATATACCACTTAGTTCTTCGATTAAACGCTAATTATGACTCTCAAAAAAATTTAAATCCAATTTAACAATATAAGTAAGCACCCTTTATTTATTTATTTTTTTCATTTATTTCTGCTTGGCCCGAAGGCCCTCAGCATCCGAGTACGATACAGTGATGTTACATTGAATTACGTTAACATTGATTAAGAAACATTATAGACATGAATATATTGAGTACATGTGAATTAAATGTGAGAAGCCACATCGGGTACATAATCAAGGAGGGTCGAAGAACTGTCGCGGTAGTTTTCGCTTTAGTCTATTGTGGTGAGGATTTTGTTTTCCGATTTTGAAGTGTACGGCTGAGGGAATCTGGGGAATTTTAGGATAGAAGCGAGAGGATAGGAGGGAGAAATGGACGGAGATAGGAGTAATGCCGAGTTCGTTATGTTACTGGGAGTTAGGTACAAACCATGGAGCTTTAGTGATGGTTCGGAGGAATTTATTTTGGAAAATCTGCATTTTTTGGATGTGCGATTTGCTGGCTGAGGCCCAGATAGGAGAAGCGTAGGATAAAATTGGTGCGCCCTTTATGTAATGTTTATTATAACTGCATTGTTGTTTTTCAGTATTAATTGTTGTTGGTGAATGTAATCTTGCTATGTCTTCTCAACAATGTGCTTTCGTTTCCAGGGAGCTTCTGCGTCAGGCGTCGCTCAGCCCGTTGACGCCCAACAGATGGCGTACCGCGCGCACTACCAGCGCCAGATGCAACAGCAACAACAGCAACAGCAGCAGCAACAGATGCAGCAGGTGCAATACCAGTCGCAACAAGTGCAGTCGCCACAGGGTGAAGCTATGACGGTCCCACTTTAAATCACAACCAAAGACACACGCTGTTGAATTATGGCGATCAAAAAGTAAGTTCCTATTTCGTTTACTTAAATATTATACTTTTTATTTTTTATATAATTTCGTTGGAGATGCTTACAAATAAAAGTATCCAAAGTTTTTTATGACATTGGATGATTGTCATAAAAAACTTTGGATACTTTTAATTGTAAACATATATTGACAATCAAGAAGAAATATTGATTCGTTGGAGGTGGTCTGGTAGAGATAGCCATTTGTCTAACTCCGGTGTCTGTTGAGGGGATATTCCGACGCCACGTCGGCATCCCTTGTGATCCCTAGGAGTGACTTTTCTGGTCCTTGTTGCTCTCTGATAATAGTACTGGAACTGTATGTTAGTAAATAGCGGAATCTCGTTAATGTGGGATGTTGAATGTTAAAGATTAAAATCCTTGGTTGAGATGTAGGGCAAGGAGGATTAATTACTGGCATATCTACTGCCCCAAAGGCGTTATTTGCTGTACAGGTCGAGGGTTTCAAGGCAAAATCTTAACTAAGATGAGGGAATTCACTTTGTCAGATTCTATGAGGTAACCAGATTTTCAAATATTTCAGTTTTAATTAATAATAAATTAACATTTTATGATATTGTAATCTGTACTCGAAACATAGCAGTGTAATTTATACTTCTTAAATTTCCGTAGAGGTTTTACACATGTTTTCATCTATTTATTTTATAGCGCGTGAGTGTCTGTGACCGAACAATCCTAAGATTCAAACGCTATTTGTTCTATTCATCTCTGTCTAGTCAAATCACCATTTTGTATATTTGTGTTCCATATACCAAATACGAGCTTTAGTATTTACTGTTGGAATGGTCTAGCAGTAATTATTTTTAGAAGTCGAATGTATATAATGTATAATAAGAAGATATGACATTTAATAACTTTTTTTAAATTTTTTTAATCTTTTTACTTCATATATTTTTCAAAAATCTTCATTGTTTTATATTGTAAATTTTCACATATTGTTCTGTATTTTAATTACAATATTCTATTAAATGCAGCTCTTGGGAGGGTATAGTTCTGTTTATCTTCTTTTTCTGTAGGTAGCGTTGAGTCTGAAATTATCATGCACTTGAGAGCTAATATTGTAATATTCACTATTTATTCTAGTTGCATATCTAGAGAATCAATTCTTTAACCTCACTTATATTTTTTCTGTATGCTTTAGTGGAGATCTTACAACCGATACATAGTTACTTCATTTAATATGCTTCTTATAAAGCACTTTTAATTTCTTTTTGTTTAATTTATCATGCGGATGCTGGGTCATCTCTTTAATAAGTTTTATATCTCTAATTTTCTGTTGTTAAAAGTGTTACTTTGGTGTCTTTCTGTGCTTTTTAAATGTGTTCTTCTATTCGTAGTTAGTTTCTCAGCATCTGCTTGTTGCTTTCAATGATCTATCAATTATGTACCGTTGTTGACAGTTCGTTCTCTAATTTCTTGAAATGTCTTTCCATTTGCTAAAAGTTAGTTTAGTTTTTATTTTATTCATGTAATAAATAATGCAAATTTTGCACTTGTGTTCTAGCATATGGTTAAGAGTTACCTTCAATTTTTTCGCGTATTAGTGTATGTATAACCTTTAATGCGTGAGACAATGGCACGCGTTTCGTATTGTCTCGGAAAAGGGAAACATGAAATTTGACTTCAATAATTAGTTGCCACACATGCTGAGGAGAACAATCTCTGTACAGGCAGCACGACTAAACACACACATACGCAGAATTAGTTGCCAAAATAGTGTAATTGTGAGACGTGTGAAAGCAAAATGAAATAGGAATATGTGATTAATTTCTTCAAAACTATTTGATGCATTAAAAAACTTCTCAATGTATTGGAATTGTATGTTTTTACATTTTGCAAGAAAACTTGGAGAGATATTTTTTTGATTCAGATGCGATAGTACAAACAATGGCATTGAATTTGAAATTTTCGTTTTAATTGGTTTGTTCCCACCGGAAATCGCCCTGAAATGAAGTCCTGAAATATTAAACAAAAGTGATATAGACGTCTCACGTAAACTCGCTCAATATTGACATTTGAGAACAAAATACTTTTCTGCATTCACAGTTACACCTCCAAGTGTAATTCGGAAACAAGGAATATTCAATTTGTTAGCACTAATCAAAAGATACCATTACTTTGAAGGGTATCTCTATTGTGTTAATAAAGAGAAAAAAAAGAGTATTATTGATAACTCGAATATACTACACATTAAATTTATTATTACAAAGTAATAAATAACAACGAAAATTTAGCTGACCTTTATCAAAGAAACGAACAAGCTAATTCAAATTACACCGCTAGTTATTCCACTTCACTATAATCCAGTACGTACTTCAAACAGTTTTACCCACGAATCTTATTAGGAACGCTATGCTCACCTTGCATGGCTGACTTTTAAGACGACCGCTTTAATTACTTTACATCTGTTACAGAGTCTACTCGCAATCTCCTGGATGCGGAAAAGACTTCGTTCTGACCTCCGCCAACCACATGACCCGACTTCGACGACGCTGACTGTGTGTTGGCAACACTGCTCTCGAAATGAGAAGACTCAAAAGACTGAATGACGATGACAGATGGAGTACCAAATAAAGACATTTGCATAGTTTTGTAAAGTGATGATGAGAACGTTACTAGATACTAGACAGAAGACATTGTTCCGGGCTGAAGACTACATGGACTAGTTCATACCATTTTTTACTATTTATATACGTGTGACAGATTTCAGTCCTGAAATTACGATATACTGAGATGACGTATACGAGGACTTGTGTTACGAATACGCAAACAAGCGAGAAAAATATCCTGACAATTTTTACTTTGCTTCCGCTAATATCTTTACTTACAATGCTGTATTTTTACGAAGACTTCAATGACTTGTTATACATACTGACAAGATGGACAATTCTACGCGAGGGACAAGAACTGAGAGACAGTCTGCGATAGTAAGATATCAAGACGAACTATTGTACAAATACGGGTTTCCGGTACTTACTATGCAAGTACCCAACTTAGAGCTAACATGTTACGAGACTTCCGTTGACGACATTGGGACTTGATTGACGTGTAATTTAATTATTTATGAATAATATTTATATTATTTATTTTCTCCTTCTCAAATTTTTAGCATACTTGTTCATATTGTTTTGTAAAATTGTGCTCGAAAATAGAAAATATGAAAACAATGTTGAAATATTATTTATTTCTTATAAAATACCTGGATCTACATCCTTTCATTTCAACTTTCTAAAGATTGTTATTCCTCTAGAAAATAACGAGATTAAATACTCAGAGACATGTGTTGTAAAAATCTAAAAGTAAATTCAGCATTATAAACTCCATCCCTAAGGGTTTTTATAAGTAGCATTTATGTTGCCATCAGTGACAGTTTTCAAAATAGCATAAACGTGGCAAAACCATTTTGAAAAAAACTATAGAACCTAGTACCTCATGCGTACGTGTAATGAAAACATTTGTGGAAGATATTTGAAAACGACTGGTTCAAAATATTGATTTTCAGGAAACAAAGTACAATATAACTCCTAGTATTTTATATGTCGTAGATAGCTGTAATATCTTTCATATTAGGTACAGATTGCTTTTCACTTCCCAATGTTTCTTTCAGAAAAGAAATTATTACTTTTAAACACGACCCCTTTTTACAAAAAAATGTCATTCACAAACATTATTTTCTGATAAAAAAATATTTGATTATGTCGATCATAATTTTTGGATCGTGGATTTTTGAACCAACCTTAAAAACACACATTTTATTGTTTCCTAATAAGAAAACAAAACAGTACTTTTTAACAGTATCATTACTGCTGATATCATTAACCTTCAAAATAACATTTTCCTCTTTTTAAAGGTTTGTTTTCTGAGATCTCTTTTGGTGGAAATCTGTTCATGGAATTTAATTTGAAGTCGCAAATTGAAATGAGACAATATAATTTTTGAAACTTGTCATATTTACAGATGTTATATGTCCAATATTATAAAATGAATATTTGTTCTTCTCCGAATTTTTGAAATTTTTCGACAAAACTGTTATTGTACAGAGAAAAGGAATACCTGGAACCGGTAGCGGTAGCCCAGTGCATCAACCCATGTCACTGCAGCGCCTCTGACAGGGAGGTCCTCGGTTCGAGTCCTGACGGTGGCAGGATTTTCGACACTAGCTTTTCAGCTAGGTCTAATTCAGTCGCTGTCTAGAGGAGAATTCTAGTGGCTGGCTGCTCTGATCGGTAGTTTTCCGTGGTTTCTCCGATCAACACCAGGCGAATGTCGGAGCCGCGGACCGCGCGCGATCTGTCCTTCCTCTCCCTTCTCCTATCCTCTCCTCTTACACACACACTTACACTAACATGCACTACACAACCACATATTCCGGGAGACCGGTCGGGAGTTTAGAGCTTGTCCCGACTGCGGCGGTGCCCCGCTGGTGGGAGAGTCCTGGTTAGGGGGAAACCCCAGTATCCGACGGGAGGTCGGCGCCGGATCTCGCCATCCAGCGGGGGAAGATCACCGCCAGCTCCCGGGAAAGAAGCATGCACTACACTAACGGGAGTAATGACCGAAGCAGTTGACGCGCCTGGAAATACGAAAAAATCAATCAATACCTGGAAAGGGAGGGTGGCTGGATGTGCGAACTGAGCGGCGCCTTCTCTGCGCTACGAACAGATTAAGCCGCGCCGGGCCGTGAGCTGCTCTGAGTAGAGATGGCTAAAAAACATCGATATTTTCCACTAGAAACATCGATACATTTTTGCTTTCACTGTTTTCTTCACATCGATATTAGAAACATCGATACATTAACATCAATATTTTGCTTTGAATATTTTCTTCACATCGATATTTTGTAATAAAAACATCCATGATTTTCAATTCTTATTTTTTGAATTTTTTAAAAATAAAGTGGTAGAAGCACTTTGTAGAGTAGGTGCCATCCACAGCAATATCGTTGTTTTGCGTCATCCTCTTCATCAAGCTGCACATTTCGCCTGTGCAATCTGAGGAAGTTTGGGAGCTGCTTGAGTTATGAATGTATGTTATCGCCAGGCGTGTCATTGCTTGAATCGACAGTGAAACACGAAATCGATAGCAAAACAGGATGTTCTTTATTGTTAATTTTATTTTTTACATTCGATAATTTTATATACTTTTAACATTCTGTTAACCAAACAATAAAATATATCCCTTTTACGTACTGTAATTAAAAATGTATAGGAAAATAGCATGTTATAATAAAAACATCGATATATTAGACATCAATGTTTTCTCGTTGATGTTTTCATTGATATCGAAAACCCTTTAGTGATGTATCGAAACATAAATGTATCGATGTTTTGGTAACATTTGCCAACACTAGCCCGGAGGGGGAGGGAGGAAGCGGAGGTTGACTGAAATTGAGGTTATATACATTGCACATACTATTTATTCTGAATATTATCACAAAAGTTTCCATTGCAAAGGTTGCACTTTACATACTGAGAGCAGGATGAATTGGTGCAATTGAAGTGGTTTTTCAAAATGTATTGTTCATGAAATGCACCAAATGCAATTGATCGCTGAAGGCGTTGTCCATTAAGCTACTTTTCTTCTGAGCAACAGTCACTGTACTGTTCTTGCACGTACCTTCAGAGGTCACTGCTCAATGGGCAACATCACTTGTTCTCTTAGTTGCCGGAGATGTGAGGCGGTGTGCCTGCCGCGTTGCACTGCCGGGGCACGATTGATTGATTGTTTCGTGTTTCCGGGCGCGTCAACTGCTTTGGTCATTAGTCCCGTTAGTGTAGTGCATGTTTTTTTCTCGGGAGATGGCGATGATCTTCCCCCGCTGGATGGCGAGATCCGGCACCGACCTATCGTCGGCTAGTGCGGTTTCCCCCTAACCAGGACTCTCCCACCAGAGGGGCACCGCCCCAGCCGGGACAAGCTCAAAGCTCCCGACCGGTCTCCCGGAATATGTGACAGTGTGCTGCATGTTAGTGTAATTGTGTGTGTAAGTGTAGAGGATAGGACAAGGAAGAGGGAGGACAGATCGCGCGCGTTCCGTGATGCGTTTGGTAGGGTACTGCTCCGGCATTCGCCTGGTGTTGATGGGAGAAACCACGGAAAACTACCAATCAGAGCAGCCGGCCGCTAGAATTCTCCTCCAGATAGCAGCTGAATTCGACCTACCTGAAAAGCTAGTGTCGAAAATCCTGCCGCTGTCAGGACTCGAACCTAGGACCTCCCGGTTCGAGGCGCTGCAGTGACATCATGCACTCAGCTACCGCTACCGGTCCGGGGCACTATTAAAATGCGCGCTGCCGCAGGATCCACCGATGGCAGGGTGCGGATGTAGCGCCCCAATGGGAGCGCAGCACGGGACTCGAGCATATAATCGGTGCACATTGACGGCAGCGAATCACATGGCTCCCGTTGGTCAGCCGGAACTAATATACGGACTGAAAGTTCGTCTGCGTAGATAGTAGCAGTCTGGCCGAGGGGCAGTATGGTTACTCAAAGAGCGAAACCATGAACAGTCGACTCCGGTTGTAGTTAACTCGGATATAGTGAACACTCGGTTATAGTGAACTTAAGTTACTGGTCCCGTTTCGCATACATTACCAATAAGTATATAATTAATTACAAATAAGTATAAGAAAACTCGGATATAGTGAACACTCGGTGTTAGTGAACTTAAGTTCGGTTTCTCTTACATTCCAAAGAAGACTAAGAAGATTCGGTTATAGTGAACCTGAACATCGGCTATAGTGAACGAAAAAAAACCTTTTTTCGATTAAAAGGGCCTTCGGCTTTATTATGACTGAAACGGTGTTCCAACTGTGCAATAAATATTAAAAGGTGTGAAGACTGCATTACGATATTAGAGACAGATGCAGACAATGCAGAATCAAGTAAGGAGAGAACACGAACTGTGCAGAAATTTATAGAAAAATTAATAATAAATCTACGAATCGAACTGATAATAATTGATTTTTTATGAAAAAATGAATTTTGCTGTACCTATATATTCATAAAATCAATCATTGTGAAGAAATTATATTTAATTTTGACATCATCGAATATAGTAAACGTCTGATATAGTGAACCGAACATGTTAGTCCCCAGAAGTTCACTATAACCGGAATCGGCTCTATAATGACTAGGTGTCTGCAGTCCCTGCCGTACGCAGTGGTGTCACGTCCAGCACTATCGAGAAAGTAAAACAAAAGAAGGAGCCGGGCGGGGCCGGGCTTGCTTTGTTCCTCGCGAAGATTGTTTCCGTCGCAGCAGCGACGGACACCTGTGTGTAAGTGCCGTTTGGGGGTTAGAAGCTACCGGCCCTTCGGTAGCCGGGGTCGATTCATGGATTGATTGTTACTTATTCCGGGCGCGTCAACTACTATGGTCATTAGTCCTTTAAGTGTAGTGCGTGTTTTTTCATCGGGAGGTGGTGGTGGTCTTTACCCGCTGTATTGCCAGATCCGGCGCCGACCTACCGACGACAAACGGGGTTTTCCCCAACCAGGTATCTCTCACCAGCGGGGCACCGCCACAGCCAGGTCAAGTTCTACGTCCCCGTTACTGTGTGTAAGGGGAGAGGATAGGACAAGGAAGAGAAAGAAAAGATCGCGCGCGATCTGTGGCCCGTTTTTTAGGGTACTACTCCGGCATTCGCCTTGTTTTGATCGGAGTAATTACGAAAAACAACCGTTCGGAACAGCTAACCGCTAAAATTCTAAAAATTGGCCCTAGCTGAAAATCTAGTGTTGAAAATCCTGCCGCCGTCAGGACTCAAACCTAGGACCTCCCAATCAGAGGCGATGCGATGACATCAGTTGATGCACTCAGTCACCGCTCCCGGTGGCAGCCGGGGTGAGGGCGGCGGCGGTGAGGGTGGCCAGGAGTGGGAGCACCGGGTGACCGGGGTGGGTGCGGCCAGCCTCCAAAGCAGGAGGCGATGACACACTGATCAGGGTTTTGTGGCGTGTACGGACACGTAATTGTTATGCTTCATTTTAATGTGTATTCTGTGGATGATAGAATTGCAACTTTTTGACCGTTTTGTGCCCTTTACTTACAATAATTGCTTTCATAATGTAAAACTGGAAACAGTGTTACTAAGTTTCGAGGCTTTATAACTTTTTTTCGGACACATCAGCTTCTTTCCATGCCTCTTCTTCTTCTTAAAAAATATTAACGAATTTAAAATTATTAAATTAAAATTAAAATATATTCTCCCAGTCACGTTGGTAACAATTTAGGTAATTGATTTTACGGAGAATTCTAAAATATTATTTTATCCAAGTTAATAGCGTCAGAAAAAAGTAATACATCCTTTAATGAAAAATCTTTGGCTGTTCGTTACACAATTCAAGTCCTTTTAGTGGCAATGTGGTACATAAATTCTGTCAGCTGTGGAAAAAAATAGCGGACTCGCTGAAAGACTTTCGGTGATAAAATAACGCTCTCTCTCTCTCTCTCTCTCTCTCTCTCTCTCTCTCTCTCTCTCTCTCTCTCTGTCTCTCTCTCTCCCTCTCGTCTGTCTGTCTGTCTGTCTCTCTCTCTCTCTCTCTCTCTCTCTCTCTCTCTCGCTCGCTCTCTCAACTTGTATTATATATAATACACTCCAATTTTCTGATCTTTCTAGCCCATTGTATCCAGTTGTACTTCAACGATCACCATTTCCCGAAAGATGTTGTTGGATAGATGAAATTAGCTTTTAGATTAGATTTATTATTAAAGTTCGCTTTGAGCTAATGCTCGATGGCAAACATTATTACAACTAGATATACGACAATTACAAAACTATTGCGAATATTTACAAATATAATTACAATTAGAATTAGAGATTGATCTCCTAGTTATAATTAATTTTGACTTATCTGTAAGTTGACTTATAGCTTTTCTAACACTTCACTCCACTTCACTTCACTTCAATGTATAAGGGACATGACCATATTATTAATAATAATATCGATTATAATAATGTAACTAATAATAATAATAATAATAATAATAATAATAATAATAATAATAATAATAATAATAATAATGATAAAAGTCCCAGTATTATTAATGATGACCTACATAGAATTAAGTATATTTTTAAATTTCACTACATTAGACGGAAGAGTCTCTAGAGCTTTTGCAGGTAGTTTGTTCCAATCTACTATAGTACGATTCACAAAGGAGAACTTGCCTACATCAGTTCTTTGCTTTCTACATCGTATTTTCCAGGTCTTTGGTCTCTGCTTTTATAATCAGGTTTCTGTAATCTTTTACTGAGGTCTGCATATGCTGAGTCCCCTTTGTATGTCTTGTACATTACGCATAAACGCGCCCGTTCCCGTCTCTTAGATAAGGGTTCCCATTCATCTCGTCCATCAACGCGTCTATGATTTACAAACTTTCCGGCCCGTTTTTGAATTTTATCTAACGCCTCGATTTGCCCTTTTCTGTACGGGTCCCAGCGGTCGCTCCGTACTCTAAAATAGGACGAACAAGTGTAGTATATGTAATGAAATGATCAATGGTGCGTTAAAGAAATAAAACGTGCTTGAGGTCAAATACTCTCTAATTTGGCTTTTAAATAAAATATATGATTTTATTTGAAACCCTTGAATAGTAATGAATAATTAGTGGATGTTCAGTCATCTAAAAGGGAGAAATAAATAGCTTTTCAAATGTTCAGACCAATTCAATCATGCCTGCGCTTCTAATTTCTCAGCTATAAATCTTCTGGAAGCAACGAAGTCAATGTAAATAGAAAAAAAGAAAATTGAAAAAAAAAAAAGAATTAATCACTCCCTATGATATCACTCCCTATGACTAATGACGAGAGCTCATTAGCGGAAGTCTGCAAGCACTGAGAGCGGAGAAGATCGCAATTACATTGCCTTACCCTCTTCAATTGATTTATTGATGAGTGATTTCGAGCGGTATATTATTCCCGTATGTGTGCATGTTTTTTTCGCGGAGGTGCTGTTATCGTTCCCCACTGGCTGGCGAGATCCGGCGCCGATCTATGTCGACTAAGGGAATTTTCCCCAAACTGGTATGACCCACCTACGAGCAACCGCCCAACTGGGACGAGCTCTATGCTCAGGACTTCCAGTATATGTGGTAGTGTAGTGTAAGTGCGTGTAAGTAAGGGGTGAGGATAGAATAAGGAAGAGGAAGGAAAGATCGCGCGCGGTCCGTCGTTCTGTTAGGCACTGCCCGGCCTTCACCTGGTGTTGATCGGAGAAACCACGGAAGCTATCGATCAGAGCAGCCGGGTGCTAGTATTGTCCTCCAACTGATCTTGATCTAGCTGACACGATATCGAAAATCCTGCGTTCGTCGGAACTCAAACTCTAGATTGTTCCGGCCAGTAGTACTGCAGTAACCTTAGTTCATGCCCTAAGCCACCTTTGCCTGTCCTCACCATCTTGTAGCAAACTTGAAAAGAATGGATTCTTCGTTAATAATATGAGATAGTTTTTGGAAAACTGGCGCTGAGTAAAACTAACGTCTTATTATACGTATGTTTAACAAATGGAAAGAGTTATATGCTTTTGATACTTTTGGTAATGCGAAAACCTTTCCTATTCGAATTCAAGAGATATTTTTAATTAAATTTCTGCAGTAAATATCTCTAATTATTTCTAAAGCTTGTCAGAAAACAGGCAGGAACGGAAGAGATTCGGTTGTAGTTAAATGTCAAGGAAAATAATTTGTTGGGAAAAGTATTTATGTTTCGAACAAAGAATTTTTTAAAATGTTAAAAATTAAAAGAGTTGTTACCAATTGTTTATCTCTTCGTAAATTAATTTTCATATCGTCGAAGAATTGATAGTGACAAATTGTATCTTTTACTTGAGTGAATATTATGATTGTATTCAATTGTTTGATTTGGAAACTTGACAAAAAATACCAAAATAAATACCATAATAAAATGGTTCAATACCAAAATATTCTCAAGACACAGGATGATTCTCTTAGGAACAGAATTTCTGATGTTGATAGATTGCTACATAATGACCTTTTTCTCAACGAAGTAAGAATCAAGATCACTTACAGATCAGTATTAAAGAATAATATGAAACAATATTGTTTCCACGGAAAATCGCCATTCTAATTTCAGCGTTGCTTGGTCGACAGCCTTTTATCTCGTGGCCATCCGTGTTAAGACTACATTCTGGTGGTTTAGGGTGAAACTCATTACGGACCCCATTTATTCCAGCGTGAAACGTCGGCGTACCCACAATTCTTTGCAAAATACGCTACACCATTAATAAATGTCACCCTGGAGGAAGAGAAAGGAAAACATGTGGCAAACGCCGCTTTCAGACGATTCCAGCTGGGATCCAGGGCTGCCATTCCACCCACGCAAAACCCACGCGGAACCAAGACCTTGGGCCTCGCGCTTGACGGACAGGCGACCCAAGGGCCTAGTTCTTGCCGTCGCCACCCGGAGCGTCGGTGTCGCAGTACAGTCGTTACATTACCAGTGTCGACAAGACGACACGAATAACGAAATAGAACCCGTTCGTGGAGGAGGTAGTAGCGTTGTCTTAGAGATAGAAACAAACGAATGTCTAAATTTAGAAGGAAATATATTTACGTTTTATGAAGCTTCAAACAACGCTCTTGTATACGATGCTTTTTACTTGATTAATGGATTAGGGATTCCAGGCGCGTCAATTGCTAAGGTCATTATTCCCGTAACTGTAGATCATTCTTTCATCACGGGAGTTTTCTGTGATCTTCCCCCGCTGGAGGGTATGATCCTGCACCGACCCACATCGGGATTTTCCATAACCAGGTATCTCCCACCAGCGGGACACAGTCCCAGCCGGAGCAAGCACTAAGCTGCCGACAGGTCTTCATTGCCACGAATATGAAGAACCAAACTTTTATAATTATACTTCAGGCATTTTGGTGCTGGACTTAACAATTTAATGTTACCAGACAAAATGACATTCGCCAATTTGACACTATCTATATTACGAAGGATCAGAGTAATGTGTCATTTCTCTCAAAAATCAATATATGAATTAGAGGCTTATTGATTAGAGCGTCTTTCATAATGACGTGCTTCCTGCGCCATTTTGATTTTATATAACATGTAAAATTTTTGTTCGCATAACGAGAGTATAGGAAAGCCATTATTTCCAAGAAATTGAATTATTCTGGAATTTTTCTTTTGTTAAATTTAAAATATATACTAATAAAAGTCTTCCTTTTATTAAATTTAAAATGTAAAATAATTTAAAGTACTCATTTTAAGAAAGGTTAAACAATAATATTTCGTCGAACCTAGTATTCGGGTATTTGTAGTGTGGTAACTTTTTGTGTTCTACTTTTTAAAATATTTTTTATTCAAACAGTATATAGGAAATCGTGAATATGTGTATTACGGAAGTGCAGCTTAATACAACAATTGAAATTATTAATCAAATAAATAATTTTAAATGAAAACTACCTTCAAAATTAACGTTGAATTTGATTAGCATTGAATTCTCATTAGGTGAAGACGGAATGATATTTTCGCTATTTGAGATATTTCTCCACTGTGCACTTAAACAAGCCGCCAGAATTTGAACTTGCTGCGTCATATTCGAATGGAAGCTTCTTATTGTAAGTTACCATTTTTACCCCAGATGGCGTAGCAACTGACTTGTAAAATATTTGCTCTCAGCAGTTGCGGTTTATCTGGCAGTAGTGACGGACGTATCGTAAAATTACAGACATTGAACCTGTTCTCGGATGCAAATTTACGAAGCGAAGATAATTCTTTTATATTTGTTTTGTAATTCAAGAATGATAGGATTTGTTCCGTGCAAAGTGCTGTGCTTCGAATAGGGCAATATTCAACGTTTTCTTGAGTGACGTTTGTAGTTTGTCGTGTCACGTCAGTTATTTTAGTACACGGGTTTGTGAAATTGAGTAGTGGCAATATATCTATTGCACACTTTAACTTGAAATCGCAGAGTCTACCTCATCGTCCCTGCAAAGAATCGTTTCAAGAAAAGAGGCAAACCATGTAATTCAGGTGAGTGACTTAACTTTAACCTCACAACAATATAATCATTTACTTGCTTTTTAAGTTATTCAAACATGTTCGGCACGGTAATGATGCTTAAACAGGTAATTTCGTCGTAGATGGATTAACACTAATGTATGGAGTTTTTTACTTTTTTACCGAAAACTTGTTTTTTTACTCAGAGAAATTGGTAATCCGTTTTGAGTAAATATCAATATGTATTGGTTCAAGTATATTGCATCTAGCACGAGATTAACCCTAGTTTTTCCTTGTATCCCTAGTTTTCAATTGATATGTGTACTTGTTTCTAATGTGGGTTGCCCATACGAATGTAGAGGCTTTAAGAATTCGAAGCCCTAAAGAGTGCAATCCTACAAAGTTTGAGAGGTTTTCTGGTCAACACGAGCAAGTATCGGAAGTGCAAAAATCGTTGCATTCATTAATATAAAATACCGTATTGTTAATATTAAAATATAACCACGTGTGATTGTTTTCTTTAAAACCATCTCTCCCTACTCTTCCAGTGTGTTATGGCGCTTTCGAGAACCAACATATTTTATTGTACTCCATTACCCTTTGGCACCGATCAATTGTGCATACGTCCGAGAATCTAATGTAGTTGAATTACGTGAATATTAGTATTGTGGGAATAAATCGGACAATACGAAATGTTCATGTCCATCCTCAATTTTCTCTATTAACTATCATTAGCTTTGTACTCAAGATCCTACACGCTGTGCAATCTTCCACCACGCTTTTATTTCTAGACTGTCATTATCACAATGTCATTAGTAGAGTGAAATGCAGAATTAGGTTGATCCCGGGTTTACGGTTCACCTCGGCCTTCGATGTCACGGCCTCCTTAATACTACTGTATGTATCGCTCACTTCTGATTCTTGTGTCGTGAACGATAGTCATGATTCATACACGGAAAGTTTAAACACTTGTTTTAGAAAATTTATTTCGGTGAAATGCAGTTTGTGATCCGTTTTGTTCACGCGTGCAGAATTGTGACGCTTCGCTACGCGTGTCCAAGTTGAGGACGAGGCTCGGGCTTTCGGCCCTCGCGATTATATAAAACATCCTCTGTCCAACGCATTTTATGAGAATAATCTTTAAAACTTTTTTGAGGTGTCTATGTTCTTTATGTTCTCCACATATATGCGAATACATTTGTTTTAAATAAGATAATGTATTTCAAACGGAACGCTCACTTTTAAGAGAATTTCTTTTAAAATGTTTCTCAAAATAATATAAACGATTCTTTTGTGGTGAACGATAACATTCCTGAGCACCGATTGGAAGAGAATGGGATCACGTCAAGGCACAGCAATGTTGGAAGCCTAGACTAAGGTGCACCGTAAACCCGGGATCAGCTCAAAATTATACCCAATAAACAGTTCAGGGGAATGAAATATTACACGAATATTCATCTTCATATTAAAAGTTGCTAATTTCCTATGAAGTACGATAATGATACTCGTAATACGTTAGTTGTACTATTTATTTAGCCACACTACTGGTATTAATACTTCTGTCAAGGAAATAGAAATCAATACACGACCGTAATAATTCGTTTGCTGACTTTGCTCTGGAAAAATACATGCCTCTCTAAGGGAGAGGATATGAATATAAAGGGAGTAGCGGAAGGAAAGGGTTTAGCCTTTAACGAAGGTAACACAAAACTATGGAGAGAAAGGTATTGCGAAGGCAACTGAGAAACTTGGCCGAGAACAAAAACGAAAGTAAGGACGCATGTTGAAGGAAATGGCAAAAGCAACGACGGTGTAAATACCAGTGAAGGAGGTGAAATCATGTAATTCAGGGCAAGTAAAATGGAGAATGAAGGTGAAAACGCTGGGGAAGACCGTAGTAATGAGCGAGAAAAAGATCCCATGACGTAATAGTGGTTAACGATGAAGGTAAAGCGAGTTCGAATGCAGAATAGAAAGGGAAGTGGCAAATCGAAAGAATGTGAATAATAAAACGAGGCAAGGAGCAGAGCGGGATGGACTTGAGGAAACAGAGATGGGGCGAAAGATTGATCAATAGTTAAAATGAAACGAAGCTAGGCAGGGGCGGACCCGTGACGAGTCATTTCCGAGTGAAGTTCGAGTCGAATCGGAGTAGAGTATAGTTGGGTCGCGTACGATTCGAGTCGAATCCCAGTCAAGTCGAATTCGAGTCGCATCGAATCGAATCAAATCACGGTCGGGTGGGGTTGGGGGCAAATCGATTCCGGGGGGATGTGGCATCCGGGACAAGTGTAGACGATGAAAATTCCATGACGTAAAAGTGATGAATAAGGTAAAGCAAGTTCGAATGCGGAATAGAAAGGGCAAATCGCGAGAACGAGAATAATAAAATTTGCCAAGAAGGGGAACGGGCCGGAATGCAGCGGACAGAGATGAGGCGAAAGTAGATAAGATGAATCGAAGCAAGGCAGGAGCGGGCCCGTGGAAAGTGGAGTTTAGGTCAAATCCGAGTCGGGTCGAGTATCAGCCGAGTCCAATAGCAGTTGAAGTCGAGTTGAGTGAAGTCGAGTCGACTCGAGTACCAATCGAGTCGACTCGAGTACCAATCGAGTCGACTCGAGTACCAATCGAGCGGGTACCAACGGCCGCTCGGGTACTAGTCGAGTGGAATCGAGTACCAGTGGAGTAGAGTCGAGTCGGGCCAGTCGAGTCGGTGAGCGGACAGGTGGGGTCGGGTTGGGTCGAGTCAGGTTCCAGACAATTCGAATCGGGTCGGGACAGGTGCGAGTCGACTTCGGGTCCGAGTCGATTCCGTTTGCGAGTCGCATCCGAGTCCGGCGGGGACGAAAAGGGGGCGTGGTGAGCGCGGGAATAGGGCGGGGCGAGTGCGGGGCTGTCGACCAGACCGCCTCCAACCGGTGATAAATGAACCTTGGAAGCTGACAGCCCCGCCGCCCCGCCCACAGACCAGACCCTCTCCTCGTCTCCTCCCCTCAACGCTCCCCAATGCGCCCCCTCCCTGCGGCCCCCGCCGTGCCGCCGAAGTTGCGGACTCGTCCCTTCGCGTTGCCAGTGCAAACAGTGCACCCTCTACCCAGGAATACACGCGAATTCGTACAAATCGCCGATGGTGTAACGGTTAGCGTATCGGGCTGTTATACCCAAGTTCGCGGGTTCAAATCGGATCGAAGCCGTGGATTTATAAGGACGAAAAAATCCTTCGTACGTCTTTCTTTGGAGGGAAAGTAAAGCCGGCTGTCCCATGTTAGTAATTACTGCATGTAAAATATCCTCAAGTCTAAATGAAGCTTCTGAGATAAATTCAAATAGCCTCTTTCGTCGCCCAAGTAATACCTTCTTTCTCCCCTAGTAGGTGAAAGGAGCGTAACAAAATTTGCGTGGTCAGAAGGAAGAGCTGGCCTCATGGCCTGAGTCTCGCAACGTAAAAATAAGGCATTCATTCATCGCCTGGGAGAGCTCAAGACATCAACTGATGTCACGGCAGTTCCTCTGTCTGGGAGGTTCTGGGAACGAGTCCCGCAGGATTTTCGACCCTAGCTGGTCAGCTGGGTTGCATTCAGTCTCTACTAAGAGGAGAATTAAAGTGGCCGGCTGCTCTGATCGGTGGTTTTCCGTGGTTTCTACAATCAACAGAAGGCGAATGCCGGAGCAGTACCCTAACAAACGGGCCGCTTACCGCCCGTGATCTTTCGTTCCCCCTTCTTGCCCTACCGTCGCCACTAGTCGTACACACTTATGCTAACATGCACTACACTACCTGAGCCGTAGGTCAGATGGAGAAGACCAGAAAGAGAAGGATAGAAAAAGGTCAGAAAGCGAAGGAAAGAAAGAGAATGAGACATGAAGTGAAAGGAAGATAGCCAGGAAAGCTGAGAAAGTGCAAGAAAAGTAATATGAAAGAAAGTGTGAGAATGAGAAAAACAGATATTCAGTTATGCATACAAAATCGGTCGATTTCACTTCGTTTCCCTCTTTTGTGTCCGTTCTCACGACGGGCTCACTGTGCGTGCCTCTTCGCCATCTGCTCCGCCCGTGCCCCACGCCCCGCGCCTGCTAGCGCTCACCTCCGCCGGTCGTTGCGTTATCTGGCGCCGCCATGCCTCGCCGATCTCTGGGACGGCTGACTGATGATACGATGCCGTATCTGCATGATCGGCGAAGGCGCTCTAATGCGCCATCCGGGCG